>LR990878.1:9025779-10229451 GCA_905163395.2 Endotricha flammealis
ATTAGTTTATATTCATCACAAATAAACACAACTAATTTCCCAGAAATAGAATACCAAATGTGAATCAAACTTTTATTTATAACAGTTTAAATAATAGACATAACTCAATATAGACACCGCAAGGCCAAAGCCACCTGTTTGAAAAACAAACGTGTGTACCCATATTTTGTTTTATTTACTTCAAGAGCTTTGTCATGATATAAAGACCGTATGATGATAGAATAAAGAATTTTTAATGAAAGTGATTTTAATGAAAGATAAAAAGTAACATAGAAAAACACGCAGATCCGAGACATACGAATTTATCCTAATCCTAAAAGGTTTCTCTGTGCGTCTCAGGCACCGGAGGGAGGGTTACACCTACTGCAATGAGCTGTCAATTATAATAATGACAGAAAATGCCTGTGTTATGGACAGTGGTTTCGAGACGAGTGGTTTGTCAACGAAGATCGTCAAGATGGCGACCTCGGATCCTCACCGTACCACGTTGCCTTTTTAAAGTGTAAGTCAAGTCAATTCAGACCAGCTTGACTAAACTGGCTTCCCACGAGGCGGCTGACCCCTAAGTCAAGACTTTTTAAAGAGTACTTTTTGGTTAAAAAGTGTTCATTTAAAATACTCGACATTGGCGAAATTGTCTATGTGTCGTTAAGACACGCCATTAATTAAGGAAGAATTAAGAAGAAGTTAGAAGAAGGACAGTATATAAACTATTTAAATTCAAACGATTCCAAGACCGATCACTGGATTTTGACACTTTTTTCTAGATCTTACGCTAAGCACGGCATCTATTTCAATTTATATCTGTGGTTTAAATATAAAATAATATACAAAAGCTAATATAAATATCGGCCGTTGAATGAGAGGGCCGGCGCGGCGCGTGCGCCGGAACAGATGTCCGGGGTTCGATGCCCGGTTTGGGCATCGGCCGCTTATCTCTACACTACAGGCTGATTCTAAATAACATTTTGAAATTCTCACAGCATAAGCGATACGTTCCTATAAGAATTTCTAACTTGAGATCAAGTATTTTTTTTGTTTTTGGAGAATCCTTACTCTGGTATTGGTGCTAATTCTGTTGTACATTTAACTAGACTAAACTAATTTTGACAGGACCAAAAGTGTTGTTGTCCTTCCTTGAGTTACAATTAGTGACAAGGATAGCAACACTTTTAGTCCTGTCAAGATTAGTTTAGTCTAGTTAAATGTACAACAGAATTAGCACCATTATCTGGATGTTTTTAGATACTCTTTCACTCAAAACGGACAGATTTGCTTAAAGATTGACACGACGTAGTTATATTCTGGAAATCAGTTCGGGAACGGGAATAACGGGATTTCGCGGAAATACTTACACAGTAATACAGTGTTCCGAATTTACATTGGTAATACAGACTGCTTGCTTCTGCGGCAGCGGAGGCGACTGTATCTTGCCAAATACTTTTTTTAACTACATAATTACAATCTTGTTTAGTATTTGTTTGTCTTGCTAGCCCTGTCCACTACACGCAGAAATTCGTTACCTTATGTATGCCTTGAAAATATTGCTTTTTAGCAATAAGGCCGCCTTATTGCATATACACTAGTTTGTAAGATGGTGTTTAATGTTTTTTTTTCTATCTGTGTAATTCAAATAAAGAATATTCTATCTATCTATCTATATATATAATATATACATTTTGATACTTTTAAAAACATCCAAAAATCATCTTTAATAATTAATATAACAATAAATATTATGTGTAATTATTTAATTGGCTGAAAATGTTTTCTAAAATTGTACAAAGCTGTTGGTTCTCCTATGAAAATAAAATTAAAATAAACAGCGACCACCACAACCAACGACGTCAACGTCTGGCGACCACACAACGTCGTCGGTCAAAATATTAAAAATAAACAGGGGTACGCAAAATATAAAACTATTTATAAATTTAATTATTTTCAATCTATGCGTAACATTTGACAACCCTTAACAAGAAAATAAATAATGTCAAATATAGCACCCCCTGTGCAGGAGTTTTATTTTTATCCGTTCTGTAAGTCCATTCTTTTGTTCTTTGAAGTAGGGACGCTATACACCACATGGCCTACTCGACGTAATACCTATATATAAAATGAAGAACGAACACTGTCTTTATGTAAGGTTCCTTATCTACATATAATATTATCCCAGTCAGTTAGGTCCCAATAGTAATGTAACTATTTTTAGAGAGGTAGGGCGTGGGTAGGGCACAGCGGATTATCCGCTCAAATCGGAGCAGCTCGTCTGGGGAAGAACCTCCACCTTACAGAAGATCGTAGCCAAATAGCATTGGTCTCGGCCATGTTGTGTTCCTACGGTGAGTAAGGTCTCCAGAGCTTCACTTGGGGTGATTGGGAGGGAAGCGTCTATAGGCTACGGAGATACTTACCAGCAGGCGGGCCGATGCTTGTTTGCCAACTTTGTTGCATGAACAAAAAAAAAACTATGACTGTGGTGCTTGGCAATCGAGCTTCTCTTGATTTGCCATCTCTCTAGGCTGTGTGATGCCTATGTTTCAAATTGCCGTCTGTCAAATAGTTGCTAAGGAGTGAAGACCTTTCAATACTTCCTACCCCATCAACATAATTTCTTTCTGATTAAATTCAATGGAAGTTCAAGACAAAAGATTCTCTTCTCCCAGTCTCGCGCTATTAGTCTAGAGTCGCAGTGTTGAATTTTGGGTAGCATCGTGGGAGAACAGTGTATGCTCAGTGCCCGATGCCGCAGGCAGGACTGGCTACAATCTTCCGTTAAAAAAATCGCCACAGGGGCACTGGCCATACTTCCGCAACAAAGGTAAATTGAAATACAAAATCTCAACATTTGAACTCTCAAGTCTCAATTTCTCAGAATCCATGGAAACAAGGTAACAATATCCTAACTGCGTTTACCGAACTCTAAAATTTCTAATTATAGACTTTACGATAATTGGATTTTTAGTACGAGGGCATACGTCAATTTAAAACACCTTGTGTGAAACGAATTTGCTAAGTTATAATGATTTTGTCCTATGGGAATATCCAACATTATAAGACGCCTGAATAGTAGAGTATTCATTAAATGGACTATCTCGAAAGGAAGTAACACCCTCTCACTAATTATCGGCGTGAAGCAGCCACGTTTCGTTCGATGGGTGAGCGATAAGCACAACACCACCACCACCCTCTACTTCTGTATATAATATAAAATGAAGTCGCTTTTGTTGTCTGTCTGTGCGTCTGCGTGTCCCTATGTAAAACTACGCCACGGATTTTTATGTGGTTTTTTAATAGATACAGTAAGGAGAAATTTCCGATATCAGTGTCATGCCAGGAATTTGTGGTCTAAGGTGTTCAGGCCCACGGTGTTTCTTGGACACACAGTAGGTATGTCGCATCGTGATTCAGTCTTGCCAGTAATTCACCTTTTGTGCTAGAAAAGCCTGCTATGTTAATTGAGATCACAGACGAAGGTTTCTGGATAGAGCAGTGTTACCATAAATATCTAGCTGTTACCAGGGTGCGCGCGGGGAGGATTCTTTCCTGCACCCCGATATATAGTGATTCAAGAGGAAGGTTTTTAAGTATAATACATTTCAAAATTCCCACGGGAAAGCGGGATACACGTGAACGAAGTTATGCGGGTTTTGCTAGTATGTTTATAAAATATCTTAAAATATATACTACTAGCCTTTCCCCGCGGCTTCGCTCGCGTTAATTTTATGACATAGATCTCGTTTGACAACAAAACCACCCATAGCGCGAATTGTGGCGCCGTCTGTTGGCCGATACAGCGCCCTCTATAGTAGAAAAATTATTTTCCCATTGGAACGACATACTTTCACGGGATAAAAAGTAGCCTATGTTGGGCTCTGTACCCCTAACAATATGTATGCAAAATTTCATAATGATTGGCTGCTTAGTCAAGCCGTGAAGGAATAACAAACGAACTCACTTTCTCATTTATAATATTAGTAAGGAAGTAAGGATACTGCTACTATTTACATTAATTTACATAACATTCCCCAATAAGCTCGGCTTAACCTAATTTGGAACTGAAAACTTTCAAAATCGTACATTTAAGAATGTCACAAAAACTGTCAAATTATCTGACGAATAGATTAACTAAGCCTTAGATTGATTGGTATGAATATGCCAACCACGACAGTGTCCACTTGGGCTCGTGTCTAAAAATTTAATTTCTGTGTGTTTCATAGTTTTTTTTTTCCTTGACGATGTTGTGCAATCTAGTGAAGCGCTAACAGGATACGCTTCACCAGCAACATTGGTTTTACGTGGGCGAGGTGTCAACCCGCCGCACAACCCCCGAAATGCTGGAGGACCACACCCGTCGTTGTTCAGCGAGTCCATCGGACTTAGCCGGTTAGTGTAGCTAGGCTGTACTATATGTGTGTATTTCATAGTTTGATTGTTACTATTGATAGTGTAATGTGAAGCAAACATTGGTTAAAGTACTATGCACTTTATGATTGAAGTTTATGATCAGGAACTATTTATAAGTACATTATCGTGTTGACTACAAAATCCGCCTTTTCAAAGAAATGCTATCATCTTTCTTCGGGGCGTCTTCACTCAGAGACTGTATACTGAGTTGAGATAGCATGAATACGTTGTTAACGTTGTTTTGAATTACGTACACAAATCACAATAGAGTATTCGTCTGAAGTCTGATTGCCAAACGAAAGGGAAAAAAATGGTATGACTTATTTATTTATTTAGCTTTTATTCGTAACAATACCTATTAATGTATATATAGGGACATATAGATATAGAGTAGATTGTGTTGAATATACAGAATTATATTTAAACTAGGTACATTAATAATTTTTGAATGCATTAACTTATCGGACAATAACTAAAATAATAATTGTGAAATTCAAAACTTCTTCAAAATATCACAGTTAATAATTTGAACAGCTGACGAAATGCAAATGGCGCGAAATTGTCGGCGTCATTTTGGAAAGTTTGACAGTTTCACGTTCAGAATCTGATCGTTGTTGGGGTTATATTGTCCTCCTGTAAGTACCTCCTGTATAATTTGTACTATGTATAGCTTTTAGTTTGTAGACAAATTCTGTTTTCCATATCATAAATTGAAAGCTAGATGGCGTTGTTATGTCAATATAAAACACTAGCTTTTTTACCCGCGATTTCGTTTGCGTGAAGTTCCGAACCCGTTCCCGTGGGAACGACATGGAATTTCGGGAAAAGCTATAGCCCATGTCACTCCCTGATAATGTAGCTTTCTACTGGTGAATTAATTTTTGAAATCGGTCCAGTACTTTCGGAGCCTATTCAATGCAAATAACCAAACCAACAAACAAACAATCAAATCTTTCCTCTTTATTATATTAGTATAGATATAGTATAGATAAACCTCAGGCAGAATTTATAGAGTGTAAAAATATATACCTAATTAAATGTTATACGGCCATTATAAAAACGTCCTGCGTACTTTCCCCCAATCTGGCATCTTATGTTTATCATTATGTTTACATTTTATATTTCAGTATTTTACAATAAAATACGAATTCTTTCAAAAGATAAAAAGTATAACTTTTCATAAAAATTTTAAGGAAAAACTCACATTAAATATAATTTTTTATATGAAAATTGCGTTGAAGTTTTCTCTCGACAGGACGGCGATATTATCACGGTATGAATTATTCAGATGCCATTCAGAATCGGTCTGTTGCCGACAAAAGTTGTGATTTCAGGACGGTTAAAGCACCTGTACCACTGCCAAGCGACACTATTGATTACTTGAGTGCTTGGTACGAGTTTTTTCACCTCACATTCAAAGTTATTTTTTTCGATACTGTTAATACAGCTAGATAGCAGATCACCTTTTGCTGTTACCAAAGAAAATATTGTATACATAAAAGAAACCCATCCAAACACTGTCTAGTGTTAACGTTGCTTAACTTGCGAGATCGTTTTAGAGTGCAACACACAGCGATACCATCGAGCTCCTCTATAATACTGGCTCACAAATTATATAAATAAGAAAAACTTGATCACAATTTATTTATTTTTTATTCATCGTAAGTTCATCATTTATCTACATCTCGCTAATCAAAGGCATTGGGACATATCCCTAAAATAATTTTTAAAGGGATTACTCGTCGGAGTATCAGGGTAGGTAGGTATCCCCAATTAGGATTACGGAGGTTCAGCCAAGATGCCTCCGAGATGAGCTTCGGGTCCGCCATAATAAGATTCTATTATACCTAAACCAAATTGCATGTTCCATGATTAAAATAGGAAATAAATGTCTACGACTACGTTTTCGACTTAAACGATTTTACATAATTTACACAGTTGTTTGGCAAAAATGAAAAAAGATATAGTAACTAATAGTGTAAAGGGAGATCAAAAAATTATTTATACACGATTTTACATAATTCACACAGTTTGACAAAAAATGTTCTTTTTTTCATTAGAACACAATAAAAAGAAATTAAATGATATCGTTTATTTCAGAAATTAGACCTTCACAGGCACTTTTTCTTGTCATTTACAACTTGTATAAATAAACAAAATAAACTACGTTATAATAAAATTACAATTGTGATTACAATGATGAATTTAAAAAAAAACGGCTGTTGTTGATGTGTTAGTCGCTGGCTTCCTGGTGGCTTAAAAACACCGGACTCTGCCAATCAGCATTGGAGCAGCGTGGTAGTACACTCTTATCCCCTTCGACTGAAGGGAGACCCGTAACCCTGCGGTGGGATGAATATCGACGCCCGTTTTCCTAAAGTATTCTCTTACTAAAATATTCAACTAAACCCTTGTTATGACTCCAACCACATTGTATGACCTTTTGGCTTTGATGTGAACATGAAAATATTGGTTGTTAAGGGTCATTACTAATATTATAAAGAGGAAAGATTTGATTGTTTGTTTGTTTGCACATTGAATTGGCTCCGAAACTACTGGACCGATTTCAAAAATTATTTCACTAGTAGAAAGCTACATTATTAGGGAGTGACATAAGCTATAGCTTTTCCCGAAATTCAATGTGGTTCCCACAGGAACGGTTGCGAACTTCACGCGGACGAAGTCGCGGGCAAAGAAGCTAGTATAAAATATGCAGATAATAAATGAGAAAGAATTTTAGTATCATTTTCACTCAATAAAGCATTTTTTTATATGTGAAGTAAATAGTAAATTTGTACATATAAGTTTGAAACGCGCGCAGCGACCACGAGCGTCGAATTCATCTAGCCAATGTCAGTTTGACAACTGTTGATTTGATCACTGTGATCGCCAGATACTGTTAAAAATCGTTGACCATCCTATTGAAATTGCTTTTTAATTATTTATTTTTATACTCCATATCATTGACTAAAATTCATTACATTTTATTAGAAAACTTAATATATTTGTTCACGATAAACCGATGTAGCCGATATTTGGTTGACGTCCAACCAACATAATAATAGAAGACTGCTTTATAGACTCCTTTAACCTTCTGGCAGATAAATACTCATGTGTAATTAGTTTAAATTCCCTGATGAGTAAATGGTCGGGTACCACGGACAGCGGTTAGTGGGCGAATAACTAATCGACCTCCACAACAGGTGTTTAGTGCATGCATTGTTATGTACGGCCAGCAAATTGGATCTGTAAAGTATGTAAATAAAAGGGAGAGAAGTGAAAGAAAAGAGATCAATTTAGATTAGTAAATATACTCGAGAATAAAGGTAGCCACGTAACCAGTATTTAATCATTAAGATCCAAATATATAATGTCATGTGATTGCTTTTTGTGATAAGACCACATTTCTAAAATTCAAAGTCCTGACTGACTTAACTATATATTAACGCACAGCCCAAACCACTGAGTCTAGAGATTTCAAATTTGGTATGTAGGTTCCTTACGACGTCTTAAGGTGTAATAGGAAAGGATTTTTCAAAATTCACACGCGAAAGCAAGATATACGCAAACGAAGTTGCGAGGGTTTTACTGGTCCGCTGGGCCTAGAGATCTCAAATTTGGAATGTAGGTTCCTTACGACGTCTAGGGGTGTACTAAGAACGGATTTTTCAAAATTCCAACGGGAAGGCGAGACATACGCAAGCGACAAAACAAATCTTCAAGGTAACCGCGTAACGAATTTTTATTTAATTTACTAACCGTACATAGCATTTAATCGAGCTATTGTTTGTTGCATCAGGCGTGCATACAAAGTCCTTGTGTGTGTACCGTACTACTGTGTTGCATTGAGATAACTGACCACAACCTTGGAAGCCAGCCAAAGTCGATTGAAATGAGAGTACTTAACCTGTGACTGCAAAACAATTAGCCTGGTGGCTCAGTTGGTGATCCTACCTCCTTTGGCTGAGAGTAGTAGTGTGACTGCGAAGAAATTTCGTAAATCGCCCGGTGGCTCAAAGGGTATCGCCCGGTGGCTCAGTTGGTAATGATCCTAACTCCTTCTCCAAAGGGCAAAGTAAAGTAAATTCGTCACTTTTCATAGTTGTTCTCCGTGACGAATTTACTTTGTGACGAATCTACAACAACCCGCCGAGTCTACTTTGTTCGATGCGGGTGGCGATATGTCTTACCAGTGTAATCGGCAGATTTTTACTGAGAAAAACTGAAAATTAAATCACTGTTATTCCCAACTGAGCCACCAGTAAATAGTGTATGTATAATTTACCAACTGTGTCACCAGGCAGCATGTGTATATATATAATTTACTCAATAATTTATCTATTTATTTAATTAGAATTAATAACAATTAAATGAAAAACGTAACTTCGCGAGTGGGTAATATAATGTAATTGTACATCTACATACGTCGTATCGGCAAATGAGCTTTTGAAGCCACCCCCTCGCATTCCTTAGAGGGGGGCGGGAATCAATTACACGAGGGTGGAGATAGGGTTGACTCAGATCACCTACATTTTTTCGTTGATTTTTATTCCAAACTAGCTGTTCCCATGGCTTCGCCCGCATGAAATTGGATTTGTGGTTAAGAGTATCGACGGACAAATCGGAGCCAGTGACATCTAGTGAAGTTTTGAGGAACTTAATTTTCATTACGTCGCTCGGGCCACTTTATCCACGTAAATGAAGATAAGGTCAGTTGGGGTAAGGCCGCTACCAAGGCAAGACTACCAGTGCCTGATAACTCGAGAAGTACACCTTCCTATTCTATTTTGATATACTAGTTATAAAGCGGACATGATAAATATCTCCATTTAAAACACAGAAGTCCACTACTGCCACAAATATGACCACCACATCGAAAATAAAAACGGACATTTGAAAAGTTAAGAATGCAAGGTGTAAGATAGTTTTACTTTTGTATTTTTTTATAAAAAAGAACGTTCCTATCGAGTTGTCACAGACACAAGTATCATCATAAAGATATAGGCTTTCAAATAATGTAACTTGTTAAACGTAATATGAAGAGGTTTCTGTAATATTTTACTTTGAAAAAACATAACCCGAAAAGATCAACTGGGGTAAAACTACCAGTGAGCCCGGGGTAAGTATAACATATGCTAAATTTGCTTGATATCAGGAGTAATAAACATTTTTTGTACACAATTATTTTATATATTATAGCAGGTTATGAGTACCTAGTCCGTTTTCCGGCCGGACTGGGTTTTGGGGGACCGAGTGTAACATTGTATAATACTATTAGGTAAATAATATGTGGTTTAATGATAAGTATCAAGTTTTCAAAACCCTAGTAGGTACATAGCATAGCAGTAATATATTATGAAGCAGCATGGGTTTCGTTTGGTGATTGAGAGATTCAGAAGCCCAACTCTTTTACTACTCTTTTCTTCCTATTCCCGTCTTTGTAGTAGGCAACGAATTGGTAGCACCCCTGGTGTTAATACTGATGTTCATTGACCACCTAATCACTTTTCGTGGGTGGACCGCCTGCTTGTTTGCTTGCCGTATGCCATATAAAAAGTAAGTCTTGCACGACCGAGTGTCGGTGCATTGAATTTTGTTTTCTAAATTCCAAATTAAATTCTCTACATAATTTTATTGATAATATTATTTTTCATTTTGTCAACGCGCCTCGATTCCGAATTCAAAATAGTAGATTTTACAATAAGTGCACAAAATGAACCATTTTCGGCTCGGGTTGATAGTAATGTCGAGGTCTCGAGGATAAAATGGTTTTGTGGATGAGTTATTATAAACTCTGCTTTTCACTTCGATTGCGAGGAAATAAAACAGTAGTATAACATAAGATTTCTTTATTTAAAATTCAAAGTAAAATTAGTTAGTACAGTTTCGAATACTGAAGGAAATTGTTTTTCATTTCTCATGCTCTGAAATTGCTTATTTGTGTAGGATATTAGGCTGCACAAAATCTATTAAATAAATAATATTAATTAGTTACATAATCTATTAATTCAAAAGAACACTTTCCGAGAACGAAGGTTAGGTACTAGTTTTTCTTTTCTTCAATTTACAAATTATCGTAAACTTTGAAATATTTTTCCCGAGACTTTGGCGCTAATATCTGCTGCACAACTCTCTGTGCATTAATTTCCATAAACGTATTAGGAAATAGTGCTAAATCCTCTTCTTCATTGGTCATTTTTAACAATTTTAGCAAATTGAAGAAATTAATAAACGCACGAAAAAACAAGATCTGTTTCCCGCCGCTTTTTTTAAAATCTTACGATATTGATGTTAGGCTTGGGCTGCAGACCTATACAGCCTACTCAAAATAATTTTGTAATAATAATTTTCTCTAATTATTTGAATAAAATTTTAATATCTTTTATGTCTTAAAAGCACATAAGGCGAATAAATTAATGTAAATAATTATTATAAAATAACAAATTCTATCTCTGAACTTTTTATTGTGTTTGGCTGTATGGCTCATTTTCTTTGCCTTAATATAGATACATTTATGAGTAGAAACATTAATGCACACTAATTGTGCACAAAAATAAGCAATTTCAGAGCATGAGATGTGAAAAAATTATTTGTAAATTTAATGCCTTACTTTTTATTATTGTTAAAATATACGAATAATAGAACGCGACAGAAAACAATTTTGAATATCCATTTTTTAACATTTTCACTTATTCTGCAATTTTACACGATGAATTTGAATATGATATAAAGACGCATTATTTCTACTCCTATAATTTTATTACAACGTGTACATACTTATTGTAAATAATTATTTCACTTCTCATGCTCTGAAATTGCTTATTTGTGCAGGTATCTACTCATAAATATGTATCTATATTAAGGCAAAGAAAATGAGTCATACAGCCAAACACAATAAAAGTTCATAGATAGAATTTGTTATTTTATAATATTTACTTTAATTTATTTGCCATATGTGTTTTTTAATACATAAAAGATATTAAATTTAAATTAAAGTACGCTAGGTTAATTAAATAATTTAAGAAAATTATAATTTACAAAATTAATAATAGTAGACTGTATAGGTTTGCAGCCCAAGCCTAACATCAATGTCGTAAGATTTTTTAAAAAGCGGCGGCGGGAAACAGGTCTTGCTTTTTCGTGCGTTTATTAATTTCTTCAATTTGCTAAAATTGTTAAAAATTACCAGTGAAGAAGAGGATTTAGCACTCTCTCCTAATACGCTTATGGAAATTAATGCACAGAGAGTTGTGCAACAGATAGTGAACAGATATTACAGCCAAAGTCTCGGGAAAAATATCTCAAAGTTTACGATAATTTTGTAAATTGGAGAAAAGAAAAACTAGTAACTACGTTCTCGGAACGTGTTCTTTTGAATTAATAGATTTTATTAATAGATTGTAATTAATTAATATTATTTAATTAATAGATTTTATGCAGCATGAGAAGTGAAAAACAATTTCCTTCAGTATTCGAAACTGTACTAATTTTACTTTGAATTTTAAATAAATAAATGTTATGTTATAAGTACTACTGTTTTATTTCCTCGCAATCGAAGTGAAAAGCAGAGTTTATAAATTGTCCACAAAACCATTTCTCGGATAAAATGGTTCATTTTGTGCACTTATTGTAAAATCTACTATTCGATAGTAAAGGCCCGGTGGTCGAGTGGCTAGCAATGCTTACTTTATCCCTAGGGCCGCGGGTTCGAATCCTGCGCAAGGCAAACATTTGTGTGCATGAACATGTCTGTTTGCCTTGGTCTGGGTATTTTCTACGTATAATAAGTAGGTATTTATTTACAAAAAAAAGTATTTAAGTAAATTTATCAGCAATCTAGTACCCATAGTATAAGCTTGGTTGCTTAGTTTGTGACTAGATGTTGTGTAAAAAAAACATATTTAATCGAAAGTATTTAGCTAAGTATTTTTGAAATATTGGTTATCCTATTTTGAGAAAAAAAAAATACAAAACCAGTGTGACACGCCTCGGCTGAATGCCTTTAATGGCCGTTGCTTGTTTGTCTGCTGTATGACATAAAAAAACTTTCTTAAAAGGTTCTGTACCCCTGACTTTGAATATTTGTAAATAATATGATGGACTTGCCCCGTTTTTTTATTTACTTAAATTACAACAAAACCAAAAGGTTTTTCTGTTGTAATTACTAATCAAAATATTCGTTTTCCTTTTATGAGGATGCCTATTATTGAGAAAATGTGTAAAGTAAACATTTAAACCAAAAAAAACTTACTGGTAGTCATACCCCGATTGGCAGGGCAAGACTACCAGTTTACAGGTTTTACATTTTCCTTATTATTACTGTTTTTAATGAATTTTATGGCAAAAACTTCATTATATTATAAAGCTTAATTTATGTTTTACATCTCTGTATATTTAACTTAACTCTAAGTCAAACAATTTCTGCATAAAACCCGGTTTAGTAAATTCACAATGAAGTATGTCTGTCTTACCCCAACTGACCTTAACTTTTTTCCTGATATCCGATTTAAATGAAATAAAACCTATATTTTGCTCCAAACCAAGCTCTATCAGTTCAGTAACTACGAAGATGTGCGCGTACAAAGACAGACAAAATGCTGTCCATTTTTGCCAAATATGTATAGATAATGTACAACAGTTTATGCATGAATGTGGTGATAACAACCATCTTACGTCTGCTACCAAACACGAAACGTTGACGCGACGCTCACATGACGTCTCCAACGGCGACGACGAGATGCTGCGTGACCGTTGCGTCAACGCTGCGCGGGCGCTAATACGACGCAACGACGACTTGTATGGGAATACATCGTACTAATATTATAATTGAGAAAGTGAGTTTGTTTGTTTGTTTGTTTGTTTGTTATTCCTTCACGGCTTGACTAAGCAGCCGATCATTATGAAAATTTGTAGAGCGGCTTCTTTCACCCAGATGTTGTTTTTCCGGTACTTATCATTCATTGAGAATATCACGAGTAATAATCCTATATTAATTTTCCTTGATGAAAACTACTTTTATACCGTTTTTCCCCTAAAACTTAAAACCATCGTGCCATCTTTGTCTGATTAATTAAAATACTTAACGTCTATCCTCACAAAATTTCGTGATTAACATAATATTAAAAGTTTGTAAAAGTGACAACCCTACAACTGTGACACGCACATGCGTCGCATCCCTGGTCACGTGTACGTTTTTTCATGGGTTTTCTTTGATCTTTTATTGTATACTTTCTTTTTTGATACCTTTGTTTTAGATCAGTAACGTTAAATAGCTTAGTGGGTTTTAACTAACCTAATGACCGTATGGATAGTTCTTCTTATACATTGAAAATCTTCTAAAATTATCGCCTTTATAAACGCGCTAGGACTCGAGGATAGGGAACCAAAGTTTTATATGCTAATAATTTAACCATCGTTATGTAAATTTGTAATTAAACCCTGTTTCTTTTAACTTGACCAATGTAGTAAACAATCTTATCGTGCCTTTTTATTCAAATATCCATGTGTAAAATCAATAAATCGCCAGAATAATAAGAGTGTTGTGTTAATGCCATTTCTAACTATATTATTATTATTTGGGTGTGAATGATAATTTTAATTGCCTATTTTCGTTAAAAAGACATGATAAGATTGTTTACTACATTGGTCTAGTTAAAAGAAACAGGGCTTACGTACAATATGAATGTTCTTCCAATTTTGCAGTGCGTGTGGCAAATTTAAGAGCTGGGCTCTTGTCATCATTTATTTTTCCTCTGTCTTGTGCCAGCTCTTTGCCTTTTACCTCTTTTTTTACCTCTTATAAGATGTTTGCCTTTTTTTCACTTGATTCATGTAATTTGTAAGCTGTACTTGACTTTTCCATTCTTCTACAATATGGATCAACATGTGTACTATTTAATAAAAATTCTCATAAATCCTTTCATTCAATATTTAGAAAAAAATGATACTGTGTTGATATGATTATGGTGATGTTGTGACGTTAGCTATCTGAATACTATACTATATTTTTAGTGGCTAATTCAAGAAAAAGGGGAGGCTTTTGACCAGCAGTGGGACATGCATGGCTACAAAAAAAAAATTCAACCAGTACTTTTCTCATACAATTCAATATCCTAAAAAATAAAAATAAATTAAAAGTTCACACAGATAAGTAAAGTATAACAGGCGGTCTCATCGCTAAAGCAATTTCTTCCAGACGACCTTAGGGTAGAGAAATAAAAATTAAAAAGAACAGGTAGATGGCGCAAAATTGTGATCAAGAACGTAATCTCATAATCTCATATCTTTTATTTAAGAATGTAAAGTATATTTCTTTAAATAGTAGACACTGTGAAGATATACTACAGAGTGTCTTGTTACCGGCGCACGCGCACGCACGCCACACGTGCGCCGCATCTGTGTTCGGCAAATACGCATACAGGAATCACCAACCTTTTTTCAGTCATTATCAGATTAAAGTTCTTCACTATTACAAGATGAATTTTTCAAATATATTTTTCTGTTGTGATAATCATGGACGTGTTTTTTTTTCTTTTAGGATCACTTAGTACTAAAATATGAAGTTACAGCATCACAAAGTTATCTGAAAAACTTTGGTGTTCATGGACACCGCGCGCGCAACCCGGGAAAGGATATTATTTTGAAAAGACCTACATATTTTTTTCATCAAATTTGGAGTTCCTGCATAAAATGTTTCATTTCGTTGACATAAAAAAAATAAGCAATCTTCTGATTTACATTATAAATCGATATGAACTATACAAGAATCGATCACATATCTTTATTATTTTCAAATAGCCATCAGGCAAGAAGTAAATACTTTATGATTCATTATGATACATTATTATTTTTTATATTTTAATAAATGTACGTCTTTTTTGTTTTTTCATCTTGTCCATCTTTATTTCTTTATTATTTTTTCTATTTTACATTGAACTGTTGTTTTTCACTTCTCTCCTTTTTCTTGTTCTACCATCTAGGTGGTCCAACAGGAATACTTTTAGTTGTGCCAAAATTAGTCGTGCGTAGCAGTTGGTCCAACAGGAACGGTGCCTTTTCACCACTTGCATCCTTTACTTTACAATGTTTATCTTACGAAAACACCATTTTCTATCATTTTCGGCTATAACCTATTCCTTCACCTATAACTTCCCCAACCCTCGTAAATGGACTAATTAAAAAAATAAAAGTCACGTTAACAAAATGTTCTAACGTTTAATGATTATGACCCCTAAATCAATAAAACTGTTGGTCCCCTCTGTCTGCCCCGATAACGTAAACAAAGCTTGATTGTAATCCTCCCCTCTCCTCCCCTCCCCGGCGCCTTCCCGTGCGATGTACACTCATCAATCATATTATAGCTTTATACAGTCAGCTAAAATTTTGTTAACACATTTAATTTTACGATATTGTCGAGTGACTAAATTGGTGTCTATTCGAGGGGTTTGCTTGTTCAATCCACCTATCGGGACAATTTATTTTTGTAGAATATCTGGACCGATTTTCATGATTTTTATTTGTCGTATTTGTGTCTGTTCAGAATAGCAGAATAACTAATAGAATAAATATTGGAATATAAAATAAAAACCATTTCCCCTAATTTTCCCAAACAATAAATAATAAATAAATATATAGGGACAATTCATACAGATTGAGCTAGCCCCAAAGTAAGTTCGAAATTTGTGTTATGGGATACTAACTCAACGATATTATATTTTATAACAAATACATATATAGATAAACATCCAAGACCCGAGGCCAAGCAGAAAAAGTTCGTTTTTCATCATGACCCGACCGGGGATCGAACCCGGGACCTCCTGGGTGGCGGTCTGGCGTGGTAACCATTACGCCACGGAGGTCGTCAAACTAAAAAATACAATATTATATTCAATTGAGTGAAGAGGAGAGAAGTGAGTGAGGCTAATTTCGCAATGCCGAAAATCCACGCGGACGAAGTCGCGGGAACAGCTAGTCTATACTAATATTAGGAAAAGGAAAGATTTGTATATTTAAAACTACTGAAACTATTCGCGAATTCTTTCATCGTTCGGAAAGGTACAATTACCGCCGCCGTAACATAGGCTTTAAAGTATTATAATATTTCCAAAAGGGGTCCTTAGTAAAACACGTGCGAAGCTGGGACAGGGCGCTAGTCTATTCATATAATTGTAGCGGGAGCGATGGCGATGTGCTCGACCGCCACAAAAGGAAGATCTTCCGGCCAGGCTGGGTGTTATGCCTGGGGAACCGCGGCTCCGACAATGTATGTGTCGGAGGTTGTATATATATCTCCATATCGTAGAAACTTCGATAGCGTGATTCAGGATTTCTAAGTGTCGTCGTATATGACGTCATGTGTTCGCATTGTGAACTTTTTCTTCACTCTGTAGTTCTTCTGTATGGCGATAGGTGTCGCCACAGTACTCCCCTCCAGGATCGAAGGTCCGATGAGATGATGATCAGCAGTCTGTGCTTCTAGTTAGCTTGCCCAGTGAGTCGGGCTTGAGTGTGCGTGCTCCAAGTGTCCCAGTGAGTCGGGCGTGAGCGTGCGTGCTTGATGTATCCCAGTGAATCGGGATGAGTGATGTCCCAGTGAGTCGGGATGATGCATGTCCCAGTGAGTCGGGATGCAGAATATCCAAGTGAGTCTGGATGAGGAATATCCCAGTGAGTCGGGATGAGGATTATCCAAGTGAGTCTGGATGAGGAATATCCCAGTGAGTCGGGATGAGGATTATCCAAGTGAGTCTGGATGAGGAATATCCCAGTGAGTCGGGATGAGGGTTATCCCAGTGAGTCGGGATAAGGGGCGCAGGAACAGGTAGCTCGGTGAGTCGGCTGCGATGAACCTGATTTTCCCCGTAGCTGGAGTGCTGTGAGACTGCTGATGATGAGGCTTCAAGTTGAGGAGTGAAGAATGTGATGACGTCAGAGCTGATGAGGAGATATGATGAAGAAGGCTGCTTCCAATCACGTCGGGGTCACCACTGTAGCGGGAGCGATGGCGATGTGCTCGACCGCCACAAAGGGAAGATCTTCCGGCCAGGCTGGGTGTTATGCCTGGGGAACCGCGGCTCCGACAATGTATGTGTCGGAGGTTGTATATATATCTCCATATCGTAGAAACTTCGATAGCGTGATTCAGGATTTCTAAGTGTCGTCGTATATGACGTCATGTGTTCGCATTGTGAACTTTTTCTTCACTCTGTAGTTCTTCTGTATGGCGATAGGTGTCGCCACATAATAAAACAGTAGACCCCGATATGTCTGTACTTTGAACATTTGAACGCGCACATCTTCTAAATTACTGAACTGATTTTAATCCTGTTTTTACAGGAAGATAGAGCTCGGCTTAAAGCAGAATATAGGCTTTGTTTCATTTAAATCGCATGACAAGAAAAGGAGTTATCCTCATTTGAACATTTCACGCGGACGAAGTCGCGGGCAACAGCTCGTTTCTAATTAAAATATTAACTTCCTAACTAACTCATTTCATAACTATAAAGACTTTATATGCAACAGTCCCAACTGCTTACAGGTAAAATACTACAACTAGGCGAGTAAAACCATTAAACATACCTAGTTTTCTATAATCTGTTGCATAAAGTTGTTACAAACAGTCGCATCTATGTAGAAAATCCTGGAAAATCCATATTTACTGTGTCACTATGCAAATATACACTTTATCACGTTGAGTTTAAGGTATATTCTACAGTAAGAGATTGTAACCCCGTTGAAAACTAGGCTATGAGGGATCTAGTTTAATTAATGCCAGATAATTATTTTAATTTCCATGAAGGCTTTAGTTATTACGTCAGAGTAGTTACTTATAACGTCATTTAAATCATTTTTTTTATTAGTATGATTTAAGAGAGGTAGGGCACAGCGGACAATCCGCTCAAATTGGAGCATTGCAGCCCGTCTGGGACAACCTTACAGAAGATCTTAGCCAAATGGCATTGGTCTTGGCCATGTTGTGTTCCTAAAACGGTGAGGTAATGTCTCCAATGCTACTCTTGTTACAGGGTCGGCAATGCGCGAGTGATACCCCCGGTATTGCAAACGTCTATAAGTTGCGGTGACTGCTTTCCATCAGGCGGGCCGTATGCTTATTTGCCACCTAAGTGGTATAAAAAAAGCAGAGAGTGGGCCTTTACTGGCTTTTCTCAAGTCAAAGAGTAGGTACAATAAAAATTAAAAACAAATCGCAAATTATGTTCGAAAAAATACATCATAATGTTACTAACCCATGTTTTATGAACTAAATAAATGATTAGGATTATTATTATGATTATGATTAATACACCGCGCGGCGTCTGTCTGTCTGTTCGCGATAAACTCAAAAACTACTCAATCGATTTTCATACGGTTTTCTCTAATGGATGACGACATAATTGAAGTCGTCATTTTGTTGTAGAGTAACCTAGCATTACTATAAAAACAATAAAAATGCCCTAATAGCTGTCAATCATGGTAACCACAGTTCTGTGGTAGATAACCGCCCGCAGTTTAATTTATTCATGTAAGCATTGACAAGGACATAGACTAACTAGCTGAGTAGATACGTTCAAACGCCATCATTGAATCACTGGAAATCATTTATTTGGAACGGAATGTTGGAAATGCATCGCAAATGATTTTCAAACTCCCAAGGATGTCACAGTTCAAATAAATTGGTGTACCGTAAAACATTGGTGTACCGTACCAACTGAGCGAGACCCCATTAGTGCGTTGCGCTGCGTTGCGTCGTCGCAGCGTCGTTTTTCATATGTTTTTTTATGACATGCCCCATTAGACCATTGCGTTGTCGCGCGGGACGTGTCAACGCTGCGACGTCGCTGCAACGACGCAACGCAGCGCTTTTTAGCAAAAGTTAGTCGGTCGGTTCGGTACGTCCATGTAGGCCTTCTGAAACACATAAAATTATAGCTGTCACTGTCAAACAACAGAAAATGTAAAGAAGAATAAAAGAAATAGCTTGATACATAAACTTTTCTTTTATTCAGAGAATAGGTTTTCACAAACACGATCTCTTGTCAAAGAGTCATCATCATCATATCAACCCATAATCATCCCACTGCTGGGATACGGGTCTCCCTTCAATCGAAGGTGATTAGAGCGTACTCTGCCACGCTGCTCCAATGCGGATTGGCAGAGGCCGGTGTTTTCAAACCGCCCTAAAGCCACCGACTTGGCTTAACGACTGTCATCCATCGATAACAGACGGGACCGATAGCTTAACGTGCCCTCCAAAGAACGAAGAAGCTCGAGATAACAAAACCCATCCAAACGCTGGCTAGGGTCGACGTCGCTTAACTTGCGTGTTCATATTAGAGTGCGACACACAGAGACGCCATCGAGCTCCTCTGTCAAAGAGTACACAGTAAAAAATGATTTGCATAAAATTAAATTTCGGATGTATGTTCTTCAATAGAAGGGGAACCCTTACCTGATGCTTCTCCAGCCGGCGAGATATTGTGCATTTTCCAAACTATAAACGAAAAATATTTTAACATAGTTGATCTATGGTTAGTATCTTTGATAGACCGAGACCCTTGAGGGAATCACACGTAAGGCGGCCTTCGACAACTCAATGAATCGATAATATGAATTATTTACTAACAATGTGTCCCCTACTGCTACCTGTTATCAGTGTTTTTCAGGCGCGAATACTAAATATACTTCCATCTCCACCTAATTTCTTTCTGATTAAATTCGTTGTGAGTTCCAAGACAGCTGTAGTTTCTCCCCCGGGACTTCAATAAGCTTTATTGGTAACTAGACCCGCGCTACTCCGTTCGCGTGTATTTATTTATGCACAGCAGCGCCATCTATATCAGATATTTGACCAAATCCTACGGGAATCGCGTACTTTACCGGATAAAAAGTACCGTAAATAATTCAGCACACACATATTACATTAATTTAGTACATAGTGTAATAATCATTTAAGCCAAAAAACAAATAAAAACTAGGACATCTTTTTTATCGTGTTGTCCTTTTCACAGATTTCTACTTTCAAAATGGCACAGATATGTAGTACAGTCAGACAATGAGAGAGGGCCGGTCGTTATTTGATTTAAATTTTCTAAATACGTGAAGGGGTTTACTCGAATTTTGTATTATCAATTTTAATATTGTACATACCGTTATGTGTTAATCCAATGTATCAGCTACCTACATACCAAATATCATAAAAACTGGCCCAGCCATTTGAGCGTGAAGGAGTAACAAACATACACACAACTTTCGCCTTTATAATATTTAGTAGGATTGTCTATCTGAGGTCGCTGTCGTTCCTGGGTCTACAGAAAACACAAAATTTTGGGAAAGTAAAAATGTAGACCGGTTACATAGTAAGTTGTGTGTTTACCAACTGAACCGTGATTCAGATCCAACCATCTATATTAATCGAAGGGGATAGAGGGGGTAGAGCGTACTCTGCCACGCAAATCTAATACGCAGTACTAAAGTCAAATTTGCAAACGTAAGTCGTCTATATAGCAACTCGTCTTAGTGCCCGCGAGAGCCCATAGAATAAAGTTGTATGTAGCAACTTGTAACTCTTGTAAGTAGTAAATCGTCTATCGCAACATGTCTTTCAATTATTTTTCAGAAAATAAACATAGAATCCATCCTATTATTACTGTTGTCACACGCATAATAAACTCCATATTAAGTAAGTCAAGCCCCCGTAAGCAGGGTGCTATAAATTTACAGGAGGCGAGCAACGCCGGGGCTTCGTTAATAAACTCCTAAGTAATATGAATTGTTCGTACGTGCTGCGATTTTGAATGGTTACGTCAAAAACAGACGCGGAGATCAGAGAGTTTTGGGGGTTTTTGTAAGATTGTTCATGGTATTTGTTAGACTAGCGGAAGCCGCGCAACTTCGTTAGCGTGTACACCGCTTACCCGTGGGAATTTCGAGAAATCCCTTCTTATAGAATGCCTACGTCAAACACAGAACCCTCAAGTAACACGTCTCTGGCTGTGCGTTGATATGTCAGTCAGACATAAGGACAAAGCATTTTATGATAGTTGATGTGAATAGATAGATAAAGCGTGTATTAAAATAATTCAGCACACACATATTACATTAATTTAGTACATAGTGTAATAATAATTCAAGCCAAAAAACAAATAAAAACTAGGACATCTTTTTTATCGTGTTGTCCTTTTCACAGATTTCTACTTTCAAAATGGCACGGTACAGTCAGACAATGAAATAGGGCCGGCCGTAATTTGATTCAAATTTTCTAAATACGTGAAGCGGTTTACTCGAATTTTGTATTATCAATTTTAATATTGTACATAATTGTAATTACATTTCATAACGATGCTAATGTTCAAATTCAAAATATTCAGGGAGTATGTACTCAAAGACCTTTCACTCGTCAATGATTACATAACAGTATCCGGACCGTTGCTCCTCTCGAATACATTACAGTTGCTGGACACCTAGCTCCGTGCTAAGGATGCGGGCTATGATGGCCGCGAGTGGTGTAGCTATATCGGTGTATATACATCGCATAGCTCGAGCTGCGCATCTTCCTCGCGCAGCTACTTTGCGGCGGCGCATCTTCATAGCACATCTTACTCGCCCCGCTACATAGCTTAGCATCAGTGGAAAAGGGCACGTAGTTTCGTAGCTTAGCTGACACATCCTCGCAGCATAGCTGCATAGCACATCTGTCCTGTGCCATGACCTACAATGGAAGTCGCTTAATAGACTTCCGGACCCAGGTTGGCCGTTGTCAGGATAGCCTGGCCAAGTGGGGCTTCATTGATCCATCCCACATCAACGGCGACTGTGGAGCCCCAGTCCAAGATATGGCACACTTAATAGCTTGCCCAATGTGCCCAACTTTTTAAGAGAGGTAGGGCACAGCGGATAATCCGCTCAAATCGGAGCAGCCCATCTGGGGAAGGACCTCCACCTTACAGAAGATCGTAGCCAAATAGCATTGGTCTCGGCCATGTTGTGTTCCTACGGTGAGTAAGGCTCCACTTGGGGGTTGGGACTGGGAGGGTTGGCAACGCGTGAGCGATACCCCTGGTATTGCATGCGTCTATAGGCTACGGTGACGGCTTACCATTAGGCCGACCGTAAGCTTGTTTGCCACCTTTGTGGTATAAAATTAAAAAACTGAGTGTACTCGGGAGAGTAGGGAGGACTTTCTCATGGCAAGCAACAAGGATGTTGCCGTTGCCAGGTACTGGTCAAACCTAATCTAATTGTGAGTAGGCATTGATTCGAAAAGAAGAAGATTAAATTATTTATGTAATTAATCTCCTCTATAAACTACTGTTCTTAGCTCTCTACCCTGGTCACGTCTTTCATTGGTTGTATGTACTGTACGTAGTTGCATGTTTACGGGACATACGTCATCAGTGTCGCATTTCCGGTGTGGTTATTGATGAATGGGCTGTATTCTGAACGCATGTGCAGGGCGGGCGAGATGCAAGTAGGTCGACCGCCCGCGCCCTGAGCAATATGGTCAATGTAAATTGAGTATTATCACAAGGACAGTGCAGGTGACATTATAACAAGGTTTTTAAAATATATAACTTGCCTCTACATTAATTTAAATCCACTATTAAAAGTTGCTTGCTGAAGAGGTTATTTATTATAAAGTGGAATATTTATGTAACGATAAAAATTTGTGGTCGCTATAATTTGCACCTCTGCTTTTTGCTTTTTTTCTTTCTTCTATATTTATTTTATTATTAAAATATTTTTTAATGTATAAAAATCTTTTAAACACATTTATGTTATAATGGTTTTAACAAAAAGGCGTAAAATGTCGAATTTCTTGCGGCACTTCTCAAAGTACGATAAAAATATTAACGTGTACAAAAGAATTTCTTGTACATAAATCAACTTGCTAAATAAATGTTTTTTTTTATAAACAAAAAGCTGATCCTGAAACACTAGTAGGTATTCATTTGCCTACTTCAAAAAAAAATAGATTACCACTCTATTACTTAAATTGTAATAATTTTTACCCGCTGTGCTTGCCTGATTGGGTCTACAATTTAACTTGTAATATATTTTCTTATTGTGTGTTGCATTAGTCTTTACTTATTTAACTTTATTAATCATAATACAATAGGCGGACTAATGCTAAGTTTCACACAGAATGCAAGATTATTCCTGTAAGAAATCTAATTGAAAAATAAATGTTTTTATTTATAAAAATGCATTCTCTACCAGTCAACCAAATAAGATTGTGTTTAATGTATATTTTTCCTGTTTGTATATTGCAAATAAAGGATATTTTATCCATAATAATCTACTTGTTATCATTATTAATTTACGTTGCATAAATAAGTGATCCACATAACAAACCAATTAACAAACAGTTAATCGCCTGTCAACGGTTGTTTAATCTCTTTAAAACGGCGCCAGCTGCTGAATTTTATATTAAAAGAAATATTATTTGTTGAGATAATTACAAAATACTTAAATGCTTTTATCTATACTAATATTATAAAGAGGATTAAGATTTATTTTGTACTTTTGTTAGTAATGAATACACTCAAAATTTACTGGATCTATTTCAAAAATTCTTTCACCATTCGTTAGGAATGTACATTTATTTATTTAACTTTTTTGACCACAATACTTAAGTACTGATACAATAGGCGGACTTGATGCTAAATTGCACATCACCCCCGAGTAACATTCATTTATAAATAAAAAAATGGTGATCCTTACAAAAACCCCGGGCGCTGCTAGTTGTAATATAAAGGTGGAAGCAGAAATTCTTTTTACTTTTTCTGATTGGCTTCGGGTCTTGGATGTTTATCTATATATGTATTTGTTATAGATATTAGAAATAGGATGAGTGGCAATTTAATCCGATATTAGAAATAGGATGAGTGGCAATTTAATCAGATATTAGAAATAGGATGAGTGGCAATTTAATCAGATATTAGAAATAGGATGAGTGGCAATTTAATCAGGTATTAGAAATAGGATGAGTGGCAATTTAATCTGATATTAGAAATAGGATGAGTAGCAATTTAATCAGGTATTAGAAATAGGATGAGTGGCAATTTAATCAGATATCGCTTTTATGTGAATTAAATCTTAGAAATAGGATGAGTGGCAATTTAATCAGGTATTAGAAATAGGATGAGTGGCAATTTAATCTGATATTCGAAATAGGATGAGTAGCAATTTAATCAGGTATTAGAAATAGGATGAGTGGCAATTTAATCAGATATCGCTTTTATGTGAATTATGTATTAAATTACAATGCGGGGGGGGTATCACTCACGCGTTGCCAACCCTCCAAACCCCCCCAAGTGGTGGCCCCAAGTGGAGATCTTACTCACTTGTCAGTTTTCACAGAATGACATAACAAAATGTTTGTTTTTCTTCCAGTGTAAAGCAGGAAAAGAGTTTGGTTCAATCGGTTCATTGAATAAAAGATCTAACCTAACTCCTTTCCTTTCTCCTTTTCCTTGTCCCTCCTTATTCCGGGTTTACTACTTGATTTCGAATGTCATGTGGCCGATGGCCGATTCCCCGAAGTCATTAACTCGAGTGTTCGAATCGCCGAAACTCCATATCATCGATGTACCACAACTTCGACTAGCCATTAGTTCGACGTCCGTTTCACCGAAAAGCCATTGCAACGATAGTCCTATAATCCGAATGCTCGAAGTGCTAATGGGTGTTTCTTGAAAACCTGGATTTTCGTTGTCCGGAAGTAAAAAGTGTACGTATAATTGAAATAAGCGTATGAAGTATTTTTTTTATTAAAATTTAAACTGTAATCTAACTGAGTCACTACGATAATTAAGAAAAATATAAAACAAAGTGAGTAAAAAAAATATCTGACGTGTTAAAAATTGATTCCACTGGCGTGTCCGTACTCCAAATTTGTACACAATATCATCCATATCATTTTTTCCATTCAGTTCATAGATATTTCAATATTTTATATTAGATCCCAAATTGATAAGAATTAATAAATAAAATAGATGAACCACGTATTTATAGTACATTTAATTATATGAATTTTTTAAATGTTGTCCGGGCCTTAGCAGTGATTCCACTGGTACATCACTAAAATGTACGTACGTCCTTAGTGACACAATTTGGAAGCAATGTGTACCCCCCGAGCGTTAACCGTCAGTCATGTTTTGAGTGTCGAGGGAAGAGATGCGCGGCTGCTTGCTGCATTCCAGAAATATAAAGGTAAGTATCTGATTCCACTGGGTTTGGTTTGGTACATCGTTGATTACTTTGACCTCAATTTTACCATCAATTAATTTTATTAGACGACTAAAAAAAATTATGCACTATCGCCACTCTAATGACTACCTAGGGTGTAAAGGTCATTGTACTAGATACAGTCATTTAGCGACAATCGATAATTTTGCTACATTTTTTGATTCCCTGACATTGATTACTCTGTTTCTAAGGTCAGTGAAATCAAAATGTGATAAAGTTTTTGACTGAAAAATTATTTCATCATCATCATCTCAGCCACAAGAAGTCAACTAGGCCTCCCCAAACGTCTCCAGTGCGACCTGCTGGCAGCGGCCTGCATCCAGCTGCTTCCTGCGACTTTCCTTAGGTCGTCTGACCACCTTGTAGGCGGGTGTCCTACGCTGCGCTTGCCGGTACGTGGTCGCCATTCCAGAACCCTTTTGCCCCATCGGCCTTCGGTTCTGCGCGCTATGTGATCTACCCACTGTCACTTCAGAGTTTGGCTATGTCAGTGGCTATGTCAGTTATTTTGGTTCTGCTACGGATCTCCTCATTTCTGATTCGATCTCCCCGAGCATAGCTCTTTCCATGGCTCGCTGAGTGACCCATAGCCTTCTTATGAGGCTCATAGTGAGCGACCACGTTTACGATCCATAGGTCATCACTGGCAACACACATTGCTCGAAGGTTCTTCGTTTCAAGCACTGAGGAATTTTGGACGAGAAGATATGCCGTAATTTCCCGAAAGCTGCCCAGCCAAGTCGGATCCGTCGATTGACCTCTTTCTCGAAGATGGACCTACCTAATTGGATGGTTTGTCCAAGGTATACGTACTCGTCAACAACTTCGAGGATCGAGCTCCCAACTGAGACCGGGGCGGGTGCGACATGGATATTCGACATGATTTTCGTCTTGACCATGATCATTTTTTGACCCACCTGTTGGGAAACTCAATTGAGGCCTTCGAGCATGGTGCTGAGGTCCTCCAGCGACCACGATGTCATCGGCAAATCGAAGGTGAGTGATATACTCGCCGTTAACGTTGATGCCGCATCCTTTCTCGTCCAAAAGTTGAAGGCATCTTCCAGAGCGGTCGTGAACAGTTTCAGAGATATGACATCTCCCTGTCTCACGCCTCTGTGTAATGAGATTGTTTTCGTGTTCTGTTCCTGTACTTGGACTGACATGATGGCGTTTTTGTATAAGTACGTCAAAGGTTCGATATACCTGCAGTCTATGCGGCATCGCTGGAGAGACTGTAGCACGGCCCATGTCTCGATCGAATCGAAGGCTTTCTCATAGTCCACAAACGCTAAGCATAATAGCAGATTGTACTCTTCGGTCTTCTGTACAATCTGCCGCAGCGTATGGATGTGGTATAATTCTTTAAGATGGTTTTATCGCCCTTTTTAAAGAACAGAACCAGCAAGCTTCTGTTCCACGCCTCAAGCGTTTTGCCCTCGACCAACACGGAATTAAAGAGCTTCTGCAGGACTTTAAGCACCGGTGTACCACCCGTTATCAGAAGCTCTGCTGTGATTCCGTCCTCGCCTGGCGCCTTGTTGTTCTTAAGCTGGATTAAGTAACATTTTTTAAACTTTATTTTTGTAAAACATTTCTAAAATTTCGCAATTTTCCTAATATTCCTTTTTTTATTGCAGGAATATGACAATAATGTTGTACAAATGGGGTGCTCTCAAGGAACACGAATGTGATTACGACACCAATAGATTATTAGATATTTATGTGATTGTTTACAAAAGTAGATAATAATATCTGAAAATTGAAGAATACATGTTCACATTTGTTAATTTTATTTAGATATGTATAACTGAGAATTAATTTTGTAATTTTTGATATGTAAAAACTTACAATTTCTTTTAAAAAAGTACAGAGTTATTGATTTTTGATTCCCCTGTAACTATTAATTGATTCCCCTGGTCATGATTTTTTTAATGTCTAATATCTTGGAATTTATAGGTTCAAAATGAGTGCCTATTCGAAATTTATACTTCAGGTTTAGCCTATTTTTACGTGTAGTACCAGGTTTCATTATATTTTGAAAAAAAAAACTAGCCAGTGGAATCAACCGAATAATCGCATTTCCAAGAATCACCCTAATATTTCCATACCTACCGGACCAAAATGTATGAGACAGCAGTTTTTTAATCATCTCTATTTTTCACCTAATTTACATTTGAAGTTAGTGCTTAGAATATTTTTATTATTAAAAATATGACTATTGTTGATTATTGATAATAAATGTTACGTTGATTAAACCCTGCTGGTTTGTCTTTTTATTCCATTTTTATAACATTCCTTCCTTTTTTTTACTCTTCTGTACAACAACGTGTTACTCCTAGTACGCATAACCTACTACTTACTATGGGGATCATAGTAAAAAAAACCTGCTGTCTCATACATTTTGGTCCGGTGGGTATGACCATTAACTATGGAAATATTAGCACTTCGAGCATTCGAATTATAGGACTATCGTTGCAATGGCTTTTTGGTGAAACGGACGTCGAACTAATGGCTAGTCGAAGTTGTGGTACATCGATGATATGGAGTTTCGGCGATTCGAACACTCGAGCTAATGACTTCGAGGAATCGGCCGTCGGCCAAATGACATTCGAAATCAAGTAGTAAACCCCCTTATTCCTTGTAGGAACATTCATTGACGACAGTAATCACTATTCATAGGTATCCGCTTGCTTGTTTGCCATTCGTATGACGTAAAAAAGGTGTGTCTATATGTAAAGTCAGTCAGGACATGTAGTTTTATAGTTTGTGCGGTGAAATCTGTACGTGCATGTGTGCCACTTGTTGATATCGGGGCTCGACCCACATCGGGAAATAGGTCACTCGTCGACCTCCAATAAAACCAATATTAAAAATAATCTGTTCAGTAACCACTGGGTAGAAATATGATGTAGGGTTTTTTTTAATTGATATGCGTACATAGTTTATATCTTATAGCAATGTAAGAATTTAATTTTAAATATACCTACTTCCTGTATCAATCCAAATTTGTAAATTTTAACCATTACATTGAGACAAGGTTCACAGTACTCTAGCGAGCGGGCAAGCTAGCTGAAATATGAAAAGAGGCTCGCTTGGCTTGCTCGGCTCGTTCGCTCGCCCGCTGGCTGATTTAACTGCAGCTGCGCTTTGACCGACACGACGGACGCCGTATCACTGCGAGAGAGAGATGGAAGCCAAATACTTACCTTCCTAGTTTGTTTTCTATCTTCTTGTTTTTCTTTTTTTTTTCTTGTCTCCTAATATCTGACGGATACTTCCGTGAGATTTTTCGACATCTCTTCAAGATATTATTACTTATTATAAAAACATTACTCAGCAGGAATAAAAACTTTTTATTGTCTGCATTCTCTTGATATCCTGCTCTGTGAATTGGGACGGAAATACAAGTTATTTCTTATTCATCAGTGCAACACTATTGATTTTACTATGCAGTCCTGTAGAAAATATATACAATAAAAAGTTCATTAAAGTGTTTCTTGTTGAAGGAAAGTTTATTCAAATGCTAAGCTGAGTAAAACTGTAGAAATAAAGGAACTAACTTGAGTTAAAGTCTTCTACACAAGTCTTTTAACGTCTTCAAAGACTTTAAAAAAGGGAAAACTGTAACCAAAACGGAAAGCTGTAGTGTTTTACAACAATGAAAATGTGATTTTTGCGCCAACTGAATAGCGTCAACTTGACCTCGTGATTAGAATTTCTGTGTGCTTCAAGCTTTGATTCATAGTATTGATAGTGTTATGTGAAGTAAACATTGGTTTAAATGCACAGTGGTTAGATTTTATGATCAGGAACTATGTATTAAAAGTGCATTATCGTGTTGACTTAAAAATCCGCCTTGAAGAATTTTGCTATCATCTTTCTGTATATACGTTTACTCGGCGACTGTATACTGAGTCGAGATAACGAATACGCTGCTGTGAATAATAAATTATCACAATTTGATTACATAACACTAGCCAATTGCATCGAACAAGAATACAGAAGCCATAACTTTAAAAAAATGTCATCGTACACGCGGATATCAAGCAATTTCCCGCCAAAAATTAAAATAACGCGTTCCATTGTTCTTAAAATCGAACAAAGAGGCTCGAAATGATGTCAAACGGCAATTTATTCATCTAAAAGTGTGTCTAGACGATGAACGCGCCGTAATATTAGTATTGGAACGTCATTAATGTCAGTCGAGACTAGGGAGGGGCTAGGAGGGGGATGACGTCACCACGGGAGCGACGGAATGAGTTCGTTTGAATTGGAACGAGTACGTTTTATGGGTAGCTGTGTCAGGATGTCGGCTGCGGGCTGGTTGCACGGTTAATCTTAAATTGTGTAGTTGTGTAATAATTAATTAGGTATAAGACCAGTTAAAAAAGTTACATTATACTTACACAAATATCGCATGAAATAAAGTAGCTTTTTGTCTATTTTATATATTTTTATACTTTACCTAAAAAGAGTGAACAGTTCTATAACGGAGTGGTAGAGTTGGTGGTCTACCACCGTCTTACAGATTATCGGCGTCGTAAAGCAGCACTCGTTCAGTGAGTGAGAGATTCGGTAGCCCAATTCCTCCACTCTTTTCCGTATCTATATAATATAATAATAATAATAATATATTTATCTATTTCTCTCACAAAATAGCATTTTACACAACAGTTTAACAAGTGCATTCTGTTAACAATCATTCAACTTAACGTAGGTTTATATCTTTATTATATTATTGTTATCGTATCTTTATTTATATAATTTACAAAAACACATAAATTAGTAGACAGTGCATCAAAAACATTTATATGCTAGTCAGTCGTTATAATTATAATTATATAAACTATCGGCTAATTAATTAAACAAATAAAATACTAAGATTAGAACAAATAAAATAACAAAATCAAAATAAAATGACAAAAATACTGAAAAATAGAATTAAATAATTGCAAGCCATATAAAAACAAACATCTACATTTGAAACAGCAAAATATTATGTCAGATAATGTAATTACATATTTAATGGAATTCAGATGAGTGATTATTTTGTGCATAAATACACAAATGGGGTCATGGAAAATAACTGCTTCGTTGTGCCTAGCGAGCTGTTGAATCTGTTTACCCTTCGTTGTAGCATGGAACGCATTGCTAGAGTTCTGCGATGCGATAGTAATCACTTTCCATGCTGGTGCTCATAGGCCATAGCACAGATATTATAATACTTAACTAAACACGCCCGATTCTACCAACACAAATGCACCAATGAACTCTCAATGGTGTCTCAAAAGAATGCCGATATTGTATCAGTGGTTTTGACATTTGTTGTAGACTTAAACAATAATATAATGTTTAACTTATTGTATAAGTATAGTATAGTATAATATAACTTTATTTGCACAGACATACAAATAGATACACATTTACAATAACATCTACATTAAGAGCATTATTGTACCGCAGTGACACAAAAAGGCAATAACTCAGCGATAAAGATTGCTCAGAAAGCAAACGCTGATTTTCATTACCGTCAAATTAAGAGTGCGTGAGCCGATCAAAGAGAAAATTAATAAAAAATTATGATACTTAATTACTTATTTAGTACCGTTAACAGAAACCAATCTTTAAAAGAGAAGAAACAAGTGATGATTACATATAATGTGAGAGTGATGACAACAATACCATCCATACTATTATAATATACCGATACCGGTAGTAGTCCGACACCTAAGCGACCAATTTTTGCTTTTCTAAAATATTTTTTTTTAACTGTTTTAAAACTGAAACAAATGTCAAAAACCGGGCCCCTGGTGGCCCACTTGCTTGTTTGTTAGTAGTAGCAGGGGGGTCCCACTCCGCAGTTTAGGTACGATTGACCTTGGGACCGGCCCGGCCGGTTAATCTCAAGGCTACCACCACTCGGCTCTCGCTCGTGCCGCTAGCTAGACGCATCGCGCGGACTCGGCCGCAGCGCGTGTCGAGTAAATAAAAAATGACAAACTATACGAAAACTAGGTACTACTGTTGTGTGCAAGGTTGTTTAAATAAATCAAAGGCGGAATCGGATATAATTTTTTTTAAACTCCGTACGGATAATAAAAGGTAAGTTATTTTGTTGAGTATTAATCATCACGTAAATAAACTGTAACTAAAGTAGGTGAATGAAATAGGCACATACCTAACTGGTAATTTAATATTCAGATTAAATTCTTCTCTAAAGGAAGACAACCCTAACGTCGTCAGAAGAGGTAAGAAATAAGCGATAGAAAGAGAGGCAACTCTAGGTGATTATAACTGTAGGTTGTGTGCGCTGTGCGAGCTGAATTGCACCTTATTGTATCGTAGCGAGAGTCCCTATTTCTTTAATTGATTTTGCGGAGTGAATCTTCTGTACGTAGTACTATTATCTATTCTGTAGTAGTAGCCATGTGACATAAAAATAACAAAAACAGACGACACCGATTTTGTGCTATCGAGTTTGCATGTCGCACAACAAGTTTGTCCCGGATATTTCACGGATTTCACAGACGACCACACGACGCGACGCGATGTGATGTGACGGTCGACGCACATTAATTTTCAAATGCAAAAACCCTATATTTTGTGTACGGTGTGGCGTGACATGGCGCGGCGAGTTAATTGTGCGTTGGACTTTTTGTGCGTCGTATATAAAAAAAATGTACTTGAAGATTCTAGTTTAGACGTTTTCTCTCTACACGGACCTGTAACGCCTTTGCCAACGTGAGTATAGATTCATAGATATTAAACGGTAGTTTAATCAAAGCTTAACGAAATGGTTCAACCACTTCCCACTCACACATAATACTGTGTATGTATAGTCGATTGGTTTACTTGTGTGTTGTGAGAATAAACTTTTTGCGTGTGTGCGTGTAATAGGATTTGTGTGTCACAGGCTTGTTCCGATTGGATGGAACTGATAAAGCTGAGGTCTAGATCTATCTAGACCCTATCTAGGTTATCTATTTGAAATCTAAATGTAAAGTTTCATAATATGAAAGGAACCGCCCCGTTCAGCAATTTCCGGAATCTATATATATAAAAGAGAAAATCACTGACTGATTCATCACGAAATCTCCGAAACTACAAGTACCAGGAGTCTCAAATTTTGCGTGGGGGTTCCTTTTGGGGCGTAGGTGCTCACTAAGAAAGGATTTTTGGAAATTCATCCCCTAAGGGGGTAAAACGGGGGTGCAAAGTTAGTATGAAACTTTGCCGTTTTTGAAGTTACTCTAACGAAATTCAGCATGAAGGTTCTTTACTGAAAAGCATGAAACAAGGGTAAAATATTTTTTTCAAATTTCATCCCTTAGGGAGTTAAACGGGGGTGCAAAGATAGTATGAAACTTTGCCGTTTTTGAAGTTATTCGAATGAATTTCAGCATGAAGGTTCTTTATTGAAAGGCATGAAACACGAGTAAAATATTTTTCTCAAAAATTATCCCTTAGGGGGTTAAACGGGGGTGCAAAGTTAGTATGAAACATTGCCATTTTTGTAGTTATTCGAATGAAATTCAGCATGAAGGTTCTATATTAAAAGGCATGAAACACGAGTAAAATATTTTTCTCAAAAATCATCCCTTAGGGCCGCAAATTTCGTATGAAACTTTTCGTTTTTGAAGTTATTTAAATGAAATTCAGCATTAATGTTCTTTATTGAAAGGCATGAAACACGAGTAAAATATTTTTCTTAAAAAATCATCCCTTAGGGAGTTAAACGGGGGTGCAAAGTTAGTATGAAACTTTGCCGTTTTTGAAGTTATTCGAATGAAATTCAGCATGAAGGTTCTTTATTGAAAGGCATGAAACACGAGTAAAATATTTTTCTCAAAAATCATCCCTTAGGGGGTTAAACGAGGGTGCATAGTTAGTATGAAACATTGCCGTTTTTGAAGTTATTCGAATGAAATTCAGCATGAAGGTTCTATATTAAAAGGCATGAAACACGAGTAAAATACTTTTCTCAAAAATCATCCCTTAGTTAGGGGGTTAAACGGGGGCGCAAATTTCGTATGAAACTTTGCCGTTTTTGAAGTTATTTAAATGAAATTCAGCATGAAGGTTCTTTAGGCGATACGAAGTTCGCCGGGTCAGCTAGTAAAAACATAAAATAAAAAGATTCCAATGTAATTCAGGTAAAAGTTAGTTTCTGAAATCTATTTAAATTCTAAATTAAAGTTTTAACGAGCTTAACTCGTTGTCTCTTCCTTAGTTCGACAGTGACATCACAATCTACCAGCTGTTACCCGCGACTTCGTCCGCGTGAAATGTTCAAATAAGGATAACTCCTTTTCCTGTCATGCGATTTAAATGAAACAAAGCTTATATTCTGCTCCAAGCCGAGCTGTATCTCCCTGTGAGTAACTTAGAAGATGTGCGCGTTCAAACAGACAGACAGACAATAAATAAAAAATAAAAAAATTCGCTTTTATTAGGTACCTTTCTCTAACTGTTCCCTCTCCATTTTTGCCAAATATGTTCAAAGTACAGACGTATTATTGGGGTCTACTGTTTTATTATAAGTATGGATATATATGGATATCCTCTCTGGGGAAACAGAGAAGATACGAGACGAGTGGAGACTCGTTACGGTCCAACGTCACCTCTAACCTACCTCTGACTTTAGAAACCAATACCTACTGAACGATTGTTACGTTTAGGTACTCTTGAGAGACTTAACTAACTTAAACTAAATACTAAGCTGAAATAGAATGAAATCGGATTACACTAACAAATTACATAGTTAGTAAAAGTAACCTCGCAGACCGTCTGAAAATGTCGTCAAAATTGTCCTGCCATCCTGCCATGACCTCTTTGGTCTCCCCCGTCATCCGTTCGATATTCCATCAATCAAAAAAAACGAGGTCGATGGCCCCAACTAATCGTTTAAAAAAAATTTTGTTTAATTACATTGCCGTATGGCGATAGTACCGTTCCCCACGACTTTACTAATGTCATGACGAAGTTGGTAAAATAATCAACATCCCCTAAATTATAGTTTAAACATAGGTACCTAATATTCTTTTAAGTCTGGTTTCTGTACAGTAAAGCGCTTCACAAGCAGCGTAGATACTATAATTATATCGCTCGCCTTCAGTTTGTATGAACAACAAACTTTCGCCTTTATAATATTAGCAAGGTAGGATACGATACTACATATCTTGTCAAATTACACGGCGCGGCGCCATATATTACCAAAATGAACCTTTAGTAGTTCACAGTGTTCACACAAAGATTTTATCTCATGCCGAATTCGAACCCAACAACCCAACAATAGGCAAGAACCTTATTATAGTATAAACAGTATGAAGTAGCCACACTCTGGACCTGTCAAAATCATCGAATATTCTAAAAAAACCAATAAAAAAAGAGTGTCTCGCCATCTCGCTATCAGATCAGCTGACGGTACAATACTCACTCGGCCGGGTCAGGTGGGCTCTTGACCCGCGCGCCAATTAAAAAACCCCTTGTTACTGCGCTTGTACCTCAGGTGGGTTGTTAGATGTTTTTGATGTTCCACGGTAAGGACAAGAGGAATTATTAGAACTATTGATTGTAGTGATCATGTTGTTACAGTCCAGAAAGAAGTATAGAACAAAGATCCAGGGTATAGAACAAAGATTTTTATGCTAATCCATACTTCCATACTATACTAATATTTTAAATGGGAAAGTGTGTGTGTCTGTTTGTTTGACGGTCTTTCACGGCTTAACGGCGCGACGAATTGACGTGATTTTTTAAGTGGAGATAGTTGAAGGGATAGAGTGACATAGGCTACTTTTGTCTCTTTCTAACTCCCCACTTCCCTAAAATGGGGGGTGGAAGTTTGTATGGAGCATTCCGCAATTTTCAAGGTAGAAAGAAGCTAAAAATTGGTATGCGGACTATTTGTGACTAACAAAAAAATCGTGCATCATTTTTTTTTGGCCCCAACCCCTTAAAAAAGGGGGTAAAAATTTTTATGGGACTTTTCGCAGTTTTCAAGGTAGGAAGCAAGGGGAACTGTGGTACCCCGAATTTAACGCGAGCAAAAGCTAGTAAAGATATAATTTGTGTATTCGGTGTTATTACGAACATTAGAATTAAGAGTGTGTTTTTTAAATAACCCATGACCCATTGTTGGTCGAAAATAAAGGATTTATTATTAATAATGATTTTATTCTATGTCGACCGTAGATGGCCGAGATGATGATTTAAAATTATAAGCATCGTTGTAAAAACGGTAATTCCATAATCAATCAATTTAAAAAATATTGAAAATTAAAAATTCACGTACGTAAATACAAACAAGCAATCGGCCCGCCTGATGGTAAGCATCACCATAGCCTATAGACGCTTGCAATACCGGGGGTATCACTCACGCGTTGCCAACCCTCCCAATCCCCCAAGTGGAGCTCTGGAGACCTTACTCACCGTAGGAACACAGCATGGCAGAGACACATGCTATTTGGCTGCGATCTTCTCTAAGGTGGAGGTCCTTCACCTGACGGGCTGCTCCGATTTGAGCGGATTATCCACTTTGCCCTACCTCTCCCAGAAATTTATAAAACATTCATGCGGAATTTAGAAAACTTTAATTGTAATTACAACTCCGGATACCTCATTCATTTTGTTTACTGCACGAGATGTCAAGTCTCGTAACAAAAATATTAAAATCTCGTGTCAATCTCAAACACTCTCAATCAGATTGAGATGAGATTGAAACTGTTTTTTAGACCCGCTGGTCATGCAATGAAAACTAGGCATTAAGGCCCATTTAGACGACGCCAGTGTACATTCAAGAGCAATAATTGCATGCATTTAGGAGAGGTAGGGCACAGCGGATAATCCGCTCAAATAGGAGCAGCCCGTCTGGGGAAGGACCTCCACCTTACAGAAGATCGTAGCCAAATAGTATTTGGTCTCGGTCATGTTGTGTTCCTATGGTGAGTAAGGTGTCCAGAGCTCCATTTGGGAGTGTTGACAACGCGCGAGTGATACGGGTATTGCAAGCGTCTATAGACTGATGCTTACCATCAGATGGGCCGTATGCGTTGCTTTCCAACTTTATGGCATAAAAAAAATCTAGTGGGAGCAATAATTGTCCCTCAAGAATTGTAAGCAACTGTCGTTTAGACGATGTATGTCAATTATAGCTAGATGCAAACGGAAATATAAGCTGCCTTTAAATTGATTAAAATCTGACTACGGTTCAAATGTGTTATGCAAAGTAAGCGATTCTTCTTTGCAAACAAAAGACGCTCATCTTAAAGGCCATCAGAAAGACATTTTTTATAGTTCTTCGGCAGAAAAAACAAACATTAGGCAAAAATATAATTTATTGTCATATCACATTTCGATTAGTTACAAAATACTTCAGCATAATAGAATCATATACATGGTAAAATATAAAACGTAATAATAAAATTAAATTATAAAATTAATATCAACATTCCTTCGTGTCTTTAACTTTACCCGCGATCGTATCCGCTAGGAAGAAAATGCCATTTATTTAGCAAAGTCAGTTTTTAATAGTCCCCAATTCCTTCTAGTTCGACTGACCAGTTCAAACTTATAAGACATTTTTTTGGCAACGGTTAAACTGACCAGATAAATCGTTGAAGTAATGAAACACTTTTTTGTTTGAACAAAAAAGTTGTAAGTTGTCACAGTAGTTCAACTTAGTAGCTTAGTAGTAGTAACGCTTTAGTAATTCTGAATAAATAAAAAATATTGTGCATAATAAAATAATTTTTAGTTATGCACAATATTTTTATGATTGTAACTTGTACAGTTGAGAGCAGATAAATCTCAACCGAACCTCAATCTACATAAAATTTTCAAAATTAACACATTTATTACTTTGAATAACAAATCGAACAAACTTTCGTTTTTAAAATATAAATAAATTGTATACAAGCATAAGAAAAGAATTTATTATTAAAATACTAAAAATACATTTTGGTGCAGTATTTTGTAACGTACTAATTAATCTACATAAGGGACTGATCACACAGAGTATATAAACGCGCCAGCATTAGAAATACGCAGTGTATAGACCCTATAACACAAAATATGAGTATAGTCATGTTTCATATTAGTAGTAGTTAGTAGTTTCATCATAAAAATAATACTACCAAATTATACTATACTACTATCAAAACTTCGTGGCAGACGGTGCCATAAATCACTTTTGCAATAGAGATCCGCACGCAAATATTTTCTCAACGATAAAATGGTAATAATAAATGACATGACATGTGTCTACCCCATTTAAAAAAAAACTTGTTATCGATAACCATTCGCATGGAATAAGTAATAACCAGAGGTAGAATGGACACTCTCCGCCCCGCTAATGCAATCTCAATACTCAATCCATGATTGTGGGACTCTCTTACAATAAACTTACCCCAAACCTTGTAAGCAACCCCTCAGAAATAATAAAGAATTTTGAATTTTGATTATTCGTGGATTGACGGAAGTATTGATTGCTAGTTCACTTTGATGCGTCATAAATACAATGCATTGCTTGGTTATAAAGACGAGTGATGTGACTTTTGCAATCTGACATAGGAAACAAAGGATTGAGATCACATATTGGGTTCGGGCTTTGGGCGTAACCCAGACAGAAATGGCTCGACACCTTTCCAATGTTCTTTCATACAAAACATAGGAAAGGGACGTGGTGGCTTGCACCTAAGCATTTGTGACATTAATAAACTGTGTAAGTGCGAGAGAGAACATGACATGCGCTGTCTCGTTTTAACCTTTTATTGCACCGTCTGCCACGAGTCTTTGGTAGCAGTATACCAAATTTTACTAACTATATCTAATCTCAAATTGTGGTCCATATTTTTTTACTTATAATTAATTCATAATAATGAGAATTTAAAGTCGAAAGAGATTTTGTTGCACTAATCGCCAAATAATAAAACAAAATGGAGGATTAGGCCAACTTTCATAAAGAAAAAAAAAATTAATTGTTTTTTTTATAGTTACAATAGAAAATATTTTTAAATTAAAAATGTATAGTTGTTACAGTTTAACTAAACATTCTTCATAATATTTTTTAATTAAAAACCTCACCTGTGAGATTTGAACCCACGTCCCCTCGGAATCCGGCCGAGTGCTCTTTCAACTGAGCTACCGGGGAGGTTAGTAATAGTAGCGAATTTTTTCATTTGTTTATAGTCAAGTCAAATATTTTTGTTCAAATAGACTTATTACAAACTCATTCAAATCGTCACAATTTAATAGTCAAATAAACTGCGTCGTAGTGGCGCCACGCCAAAGACATAAGCACGTACTACACTTTGTGAAGAAGTGAGAGGTTGTAAATGCTTCTCGCCTATTCGTATCGCGCCATCTCTTTTGTTAGGCCCTGAATATCGTGTAGTGTAATACGCGCTTAAGTTAATGGTTCTTATCTGCCTAATAAACATAAGCATTGTTAACAATAAAATAATAAATAATAACTTTTTGATTAAATCAAATATACAGAGATTAGCTAACTAATATAATAAGGGGCACAGCAGACAAGGTACAGTCACCAATGAATACCAAGTGGCTTTCATATTTTCCATTTCGTCTGATTCCCGCAATTGTTGTCAACTAAAGTGTCCGTGTTTTTAGGCCATAAGACTCGCTTCACCACCGATTCACTTAGGTCACTGACTTAGCCAAACTGTCATCTACCCACAGTTGGGACCGACAAGCTTGACTACCCAAACACGGCCTATAATACAAGCTGTTTCCAATAGTCACTATTTGTTATCAGTATAATTCCCTTTGTTCTTTTATTCATGATGAAATTTCCCGGCCGGCGTCGTCTTTTGTGCATCCCCTAAATTTACTATAAACCTTAACATAACTATACTTATGTGAAACATTAAGTGCAAGACACACCGCCAGCAAGCGAGCGAGCGAACAAGCTGGCGGGCGAAGCAAAACAACGAAAAAAACTATGCAAATTAAGCTATCTTCTAGTTTAATGCTTTTTTTGCTTTTTCGCAACATACTATGTGCAAAGTTATTAAACTGGCGCAGCTCGATAGTTCAGTGTGTCAATGTATAAAAGTAGGTGAAACTATGTTCGCTCGGCTCGGCTCGCTCGCTTGCTCGCTCGCTGGGGGTGTGGCTTGCCCTTTATTTATGTTTGATTGTCATACATTATGATATGTTAGATAAGATTCGCTATAAAAATATAATTATATACAAATAAAGTCAGTACATAAATGGACACGTATTTACATATTCATTCCAGCAATAAGGCCGCCTTGTTGCTAATATACTAGTGTGTAAGTCACATGGATAGGTAAAAGTGACACAACGCTCAGTATACCTATGTCAAATCAGGAAATGTGACCTTGCAATTACTAGTTTACACTGTCTCCTCCTAAACTAGTAAATTAGAATGGGACAAATAGTAAAACAGTAATTTCTCACTCCCTTCTCTCTCTTTTTAGTTTGGTAAGTTAGAAAGAGAAGGAGCGACGCCGCTCTAGTTGTGGTTGCCTATTCGTAAATGTTTTGTGACAGTCAGTACTCAATCGCGCGATTTGGACGCTTACGTTTGACACTTCATATAACTTCACAGCATGCAGATTATTGGCGACCGGCACCGCGAACCCTTTCGTCCGTTTCTTTTAGGACACAGATTTTTACAAGAATTTTATATTATGAAATAGAAAAAAAATATTTCTTTGTCAAATCATACTAAAACTACTTTTCTGTGATTTCTTATTTTACATCCTTTCCACAGATAGTCGAGCCTTCGGTCGCCAACATCGAACCCTGTTCACAATGGAATCCGCTGCGAATGCTTTCGCTCGAATCTATACACGCGTTTTCAAGATACAGTCAGTCAATGAAAGAGGTGAGCAGGGCCGTAAACATGATTCAAGTTCCCTAAATACTGCGAGAGATTTACTCGGAATTTTTATTTATCAAAAGTATCGGTTTATAGAATTTTATTATATTAGTATTCATATTGTAATATGTAATTATAAAAGTTACATGCTGATGCTTACATTTTTAGCATAAAAATCTTTGTTCTCCGTTCTCTAGCCTGGTCACCTCTTTCATGGTTGCCTGAACTAGGTATCAATACGTAGTGTCCAAAAGCATGCGCGTATTCTTTCTAAAAAACTAATATTACCAATTAACAAGGTATTTTGTTGTTGTATTCGATTTGTTCACAAAGTCGTTGAAGTGACGGATTTGAGACCTCTAACTAGTATTGTCGGTGAGAGGTCTTTTGTGAATTCATCCAGTATCTGAAATAATAAAAAATATATTATTTCTAGAGTCCTAGAGGTACAGATAATTTGTTAATTTTATGCCGAGCGGATTCTTCAAAAACATAATTTTATGCCGACCGTGTTTATCAGACATAATATTTTATGCCGATTTAGGTCTAGATATACAGATAATTTGTTAATTTTATGCCGATCGGATTCTTCAAAAACAGAATTTTATGCCGATGATATTTTGTGCCAGTTGGATTTTTAGGAGTTTAGTGGTGGTTGGATTTCTCGATAAATTTGTATATTAGTTGGATTCAGGGTAATTTAAATTTATGCCGACTAGATTCTTACTCTTTCATTGTTACTTTTCCACGGCAATAATGGTTGGACAGATTTGCTTGAAATTTGGTACACAGGTGGTTCATTGGCATTAGTAGTTCTTATTCCGTATATCATTCCGGAAACAACGTGATTTCTCGAGTAAAACCGGGGGAATTTTCCAGTTATTCATAAAATCAATTTTATGCTGTTAGCAATGTTTGTCCATTTTAAATTGTATAATTTGTTTGTTACCTTTAAGTATTGTTCGCAGATAGCATCGTCCGCCGCCGTGGGAGTGGGAGAGAGCTTGGGCGGCTCAGGTAACTGAACAAACGTCACTGCTGTCCCCTCACTGCATCGCAGCTTGATTATATTGTTAACACTGGAACAAATAGGAATGTTTATATATCAAGATACGAAAAGCTAGTTTATAAGGGTGTTTACATATAGAAACAGGTATCCATTACAGACAAATCTGTGCGGAATGCGTTTATCTCTTTATAAGTAATCGCATTCAGATACATAAAAATATTATAACTGCACCGATCGGTACCGTAGCGACACACAAAAAATCTTAAAACGATATGAATCTTTTGAATTTTAAAACGTTTATTTAGATAGTAGGTTCTCAAGGAATACATACGGTAATATATTATTTGTGTAATTAATTAACATTACACATACATGTAAAGGACTCCGCCCACTACAACGTATCATACCATGACCGTGCTATGAACGTATCAGACACGACAAGCAACCCGATACGCTCTACTATGCCCACTAGAGCGTCGGCAAAATATTCTCTCCCACGAAAGTTGCCGCTCCGTGCATGGCACGCGACGGTGCTGGTCGGCGACGGAACGGGCTAGTGGGCATTGTCTCATACTTTTTAATACAAAGACTATTTTTTTGTCTGACACGTTCATAGCACGGTCATGGTATGATACGTTGTAGTGGGCAGAATCCTTTAATTAACATTATACATGCACTTAAAAGGCCGTCAGCGGCTCAGGGACTCCCCCAGTGTCTCTGTGCTCCATGGGTGGCGGTGATCACTTAACATCAGGTGACACGAGTGCTCGTCTGCCAACCTCTTACATTAAAAAAAACTACTATAATATAAGCTAGTACCATTTCAGAAACAACAGCAAAATGACCACTGGTAAAAGAAATGGCGAAAGGAAACCAGTTACGACCTCTTTTGTCATTTAAAAACAGATCGTATTTTTTTTTAAAGAACTAAATATAAAACTAGGTACATACAACATTAGGTTAATACGCGGAATGTCAATTTAAATGGTGCTGTAAATTGTCTGTACCCCTAGCTAACTAATCTGAATGAAATTTATAGAGGCACAGCGGATAATCCGCTCCGCATTTGTCGCAGCCCGTCTGGGGAAGGACCTCCACCTTACAAAAGATCGTAGCCAAATAGCATTGGTCTCGGCCATGTTGTGTTTCTACGGTGAATAAGGTCTCCAGTGCTCCACTTGGGGGGGTTGGGAGGGTTGGCAACGCGTGAGTGATACCCCCGGTATTGCAAACGTCTATAGGCTACGGTGATGCTTACCAACAGGCGTGCCGTCTGCTTGTTTGCCAGTTTTGTGGAAAAAAAAAATGTTATTTAACGAGATCTAATATTCCATACTCACGTCTGTAAATAGCTAAGAGGAACTCTTTGGTACATGCTGTTCTCGTCTGTGCTCTCATTGGCCCATCTTGTTGACTGTTCCAGAGCCGGCCATTCTGTCACCTGTAGCACAAAAAAAATATTCAATAGCCCGGTAGTACGTTGGTAGTGACCGTACCTTTGGCACCAGAGAACGCGTGATTAGATTCCCGCACGGGGCAAACATTTATGTAAATACTAAGATAGGCGAAATGCCGCGTCGTTACGAATCACGTTACAGAAATAATTTATTCGCTTCGGGATCAAAATTATGCTTACACAGTGCTGGGCCCTATCCAATGTCAGTAAAAATTTATAATCACCTACCGTCTAGAATGAAATCGATAGATCAATTCAACTCATTTATAAAATCAGTTAAACGATTGCTAATTAATAAAGCGTACTATAGCGTCAATGAATATCTGGAAGATAAACTAATTTAAATGTCTGCCTCTCTTTTTCTACTCAAATTGCTATGCCTTAAAAGGTGCATGTAGATAACTGCTATGTATTATGTACAGTAATATAATGTATGTGTCACATGTAATGCAATAAATAAATAAATAAATAAATAAATAAATAAATCATAAATCATTTATTTCCTCAGATAAAGGTATATTAAGGTCTTAACTTAACAAATTTAATATGACATTTAGGTCGAACATTGATCATTTGAAAATATAATAAAATATATTAAATTCCTTATTAAACCATAATGATAATAGTACAAAAATACATTAAATTAATATGGTTACAAATTTTCATGACATTTCTGTTTGACTCGAGTCCTCGGTACGAACGCCGCGATAATAGGATGTGATTTTTTTAAATCAATGATAGACCTAATTATGAGGAATCTTTCAGTGCCAGTCACAAGTGCCACTTTTAAGGATTTTGGAAGAGAAAAAAAACAAAAATGTGAATAAAAATTAATAATCTCTAAAAATTAAAACTGGAAAATATGCGCTTAATTCTTTATCAAACTGTATTAATGAAAAAAATATATATGTTGATCAGATACGCTTACAGAATTTATTTAATCGTTTTTCTATATTTCATACAAATCCTTACATATTATAAAACAAAGTCCTCCCGCGCGTCTGTCTGTCTGTCTGTTCGCGATAAACTCAAAAACTACCCAACGGATTTTCTTGCGGTTTTCACCAACGGATAGCCTGGTTCATGAGGAAGGTTTATGTATAAAATTTGTCAGGATTTTATGTAAATTGGCTGAAATATAAAGATTATTGTTGGGAGTGTCGGAAAAAATCAACCCACTTGGGAGCTGTCGACGAAAACGCTGGCTAAACCCTTTGAGATATAACAAAACAAAAATTATAGGATATTCCTCTTATTTAGGTCTCCAAAAAAGTCCGCGATAGCATATATTTATCGTTTACGGATAACTTACTATACTAGGGGTGCATGGCGTAACGCGATGCAAAGTTGAGCTGAGCGAATGTTGAAAGTTTTGGCGCCAAAAATCAGCTTTATTGGTTTTGGCACATTTTGGCACATTTTATTTTCATTTTTATTTTTTTAAAACCTTGCCACAAACTGTCTCTTAAGATGTGCCAAGTTTGGTTCTAATTGGTGGAGTAGTTTGGGAGGAGAAGACGAACAACCAAATGAGGAGAGTCTGGTATGGAGAGCTTCGCTCGCCTTCGGCTCGCTCAGCTCAAAAACTAGGGGTGCATGGCGTAACGCGATGCAAAGTTGAGCTGAGCGAATGTTGAAAGTTTTGGCGCCAAAAATCAGCTTTATTGGTTTTGGCACATTTTGGCACATTTTGGCACATTTTATTTTCATTTTTATTTTTTTAAAACCTTGCCACAAACTGTCTCTTAAGATGTGCCAAGTTTGGTTCTAATTGGTGGAGTAGTTTGGGAGGAGAAGACGAACAACCAAATGAGGAGAGTCTGGTATGGAGAGCTTCGCTCGCCTTCGGCTCGCTCAGCTCAATAAAAAGCGATTTCCGAGTAATAATGCGGAAATAGCGCCATCTAGCGTAGAATAGAAAGAACTTGCATTAATTTTGGCAAGCGCGTAAATTTTTTGCTATAACTTCTAAAGTATCTATTTAAATTATATGGTGTAAAGATTATAATAATGTACATGAAATGCTTAAGGTAATTAACGTAGTTAACTGGATAAGGATTAATACTGTATACGTCAAAATCGGTTTCCAATTTCCGCTTTATTACTCGGAAATCGCTTTTTATTTTATAGTAAGTTATCCGTAAACGATAAATATATTATGCTATCGCGGACTTTTTTGGAGACCTAAATAAGCCATATAATTTAAATAGATACTTTAGAAGTTATAGCAAAAAATTTACGCGCTTGCCGAAATTAATTCAAGTTCTTTCTATTCTACGCTAGATGGCGCTATTCAAAAGTTACATAGCGCCGCTATGGTTACGTTTTCATCAAATTATAAATATCGTGCGAAATTTAAAGCACTTTAAATCTATTACGCTAGGTGGCGCTGTTTAAAAATCTATACTAATATATAAAGCTGAAGAATTTGTTTGTTTGTTGAACTACTGGTTCGAATTGAAAAATTCTTTTTGTGTTGGATAGTCCATTTATCGAGGAAGGCTTTAGGCTATATAACATTACGCTGCGACCAATAGAAGCGAAGCATCAGTGAAAAATGTTGCAAAAACGGGGAAAATTATTAGGGCTTCCGTTGCGTGCGCTGCATAAACGGTTCAAGTTACCCAAAAAATATGTATGGCGCTCAACCTAGAAAGCTGGAATTTTGTATAGAGGTTCTTTTGACAAGAATAAAGATGGGGTTTTAGAGAATTCCCACGGAAAAGGGAGTAATAGGACTGTAAGTGTATTATCGCAGGCGCTCAACCTAGAAAGCTGGAAATTTTGTATAGAGGTTCCCTTTATGATGTTGACAAGGATAAAGATGGGGTTTTATAGAATTCCCACGGGAAAGGGAGTAATTGGACTATAAGTGTATTATCGCAGGCGCTCAACCTAGAAAGCTGGAATTTTGTATAGAGGTTCCCTTTATGATGTTGACAAGGATAAAGACGGCAATTTATAGATTCCCACGGGAAAGAGAGTAATAAGACTGTAAGTGTATTAACGCAGGCGCTCAACCTAGAAAGTAGGAATTTTGTATAGAGGTTCCCTTTATGATGTTGACAAGGATAAAGATGGGGTTTTATAGAATTCCCACGGGAAAGGGAGTAATTGGACTATAAGTGTATTATCGCAGGCGCTCAACCTAGAAAGCTGGAATTTTGTATAGAGGTTTCCTTTATGATGTTGACAAGGATAAAGACAGCAATTTATAGAATTCCCACGGGAAAGGCAGTATCCACGCGGGCGAAGCCGCGGGTACAGCTAGTTATTTTTATAAAAATAAAAAAAAATTGCCTCGTGGGTGTTCTACTCTTGCATTTAAAATCCTTTATTTCGATTCATGCGATAAACAGCATAGGGATTTATTTTTTAGTGTCATGAAACACTGTGCAATGTTTTAAAGGGAGTACGTATGAGAAAGAAATAAGGGTTGTTCTCACATTGTGCGTGGTGGCGTTGATCCTGAGCAGCTTGAGCAGGTGGTCCAGCCTCTCCTGCATCGGCCGACCCTCGGCCAGCGAAAGCGACGGCGGGCCCACGGGAACCGTCCGGCCTGCTTCTGAACCAACCACTGTCAATCATCGCATTTCTGTTCCCATGGGAATTCTCGTGGCTTCAATGCACTTACAACATTTTTTTTAAACCCAAGTATATGGGTGATGATGTAATTGGGTGATGGTTAAACCAAGTTACGTTAGGTTAGACCGTTTTTATCCGATTAAATAAACCGATTAATAAATCGAGCGCGGGGACGAAGCCAACAGCAGGGGTGATTTTGAATTGAACGCGAACGTTTGTCCGGCAATCGAGTCCATTACGATATGTCGAGAGCGCGCACGCGTGTTCGCTCCGTCCGCCACGCCCGCCATTTTACGAAAGTTAACTCCGATCTATATTATATATTTCTACTGACCCACCGCCTTCAGAGACCATCGAGCTCCTCTCTCGTGAACCATCAAGTGACACGTATGTTCGTTTGCCAAGCTCTTCCAAAAAAACTGAATAATATTTTCATCCCTCACCATGTATGTTCGTCTGTGCGTTCGCCGCGGCGTGCACCGCGTGCACCCTCAGCCTCAGATGCTGCCAGCCGCGAGCCGAGCGAACCACCGCCGCGAGCTGCAGCGCGAACAGCGCGCGCACCGTGAACGCCTCCTCGCGCAGCGGCGAGAGCAGCTCCACCAGCCACACGTCTATGTAGCGGAGGTTTGCCGACTTGCTGTAAGACGAAGACAGGGTCAACTGTTATACAACGCCATCTAGTTCTAAACTAAGCAAAGTTTGCACTATGATTTTTTTAAATAAAATATTTTTATTCTCAATTTCGACAATTAGTTATTCCGACAAGATTCTAAATTTCGCAAGCCAGTAGTTCTGTGTCCACCCCGAGTGACAAATGGTTTATTCAGAGAGTAATCCTTCACATGCACTTTTTCTAATACGGGGTATTTAAGGTCCTACTTTATTATTACTACTTTAAACATGACTATGTAGGTTACATTATGTTCGTTTAAAGAAGGAAATAATGGGCTAGTATTTAGTTTAAAAAAAGGCATTAAAATTAGAAATAATGCGCCTCTCTTGTAGCAGCCATCCGTCAGTAGAAAAAAGGGTTTAGGGGTGCGAAGGGCGCGTCAACGCGTCTCACGTATCAAAATTGTTGAATGTGGATGGCTTTATGTAGTAAGCAACATTTTTCTAACTACTTACAATACAATCTATTTTTTTACTGAATACTAGACCATTGTTTCCTTGCTTAAACGATCATAAGTAACCTATATAGTCATGTGTTAAAAGGAAGTTTACTAATAAATAAATAAAAGCTTTTAAATAGGACCTCATATAAATAATGTTTAATTAATCTACTCTACAAGCTTCCATTTCCACCATTATACGGAAACAAAAGTAAAATTAACCACTGATAATAAAGTTAATAATTGATACACACAACGCCATCTAGTCTCAAATTTAACGAGTGGTTACCGCCTATGAACAGTAACACCAGGGGCGCTATCAATGGCTTGTCTGCTACAGGGAAGTGTACAAGCTTCTGTGAGAGAAAAATACATTTAATCTCTTCGTACATAGAAGAAAAGTTTAGATACAGACCGTTCGACCGCTGCCATGTCCAACATGTGAAAGTTCCGGCAGAGGCAGACGTTCTTGCCGACGCAGAGCACGTCGGACACGACGCGCGCGTACTCTTGCGAGGACAGGCGAGGTTGCTCGCGGCGCACTGGGAAGATCGCCTCGCCCGACTCCGGGTCGAACATGTCCGTGCAGTAAGGCGATGTCGAGCTGCGAATGTACAATAGTTATTTGTTATGCAAGGCTGCAAAGTTGTTTTTTGGCGCGAGTACTTATATTGAAACCCGAGCTAGCGAAGGATTCTAGGATTGAACCACGAGCGAAGCGAGTGAAATAGCTATTTTCACCTCACAAGCTCGGAAAGAATCTGTTTGTCATTCGAAATCTGAGCGCAAAAATGCATTTTGTGCCCTAGCGTGGAAAGAATTTTTAAAATTCGAACCTTTCTACTCTATAATTTTTTATATCGCCAGTCCTCTGAAAATGCATTAATACTTATTTCATGCCAGTGCGCCAACCTTATTTTTTGAATAATCGAACTGGCCAGCACGACACCGCATGAAAAAAAATAAACACTTATTTAATATATTATTTGCGTTTTTCTTGCACCAAGCATTTTCCTCGCTGTAGTGAGGTGAAAAATTGTGTGTTTCGCTCGGCAGCAAAGTTATTCTGCGTCTCATACCTTTGAAACCCTCGCTACGCTCAGGATTCTATATTTGAATTCAACAAATAACTATTGTTATGCAAGGCTGCAAAGTTGTTTTTTGGCGCAAGTACTTATATTGAAACCTGAGCTACCGAAGGATTCTAGGATTGAACCACGAGCGAAGCGAGTGGTTCAAATATAGAATCCTGAGCGTAGCGAGGGTTTCAAAGGTACGAGACGCAGAATAACTTTGCTGCCGAGCGAAACACACAACTTTTCACCTCACTACAGCGAGGAAAATGCTAGGTGCAAGAAAAACGCAAATAATATATTAAATAAGTGTTTTTTTTTTTTTCAAATTCAAATTGCGGTGTCGTGCTGGCCAGTTCGATTATTCTAAAAATAAGGTTGGCGCACTGGCATTAATGCATTTTCAGAGGACTGGCGGTATAAAAATTATAGAATAGAAAGGTTCGAATTTTAAAAATTCTTTCCACGCTAGGGCACAAAATGCACTTTTGCGCTCAGATTTCGAATGACAAACAGATTCTTTCCGAACTTGTGAGGTGAAATAGTTATTTGTTATGCAAGGCTGCAAAGTTGTTTTTTGGCGCGAGTACTTTATTGAAACCTGAGCTAGCGAAGGATTCTAGGATTGAACCACGAGCGAAGCGAGTGGTTCAAATATAGAATCCTGAGCGTAGCGAGGGTTTCAAAGGTACGAGACGCAGAATAACTTTGCTGCTGAGCGAAACACAAAAATTTTCACCTCACAACAGCGAGGAAAATCCTAGGTGCAAGAAAAACGCAAATAATATATTAAATTAGTGTTTATTTTTTTCATGCGGTGTCGTGCTGGCCAGTTCGATTATTCTAAAAATAAGGTTGGCGCACTGGCATGAAATAAGTATTAATGCATTTTCAGAGGACTTGCGGTATAAAAAATTAAAGAATAGAAAGGTTCGAATTTTAAAAATACTTTTCACGCTAGGGCACAAAATGCACTTTTGCGCTCAGATTTCGAATGACAAACAGATTCTTTCCGAGCTTGTGAGGTGAAAAATATATTATTATATGTACAATACAAAATCATTTATTTCTCTCCAAAAAGTATTACATAGATTACATCTATAATATAAAAATGAATCGCTAAATGTGTTGCTAAGCTCAAATCTCGAGAACGGCTGAACCGATTTCGCTAATTCTTTTTTTAGAATGTTCCTTAAAGTTTAAAATTCCCACGGGAAAGCGGGATACACGCAAACGAAGTTGCGCGGGTTTTGCTTGTTTTGTATAAAATGCATGGTTAATACTTGGACAGAATTATAAGTTTGTAGTTTGAATTTCATTCGACTCGTATTTTAAATAAAATTAATTCAAAACATCACACAGCAGCGCCGCCGCCTGGTCCCGAGGACAATGGAATATATATATTACTGTAAATATTAGCTTAGCGAGCTGTTACCCGCGACTTCGTCCGCGTGAAATGTTAGAATAAGGATAACTCCTTTTCCTGACATGCGATTTAAATGAAACAAAGCCTATATTCTGCTCCATCCCGAGCTCTATCTTCCTGTGAAAACATCATTAAAATCCGTTCAGTAACTTAGAAGATGTGCGCGTTCAAACAGACAGACAGACAGATAGACAAAAAAATAAAAAAAAATTTTTTTTTGCTTTTATTACCTTACTCTAACTGTTCCCTCTCCATTTTTGCCAAATATGTCCAATGTACAGACATATCGGGGTCTACTGTTTTATTATATGTATAGATTATACATAGAAAACATCCAGACCCACGCCCTCTAGTGTTTAAGACAGATACAGATACAGTCTCTACCAACGCACCACTGGGTTGTTAATTTTTATTTATGAATATCAGTACAGATAATTCACGAAGAGCGGCGGCTATGAATGAATGAACGTTCACATACACATTATGTTAGTGTGCGTAACCACGGAAACGTTCGTAAAATCGGTCACGTCACGAAAGAAATAAATAAAATATCAGTAAGTTTACAAATTTGTTAAGTTCAGACAAATGACGCATCAACTAACTCCCTGAAGAAGTCCCTCGGCGAAGCCGTGTCCCGGAAGCCCAGCAGCACGGTGTCGGGCTTCATGGCGCCCAGGCCCGCCAGGCGCGTCAGGTGCGCCGCGCCGGACCTTACCGACTCCGCCAGGCACAGCTCCACGAACGCCTTCACCTGGTTTATATATATTGGTCAGGGTTTTGGAAGAACGAACTCGTTTTGAAATGGGTCATACATGATAATGGCGCTGCAATCGTCATATAATGTCGGCCAATAGATGGCGTTATAAATTTCACTGTAGTTTGGTTTTCTCAAATTAATTCGTTCACACGATACTTAAGATATTTAGTAAAAAGTAGCAATATTATAAATGTGACAGTAACTATCTCCTACTTAACAGTAGGACAGAGTTACTGTCCACATATTAATTTTCATCTCATCATCATTAATTTTCAATGATGATGAAAATTAACTACAGGGAAATTTATAGCGCCATCTGTTGGCCGACATGTGACAATTGCGGCGCCATCTACATGAAAATATTAATTTCCCGTTGCAATGAGACAATTTAACGTGACTATTATGGGTGTTTTTTAAAAATGGTACCTATAGATGTTTTTTAAAAGAGACATTTCACCTCCGCCCCTGAATGGAATGTTAAGTTGACCGTAACAACTTTATAACAATCATAAAAAATAAAATAAAATATACCTTGAGATGGTCGATGAGCTTCAGCCAGTACTTGTGCTCGGCGGCCAGCGGGTCTCCCGATCCATCCAATTGCCCCAGGCGCACGTGGCCTAGTACGAACAGACCGCCCTAAGGACCAAACATTTCATTTACTAAACGTTCCAATTGACAATAGAAACGATAACTACACACACACACATAATTAGCGGAACATTTAACAATTTCTATGAAAATATGCATTTTTAACAAGCTAAAACTTAAAATCTGTAACAAAAAAAATAGCAACATGTGTCACAATGGTGCTAATTCTGTTGTACATTTAACTAGACTAAACTAATTTTGACAGGACCAAAGGTTTTGTTTGTTGTCCTTCCTTGGTCTACAATTAGTGACAAGGATAGCAACACTTTTAGTCCTGTCAAAATTAGTTTAATCTAGTTAAATGTACAAAAGAAATTAGCACCAGTATCAACTAAAATTAGATGCGACTAACAGCCAAAAATAATAATCTATCGGTGAATTCAATCTCGGATATTTACGTATAAAAAATGTCACTTTAGTGAATTTTTAATCTTTAATTTTTAATATTTGTAAAGAAATAACGTTTCTTTAAATTATACCGCGTTTTACTAGACGTGCAAGTAGTTCTTGTCGTAGCGCATAGATGGCGATAGAAGTAATGACGACGGTAAGCCCGTATCGTTTGAAGTTGACAACTTGACTGACAGATATGACAGATCGATCTCGACTGTCAATCAATATTCAACTCACCGTGAATCGGCATATTTTGTTATAATTGAAAAACATAATTGCAAACATTGTTATAAAAGGGGAATTGTTCATTTAATTATTAGACTTTAATTGTCGTTTCTTTGTTTTCAGGTGAGTACCTATAGTGTAATTAAAATAATAAAAAAGTGTACCATTTTTTGTGTTCAGGTTATAAAAATAAAAATCTTTGTTTTCAGAGCAACACAATTTGTTTATTTAAAAATCCACAATTCCTACAAGTACCTAATTGAAAATATCGTCTTATATATTTATAGTCTATCCGGATCGATTATTAAATTTGGCAGTAAATAAATACATTCTTAGCTCCACGTTTTGCTCGCGATTTTGGGGAGTCAATTAGAAATAAGTTTAATTGAACATGTAATTGAATCTTCATTTAATTATATTAAGTCTTATAGGTCCAGACTAAAACGTTGATATTTGTGAATGTTTACAGTTTGGATAAAAGTTGCAGCCTTTTATATTAATTAATTATATTACAAACACAGAGCACCCCCAATTATGCAGTACAACCAAATACTATAGAAGACTAATACGCACAGCTCTTGACGTTTCTCATACAATGACTTGGCAACCTCCGTTCACCTCATGCCGCTAGGGGCGCTATAACATTTTGCATACAAAACGCACAGTTCACCTCATGCCGCTAGGGGCGCTATAACATTTTGCATACAAAACGCACAGTTCACCTCATGCCGCTAGGGGCGCTATAACATTTTGCATACAAAAGTTTTGAAATCGTTCACCTCATGCCGCCCTCATGCCGTAGGGGCGCTAGTGTCGCGTCTTGCCCGAATTCTTCCGAAGCTGTGGGTATTGATGACACGCCCACCAATCAAATTGCACCAATTTGATTTACGACACGACGTGTCCTTGACCTGCCCAATCAGAACACAGTTCGTTCTCCCCGCACCCCGCACTTGTGGCGATGTTGTTTTCAAACAATAAATGGGCATTCTCTATTGGGGGTGCTCTGTGAGTGCAAATAATAATAACAATAATACTGTATTTTTAACAATGTGAAAAATAGTGTAAAAAACCTTACTTTCTTCTGATCATTGACGAAGTCGATAAGCGGCGCCGCCTGCCTTGGAGACGCGATGAGCAGCAGCATCTGCGGCCGCCAGAACTTCACGTGTTCCCGGCGGGGATCCAGGAGTAAAAGGTACTTGCGGACCTGGAACAGAATAGATATAGATAAAATTATCGGATGTTTTAATCGTGGTTTTACTAAGTTCCGTTGTTTCCGTTCCCGAAATGATAGGATCACTCTCACGTAGTTGTTAAGAAGGGAAGTCCTTTCAATACTTTCTAATTTGTCTAATTTCTTCTGATAAATTCGTTGTGCGTTCCAAGACAGCTGTAGTTCCTCGGGCATTCCAATAAGCTTGATTGTTTATTGTCAATCGGAGGTCACCGTTGTTGATCCTGGTTACAACTAATAGATAGGCAATGTACATATTATTATATGTGCTAAATAAAAAGTCTCATTTGAGAACTGTCAATTTCATTTCACGTCTCTGTAGTTATGTTTAAAAATACATTGCCAATCAAAGGATTCGTTTCTCTGAGGGCGTGGTTCTTTGACGTTTAACTTACAGACATGGTTCGCATACAATTTGTATTGTAGCGAACCTTTTCTGTAAGTAAACAACATTTCTACTGAGTATTAAAACTTCATGTTTTATTGTTGTGTCGTTTTATTTGTTTTGAGTCAGGAAAATGCATTACTGCATGCCCCGCTGCTTGGGGAGTGGCGGGGGTATGTCGGGCTCCCCCTCTACAAATTGGGGTATAGTGACTAAAAACCTGTCTGACTGCCACCTCATCCCGCCGGCGGTCGACCGAAGACCCCAAGACTAGGCGCATAGCAACATACGGCGACTTTCGTTCCAAAAGCCCCCGTTAAGGTGGCAGCCGCCGGGCAACGCCTGCCGCCCGGTCTTCTCACCTGATGGAATATGAGCGCCTGGCTCAGGCTACCCCACTTGGGATCCGCTGCAGCCGGAGACAGCAGATGCAGCGCCACCACCAGCGTAGTGCAGGCCAGCGCCGCGCCCGCCGCGTACAGAGGCCGTAAGGCGAACACCAGGGAGGCGCAGCCACCGAGGCCCAGAAGAGAAGTCAGCCACGAGAATTGCTTGAATGTCGGCCTGGGAACACGAGTACAATTTTATCGTTCATCATTTATACTATACTCAACGCCAAAGCTTCTGGCTCACATTTTTAAAAACAACTGAAAAGCATCCTACTAATATTATAAAGGCGAAAGTTTATGTGTTTGGTAATAGATATATAAAAATAATATATAGGGACAATTCATACAGATCGAGCTTGCCCCAAAGTAAGTTCAAACTTGTGTTACGGGATACTAACTCAACGATATTATATTTTATAACAAATACATATATAGATAAACATCCAAGACCCGAGGCCAATCAGAAAAAGTTAGTTTTTCATCATGATCCGACCGGGGATCGAACCCGGGACCTCCTGGGTGGCGGTCTGGCGTGGTAACCGTTACGCCACGGAGGTCGTCAACAGTTGTGTGGACAAATCACACAACGCCATCTGTCCCAAAGTAAACAAAGCTTGTAACATGGATAGATTGCTGATACATAAATAACGTCCAAATTCAAGACATACATATTATATTTAAGCACACAAATATTATCCTTGCGCAGGATTGGGACCACACGACTATTTAAGATAAAATAATTCCATAAAAAAATGATTTTAGTTCACAAGAGAAGAGTTTTTAGTTTTTTAAGGGCACAGCGGATAATCCGCTACGCATCTTTCGCAGCCCGTCTGGCCTCCACCTTACCAGGGGGGTCCCACTGACCCGCCCGGCCGGTATCTTCGTCTCAAGCAACCGGCACGAGCGCCGCTAGCGATAGAAAGAGAGGCAAATATAACTGTAGTTGTGTGCGCTGTGCGAGCTGAATTGCACCTTATTGTATCGTAGCGAGAGTCCCTATTTCTTTAATTGATTTTGCGGAGTGGAACTTCTGTACGTAGTACTATTATCTATTCTGTGACCTTACGTCGTATCGTAGCCAAATAGCATTGGCCTCGGCCATGTTTTGTTCCTACGGCGAGTAAGGGCTCCAGAGCTCCACTTGGGGGGTTGGGAGGGTTGGCAACGCGCGAGTGATACCCCCGGTATTGCAAGCCTCTATAGGCTACGTTGACGGCTTACCATCAGGCTGGTCGTATGCTTGTTTGCCACCTTTGCTGTATTAAAAAAAAACTAAATCACCTGAAGTTGGGCGCAGAGGCGAGATCCAACCCCAAGCAGGCGAGGTTGATGGCGAAATAACTCGTCATAAACAGCACAGAGTTGACCTGCACACAAATCCCAAACAATATTAAAAATGTACAAATAAATACGAGAGTTATTCGACAATAAATGTTAACATGGCATTTTATTTTAATAGTATGTATATTATTACTAACAACACAAAGACAGAGGTCGATGGAGACGATTCATCTATTCGCGAATGGAATCCCACCATGGCCACGATCTTCAGACATGAAGGAACGACCATAGAGAGAGAGACTAACAACATTTATATTTTTGCCTTGAAAAGATTGCTTTGAGCAATAAGGCCGCCTTGTTGCATATACACTTGTTTGTAACTTTTACTGTATACTGTAACACTGTGTATCATACTAATATTTTATATGAGAAAGTGAGTTTGTTTGTTATTCCTTCACGACTTGACTCATCAGTTGATCATTATGAAAATTTGTATATATATTGTTAAGGGTACAGAACCCAACATTTGGCTACTTTTTTACCCGTGAAAGTATGTCATTCCAAAGGGAAAATAATTGTTCTACTATAGAGGGCGCTGTAATGCTATCGGCCAACAGATGGCGCCACGAGTCGCGCTATGGGTTGTTTTGTTGTCAAACGAGATCAATGTCATAAAATTAACGCGAGCAAAGCCGCGAGGAAAAGCTATCAATTTTTTTTTACATTTATTTTATTCCATTACTACCTCACCAATGCAGTGTCAAATGCTGTATTTAAACTAGTTGTAAGATCTTATTGTAACCATGTGGTAAGCAAATAAAGATTTGAATTGACGTTATTCACGATATCACAACCAATTTAAATCATAGCAATTACAAATGCGACATTTTAAATACAGAGAAATTGTTAGAAGAATCGAACCTGCGCTATGGCGTTAAGCGAGCCAGCCATGATGCCGACTTGCACCAGCAACCACGACGCGATCACAGCCAGCACCGGATTGCCGCGAGACACCATCGGGCGGAGGAGGAAGCCTTCAAAAAAACAATATTTTTCATGTTAATACTATTAACAATTCGGAGAAGCACGAGATAACGAAACTCATCCAAACACTGGCTAGGTTCAACATCGCTTAACTTCCCTGTTCGTTTTAGAGTGCGAAATACAGTTTAGAGGGCGACGCCATCGAGTCCTTAATCCTACTAAAATTATGAAAGCGAAAGTTATGTGTTACTTCTTCAAGCTCAAATAGCTGGGCCAATATTTATGATATTTGGTATGTAGGTACCTGATGCCTTGGATTAACACATAGGGTACTTTTTGTGCCGAAAAGTGCGCGATTCCCGTAGGATTTGATCAAAAGTCTGATATAGATGGCGCTGCTGTGCATAAATAAATACACGCAAACGAAGATGCGAGTATTCTACTAGTCATTATATATAAATCATAAATTTTTCACAAAAAAAATTTTTTGCTTTCGCTTTTCTTACAAGCGTAAAAGCTTACCGAAGATATTGTCTTTGGCCAAAGCTTCTAGCACTCTCGACGCGCCAATCAAATTTGACAAGCCCGCTGAAAACGTCGCCATCAGCATACCTGAAAGTCACAAAGTCAAATCGTTTATTCAGAGTGTAGTGGTTTCACAAGCACTTTTTTTAATCAAATTTTAAATGCAATACTATTGTTGCTACTACCATTTCGGAAACAAAATCAAAATGACCACTTGTAAAAGTTTTTTTTTTTGTGATGGCTTTATGAAGAGTTGGCTGGATAAAAAGTATCACCAAAAAAATATTGACTGGTCCGATACCACACTGATACCATAGGCGTTCTTGAAGGTAAATTGCATTTTAGGTTCTTGGATCTATAGATATAGACGTGAACCAGAATGTCTTTCATTCGTGAGCGAGAGATCCGAGAATCAACCTCCCCAAACAGTTAATCCTAACTAATATTATAAATGAGAAAGTGAGTTTGTTTGTTTGTTATTCCTTCACGGCTTGACTAAGCAGCCGATCTTTAAGAAAATTTGTACACATATTGTCACGGGTACAGAGCCCAACATAGGCTACTTTTTATCCCGTGAAGGTATGTCTTTACTAATGTTTTTACTACTCTATAGATGGCGCTGCAATTAGCAAATGCCGGCCAACAGATGGCGCACAAGTCGCGCTATGGGTTTTGTTGTCATCATCAAATTTAACGCGAGCGAAGCCGCAGGGAAAAGCTAGTAATAAATAAATATTTAGGGACAAATCACACAGATTGAGCTAGCCTCAAAGTAAGTTCGAAACTTGTGTTATGGGATACTATCTCAACGATATTGTATTTTATAACAATTACATATATAAACATCTACGACCCGAGGCCAATCAGAAAAAGTTCGATTTTCATCATGGCCCGACCGGGATTCGAACCCGGGACCTCCTGGGTGGCGGTCTGGCGTGGTAACCATTACGCCACGGAGTCAAGACTAGCTCACTCTGGGACTCTATAAATCGTGTAGATTTTTTGTTATCAATTGATCAAACTAAACCCTGTTTTTCTTAACGTGACCCATATAGTAAACAATCTTATCACGTCTTTTTAACGAAAATAGGCAATTAAAATATCATTCACATCCAAATAATAATAATATAGTTTGAAATGGCATTTAGCACAACACTCTTAGTATTCTGGCGATTTGTCGATTTTACACATGGATAATTGAATAAAAAGACACGCTAAGATTAAAAAATATATATAGGGACAATTCATACAGATTGAGCTAGCCCCAAAGTAAGTTCGAAACTTGTGTTATGGGATACTAACTCAACGATATTATATTTTATAACAAATACATATATAGATAAACATCCAAGACCCGAGGCCAATCGGAAAAAGTTCGTTTTTCATCATGACCCGACCGGGGATCGAACCCGGGACCTCCTGGGTGGCGGTCTGGCGTGGTAACCATTACGCCACGGAGTCAAGACTAGCTCACTCTGGGACTCTATAAATCGTGTAGATTTTTTGTTACCAATTGATCAAACTAAACCCTGTTTTTCTTAACTTGACCCATATAATAAACAATCTTATCACGTCTTTTTAACGAAAATAGGCAATTAAAATTATCATTCACACCCAAATAAAATAAAATAATTTATTTTGCAAGTAGAATTACAGGAAATACTTTCGCACGTCAAAAAAATTTTCGCACGTCATAATAATAATAATATAGTTAGAAATGGCATTTATCACAACACTCTTAGTATCCTGGCGATTTGTCGATTTTACACATGGATAATTGAATAAAAAGACACGCTAAGATTGTTTACTACACTTCCGGACACATGAATCGAGCCACCCTACATTTTTATGTGTAATGACATAGAACATAAAAATATTCTTAAGTTAATCAAAAAGTTTTTATGCAGTTTTGATGCTGGTATATTCATAATGATTTTGAAGTGCTGTTGTTCCAATTTTGAATTTATCAAATGGAAAAACGAAACAAAATCCAAATTAGTGCATTCTTTTGAAAAGAAAAGTTGATCTAAATTAACATAATTTTTTTATTTAACTCCATAATTTTGAATTCACCGTAATTGTTTTGAAATTAAGACATCGTAAAATTGTTGTTTTTTTAATTTGAGCCATTTAAACGTTAAAATTATGGATACACCGCCTCTTCTAGCCGCGCAAGCTGTGGCGCTTCTACAGTCGGGCCGAAGTCAGCGCGATGTAGCATCACAGCTTGCTTTAAGCCGTTCTGCTGTGCAAAGGGTAAACCATCGATACCTCGACACTGGTGTATACGTGCGCCGTCCAGGAAAACCGCGATTTCGGGTAACTTCAGAAAGACAGGATCGATTTATCGCGACAACCAGTTTACGAAATCGTCACCTCACCTCTGTACAGATCCAAGAACAGCTTCGAGACTTTCATGGAGTGGCTGTTTCCGCGCGAACAATTAAACAAAGACTTAAAGAACGTGGTCTGAGCCCACATAAGCCAGCCAACGGGCCGAAACTGACAAGAGCTCACCGAATGGCGCGCTTACAGTTTGCACGCGAACATTTGCATTGGACTCAACGCCAATGGAGCAAGGTACTCTTTACTGATGAGACTAAGATTATGCTTTATGGTAATGATGGAAGGAGGAAGGTCTACCGAAGGCGGGCAGAGCGCTTTGTTCAGTGTTGTATTGAAGAGAGAGTGAGTTATGGCGGGAGCTCGTGGATGGTCTGGGGAGGAATATCTGCCGATGGTAAAACTGGGCTAGAGGTTGTGACAGGACCACGTCTACCAACACTAAATGCCCGTCGATACATTAACCATTGCCTAGAGACTCATGTGATGCCATATGCTGGATTTGTAGGCCAAGGCTTCATCTTTATGGATGATAATGCAAGAGCGCACACTGCAGGAATTGTCAGGGCATACCTTCATGATGTTGGAATCACGACAATGGAATGGCCAGCAAGGAGCCCTGATATGAATCCCATCGAACGTCTATGGGACGAATTAAAGAGGCGTGTTCGAGCTCACCAACCAGCACCACAAACTTTGGAAGAGCTGAGAGTTGCCATCGAGGAGGAATGGGAGAACATTCCACAACACTTCATAATGACGTTGATTAACTCCATGCCAAATCGCATGACTGCAATCATAAACGCTCTCGGAGGCAATACAAGTTACTGAATATTTTTTTTTTCCAATAATTACTTTTTTTTTTCAAAAATTCAACCCGAGTCTTGTCTTTGAGAAAGGTTATACAGGACAAGTTTCACTTAAAATTGTAATTTTATCAAGTTATTGAAATTTAAATTTGGAATTAAGTATACCTTATTAATGTAAAGTGTACCAGCTTCCAAATTGCATAAAAACTTTTTCGTTGATCATATACTTTTGTTAAGTTACCAGCAATCAAAGTTGAAAATGCTGGGTGGCTCGATTCAAGTGTCCGGAAGTGTATATGGGTCAAGTTAAAAAAAACAGGCTATAAATTAATAACTTTAAATTCAAAATTACTTACCTACAGCTATAAAAGGAGGCCAAATATTAATTGGCAATAAATACACGTAGTTATTCTGCAAGAGTTCTCTGGAGCATGTTGCGGCGGTGAGTATGGACAGACAGACATACGACACCCCTGTGAATAGTAGTGCTGTGAGGGTACCGACCGGTATACTGCGTCCAGGACTCTTTAGTTCACCTGAAAATATAAGATTATTTATCTTAAAACTAGACTTTTATAAAAACCAGATTATTATCCGTGCACATTTCAATCGAAGATCTGTCGGGTCATTTTGTAGAATTCTATTTTTTTATAAAAATAATAAATAATCATATACTTTGTTACTTAACTGAGACAAAGGAGCACATTTAATACATGTTTTCTCATGGCAATGGTGCCAAATGGAAAAAATATATTTAAAAACTTTTATGTGAACGACCAGCCCTCAATAAGACAAGCCCTTCGTGCCTTAAGTCGGTGGATACGTTATATAGATTGGCAATTGATTATTTAGGAAAATTTATACGAGAGTATTAATATTTATATATATTAATACTCTCGGGAAGTTGACCGAAGTGAAGCGAATTTAGATATAAAATGAAGAGGACAAAGTAAAAGTAGGACGGTGAGCCCGTCCACAGAGTGCACACTCTTTCAACTTCGCTAGAGTGTAAAACTGGCATAGCACTCACCGCTCATGTTAGCACCCGCCATGACCCCTGTAACTCCTGTGAAGAGCACTCCGAATACTGAAGCGAAGTCTGACATAGCCCCGTTGCTGGTACTGTAAGAAAGAAAGAAAAAATATTGATTTCTGAGCACATGGGACTAAATTAAGATTTAAAAAAATATTTATATAGATAACGATACACATACCTGTAGTCGCGAGAGTACGAGGGGTACAGGTTCGAATACAGCGATGCGGAACTCAACCCGGTGTACGTAAAGTTTGTTGCATTCACTAATGTGTTCGAATCTGGTTTGTCAATCTGGAACAAAAAAATATATTGTTAATGAGCCGTATGCTCATCTGAGGTCTCCTAAAACCGCGTCAGAGGAAAACAATATAAAAAAACTGTGGAAATATAATAGAAAAAAATAATTTATTAACAGGACCTACACGCACGCGCACTTAACGCAATGTTTAACGGCCAGTTTTCGAAACGCATTTTTAAAGTTAATGACACGTCAAATTATAGCTGTCACTGTCAAAGTAGAGAAGAAAAAAGAGATAGCTTGAAGCTTAATTTTAATTTTAAATGCGAAAATTAAAATGGAAACTGACTGCTAGCCAACTTTATATAATGTGTTCAAAACGCGATAGTTTAACAATAAATAATAATTTAAATATCTACGAAAAAGAGTTTTTATAAAACTAAAACATGTCAAACCTAACCTCAGTCGGTGCCACCACGAAGAAGCTGACAAAGGCACTGGCCAAACACACCAGCATGGTCAGCCAGATAGCGAGGCTGGTTCTGGCGAATAGCGCCGCTCCAGCCAGGGACACTCCCAAACCGAGAGCATTTAAGAGGGACCGGTAGAGAAAACGGTACCACCAGTTGTCTGGGATACCTGGATGATCACCCACTAGGTAACCTAAAAGGATATAATTGTCTATTAGGTTAGTCAAGGCGCGTAAACAGTATGTGACGAATCGCCCGTGTCAGGTTGAACTAATAATGGTTCCAATGGTGAAGAATCTGTTTTATCAGTATTAGTTGATGTTTGAGAACTACCTGATAGACTACCATCATAATCGCCCATCCCTTCAACAACAGGTTTCTTTGTATGTTTCCTTATTTGATCTATTTGCCGAATATTTGGTTTTAAAAAAATATAAATTACTTTAATAATAGTTTTTATTTATTTATTTATTTATTTATTTATTTATTTATTTATTTATTTATTTATTAGCACACAAAACAGATTACAATAATGTAAATTAGTATACAAGCATAATATAGCGATGTTCTATATTGCAATCCAAAACATGTATGCCTAACAGCTTCTAATTTTATATTTATTATTATTAGCTAGAGGGTACTATTTATAATTTACATAAAAAAAGAGGTAGAATAATCTAGATTTACTTAAACTTATGCGCAATCATATCGTGACATAATAGTGTTTATTTGTCGACGGAACCGTGGTAGATTGAGGTGAAAAATGTCGATGTCTCTGTTAGAGACAAGGATTTCGTTGTATTGGCGGCACATTCTGACAATAGGGTTATAATAGGACGTATTATTAAGTCTAAAAGTATTAGATTGACAGCTACGAGCTCTGAATCTAGTGTTAAAGTTCAGTGAGGAGAGTAGATTAGACGAGACTAGATGACCGTGCACGATCTTGTGTAATAAAATAAGGTCGTTACTTTGGCGACGCTTATCTAAGCGTGTCATGTGGAAGTACTTCAGACGTTCCTCGTACGTGGTCAGCTTACGGCTCATTCCACATCTGAAACTGAGGATTCTCAGACATCTTCGTTGGACGCCTTCTATACGATTAGAATGGACGTTATAAAAAGGAGACCATATCACAGAGTTGTACTCAAGGATACTGCGTACAAGTGAGTAGTAAAGGCAAGTAAAGCTCTTAGCCTGACGAAAGCATCTGGTGGATCTTGAAATGAATCCTAGAAGGCGCGAAGTGCGCTCAACTATGTTGTCATAGTGATTTCTAAAAGTAAGCTTATCGTCAAAGAGCACGCCCAGATCCCTGGCGACAGTCCTACGAGCGAGAACTTCATCATTAATGATGTAGTCGGATGCAAACTTGTTTGTTTTCCAAGTGAAACTTATGACGAAACATTTGCTGATATTAAGTTGCATATAGTTCCGACCACACCACCGAGACAGTGTATCTAAATCATTTTGTAGCTTTGAGGCTTCAGAGCTGTCGCTAACAGTATTAAAGATTTTGAGATCGTCTGCGTAAAGAAGACATGGACATGATAGAGCGTCAACCAGATCATTGATAAACATTATGAAGAGCAAGGGACCTAAGTGACTACCCTGTGGCACGCCAGAAGTAACCGTAATTGGCAGAGAAAAGTGACCCTTCACCGCTACAAGTTGGCTCCTGTAACTCAAATAAGACTTCAACCAGCGAAGCAAACTGCCATGAATACCGAAACCTTCTGATTTTCTTATCAAAATTTTATGATTAACCTTATCAAAAGCCTTCGCAAAGTCTGTGTAGATGGAGTCCACTTGAAGCTTCTTAGCAAAAGCACTGCACAAGTAATTTTTATATTCAAGAAGATTAGAGGTGGTAGACTTATTAGACATAAATCCGTTGTTGGGAGTGTAAAAGTGGGCTAACGTGACTGTAAAGGACATCATACACAATACTTTCAAACAATTTTGCGAGGCATGACAAGATACTGATGGGCCTATAATTTTTGCATTGGCTCTTATCACCGGATTTATAGATAGGTATCACGTGAGCTGACTTCCAAGCTGTAGGAAACTTTCCAGATTTGATGGATTTATTAAATAGCATCTGCAAGGGCAAAGATAGCTCATCCGCACAAGATTTTATAAAATAAGCAGGTATTTTGTCAGGGCCTGGACCCTTGTTGGCATCCAAGTTTTTAATTTTATTTAGTACTACTTTTTGCGTAATGTATATGTCACTTAATATATTATTACAATGTGCATCCTGTGTTTGAGCGTAATGTGGTGTATTAATATTGTCTTCGAAAACCGAACTAAAGAATTTGGAGAATTCAAATTCAAATTCAAATTCAAATTCTTTATTTGACAAAACCATAATTTACAAGTTTCTGGGTCCTCCTTTTAAGTTAATCAAAACTTGTATTAGAAGGAACCGCTCTTTCGTACTTCGTTAATACAAATTATTGGTTATAAAACTAAAGTAAGGCAAAGTACAAATAACAACTATCATGCAACCACTTGCATCTGTGCATAGGTATAATTACGTAATATTTTTATTAATTTTTATCTATTTAACTATGTAATTAATATTTTTAACAAACTAGCTTTTTAATCTGTTTAACAACTCAATATGTCCTCTGTTTGCTTGTATGTAAGTTTTTGTAGCCAATTTCGGGTTATATTTTTACATTCATTAGTCGTCTTTGTGTATATGTGGATTAGTCTATTTAATTTATTATATACTTTGACCGATTGTGTTGGAAACTGCTTACTTGCAAAAACTGTTCTAACCAATTTTGATCTGATAACTGAATGTGATATTCTTTTGTTAACGAGGTTTGGGTCAATAATGGTGTTTTTATGCACTCTTATAACACTTTGCAAAATATACAACTGCCTGACAGTTAATACATTTAATTCGGAATACAATTTTGTAGTACTATATAATCTATCCCTTCGTAGCAAGACCTTCAACACGGCTCTCTGGGCCCGTTCTATACTTATAAATTTTGTTTTAAATGTACCGCCCCAGACTGTTATACAGTACAGGATAATCGATTGAACAAGAGATTTGTAGATATATGTGAGTAATTGTACGTCAGCTATCCTTCGTAAATGCTTAAAGAGCCAGATTAGTTTTCTCGATCGGGCTGCTACTACAGCAAGTTGGGGGTACCATGTTAGGTTGTTGTCGAGCGTAACACCAAGGTACTTAGTACGCTTTACTCTTTCAATTATCAAGCAGTCACAATCTTTAGCGCTAGAACATATATGTGCAGTTACAGTTAGATCCTCGCCTGGTTCGTCAGAGTTACCGATTGAAAAGGAATATAGTTGGTTTTATTGATATTCAGAGATAATGAATTTATGTTTAGCCATTGAATAACACGACCTAATCCGACTTCTGCATATTTGTACACATCAGGCCACTTTTTTCCTTCAAAAAGTATTGCAGTGTCGTCTGCATAGGAGTAAATATGTCCATTTGCTAAAGTTAAATCAGTGAGATCATTTATATACATAAGAAACAGGGTAGGCCCCAAGACACTACCCTGTGGAACGCCGAAATTTTCAGTAAGGGTGTCATTGCTAAACGTATCACCATCAAGTTTGACTCTTTGAGAACGTTCGCTTAAATAGTTGGATACTAATCGATGAAAATTACCTCTAACTCCTATTTTTTCTATTTTACGTAAGAGAACGGGAACAGAGACCGTATCGAAGGCCTTTTTGAGGTCTAGAAAAATACATAGAGTTTTCTTCTTTTCATCAAGGTTCTTAATAATTTCCTTAGTTAGGTCATGAATTGCGTCTTCGGTGTTTTTCCCTTTACGGAAGCCGTATTGACAGTTGGACAATAGGTTATATTTTTCAAGGAACTGTATAAGCCGCGTATTGATTAATTTCTCCATAATTTTAGATATCGCGGGTAAAACAGAAATGGGCCTATAATTGTTAATATCATTTGGATCACCGGCTTTAAAAACAGGGTGTATGATCGCGCGTTTCAAACACCGAGGGAAAACACCATGGAGAAACATTAGTCTAGATAGATGAGTTAAAATCGGAATAAGCTCTGTTTTTGCCATTATAATGAATCTTGTGGGGATATTGTCCCATCCAGCGGCAGAGTCAGTTTTAAGATTATTTATAATTGATTCAATTTCTGTAGTTTCAGGTTCAATGATGCCAATAGTATTAGGCAGCGATTTTAGAGACACAAAATATTCATGAATTATATTATTATCAGTGTTTTTTATTTCTTTTGCTAGACGTTTGCCGACATTGTTAAAATGGTCATTTATGAAGTTCGCTGACTCAATTGGGTTGTTTTTTAAGGTTTTTAATTCTGTGTTTGATGTTTTCTGTTTATTTAAATGTGTGATATTTTTAATACAATTCCATAATTCTTTACAGCTGGTTTTAGATTTTTCCAAAAGATCTTTTTCAAATTGGATTTTTAATTTGTTAATTAATTTATTGCAGTAATTCCTGTACCTACGAAATGTAATTTTAAGACTTTCATTTGATTTGTCTAGCTTTAGTTGTCTCTGTAATTTATTTCTATGATTAATGCATTTTAAAATTCCTGGTGTTATCCATGGCTTTAGAATTCTTTTACTATTGGAAACTGTTATCGTTTTTGTATTTAAGTTTAAAGAGTCTGTTACGATTGTAATAAGGTCCGTAGCTAATTTTTCCGGGTCACTAGTATTTAAAATATCTGGCGTAATTTTGGTTCGTAATGTTAGAACAGCATTTGAGAAATCTATTGAAATTTTCTTTTTTACGTATTTAGAGGGTTTTGAATTTGATTCATCATATATGAACATACTTATCAGTTTGTGATCAGTAATAGTTGTGTCGAGTACTGCAATTGTAGATGCGAAACGTGTGGGATTTAAATTAGTCATTATATGATCAATACAACTATTGACTCGAGTATCAAATGAGTGACCCGGTAAAATACTATGGTATGCTAATGTATCAAGGTATGCATCTGAATATCTATCTTTATTTCCTTCTATTATGTTTATGTTTATATCTCCAATAATTATAATATTTTTATTTTTCAGTTTTGTAGAGGTAATATGATTATCAAGTGATTGAATAAAATCTATGGGGTTTCTCTCAGAAGGAGATCTGTAGATCGCAATAATATTATGGCACTTAGTGGAGATTTCGATACAGGAAGCGCCAGGAAGCGGTACTTCTCTCGCAGTGTGATCTATGCTATCTTTTACATATACAACTACACCGTCGTTTTGATTAACTTTTAAATTTGAATGATAACTTAGATAATTACGCTTACTAGGGATAGGCTTATTAGGATTAGTACGACATTCTGTCAAAACGATAATATCGATGACATGTTTAAGAATAGAGAGATTAATATCAAGATCATCTAAGTTTGTATAATTGTGTACGCTTCTTATATTTTGTGCAACAATAGAAAGATTAGGAGAGCCAGGTGGTAAGTGATTATTTAGTTTTTCAATTGAGGTTTCTATAGCGGTTATATTATTTAATGTATCTAATTCTTGTATTATGGAATCTGGCTTATTATCCATATAAAATTAAGATTGAGTAGGGGGGATATGCAGAATTAATTGAATTAATGTATTTTGTTACAAAATGCAGTTTTAAATCTGATTTACGCAAAGCTTTCATAAAAGTTATCAGATCCAGTTTTAGACTTAATAATTTTGTTACGATATAAGAGGTATTACACAAAGTACTCAGCAAACAATTATCTATACTCACGGTACATATCAAATAAAAACAACAGCAATAACACCATGGGAAAAATAGTCATTTGGTAGCTAACTGTTGAATCTGGGCTTCACCAGTTATCGATATTATCGGTGAGTTATCATCTGCCCGTAGGTAAATCTTGCCGAAGTTGGTCCAGCAGTACTTGTAATTCTTCTGTTGTTTTATGTCTCGTGCCAGGAAATAAAGTCGGGATGCTTTAGGAGTTAGATTTTCTCCTATATATATAGGGATATCGGGCTTGGACTTGTTTCCCAAATGTTTCGCAGACAGTCTGTTCGTCTTATTTCTCGTATTATAAACTTTCGCAGCTTTTATTACTTCAGTTTTTATGATTGTATTAGTAAATTCAACTATAATGGTACCATTATCTGTTTTACTTTTATTTACTTTTAAAATATCTTTTATGTCCATCTTTTCTATTTTGCATCCCATGTTTTCCCCGAGAGTATACATCATATCACATAATTCCATTTTTGATTCTCCCCCTTTTAATGGTACATTTTTAATTTCAATATTTGATTTTCTTTCAGTCCTTTGTAAATCTTCCAATCTATTTTCTAATAACATGATCTGTTCTCTGTCTACTTTATTCTGTTGTTCTAGGAGATCAATCTTCTTCCTAAGTTCACGATTTTCATCACATAGGAACGTTATGGTGCTCTCAACTTTACTCGTGGTTTGTTGAATATCTTTTAGAGCAGTTAAGATTGTATTTGTCTGCTCAGACTGCGAGTCCGCAAATGTCATGAGAGAATCCTTAATTTCTTTTTTAGAATAGCTCACATATCTCTGAAGGATTAGACGACGATGTTCCATCGTATTCCATGGTTAGAGGAATCGTGTTAGCACCCCTTCTGCTATAAATAAACCTCCAAAAAGCTTTAATGTCGCATTTAAGGGAATCTTCTACTGACGTCATATAGTTTTGATAGCAGTTATCAATTAAGCGTTTGCTTTTTGTTCTGTAGTAAGCAAATTCGTCATAATCACGTGGATTACCAAATTTTTTATAACGCTTATGATACTTTGATTTCATTTCAATGCATTTCTTGAGAGCAGGGCTGAACCAAGCAGGATAGTTATAATTTTTTTTATTAGACATAGGTGTGTATTTACTAATTATGTTGTTAACAATTACATAAAATTGTTCCAAGTCATTATCAATGTCGTCGGCAGACAGAACCGAGTACCAATCTATAATTTTTAATTCAGACCTGACCCCATCGAAATTGCATTTATAAAAATTTGGACGTCTATCACATTTAGGCTTCAGGGATTTAGTATATAAACCATGGTCAAAGTCAACTTCGACGACTACAGCAGGGTGGTGTGAATCCTGTTTACTTAGGGGATCAGCACCATATACTTGTACATCCTTGGATGCCAGCACAAGATCCAGAAAGCGATTATTAGCATTAGGTACACAATTGTATTGATTAAGTTGACATAGGGCCATTGTGTCATACAAAAGATGGGACTTTTGATCATTGCGGGGACCGGCTGTTAGGGCCAGATTGCTAAAGTCCTTAGACCAGGATAGACCAGGGGTATTGTAGTCACCAATGCAAACGAAATCAGCATCAACATCAGAGTTTAATATTACTTTGTATAAATTGTTATAAAAAGATTGAAGCAAGTCTTTTGAAAGGTCCGGAGGCAAATAACACAAACATATATTGATTGATTTATCATTAACATTGCTAGGAGATACAGTTAACCATAAATCTTCGACTTCACTGTCCCACGAGTACTGCCTGATCAAATGAATGTCCTTTTTAACAGCAACTAGGACGCCACCCCCTTCACCTTTACTTATTGAAGTATTCTCACGATCGCGACGGTAAATGTTGTACCGAGAATCAAAAAGTTCTGAGTCAAGTACACTACTATTAAGGTTTGTCTCCGTGAGACAGATAACGTCGTAATTCCAGGTTAATGCATTTATATAAATATCGGTGATTTTTGAACGAATTCGATTTACATTTTGATAGAACACAAACATAAAGAAAAATAAGGAGTATAAAACTTACACGTTAAAACAAATTAATGTATTACTTAAATTTTAACATAACCTAAGCTAGGCGATCCAGAGCCTCACTGTTTTTTTATGTAGATGCTGCCACGTATGTAGATGTTGTCGTCTTTACGCAGGTAAACTCTGCCATATTTCACCCAAACGTACTTGTACTGCTTATCTCTGGCGAACTTTCTAGCAGCTGCATGCAGCTGTTTACAGTCTGGTGAATGATGCTCAACATATATTTTCTGGGTTTCACCAGTGATATCCAGATGGCGTGAATTAAGTGTGTCTTTTGGATGAGCCTTGTTATACTTTAGGACAGCTGACAACAACGAGTCTTTCATCCTCGGTGACGCAAGGGTGACCAATATATTCCTTGCACGTTTGGAGTTATTGTCCATTTTGGCCACTCTACGACAACCTTGAATGTTACCATCATCAATAGAGAACTTGACGACATCGCAAAGCTTTTTAAACAGCAAGGTCACATTTTCGTTACGAGTCTCGGGCACCGCTTGTATCTCGATATTATAACTGCGCGTTGTTCTCTCCATAGCTGACATACGACTTCTTAGGTTTTGGATATCACTATGCAGGCGCTCACTATCTGACTCCAAGATTTTGATGGTTGCATCTCTCTCGGCTATGCGAGACTTTAAGGCCGCCTGCTCTGAGCTAAAGAAGTCAGTAGCCACATTGAGATCGCTTTTTATTTCTTGCACCACACCGCCCATCTCGGCTCGAACCATCTCCTTGACGTCAGCCCTCAGTGCACTACGGAAGTCACGCATAAATGAAGACAAAGATGTATTCAATTTTTGGTCCAGCAATGCGCTAATTTTGTCCATGGTAACGCTGCTACAGTTGGAGTGGCAGGGCGCGGGGTCCATTATGCTTGAGTTGGTACCGCTAGTATTATCTTGTTCAAAAGACATATTCATAGAGTTATCAGCAGTTGGTACCAGGTGCTGTTTGACTGGTGTGTCTAAGTGGGTTTTACGTCTATGAGAAGCGTTCACGTTAATACACGAAGGACACTTCCAGAGATCCTTGTATGCTTGAGTAAATGACAGAAAATGGTCATCCCCTATATTGAGGCAATTAGTGTGGAAACGTCCCGAGCACAGATGACATTGAAGATAGTAGTTGCAACTTAAGATATCCTTCATACAACCCCTGCAGATCGCCATCTTGTCTTTTGTTTATATGCAAAACAGCTCGCCTTGAATCGCAAATCGCAACTAATAACGCTGATTTATTGTACAGGGCCCTCTGTGAGAAGCCTTGTGAAATCGGATGATGTTTTAAAGCGTCTATAGTGCGTACTTAGATGAGGCCGATAGATGTCACTAAAATTTTGATTTTATTATTGCATCGCACATCGAGTACGTAACCCCGCACTGCATGACAAAGCCAAGAACATTATTTGTTTGACAAAACAAATTTTGCATTAGAAAAATTCATGTGCTTATACCAGGCTCGAACCCACAACGTTAGAGGAGTAAGCGAGTGTCTTAACCAAGTTCTTAACCAATTAGCCACTGATTGTTCTACTAAATTTGACGAAAATATCCGTACCTTTATGCGTACTTTATACGTTATAAAGTTGAATAATTGATTATTTATATACACCGTCAAAATAAATATCTTATTCAATAGTTATCACTGTTTCAAATAATTACTTTTATTTTTGTTTACACTAATTGTAATTATGTTATAATCACTGTTTTTTTATTATTTATGTTGAAAAGTTTTTGTCGAAACACAACAACACTACTGATCAAGAATCCATTTGAAGATCGATTTTTTATTTGTAATATCTTTTTATTTACTTATTATTTATTATCACAGACGTCACAATCGATGGTTTATTAACTTATTCACAAACTTTAACATGAAATTATTTATTTGACCACTTATTCTATTTTATTTAATTTATAGTCACGGAGCTAATGTTTACTAGGAGACGCCCTCTAGCGGAATATGAGTTTTTCATATAACATCAACATTTAGGTAGGCAAGTCTTTATTTTATACCAATAAAATTAGCAATACCAGAGATGGTATAATATATATATATATATATATGTCCTATATATATATATATATATATATATATATATTATACCATCTCTGGTATGAATATATGCATGTGTATATATATGTATATACATATATTATATAGTCCTCCTTGACGTATCCGTCTATGGCGAATCTTGGCAATTTCTATTATGCGAACGAAGGAGACTGGCATAGCCAAACTTCGTCTTAAGTCCTATTGCACGGCGCACAGTGAAGTTGGCCGGAAGCATTAATGGAGTATGTGTAGATTGGCTTAGGTGGTATAATACCAGAGATGGGATTAACAATTATAGGGACTACAACTGATAATATTTAAGTTAAATATGCAAAACCCTATGCACCTCCTCCTTATGCTATCCTTTCACTATTCATAATAAATAATTAAATAATAAAATTCATTTATTTCGGATAGCATAGACCCATATTCACAAAATTAAAATTTGTAGAAATAATAAAATAAATAACAAATCAAATAAAATCAGACATTACTAAAATAAAATACAACATTATAAATAAAAATTAAATGAAATTAATAAAATAAAAAATAAAAAACATATTTTGCAGATAGATTCACAGAAAATACTATTGCACTTCAATATATTCTATTCTACTAGCATTTTTGGCGTGAATGGCCTGTTGAGAACTCTATACTCACCGTTGGGTCCAAAATTCTCCACCAACGCTTCAGTACACGCTGATATACATAAAGCACTCGACGCCACATTGGCAAAGAAGAATAAAGTCCCAATAGCACCACCAAACTCAGGTCCCAATGTCCTACTTATCATAACTGGAAGAGTTGTTAAGAAAAATATTTTTGTTTTTTTATATACCACAAAATTGGCAAACAAGCATACGGCCCGCGTGATGGTAAGCATCACCGTAGTCTATAGACGCTTGCAATACCGGGGGTATCACTCACGCTATGCCAACCCTCCCAACCCCCCCAAGTGGAGCTCTGGAGACCTTACTCACCGTAGGAACACAACATGGCCGTGACCAATGCTATTTGGCGATCTTCTATAAGGTGGAGATCCTTCCCCAGACGGGCTGCTCCGATTTGAGCAGATTATCCAGTGTGCCCTACCGCTCTTATTTTTTATGCCTTTTTAAAGTGTACTTTTTTGTTAAAAGGTGTTAATTTAAAATACTCGACATTGGCGAAATTGTCTATGTGTCGTTAAGACACGACAGAAACGCCATCAATTAAGAAAGAAGAAGTATTTTATCAAAAAGGATACAGTAAACCCCACCACCCTCGACGGCGCCATTTGTCGATATCGCGCATATCGATGTTACGGTGAACAACACTATTAGGTAGGCTAGGCCGAATTGTGCTAACGTTACTAGTAGCCCAGCATTACCTACAAGGTATCCTGTAACAAAAAATATAAAAAAATTACGCTTCTGCATAAAAAAAACGCGCATGTCAAAATATTTTTATTCAAATGGGCCCCGCATTACCTACAAGTTATCCTGTAACAAAAAAAAATAAAAAAATAACGCTTGTGCAAAAAAAAAAAAAATTGTCGCATGTCAAAATATTTTTATTCAAATAGGGCCCTATCATAAGCTCTTTCGAATCGTCACTTTTTTTTCCTGCCACCAGTGCAGACTGCAGATTTGTACTAAGAAGAACTGTCAAGAAACTTAGCACTTGCTCTTTTAAAATGGTACTAATAAAGTTACAATAACAATACTTATTAAAACACAAAAAAAATGTGCGGTTAACAATGGATCTTTTGTGTCGCTGTTGATGAAAGTGTTTTTTTTAAATATGGCAAGCAAACAAGCAACGGATCCTGATCGAAAGTGGTTACCGACGCCTATGATCATCAGTAATCCCAGAGGCGCTACCAAATTGTAATTATAATAAGATAAAACCAAATTTTTATTTACATTATTTCATAATGCCGTCATAAGGTTTTTCACATATCTATTCTTGTTAATATATAAATTGAACAATGAAATTAAATAACCTACATCACTTTTATCACCTCTGATTCATTATGTATATTATACTGTCGTCACATGACTTATTGTTGATGATAAAATATTATAATTATGTAAGTTTTGTGTAAATTTATTTTGTTTTATGAATTAATGTTTGAGTCACAGAACTGGGAACTGAGAGTTTTATACCCCAGTAGAAATTCGGTTCGCTACTAATTGTATGCGAACCATGTCTGTAAGTTAAACGTCAAAGAACCACGCCCTCAGAGAAACGAATCCTTTGATTGGCCATTTTTTCAAATTAAGCACGTATGTATACGAAAACTCAAAGAGATAGTTTTCAAAGAGACCTACGGATTCGTTAATGTTATGACCCGAGAGATCACGCCCACATTGCTATCAATTACTTACTTTTATCTATAGTTTGAGTGTTCATAAAAAAAATAAGGTCAAAACACACTGCCAGCAGAGGCAGCGGGTTAGGAGCGGCGCGGGAGCATGTGTATTTCATATATTTGTGTGAACAACATCACACTTAACGCGATGCGGCGCAGGTCGGTGGCGGGCGACTACGACGAGATTGCATCCCAGTATTTATATGGGTTTAAAACTAAAAATCGTTAAACCAAGTCAGGTGTCATATAAATAACTAGCTTTTTTGCCCGCGACTTGGTCCGCGTGAAGTTCCGGACCCGTTCCCGTGGGAACCACATTGAATTTCGGGAAAAGCTATAGCCTATGTCACTCCCTGATAATGTAGTTTAGTACTGGTGAAAGAATTTTTGAAATCGGTCCAGTAGTTTCGAAGCCTATTCAATGCAAACAAACAAACAATCAAATCTTTCCTCTTTATAATATTAGTATAGAAGTATAGTTGACAGCAGTTTACCCGCATTTGACATCATGTGCGGAACACGGGATGAAGAACCAATCGAGACCGATTTGGTAAAATAATCTAAAAAGTATACAATGAAAATTTCATCAATGCTTGTACATCATTCAAGGTCATGACTAGGTAAAAGTGAGAAATTTCTTAACTATGACCCCGAACAACTCAGGTCAGGGTTGTGCAAAACGGAAAAGGAAGTTTTTAGACACAGTTTTGTTTACCCTTTCAATTGTTAGCGCCCGAAACTACATCAAACGGGTTTATACAAAATTAGCGAAACTCGCGCAACTTACAACGTAATAAATTATTTGTGTAATCTATAATATAGAACTGAATCGCTAAATATTGCTAAGCGCAAATCTCGAGACCAGCTGTACCGATTTCGCTAATTCTTCTTTTAGAATATTCCTTGAACTAGGATGGTTCTTACGGAGAAAAAAAATAAAAATTCCCACGGGAAAGCGGGATACACGCAAACGAAGTTGCTCGGGGTTCGCTAGAGTACTCTATAATGTACCCTCCGTTTGTTTACATTTTAAGTCCAGTTGAATATAGTATCATAAGTATCACGACTTACCCATCCGAATGAAGACTAGTGCGCTGAACATCGACAGTACAACGGGGCAGAACACGCCAGCAAAGGTGCCCACTTTCTTGACACCAGAGGCCTCCGTACGAAACTCTCCAAACTCCACATAGCCTGCAAAAGCAATTTTTATCGATTTTAAACCTTATCTCTGCAGCGTAAGGTTCGATCTATGCAGACAATTATTCGGCCTCCACCAGCTAAAGGTTTGCATACCATAACGATTTATAATTTTAAGAGGTAGGGCACAGCAAAGGGCTGCATACCGGATGGGCACAGCGGATAATCCGGTCAAATCGGAGCAGCCCGTCTGCGGAAAGACTTCCACCTAATCCACCTTACAGAGCTAAAAACCGAAACTGCAGAAACTGTCTATAACGGAAAGCGAAACTTCATTTAATCTCCAATGAAAAGCTTTTTGTTTCTTTATTTTGTGTGATTATGTCAGCATAAGTGCATAGCTGCATGTGACACACACCGCAAGTATATTCAGGTATTTTTTCAACTGCGTTTTAAAGGTGCTTCGACGCCTCAATCTCCATAACAATACAAATTTTAATTATGTAAGACACAACAAGACAGAAATGTGTTTCTAGACTTTGTAAGTTTCATTTAAATAATTCGTTAATACTTAAAAAACACACCTTCAATATTCTTTTCCATATCAACGTGTTCACAAGAAAACCACTAAAGCGATACTGTTTATCACAGTAACCTTGCAAAATCAAAACAATAGCACAGTGTTACTATGTTACTGTATTGAGGACAATCATTTGTTTTGTGTTGGTATTTTTGTTTATGGAAGAGGCTGGCAAACAAGCTTGTTGGTATCCGCAATAAAAACGATTCTATGTATTAACAGTCGCGTTAACAGTCCCTATACAAGCATTCCAGCTAGAATAATGGTAGGGCCGCTCACCGTGTACCGCATGCAGTACACTGGACTCTTAACGTGTTAATACATAATATTTAAATACATAAACCCGAATTTAGTGGTAACTAGACCATAAATTGGTTTTTCTTCCTAAAAATTTGTACCTATCTCCTCCAAATCATTAGGCTTAGGTAATCAAACCCTAATGGATTGAAGACCATGATAGGAAGAGAAGGTATATTCAAAAGTACCACAAATAAAAAAATCCCACTTATTTTTAAATACATATAACAAAAATTAATTATTTTAAATATCTCCTATGTGTCTTTTTAAATATTGAATTTAAAAAGACACCATAGATTAGCAAATTAGCAGAAGTTTTAAATTGAAGCAGCGAATACAAAACCTTACCTTCCCCTGGTGGTCTACTGGCTGTTCCTCTAGTAAATCTCATCCTCAATTTCCTCATAATCCCTGGATTCCTCGGTGAGTTTATACTAGGAGACAGCGGGTCTAATGTTTCAGCCATATTTGCTGGCTTCGTCACTGAAACAAAATATTTGGTTGGACTACATGAAAGTGTGAGCAGGACTTAGAAATTTTTATTTACTGTTGGACTATTGGCAAAGGGTGCGTTTTTTTTAAATTATTGAAGGGGTTATATATGACCTAGTTGAACACTTTTTACCCTTTGGTCTTTTTGCTAAAGTTAATGGTTTTCGAGAAAATCAACTTTGAAAATTTTTGTTACGTTTCATGACATGAACAACCAAAACCAAAACCAAATTGTACACAAGTGCGATATTTTTTTTTTTCAAATATATTTCTGCGCATCCTTGCCTATAGTCTGACCAAATATTTTATGTAATAACATATTTATGTTCAATAGGGATTCCTTGGTGTTTCTGTGCTCAATCGGCAGTGGTAATCACTTACCATCAGGCTGCACACTCGTTTTTCAATCTCTTTCATTTAAAAATATTAAGATGGTAGAGAACTCAGACCAAATACTTATTTGGTCTGAGGTAGAGAATGCCTTTATGCATTAAGTCCGCCAATAATTTGTACTCTCATTCGTGCAATAAAGAATAAATAAATAAATAAAATTCTAATTTATTTGTAGAAGAGTCCATTTTTGGTCAGAGAAACTTGACAATAATTTTAGTAACAATACAAATTATTAGGTATTACATTTTACTAAACATAACTAATAGCATACTGAGATTATGATGACCTAATTACATACACACTCTAGAATTCTAGATTAAGCACAGTGCAGATGGGAGTGATAACAAACAAAAGATATTCTAACGGAATGATATCATCACTTTGTTATGCATTTTTTTGCAAGTAAACTTTATTATAATTACCTGATATTATAATTATGTTTTACTACATAAAATTAAATTAAATGCTAGAAACATAACATTATACTTGGATACGAGTAAAATTAAGTAATGATTCATTCAAAAACTTACCTATTTTATTCAAATGGTCAGTCAAATCACAGTTCTGCAGCGTTGCTACGTAGATTATGTTTGCAATTCAACGCATTGTTTTGTAAATAATTATGAATAATGGCTACTTTTTATGATATCATTGCGGTTCAAACAGAATACACAACACATACACAAGGGCACTGAAAGCACTTTTTGAATTGAAAGCAAAAATAAAAGTTTTATTTAATTTTGTTGTCTGGCTGTTGATTGATGTATGAATGAAAATATGAAATGAATGGAAGAATGGGAGGGCGCGGGCGAGTGAGCGGAGCGGAGTGGGGTGAGCTGAGGGGGTGAGCGAGCAGTTTTTATTCTATTATGTATTGCCAGCACTATATTAGAAAGTTAACGTAACATTTTTTTTAAACCACTAAGGTGGCAAACAAGCATAAGGCCCGCCTATTGGTAAGCGGTCACCATAGCCTATGAACGCTTGCAACACCTGGCTAGCACATTGCCAACCCTGTAAAAATCTTTGAATGCGCCTTTTGAAGAACCCCATATGGAAAATTCCTAGATAAAGATCTAAATTGAATTTCTGTGTCTGTAGTCTGTACTGTCCTACAAAATATAATTTATAGAAATACATGTCATAGAGCACACAGATATACCACTTCACACTCACAATACCATACCATACCTACATATTAATGGGTAACAATATTCCTTTATGCCTTAGCAAAACTTGCTTAAATTATTAATATCCCTTAAGTTGTATCTGTCCGTCTGTTTTCTATGTAGAAAAGAACTAATTCATTTCACAAAATTTTGAGAAAATTCGGTGCTGAACATTGAAAAATTTTATTATCAAAAAGTTACTCAAAACGCAACTAATTTATATTCTGGCAATATTAAGAATGACATCTAGATACAAACTTTTTGAGATTCTCACTGACACAAATTTTTGCTCTTCTCGTCTTTCTTATTGGCAATCTTCAAATTCAAAATTTTCACTTTATTGACCTTGGAAAGAAACAAACAACTGCTTGCTTGGACAGGCTCGCACTTCTCACACAAAGGGATTCGAAAGACTAAAGATCCGTCATCAACGACATAGACGTAGTTTCTTCTCGGTGACTCGGTTAATCCTTCTTGCACCACAACTTACAAACTTTGTACAAAGTTTACAAACTATGTGGATCTGTCCCCATACCATAACTACAAAATTAAATGTGAAACCTGAAAAGGAAAAAAAAAAAAGTACAAAATGACAAAAAAAGGCCGTAACCGGTTTTCTTTCGCCATTTCTTTTTACCGGTTGCCATTTAGCTTGTGTCCGAAATGGTGGTAGTATATAACGTAGTTTATTTTTTTTATTTAAAGTTGTAAATGACAAGAAAAAGTGCCTGTGAAGGTCTAATTTCTGAAATAAACGATTTCATTTCATTTCAATTGTCCTTGTCCTTGTGAACTGTTGTTGAACTGAAGGGTCCCTGGTAACTATTTTGTTCATCTTTTCACATCAAAACTTCGAGTCAAAGTGATTTTTTTGGGTAGTCTCAAGTGAGATGGGTTACTTTTTATCCCAGAAAAACATCTGATTGCCACAAAAAAAGTACACATTGAAAGTTTCCCTTGACCTCACAGGCCACAGTTAATAACCTAGTATTTTATAATAAAATAACAATTTCTTAGACAAATATTTTATTAGAAGGAGGAAAATGCATTACATAGTTTTATGGTCCGTGACAAATCAAGAATTCCGTGTTAAGGACAAACCAGTTTCCTGATTTTTTTATTTCACTATTGATATTGTTTGGTTAACATATTTTTTGTCAAACTAAAACCACACTTTGGACATCTGAATACATTATAATTATAATAAACTCTTACATGTAACTTATAAATACACCATAACACCTAAATTGATTATATTCTATCTAATGCTTCCAGCATTATGACGCTGTTTCCTCTTATGACCTGAAACAATTTAAAATTAACCATTTAGAAAGTTTAAAACTGTTTATTTGGAACACTATTTTCATACATAAATACTTAAACATGTAATTGAGTGTGTCCAAATCCGTCTCCACTCAGCATAAATGCCACCGCACAATTACCACAACACTGGTTTACAGTGTACCTCATATTGTCACAGAGTGCCCAACATCAAGCATACAATAACACCTATGATTTCATTAAAAAAAAATTATATATACTCTATATTCTTTACATATAATAAAACAGTAAACCCCGATATGTCTGTACATTGGACATATTTGGAAAAAATGGAGAGGGAACAGTTAGAGTAAGGTAATAAAAGCAAAAATATATATATATTTTTTTGTCTGTGTCTGTTTGAACGCGCACATCTTCTAAGTTACTGAACGGATTTTAATGCTGTTTTCACAGGAAGATAGAGCTCGTATGGAGCAGAATATAGGCTTTGTTTCATTTAAAATCTCATGTCAGGAAAAGGAGTTATCCTTATCTTAACATTTCACGCAGACGAAGTCGCGGGTAACAGCTCGTGCAGAATATTATAACAGCCCAGAGGCTTAGTTAATTATGTAGTTACGATTTCCGGGTTTAAAGCCAACGTTTTCCTTTAGTATGTTTTGTCATGAACATTATAAATTGTATAAAATGTTGTTTTCTTTGTATTTACAAAAACAAAGGCCCAAAAAAAAACAACAAAACTGAAGGATTCTTTGTAGGATGAAATGATTATCATCAAAATTATTAAAGAGTTTTGAACCTCCGCATCCTTTTTTGTTATTTGGAAGCAATGTTTGGAAGCATATTAGGAATTCCAAATGTTACATACCACCATGCCAATAGAATTAAACTGGCCATCCTTGGCTTCTTCTACTGCCTCGTCCACTACAATGTTCATGAAAGGATCGAAGCCGCGTAACACACCGACAACAACCCGCCCGGCATTTAACTTAAATGTCATTCTTTTGTCCATAAACCTGGAAAATATACATCAACACCTGTATTTAATAGGGTTTTAACACTAAAGCAACTCTCTGACCATATTTGAGCATAAAATAAATGATATTTCATGCGTTTATACCATAAATTTCTAAGAACTAACACGACGGTGCATAGGTTATTTCCACGATTACGCGCGATTTTTTAGATTATGATTGCAAATTAACGTTAAAACTTACTTTTTCAATTCTGGTGGGTGAGCTTTCGACATTTTTGATATTTAATAGTAAATCTAAAAGTTAATTTAGGTTTTACTAACGATAAATAAATTGAAGAACGCAAGCAAAGCAAAGCGATGAAATGAATGAATGAATGAAATGCTTGTGCTTGCGAATCTTGCGAATGCGATGCGAGTGAGTGTTGCCAGATTTTATCGTCTTCTTTTGTTGCAGGCTACCAATCATTGTAGGATGTTCTTTTCTCAAGCCAAGCAGTTTCTCAAAAAAATATTGCCTACTTTTCTGATGGCCTAATCTAATGCTTTTTTAAATTTGCAATTTCATTATTATTTTAGTAAACATTCTCAAAAAATATTAAAGTACTAGGAACATCTGTAATAATAACTTTGTTCTTCTTTCACGTCGCAGTAATTAACCACGCGGGCGAAGCCGTAGTAGGTAATTTGTAGTATATTGAAACTTTTCATCAGTGATTTCAATGTCAATGTTACCTGCATTGAAATATAAAATGTGCAGTCCTATTGCCAAAATTGGTCCTTCGAGCCTTATGTTATATTAAAATTGTTTAATTTGTTCAAGATTATATTTTAATGATTTGTTAATTGACACAAAATGGATTTCACGTCTATTACGTAATTTGTACTTCTCAACCACGTCTTGCCATATCAATAAAGTCTGTAACTAGTATTACACTACACGTTTCAAACGATACATCTTATTTTCATAGCGTCAAAACAACTAGTGATATTTTATTTGGCTGGTTAGCAGTCATTCGTTTTATCAACAGTTTACACAATCAACAATAGCAACAAGTAGACAGCTGGGAGGATGGATGTAAAGTAGCGGAGTTATTCATCTTATTCATATAAACATACACGTTTTGTTTTCTAAATATGGTTATTTAGTATTTTTATGTAACGTTACGCAGTGGAAAAGTTTGTGTTTGTGTTACTGTTCGAAAATGGATGAATCTGGGATTGATATGGCGTATGATCTCGCCTCTCTTCTTTCTAACGACTTCAACGCAGATCAGAAGATACTGGATGAGATGACAGCCGCCCAGCAGCACCAGGACTTTATGTTCTACGAGCTAAAGTCGAAAGCAGTGCCAATAACAGAAAGGTAAGTGGATTCTAATAAGAAACATGCATCCACACGTACGATAGGTTACTTTGTGAATATTTTTAGCGCAATATGAGGAACCATTTCTCCGGAGTTAAGCGCCCGCGACCCTGAAAACTGGACTTGGCAAGACACCCAGATTCACAGTGTTGTTTATCTCCATACTCGCATTTCGCTAGCATTCCTTCGTCGGTTGTTTTTTTGCAACATGATTGTTTAAAAATTAAAAGAAAACAAATTGATTATTCAAAAAAAATTTTGTTCTATGTTTTTAGTGTGGCCGACTTATTTAATACCATAGATAATAAAACTAAATATTTTTTCTATGCGGAAGTTCGATCAGGTTTTGAAATTGAGAGGGAAAGTTATAAGCGTCTGCGTCAGTCACCCTTATATTGTTTTCGCGCCTTTTTTGATAATAAAATTATTCTTTTATTTTATGGTTACTTCTCTATTTTTTTGCACCACCGACCACGTAAACCTTATATTTGTAAAAGTAACTGTAATTTATTATAAATAGGTAGTTATTCTGCTTGTTACTTTCATAATTGACCTCCTTTTAGCTTCGAAGTTCGATGCTAAATCAGCTAGTCTTGGTGGTAACCGAACGACGATGTCGAACGCGTGCAACGCAAGGTAAATTGGCAGACTATCGTGTGCTGCTAATGAATAAATAAAATAAACTCACTTTTTGGAATCCTATTAACAAGTTAGATATCGCGTCTGTCTGTCAAAGACCTTTATTTGTCGACCCTTTGTTTGGGAAACGACATGACAGTAGAGAAGGGATCTTAATAGGTTTGTTATTTTTATCGCAAATTATTATGGAAGAAGTATAAATTAATTAACACCACAGAACTTAGTACTTTCCTAATAACTTACCTATCTTAAAATCAAGGCTTATCATCATGATCATCATCATCAGCCTACATTTGTCCACTGCTGGACAATAACAAGGCTTTTATGTAGATGAAAATCTTAAAATTTATAAGTATAATGAGTATCAGGCCAGGCAGGACATACTTATTTAACACCCAATCAGATCCATTCAACCACTAGGGGTTTTTTTTGACCCAGACTCGAGAACAAACTCAAATGCCATTACATATATTTTGCTTCGAGCAGGAATCGAACTCTATGGTGCCGAAGGTAGGACTACCAGTGCACCGTCGGACCGTCAATGTATAAATAAATATAGGTTTAAGGACAAATCACACAGATTGAGCTAGCCCCAAGCCCAAAGTAAGTTCGAGACTTGTGTTATGGGATATGGGATACTAATCTCATTGATACTATTTCTCATATACTGTATCTAAGACCTAGGTCCAGGCCAATAAGAAAAAGTTCATTTTTCATCATGACCCGACCGGGATTTGAACCTGGGACTTCCTGGTGGCGGTCCGGCATGGTTAACCATTAAGCCACTCTAGTCATCGAGTAGGTATGATTCTAACATTAGTCTCAAGTTATGACGTCGATCGATTTATACGAATGACAATGAGTGTTTTGCCTTCTCTAATGATAATAAAGTTAATAAACAGTCCTTAAACGTTCCAATGATACGGGACTAATGTCAACAGTATAATGTTACGAATGCGTACTTCAAAAGTTAGTAGAAACATACTTTTGAGTTCTTCTTGTCTTGTACCTAGTTCCCGCAATTAGTGTGAACCAGGGCCACAGATATTATAATACTTACATAACAGTACCTACCAGGGCTTTAAATCAACAAGCCTGTAGTAGCCTTGAAGCAATATAAAATCCAGATTTCTGTAAAAAAAAATCCGGTCCTTTGTTGAAAATAAAACTCGATAATTTATAATTAGGTTTTATTATCTTCAATATTTTTACACGTTAAATTTTGGTCGACTAGCAAAAAGTTTGTTTTTGAAGTCATACTTTTCAAGTTGTAATTGCGGCGATTAAAATCCGGCCGAGAACGGATTTATCCGGTCAGATGGTAACCCTAACTGCGGGTTGCAGTGTCAGTGTTTTCATGTTACCTAACACCTAGGACCAAGTATAAGAATGGACAGATTAAATTTTAGAACGACAATGAAACTGTCTTTGCTCTCTGTCTTGCTTATAGCAACATTCAGTGTGAAAAAAAGAAACAAACATAGACAAACATCACCGTCTAGAACGTCAGCGTGTCAACTTTTGAGACATTTGGTAGCCGCTTGGATATCAAAGCTCGTGTTGGATTTTTTGTGTTTTGAGGTGATAATTGGACTTTTTATAAAGAAAAATTGTGATACGGATTTTCGTTTTGAACCATAGCTTGCGTAGCCATTGGTTGTAAGAGTAGAATGGGTGTTACAACGGAAAGCGATCAAAGGATATATTTTCATAGGTAAGTTATCGACTACATGATTTATATTTTTTGTGCAGGAAATACATTACATGATCGGTTTTTGTAAAGTTAATTGAACCCTAAAGACGATGCAGACGCATAATTTCAACAAACCCATTACTTTTATACAAAGATTTGATTTTATACATTACGTTTATTGAGCTTTGACAGATGATGTACCTTAAATATTGTAAGTAGAGTTGTCACATTGTATCGATAAAATAATAAATTGTATGCGTTTTTATTAAGGTTTAATTTATTCCTAGTTCTCTTGCCCATTGGGATGAGGGTTAGTTAGATAAGAGTAATCAAAGTAATATAGATCTTGTGTTTTTCAGGTTTCCTGACACTAATATAAGAAACAAGTGGATTAAGAACATAAAACGAGATAATTGGACACCTTCGCCATATTCTCGCCTGTGCTCATTACATTTCGATGTATCTTGCTATCGGGCAGGTAATTTAGATGAACACGCTACGATGTGACGTTTAATCATAAACATATTAGAAATCATTTTAATAAACTAGTCTTATTTAGTGGTCAGTAGATGCAGTAAATAACTAAGCATCAAGCACTTTAAGTAAATTCCTGTAAGTCTTTGTTTATTGTTTTTTGATCCCTAGTTGATTTTTTAAAAATAAGAATTGTTAAATTGGTGACATTATACGGATTATTTAACATTCATTAGACATTCCTATTAGATATTATAATTATTATTACATGTGTGTATAATGATTACAAAATGATCATGATTATGATGTATGATTTTATTTAATTTAAATATTTTGAATAAAAACCTTATAAGTACCTATTTGCTTTATTTATTCTTCACCCGCATTGAGTGTAGGTAATCTTTTTATTTGGCATATTTAAAAAAAAACATAAATACCTAAAGTTACTGATAGATGAGTATTTGACATTCCTATCGATAGGTGTCGATAGTGTGTATTTAATTGTTAAAGAATATTTCTGTCAGCAATATTGATTTATAGCTGGACTGGGACTGAATAAAAAACATAGACCAACCCTTTGAGCTGCTTATCTTCCCAGGGTATGTCGTAAAAGCCGACGTGATCATACCCACTCCAACATCGGACTGTCTATGGGGGATAACGATAGGAATGTTCGTCATTGGTAATCTTGGAACGAATATCAGGTTGCTGTGGTTTGACTAAATGACTTATGGTTCTACTCACCCCGATAGGGAAACTAGGGGGTTATGCATCTGTTTCTGTCTTTAATCATTTGTTTTTGTCAAGTGTTCTCAGATCTTAAAATGAACATTAAATATTAAATCGATATTAGTCGATAAAGACACGGCACATCTCTAGTGATCCTATATAAAAAAACAAAAGTTTATATAGCATACTGGCTTCATGAGCACAAAAGACGTTATAGACAATGATATATCTATCTCTTTTTTACTTAAGACGGCACATATTAGTGTGAAAGACAATACCCATGTATTTCTTTCGTCTAAAATACAATCCGTCCATTCTTATACTTGGTCCTAGCCTAACACCAAATACTATAGACGAGTAATACGCACAGCTTCGGAAGAATTCGGACAAGACGCGACACTAGCGCCCCTACGGAATGAGGGCGGCATGAGGTGAACGATTTCAAAACTTTTGTATGCAAAATGTTATAGCGCCCCTAGCGGCATGAGGTGAACTGTTCGTTTTGTGTGCAAAATGTTATAGCGCCCCTAGCGGCATGAGGTGAACGGAGGTTGCCAAGTCATTGTATGAAAAACGTCAAGAGCTGTGCGTATTACTCGTCTATAGTATTTGCTAACACTGACTTGACTTGACAACTGTTACATAATGACAACAATCGGGGTTCGGGACCAATAGCTAAACGTGCCCTCCGAAGCGCCGAGGGGCTCGAGATTTTCTAACTAAACTAATCCAAGTATTGACTAGGGTTTCCGTTACTTGACTTGCGTGATTGCGCTTTACGCTTTAGGCACTAACAGAACAGAGTCACTGGGTTAATTAGTGAATGAATTAAAATGTTTGTAAACTAGTGGCCAATTGCGACGCGTATCTTTTTAGGGTACCGTGCGTAGTAAACTAACAATCCTTAAAGTTTTGCCAAGTCTGTCTGTCCGTCCGCGGCGCCTAGACGCTTAATACTAGAAAGCTGTAATTTGAGATTTTTTTAAAAGAAATTGTTGGTGTGGGAAGATCTCTGATCTTTATGAATTAGGTACTTATACATTTAACGTGTTATCTCCGAAACCTCTATCTCCGAAACTGGTATGTTTAGAAATCTGAAAAAGTAGTAGTCCATATAGAGAACCCACAAGAAAAACTATCACGGTAAGTAAGCTCTACTAGTTACCGAGTAGGTAATAGCCGATGACCTTATGAAATAATTAGGTACTGAAAATGTACCTACAAGTGTCAAAGAATATGGTATTGCACTCATTTGCAAGCAAGCATAGCATAGCAATTATGGAACCCTACACAGTACGTGACTTGTCGCACTTGTCGGGTTTTTTATAAATTAAATTTTATTTACTTAACAAAAGTGTAAATTACTTCCACAACTTTAGAAACATAATATTTGTTAGGTTACTTCCAAATTACCCGCATTCTAGCAAATATTCAGACATCTTATGTTTTGTGTGTTTGCTGAACGTGTTTCACATTAGTGTAAACTACAAAATATACTTGCGTTATTTTCCGCCATTAACATTAACACTTGTACTAACAGATATTACTTAGTTAAATCTATTTTTGGAGTGATACAGCCTAAATGGGATGACGCGAGTAGGTAAGTTAAGTACCACGAAACTAATATTAAAAAGAGGAAAGATTTGTATGTCAGTAACGAATAAACTCGGAAACTACTGGACCGAGTTTTAAAATTCTTTCACCGTTTTGGGCATTTACACTCGCGTGACATCCTACTAATATTATAAAGGCGAAAGTTGTGTGTATGTTTGTTACCTCTTCACGCTCAAATGGAGGCTGAGCCAATTTTTATGATATTTGGTATGTAAGTAAGGTAGCTGATGTCTTAGACTTTTTATCCCGAAAAGTACGCGATTCCCGTAGCATTTGGTCAAAAATCTATATAGATGGCGCTACGCTACGGTGCATAAAATTAAACGCGGGTAGGTAACACCGCGGGCGGTTATGCTGGCTTTACACGGCGCGAGATATCACAAGTCGAGCCGATTTGTACGAGCCAGCACGCGACCCGTTTTCACGGCGCGGCGCGTTTGCCCCGCCGCCCGCCGGCGGCGGCGGCGCCGCGCCGGCCACGCTGTCGTCTAGAGACCGCACAAAGGGTTTTATGTGATTGATTATTAAGGAATTAGAATCCATATAGCCAGACAATGCAGTTCTTTATGAAAATAAAACATGAGCTCTTTATAGGCGATAGCGGAGAACGATTTTCGATCTGTTCGTTTTTTTCGTTCGATCTTGAGATTGATCTGGCGGGAAAAAAACGATCCAAAAGTTCGAAGATCGGGTTAATAAAGATGGATCTTCGATAAAATCGAACCTAGATCATCGGAATCCCTGTCCGAGCCCGCGCCATCCCGCGCGCTCTCTAGTTGCCACGAGTGCGCTCGCGCCGCGCCAGCTCGCGCCTTTGAAGTTATCGACTTCAATCGGATCGGACGCTGTACGCGCTAGCCCGCGCCGCCTCGAGCTACTACCTTTACACGGCGCGTAGGCGCGAGCTGGCGCGGCGCGACTCGTGATATCACGCGCCGTGTAAAGCCAGCATTATATTTGATTTATAATAAAAATAGGGATCCTTTCTAAAACTCGTGCGATGATGGGTTGGTGTTAGCAAATACTATAGACGAGTAATACGCACAGCTTCGGAAGAATTCGGTCAAGACGCGACACTAGCGCCCCTACGGCATGAGGGCGGCATGAGGTGAACGATTTCAAAACTTTTGTATGCAAAATGTTATAGCGCCCCTAGCGGCATGAGGTGAACGGAGGTTGCCAAGTCATTGTATGAGAAACGTCAAGAGCTGTGCGTATTACTCGTCTATAGTATTTGGTGTTAGTACAGAATAATATAGATGTAAAGTATTGCAATGCGTGTCATTCGGTGAGTTAGATCGTTTTATTGTAGCAGGGTAAACGCATTGATAGCGCCTGTGTGTGGTATTACTGAACTACTGATGTTCGAAGTCAAAGTTACTTTCTTCTGTGGGCCCTTGCAGACACTTTGACACGTCATTTACAATGAGAGTGCTACATAATATTATTATTTTGTATTAAATATTAAATAAATTCTCTATAAACTACCACCAGTACCGGTAACCATTCATCAGGTGGACCGCTTGTTTGTTTGCCTGCTTTATGACATCAAACAACTTTCCTTTGACTTCTAACTATCCTATTCATTGTAAAACTAGCAAGCTACTGAAATAAATGGATAAATAAAATAAAAACCTTTATACAATTTGATGGCCATGACATAATAAATTGTGTTAAAACGACTAAGTTTTTTCTTGCCTTGTCCAAAATGTAATATTATTATGTTGTTGTATTTATTATCAAGTGCGAGAAAACAGCATCATAGTAACTAGATAAAGAATGTTTACGCGCCGGCTTATTTTATACATAATTATGTACTTAGAGCCTGGCCGCACTGCGTGTCACCGTCTCACGGAGCGATTTTTTTTACATTACCTACATCTTATGGAAGTACAGATTGTCAGATTGCTTAGTACGAGTTTTTTTGATCACATTCGGACGTGTTAACGTTACAAGTCGACTGAATTGAAAAAAAAATTTCATATTGTCAATTTAGACGCGTGTTACATCCAAATTAGCCGGGTTACTCACTTCATGTGAGCAAGTAAGACACATAATTTTGAAATGTAACACGCGCCTTATAAATTCGCAACATGAGAATTCTTCTCTATTTGATCGATTTATTTACGTTGACATGATCGAATGTGACCAAAAAATCGTACTAAGCACTCTGATCTATTTCAAGAAAAGCGTTCCGCTATTAATGTTGTTAGGCGTGCACATGTTTTAGTGTGCTTGACCGATTTTACGAGCGTTTCCGAGATACAACGTTCATACATGACTAGAGAACGTGTCTGTGACGGCCTATTCTCTACAAAGGATTTAATTAAATTTTAATATTGTATTGAAATATTTGAAATTGAATTTTAGCTAATCTATGGCGCAGGGTCATAATATTCAGTGTCGTCATTGATAAGATAGGTAAATATGACGACATGTATACATTCAAATTCTTTTAAAAGCCTTATTTACTTTAACACGTTATCTGATTACTCATGCTGCAGGCTGACGGGTCCCTTTTTCTTTTTTTAAAGTCAGTTTTATTTATTGTTGCATGTCCAGCGCCGTTTAGAATAGCGACCTCGTGACAGAGAGAGTCGTAACATTTTTTTTATGCTACAGAGGTGGCAAACAAGCAACAAGCACACGGCCTGATGGTAAGCTGAGCTGTCACCGTAGCCTATAGACGCTTGCAATACCGGGGGAATCACCTGCTCGTTGCCAACCCTCCCACGTACTCCCAACCCCCCCAAGTAGAGTTCCTGGAAACCTTACTCACCGTAGGAACACAGCATGGCCGAGACCAATGCTATTTGGCTACGATCTTCTGTCCTTTCCCAGACGGGCAGCATCGATTTCGGCGGATTATCCGCTGTGTCCTACCTCTCATAAATTTAATTTTACTGACCGACTATAATAATCCTGCTTTAACACTTTAGTATACCCGATTGTGTGCCCACAGATCCTCATGATACTCGTATACACTAACCAAATGAATTGGTACCAATTCAGAAACGATTCTTCATTGGCAATTGAGATAAGCGATTCTATGGACCAATCAGTGACGAGATTGTGTGTACCGGGTTAATTGGTTTGGTAGCAAACTGATTTATTGTACGTTTTGAGGTCTTTTTTAATATTAAGAAATTTTTCTTAATATTAAAAAAGTCTTTTGTCTTTTTTAATTTAATTAATTTATAGAAAGTTATTAATTGTTCCCTATTTATGTCTCATATTCTTCCATAACTTTCATAATATTTTAATCTTTTTTTTTTAATATTTTTCTCATCTTAATTTCATACATCATTATTATCAACCTATAATCATCCCACTACAGGGATGGTCTCCTTTTGATAAGGACAATGCCCTTAATTTATTAATTCATTTTACAACATATTTCATTTGTATAATCAGAAAATTATTGATAGAAAAGATTTTTCTTTTTTAAATACAAAAGAAATCTAATTAGTCTCGCCGGCCAGTAAAAGACCGGCAACGCGGCGTGCGACCTCCATGCTCGGGAACTCTTCCTAACAAACCTTCAATCAAACGGGATATGGTTGGCCCCCAGATCAGCAGACCACAGAGTATTATGAATCTGAGCTATGAATAAGAGCGGACTGGGAAGGCCTACTCTCTAAACAAATTATTTCATTTCATACGAGATAGATTGCAAAGGAAAGGTAGATAAAAATAAGATATTAATTTCAAAACTTAAAAAGACATTTCAAAGTACATACAAATCAAACATGTGACGAAAATATGCAAATATGATAAAATATGTGACAGTATACATACAATGTGGCACTTGATTACAGTCATACAACAATAGTGTGATTGTTATCTACATGCCGTCTCATAAACACGGACATCGTCCATAGAGGAATCGTGGAATTCATGAAGGCATGAGTTAGGTCGCGTTCACAACTGCAAGATAATTGCAAGATGTTCTCGATCACTTGCCACTGGGAATTGTCACGGAAACGGACTAAAAACATTTCTGAATCTAAACACCACTGGTGGGAGTTGTTTCTAAATTTGTACTGTGCGAAGAAAGAAGGAAACGAACAGTGGTGGAGTTTTTTAAAATTCAGATAATGTTGATTGTTGATGAAACTTAAATCTGTGGCGGATGGTACGATCGTGGAACCGAGCGGCTGAAATAAGATTGAACAACTTCTCGGAACACTCCCCGTTGTATTTATTTATTTATTCTTTATTGCACGATTGGTGGACTTAATGCCAAAAGACATTCTCTACCAGTCAACCATCGGGTAATGCAGAAATATTGTTGGCGGGATAAAATTGAAAGCAAATAATAATATCTACTGGTTACCTAAGAGAGGTAGGGCACAACGGATAATCTACTCAAATCGGAGCAGCCCGTCTGTGGAAGGACCTTCACCTTACAGAAGATCGTAGCCAAATAGCATTGGTCTGGGCCATGTTGTGTTGCTACGGTGAGTAAGGTCTCCAGAGCTCCACTTGGGGGGTTGGGAGGGTTTTCAACGTGTGAGTGATACCCCATGTACTGCAAGCGTCTATAGGCTACGTTGATTCTTACCATCAGGCGGGCCGTATGCTTGTTTGCCAACTTTGTAGCATAAAAGAAACCTAAGAACTAATCATTTAAACGGAACTCTAGAATTTTTTATATTAATACTTATTTTGACACTAACTTGTCCTTCAAATAATTACTATGTTATTTGGATGGTATTACCTACCTAATGGCGACTATCTTGTGTAGATACTACTACGTTACACATAACAAATAATTATTTGCAATTTCAGAGCCATTAGCCTCGCCGAAGTTCGTCATTACTCGATTTCGTGTTTAGATGTTTAGCGTTCACTCACGATTTTATTAGTATCTATAGAAGCATTAGAGATATTATAACGTGTTGTGTTTTATTTATTAAGACCGGGTTTAGTGTGATGAGGAATCTGCGGACGTCCGGGACGGATGTCTTTAGTACTTTAGGTCGCGTTTAAACTTGCAAGTAGGTACTCATGTTAATATTTCCCTTCTACCAATAGAACTTTTGAACGAGTGAAAAGAAATGCAATTCGGTCAACATTTAATAGCAAAAAATGTCTAACTGGTTGCGGCCTTGATTCTCAATAATTTTTATTGGCATTTTAATGACATGATAAAAGCAATTATGTATTACTAAAGTATTTATTAACAAAAGATAAGTTGTGTTAAATATTTATAGTATTTCATTCAACTATGACAGCCCGGTGTGGCCACGTCCTTCTCGAAATCTCTTGTGCGCCCTTAGGCAGACACTGTTATTGCTGTGTTGAGAGCCTTCCGATTCTGTAACTGCCCTAGACCCCTAGACCGACTACCTAGACAGTTTATTCCACTATGTTCACCTGGGTGAATAAGGCGCTGCGCAAACGAGTTGCCGATTACCGACACCGAACACTTTGATCGTCATGAGTATGCGTTAAGTGGAAGCAACAACACAAAAAAAATTTACGTATGCGCAGGGAGTGGATGATTTTCACCTCATGATGATTTCATACTGGTTCTATAGAAATCAAATATTCAACGGTAGCTTGTATCTGACACAAGACACAAAAAGTGTCTACGTTGGCGCCCCCGCTAGTCTTTTTTGTTCGTGTTTCACCGAGATGAAATGTTTCCGTGATATGAAGATACAAATTCCACTTTATTCACCCAGGTGAACATAGTGGAATCAACATAGTATACATTATACAACGTAGACCACAAAGCGGTCTAGCTTCAAAAAAGGATTAGTCAATCGTAGTCAATCGAAAACAATCGATGAGTAAAACCCGTCTATTGGTTTGTTTGGCACATCGCCTAAATATGTCCCATACCTTTTTACACTGAATTTCGTTGTGGCATTTCCGAGTATATTAGGGTTGTCATTTTTTTATGTCATGACAGGCAAACAAGCAAGCGGAGCACTTGATGAAAAGTTGTTACCGACTCCGTATGAACATCAACACAACAACACATGAGCTAACTTGTAATTGAAACTAACTGTGAAAGCACGTAAAAGGAAGAGATGAACTCTCTTCAGCCCGTATCTTTACATGAAATGAACGATTGTTGCTTACGCTGTTTGTTCGCTAAGACCTTCTTAAACTAAGTACTCAACAGATTTTAATACAGTTTCAGCAATATAAAGAATGACTCTAGAGGAATGTTTAAATGTATATACAAACATGATGTATATACAACATAATTAAATGTATATACATACAAAGAAATTCCGAAATACCCACGGTAAAGCTGATTTCGTTAGTTATAAGAAATCTTTGAAAATTGATGATGACAACCCTGAACGATTTAGTTTGTTTATTTGGCAATAATTTTAAAGTCACGTTGTCGTATATACATTTGGCTAATACAATATTGTGATTAATTTGATCTTAAACATAGAAATTGTCTGATAGACAGTGATTGGGGGCAAGCCCACCACACATACCCACCGCTGTGTTTTTTTAATATTTTATTTTTATACTACAAAGTTGGCAAACAAGCGGCCTGCCTGATGGTAAGCATCACCGTAGCCTATAGACGCTTGCAATACCGGGGGTATCACTCACGCGTTGCCAGCACCGATATTATATTTTGTCTGTATTCATCTCTATTAAATTAAGTCCCTAATTAAAATGAGAGCGTCGTCGCGTCATGAGAATTAAACTAAATAAATTCGTGGTCAATTGACAGTTATTATAATGAGCATGAGTTCAATGAACTGTTATCTTTATTATCAGTTTCGGATTACAACACCAATATTGTTATTTGTAAGGGCGTCCATAGACATTGGGTTTAATTTCTCCAGAATAAACAGAATAGTTAATAGCACTATTTAATTTGACATTCCGCGTACAGTACAATGTTGTTGCAATGAAAAAAAATGTACGATATATTTTTAAAGGACAAAAAGGCCGTAACTGGTTTTCTTAGCCATTTCTTTTACCAGTGGTCATTTTGCTTTTGTCTCTGACAAGAGAACGTGTTCATGAAAACCTCTCTGAATAAAAATTTGATGAATCTTTGCATCTTTATGTACACATGCCAAATAAATAAATATATAGGGACAATTCATACAGATTGAGCTAGCCCCAAAGTAAGTTCGAAACTTGTGATATGGGATACTAACTCAACGATATTATATTTTATAACAAATACATATATAGATAAACATCCAAGACCCGAGGCTAATCAGAAAAAGTTCGTTTTTCATTATGACCCGACCGGGGATCGAACCCGGGACCTCCTGGGTGGCGGTCTGGCGTGGTAACCATTACGCCACGGAGGTCGTCAAACAATAATAATTAAGTAGCTTTGAGCCAATGAATATTTGACAATATTTTGTACTTCTTTTCTATCATGGAAACTATGATAATAAATAAATCACTTAAGAGTAAATTATTTTGTATGAATTATGAAATATTATCTTTAGGTACGGTACAACTGATAATGGGACATGTGTAAACAAAACGCCCAGTATGTAAACGCCCTACGTATTAATTTAATAACTAATTTGATTGTGATTGATTACGCCAGTTATTTATTCATTACCAATTTTGTAATCAATTAAGTTTTGAATGCGACTGTTTTGTGTAATTCATGACCTAATTATGTATTAACTAAGTAAGTATATTATATGTATTAGATTTGAACCGAAATGTGTTTTCAGACGATAGTTATTTTTTTAATGTCGTAGTTAAAATTCAAATTGAAATTGAAATTCAAAACTTTTATTCTAAGAATAGGTTTACACAAACACGTTTTCTTGTCAGATTATACAGTAATCAATGATTTGTATAAATTAATCTACTCTTTAAACTACTACCATTTCGGAAACAGAAGCAAAATGACCGATGGTAACAGAAATGGCTAAAGAAAACCAGTTGCGGCCTTTTTTGTCATTTAAAAATATAATACAAAGAGAGACAAATAATAGGGGAACAGTGAAGAAGGGTTAAGGAAAAGGAGCTAGAGCGCGTTTTGACGACGTGAAAATTTGCGCGGTGCCGCCTATGAACTAAATAAATAAATATTCTTGGATGAACCACACAACGCCATCTAGTCCCAAACTAAGTAACTAAGCTTGTACAGTCAGGAGCACGTTGAGCTTTACACTTCCAGTACAATTTTGGCTCTTAAGACATAGAACTTAAGAATGGTACAAAGTTCGATATGAAGGTCGACCTGCTTTTGACTGTACTATGACTAGATTGCTGATAAATTTTTAAATACTTAAATACTTTTTTTGTGTAAATAAATACTTATTATGTACATAGAAAACACCCAGATTAAGAAGGCAAACAGACATGTTCATGCACACAAATGTTTGCCTTGCGCAGGATTCGAACCCGCGGCCCTTGGGACAAAATTACCATTGCTAGCCACCCGACCACCGCCTGTCAAATGTCTATGAACGGAAATTTTCCCATGGTCTACCTATACTTTTTTCGTTGCACGGTAGAGCTCGAGATTTAAACCCATCCAAGTATTAACTAGGCTTGTCGTTGCTTAACTAGCGTGATTCTACATAGATATCCCTTTATTCTATGGCAATGTTCCTTTGCAATTAGGTTGCCTGGAAGAAATTGCATAGCGATAAGGCCGCCTATTGCGTTCTCTTTTCATTGTTACTTTTGTTTTTATGAAAATTACTGGTGCAATAAAGAGTTTGTATTGTATTGTATTTGTTGTAACGTGTGGTACTTTAATGATAAGACTGTAATCTTTATTTTAGCACTTTTTCAACTCATCACTTAATATTAACACACTCAGCAGCCATAGCGGAAGAAGGGACAAAAAGGAACGGGGTTCTCACATTGAAGTGTCACTTATGTCCACAGATTATAAAATACGTTCCGATACACAACAGTATTGTATTGACATGCACAACAAGGCACATAGAACATAACAAACAACAAGAAGTGACACATAGGAACCACAGTAGAGCACTAACGCAGTGCACGCCGTTTTGGCGCCAACTTTCTGTGTATTATTACCAAATCTATTTTTGATTACGACCGCGCAAGTTCATGGGCTTCCGCTGGTGGTTTTTTGACCGAAATAGTAGTTTTTTTTATGGCAGAGGACAAACGAGATAACGGGTCACCTGATGGTAAGGAATCACCGCTGCCCAAGGACATCCGCGACTATATGATCTTGGAATTCAAGATATCTCTTTATATGTATAACTAGCTGTGCCCTCGAGTTCGTTCGCGTGGTTGTCGAAAACACTATCGCGATAATAATATGAATAATTTTCCCCGTCTTTGCAACATTTTTCATTGATATTTCGCTCCTATTGGTCGCAGCGTAATGTTACATAGCTTATTGCGACAAATGGACTATCCAACACAATTTTTTCAATTCAAAAGAATTTTTCAATTCGAACCAGTAGTTCCTGAGATTAGCGCATTAAAACAAACAAACTCTTTAGCTTTATAGTAATATAGCTGTATTACTCTGTGATAGCTGTATGTATTTTCCGTAATTCCCGCGGGAAAGACGCAAACGAAGCGAGGGTTTCGCTAGTATTCAGATGAATAAACATCGGTAAAACGTCTGTCGGTCAAAAATAATTAATCTGTGATTCAGAGGTAAACTCATTAAAAATAAACACAGCCAAAAACAATAAATATGATGTGGGATTTTTACAACCATTTTACGACTACACAGATGTTAGATCTTGAGTTATAGCTTTGGTATGCAACCAGAAAACAATCTTCTTCATTGTAAAGAAAAATCGGCGTCCCGACGTCGATTTCTAAACCCATTGTGAATAGAATAGAACAAACTTTACTGCCCACGTTAAGTCTCAAGCTATCTCTTTTTTTTAGTTTGACAGGTGCTAATTCTGTTGTACATTTTACTAGATTAAACTAATTTTTACAGGACCAAAGGTGTTGTTGTCCTTCCTTGGTTTACAATTAGTGACAAGGATAGCAACACTTCTAGTCCTGTCAAAATTAGTTTAGTCTAGTTAAATGTACAACAGAATTAGCACCAGTGCCAGCATTAATTTAATGTGTTGTTAACATTAAAAATGTTTATGAAACTGTTTGTTAGTCTATTAATAAAAACGCAAACACTCCTTGACAGGTTTTCTTGTTTGATTTAAAATCTGGATACCCGGAAAGATTTACCCGATTTCGTGTTAACTCATGGGATAGGTTTTCATTCCGGGTAAAATCTCAGGCATCGACATACTTCGGCCGAAGTATCGAAAGAATTTTAACCATGAAATACAAGATATTTCATGGTTATTTTAATTCGTTGAATTCTATCCACGAAGTACCTTGTACTTTATGGTTATTTTAGTAGTTCGTTGAACTATAACCAAGACATGCTTAAAATTCTTCCGATACTTCGGCCGAAGTATCGGATTTACGTTTCGTAGTAGACCTCCATTTCTAAAATTAAACGGAAAAAGCGTTTTAACCATTGCCGGCATATCATTAAACGTAAATCGATTTCAAATGTCAAAATGAATGACAGCATACAAATCCTTTTATCTCTTCTATATAAAGATATTATTTTCGTCCGAAAACTGAAATACATGATCCTATTCTACAGTTTTTATCAGTAATCTGTATCCCGTAGCATTGCTTATCCTTGATTTTCCTCCTTTACAAAAGTTCGTCGTATCGTAGGCGGCAGGAACCGCTTTCCATCAGACTGATTAGTTTGCTTGATTGCGAGTGGTAAATGTTTTATGGAGATAATTTGAGATCTGGGGAAGGACAAGTTAGACATATTAAATTAAGTATTTAAAGCTGTCTGCCAAACTACGAAAAAAAGAGATAAGTAGTTAAAGTTAAATGTGTTAAAGTAAAATGTGTTTCAGAAACTGGATATTAGTCGAATTCTAGTAATACTAGCTGACTGTATGTATCTTAAAATGGAACAGAATAGGACATACCTACAATATGATACGATAGTCATAAAATTATTATTTAATATTACTTTTTTTAACTCGTAAGTACCTAGGTATTAATTATTTTTGATCTCAGTTAAGTTCATGACTTTTCTCCATTAGCCTGTTACTGTTTAATATCTAAATGAATGTTTAAGACCAATCCATTAATATTGAGAAAATTAAACAGATAAATAATTTTTATCTCGAAAATTACCATCGATCTTTGCTCCTTGCAAATCTTGCAATCGATCTTTGGACAAGTGGCTCTATCTATCCGCGATTTCGTGGTATTACGTGAGAACTTTAGGCACATCAAAGGTTCTATACGTCGAAGATAGATGGCGGTATATTGAATTAGAGTTTTCCTTCAGCGATTTATTATTGAAATTATATTTTGATAACGAATATTAGAGTAATTTAACGTTTTTATATTAATTAAAATAATTGATTAATATTAACGTATGTTATGCAGTAACTGAAATGTGTGCCACAGTTGATACATATTATAGTCAGTAATATCTGTGGTAGCGACCATGTAGAGACAACAGCACAGTGCATCATCTTGAACTGTGAGCAAATCACTGATATTGAACAGTTTGAGATACAAGGAATGACATAGGATTTTTTATTTTATTTTATCAGTAATTTGTGTCCCACTGCAGGGCAAAGGCCTCCCCCCAACTTCTCCAATTTTCTCTCAATAGGGCCTTTTCCGGCCAATCCTCCAAATAAGTGTCGAGCTCATCCCGCCGTAGCCTTTCTGGTCTTCCGCGACGACGTTTAAAGGATTGGGGCGTCCAGTGGGTTGTGATATGAGCCCATCTATCGGAAGGCATTCTTTCCACGTGCCCAGCCCAGTTCCATTTCAGTTTGCCAGTCTAAAATGGGATAATTAGTATAAAATAAATAAAATCATTTATTTGAGTAGATTTACAGGGCACAGCGGATAATCCGCTCAAATCGAAGTAGCCCGTCTGGGGAAGGGAAGGGTCTCCAGTAGTCTCCACCTTACAGAAGATCGTAGCCAAATAGCAATGGTCTCGGCCATGTTGTGTTCCTACGGTGAGTAAGGTCTCCAGAGCTCCACTTGGGGGGGTTGGGAGGGTTGGCAACGCGTGAGTGATACCACCGGTATTGCAAGCGTGTATAGGCTACCGGTGATGGTTTACCATCAGGCCGGCCATATGCTTGTTTGCCACCTTTGTGATATAAAAAAAATAGAAACTGGAAATCCGATTTTTTTTTACCTTTTCAATAAATAGGTACTTAAGTACATAAAATTATCCTATTATTTATATGTAACTATGTATTACATAATATATTATGTTCGACATTGTCCATAAAGCACGTCTAACCGGTCGTGTGACTCTCTTCTTGACCTGGATCGTATCGATGTCCTTTGAGGTGACATGTGGGGCGTTTATGGGCAGCGGTGCTCAACCTGAACGTTTACGTAGTCAAGTGCACGTCGAACTTGACACTTGCTGTACAATATTGGCTCTTATAACATAGAACTTAAGAGGGGTACAAAGTCCATAATGTAAAGGTCGACCTGCTTTTGACTGTACCAAGTAAAGCGACATAAATATGTTAACAGTTTGGTAAAAAAGGGTCTGTGTGTTTTCAGGCCGACAAGGTGAATAAGTGACGACGTTTTCTCTTCTAAATGATATACTGGTTTAAATTAGATGTGATGGAGTAAATTTTTGACGACCTCCGTGGCGTAATGGTTACCATGCCACGCCACCCAGGAGGTCCCGGGTTCGAATCCCGGTCGGGTCATGATGAAAAACTAACTTTTTCTGATTGGCCTAGGTCTTGGATGTTTATCTATATATGTAGGTATTTGTTATAAAATATAGTATCGTTGAGTTAGTATTCCATAGCACAAGTCTCAAACTTACTTTGGGGCTAGCTCAATCTGTGTGATTTGTGAAAACCAAAAACCTTTTTGCTGAATTTAAATAAAATAACTTCTTACTATAACTTTGTTGACATACTGTTCACTCAAAAGTTTTCAGTTATACGACATTATACTAAAATGATTACATATTTATGCCGTTTGACTGTTTTTTTCGATTCGAAGTTCGAACTAGCAATTCCTGAAATTATTTCAATCAACCAACCACAGGTCGCATTGGAGGCGTTTGGTGGAGGCCTATGTCCCAGCAGTGTACTTCTTGTGGCTGAGATGATGATGATGATGAACCAACCAAACCCTAGATTTGTTTTTAAACTTTGAAGACCACTGGACGCGGTGTATTCCGCGGGATATGGCGACCTTTGTCACACTTCAATCTAATTGGAGTACACATTCATATAGTCTTATGTACAGGCAACCAATGAAAGAGATGAACAGGATAGAGAACTAAGACCAAAGATTTTTATACTAATTATTTTTATTTCTTTTTGACACAAACAGTCATAAAAAACATAACGTACAGTTTTACATAAACAGACATAATAGTGCCGAAAATCATACTAATATTATAAATGAGAAAGTGAGTTTGATTGTTTGTTTGTTTGTTTGTTATTCCTTCACAGCTTGACTAGTTGAGCAATGGTCACTTGATTCCAAGGGCCGCGGGTTCGAATCCTGCGCAAGGCAAACATTTGTGTGCGTGAACAATGAACATGTCTGTTTGCCTGGATGTTTTCCTGTATATTTTGGTCATTATATCCTATTTTCAAAATAATAAAGTTTAATTATTAATTGTTTCAGGTGAGTTGAAATTACTCTACTGCTGTTTAATTACAGACATCTTTAAAAATTCAGTAAGTGAAAGGTAGGTCGTGTTTTGACGGCGAAAATTTTCGGGTCTTCAAAACACGATCTTATAGCTCGTAACTTATAGAGGTGTAATATCCATACTAATGTTATAAATGTGATAGTGTGTTTGTTTGTCCCTTCACGTCGAAAGTAATGAACGGATTGATATGATTTTTTTATTGGGGATAGTTTATGGTCTGAAGAGTGACTTAAGCTACTTTTTATCTCGGAAGCACATCTCAGTCCCACGGGAAAAAAAAGTATAACATAATTTTTTCATAAATTTTTAAGGGGGTAATTTGAGGTCTGGCGAATGTGGTCTGGATAAGGCTACTTTCCCACGGGATAAAGAGATCCCATGGGAAAAATATTGACATTTTCCTTTGACCACGCGGGCGGAGCCGCGGGTGACAGCTAGTAACTATATAAATAATAATGAAATGGTACCGATGGTATGGTACCACTAAAAACGCGGTACCAGGATCTCGAAGCTCTCGAAATGTCCCTGTGAAGATTGAACTTACGTTGTTTGGTGCCAGTTAAGTCAGCCACCGGTCTCGTCAGCCCGATTGCTGTGTTAGTAACTAGTACCTAAGATCATGAGTTGACTGTAAACTAACTTTTAATCATATACTATTCTACAAAATGCAGTTATTTTCAGTTTAAACTGGTTTTAATCCAGTACGCGCCAATGGGTGTCATTTAAAAACAATTCGCCTCATAAGGTAATTAATTATTATGTTCGTGGGACAAAAACATCTTTTATACGTACCTACCTACTTAAGGCGCCATAGGTCCAGCGACCCAAACGCGAAGTCGACTCCGCCGCCCCGGGCCGCGCCTCGCGTCACGTTGCGACAACCGAGCGTCTTTTCTTATCATTGCGCACATAGTGTAAAAATATGCAGTACCGAAACTTTAAGTTTTCTAATTTGTAATAAAATAATAATTGCCTACAATTATTTTTTAATAAATATGAATGAATATAAAATGAAGATTATGAACAACTTTTATTAGGAACCAAATATGAAAAATGAAATAGACATGGTTTTCAGTTGGTTTTGGTATGGTTTCGGGATGATTTTCAGATAATTTTCAGATTATTTTTGGATGGTTTTCAGATGGTTTTTGGATGGTTTTCTGATGTCTTTGGGATGGTATTTCAATAGTTTTCGGATGGTTTTTCAATGGTTTTGTGATGGTCTCAAGATGGTTTTGGGATTATTTTCGAATGTTTTTGGTATGAAACTATCTGAAAATTGTAACTAAATAATGCGATTGTTTACTTATGATTTTAGTTATGGTTACTTATTTAGGTCTAACAGGAAATAATGATTGAAAAATCATTATTTCCTGTTGGACCCACTGCTACGCACAACTAATTTTGGCACAACTAAAAGTATTCCTATTGGCACAACTATGGCACAACCAGATAATTGTCATTAAATAGTTCCCTTTGGTACCACCATTCATTAAGGAAGTACATTCGTGTGCAACACTGTATAAGAGGCATGTTATGGGGTGACTCAGGAATGGTTTTGGGGTGAGTTAGGAATGGTTTTGGGGTGAGTTCGGAATGGTTTTGGGGTGAAATCGGAATGGTTTTGGGGTGAGTTTGGAATAGTTTTGGGGTGAGTTTGGAATGCTTCTGGGGTGAGTTTGGGATAGTTTTGGAGTGAGTTCGGAATGCTTTCGCACCAAATGGCACTGATATAGTCGTCACATAGTGCAATCTTCCCACCTTTATCCTTACATATTATAAAACAAAGTCCTCCCGTGCGTCTGTCTGTCTGTCTGTTCGCGATAAACTCAAAAACTACCCAACGGATTTTCATGCGGTTTTTACCAACGGATAGCCTGGTTCATGAGGAAGGTTTATGTATAAAATTTGTCAATATTTTGTGTAAATTGACTGAAATATAAAGATTATTGTTGGGAGTGTCGGAAAAAATCGACCCGCTTGGGAGCTGTCGACGAAAACGCTGTCTAAACCCTTTGAGATATAACAATACAAAAATTATAGGACATTCCTCTTATTTAGGTCTCCAAAAAAGTCAGCGATAGCATATATTTATCGTTTACGGATAACTTACTATAAAATAAAAATCGATTTCAAATAATAATGCGGAAATTGGAAACCGATTTTGACGTATATAGTATTAATCCTTATCCTGTTAACTACGTTAGTTACCTTAAGCATTTCATGTACATTATTATAATCTTTACACCATATAATTTAAATAGATACTTTAGAAGTTATAGGAAAAAATTTACGCGCTTGCCGAAATTAATTCAAGTTCTTTCTATTCTATGCTAGATGGCGCTATTCAAAAGATACATCGCGCCGCTATGGTTACGTTTTCATCAAATTATACCTAAATATCACGCGAAAATTAAAGCACTTTAAATCTATTACGCTAGGTGTCGCTGTTTAAAAATCAAAACTAATATATAAAGCTGAAGAATTTGTTTGTTTGTTTATTTGAACACGCTAATCTCAGGAACTACTGGTTCGAATTGAAAAATTATTTTTGTGTTGGATAGTCCATTTATCGAGGAAGGCTTTAGACTATATAACATTACGCTGCGACCAATAGAAGCGAAGCATCAGTGAGAAATATTGCAAAAACGAGGAAAATTATTAGGGCTTCCGTTGCGTGCGCTGCCATAAACGGTTCAAGTTACCCAAAAAATATGTATGGCGCTCAACCTAGAAAGCTGGAATTTTGTATAGAGGTTCTTTTGACAAGAATAAAGATGGGGTTTTATAGAATTCCCACGGGAAAGGGAGTAATAGGACTGTAAGAGTATTATCGCAGGCGCACAAAATAGAAAGCTGAAATTTTGTATAGAGGTTCCCTTTTTATGATGTTGACTAGGATAAAGACGGCAATTTATAGAATTCCCACGGGAAAGGCAGTATCTACGCGGGCGAAGCCGCGGGTACAGCTAGTTATAAAAATTTCAAAGATATGATGAGCTTAGTAAAATAACAACTTCTTGTCTGTCAAATAATAAATCCGTTTGACATACACAATATCCGCAGTCGTCATTATACTCATCTCTTATTACAAGTATACAGTGATATCAAAGAATATTTTAGTATAAGTACTATTTTTAAAACGTTGCAAACGTAAGTCGTCTTTGTAGATATAGTATATCGTTTAATTCGCCACTTCCCTAAAATGTTATTTCGCCTAAAATATACATTATGTAGTTCAAACCCTTAAAGAAACCATCGGATAATAGAAAACTACCCCAAAACTGTAAATGCTATCCAAAAACAATTTTAAAGCTATACCTATAAATCGAACCTATAAACCAAAAACATTCGAAAATAATCCTAAAAGAATATCTAATTCATTCTAAAAACATTAGAAAATAATGTTAAAAGAATTCCTAATTCATCCTAAAACATTCGAAAATAATCCTAAAAGATTTTCTCATTCATACCATAAACCATCCCGAAACAATCCCAAAAACATCTTGATACCATCCGAAAACCATCTGAAAGCCATTCAAAAACCATCCCAAAACTATCCAAAAAATATATGAAGACCATCCCAAAACCATCCAAAAACAATCTGAAAACTATCTAAAAATCATTCGAAAACCATCCAAAAACATCTGAAAACTATCCGAAAACCATCCAAAAACCATCTGAAAACCATCCAAAAACCATCTGAAGACCATCCCAAAACCATCCAAAAACAATCTGAAAACTATCTAAAAATCATTCGAAAACCATCCAAAAACATCTGAAAACTATCCGAAAACCATCCAAAAACCATCTGAAAACCATCCAAAAACCATCTGAAGACCATCCCAAAACCATCCAAAAACAATCTGAAAACTATCTAAAAATCATTCGAAAACCATCCAAAAACATCTGAAAACTATCCGAAAACCATCTGAAAACCATTCGAAAACCATCTGAAAACCATTCGAAAACCATCCAAAAACCATCTGAAAACCATCCGAAAACCATTACGAAACAGCAAAAAAAGTAGTTGTGCCAACAGGAATACTTATTTTGTGCATAATAGTTGGTCCAACAAGAAATGGTTCCACACTGTTTTTCCTTTTTTTATTGCATTTGTTACCCATTTTCACCAACAATTATTCTACGTAATCGAATTGCGAGCGCGGCGGTGATGGCGGAAAATTTGACACACGTCCGACGTCGATAAGGTCTGCGACCGGACTGAGTAACGCGAACTCACGCTTTGACTTCGTATTTTCGTGTATAAAATATGATATAAAAATGCCATGTAATCTTTCTAAAGTTATTTTGCATGAATTGACTAGTTCAATTAATAACTAAAAGGATAATTAAGTTTCAAATCTTAAAACGTGTCAGAAGTAAGTTTAAAATAAGTTATTTGTTTTAAAAAAGTGGAATTTTAAATATTTTTTTTTATCGAGTGAAGTAATTCTAATTGTGTATTGAAGATATGATTTAACTAGACAAGGTACTCAAGAACACCTATTATTTTTTTGATTCGCTATTTTGAAGAACTTCATTAAAAAAAATTGATTTTTCTAGACCTCTTCATAGGTAGTTTACGAACCGGTAGCGTCTTAATGCAGGATTTCTTTGGTCGAGAGTGGTCGAGAGGTCTCTTCTATATTCTAAGTCGCTGGCCCATACTAAATCAGTCCAAATTTTTCTTTGTCCTAGACCCCCTTTCTTTCATTTGCCCGTAATTTTATAGGTACGCCGATTAACTTGAATAAATATACTTACTTACTTGACCAAAATCTACATATTTTACACATTACCGGAGAACCAACAGGTATTATATATTACAAATACACATATAATCTCCAGGTATTGTATACATTTTATGTAAAGTACTTATGTAATATTCATGGTATTTCATACATCGCTTAGACGCCCCAGGTATTTTTATACAATTGCATAGGTATTGTATAATACAAAAATGTTACCGACAATCTGTATACAGACACAATATGGGTCGAACCCATAGTAAGCCCTATTCAGTGACCTAGGGATAAATTTATGTGTGCCAAGTGTAGTAAAATTTTGCGTCATTGTCCACAATGACGATTTGTGTCATGACGTCAGCGTTACGTTTGCCAAAACCCATCAAAATACATAATTTTAGATCATGTTGTAATTTTAATATCATCATCAAATAATCATCCCACTGTAGGGATACGGGTCTCTCTTCAATCGATGGGGATTAGAGCGTGCTCTGCCACGCCGGTGTTTTCAAGCTGCCTGAAGGCAACTGTCTTGGCTTAACTGCCACCCATCGACAACAGCCGGGACCGATAGCTTAACGTGCATTAAGGCTAGGCCCTGCTAGTTACCGAGTAATAGGACTGTTTCCAGGGTCAAAATAATTACATTATATTTAGTCCGTATTTTAGATTATAAAAGAATATTGGACACGTATTTTTTTTTTCGATTAAACAAAAAATAACAAAGATACAATATAAGGCGTCGTCACACGTAACTTTAATGGGCTATATCTTTGTCATTTTTGGTCTAATTTACAAATGAAAAGATGAGTTGCTCTTATTTTTGAATAATCTAAAAGACGGACTAATTACATTTTTTATGGCTTGCCTATTGCCGACGTACTTATGAAGTAAAATTGCTTTGATGAAACGTACAAAATGTCACAGAATAAGACACTGCACTCATTTGCAAGCAAAAACGTAGCGAATACTGACCTCTACATTGTGACTGGCCCGACAGGCACTTGCCTGATTTTTTCTTCGACAGCCATAATGTAATATTTGTCATGTCATTTTTAAAAATGGCTTTGAATAATTGATAGTCAGATTAGGATTAAAAAAGAAACTAAAATTCCACTGACGGAAATACATGACTGATACTATTAATCCTACTATAGATGTTTGTTTTTTAGATTAGCTTATCAGATCTCGGCTTCTTTCATGCTAACACTATAATCAGTTTAAGAACTATTTTGCTGCTTGATTTGGATTGAATGATAAGCCATGTTAGATTACTGTTCGTCATTCATTCATTTTCGTGTGCTTACCATTAATGAATCGTTTGATTTTTTTAATCTTTTGATTTTTTTAATCACAGGCCAGCTGATGTCTTCCATGCCGATTCTACAAAGCCAAACTGCTCCGCCATAGATATTCCCAGTGGTCATATTGCTTTGTTTTCGAAATGGTGGTAGTTTATAGAGTAGCTTATTTATTTATTTAATACTAGCTGACCCGTGCCCACTTCGTTGGGCATGATGTTAATAATCCTTTTTTAGTACAGAGTTTGTTTTAATTTCTAATTGCCAAAAGGAGGGTTGTATGTAGGTATAGTTTGTATTTGCATGCTAATACAAAATTCGAAAGTAACTCTGTCCGAAAGAAAGCAGCGTTCGTAAGAAACGCTTTCATTCGACCGTTTTTTCTCCGATTCACTTTGCAAAACCGACTACCACGTAAAAGCCTTTTTATTTTTCGGTTTTTTATATAACCTATGACACTCAGCAATAATGTGGCTTTCTATTGGTGAAAGAATTTTTTAAATCGGTTCAGTAGATCCCGAGATTACCCGTTACAATTTAACAAATATACAAACACAAAAATAATAATATAGCCTATGTTACTCGTGGGTAACGTAGCTTGCCAACGGTGAAAGAATTTTTGAAATCGGTCTAGTAGTTTTAGAGTTTATTCATTACAAACATACACACAAAAATACATATCTTTCCTCTATATAATATTTTCCTATTTTACACTGAATGATAATAATGTACTACACGACGAGAGCATGTGCCCATGAAGGCCTACAGCGGCCTATTCTATCATTGTAAAATGAAGTGTCTGCGGGTTGCAGATCAATAGCTAGGCTAAGTTAGTTTCCGTTAGTTTAACATACATTACGCGTTGTGGTCTGCACCTAAGTCTGAAAAATCATTTCAGCCATGCAGACTAAGCTAAACTAAGTTAGCAATGACTTTTTTTTTATGTCATACAGTAGACAAACAAGCAAGCGGGCCATCTGATGGAAAGCGGTCACCGCCGCCTATCGACATCAGTAACACCAGGGGCGCTACCAATGCGTTGTCCACCAAGGAGGTTGGAGGATGGAAGGGAAAGGAAAGAAGGAGGGGGAAAGTGGGGATGGGGAAGGAGTTGGGCTTCCGGATCTCTCACTCACCGAACGAAACGCATTGCTGCTTCACGTCGATATTCTATGAGAGGGTGGTACTTCCCCGGTCGAGCTAGCCCATTTCAAATTGCTCTACCACTCCAGACTTAGCTTAGCTCAGTCTGCAACCCGCTGTGCTCGCGAGGGCATACAGACAAATAAAGTACTTTTTGACTTTTGACTTTTTGATGACAACTAGTTTGATAAATAGACCTTGGCGAGTTACAAATGCACCGATATGATACTAACTCTTTTTAATTAGTTCAAAAGCTATAAATTAAACCACTGTCTGCTCCTATCGAAACGAATTATAAGTAACATTGTACATTAAACTAATTGATAACTCGAATAATCGGTAATCGGATACAAGGATGAGTAATCGATAACCTAATCAGGCGAGTCGAGTTGTTAGATCGGGCGTAAACATTATCTAGTGTTTATTATTTTTACCATCACTATGCACGTGTGTTTGTAAATCTAGCTACACCCTACGTTATTAATAAGTTTACTGAAGTTTACTATAAATTATTATAATTACCTTTTGTACAGTCATCAGCATGTCAACCTTTACATATCGGACTTTGTACTGCAAGTGTAAAGCTCGACGTGCACCTGACTGTACGTAATAAATTATTTTCTAGTGAATTCATCACCCTTACCTCCATGGAGTGAGTAGACTTATAGGCTAGTGTATAGGCCCTATCGCTGAAAACAATATTTTCAAGGCAACCTTAGGGTACAAGGAAAGTATGTTTCTCAGTTGTGGTTGTCATCTTGGAGGACTGGTCTGCTCGCTTTATTAACATCTACATATTCGACATATTTAGGATTTGACCATAGCGCTATTTGGATCGACTTCCCGCGTTTCGCAATCATAAATGTACTCATACATTGTAACAAACGAGTGAAAGAAAAAAATTGCTAAATGACAATAAAGCCCGTAACCGGGTTTCTTTCGCCATTTCTTTTACCGGTGGCCATTTTGCTTGTGTCCGAAATGGTGGTAGTATATAACGTAGTATATTTTCTAACATATATTACCAATTGTAAATGACAAGAAAAAGTGCCTGTGAAGGTCTAATTTCTGAAATAAACGATTTCATTTCATTTCATTTCATGGTGAAATTGTATTAATATCAATGGTGCTAACGAAACTAATTTGTCTCATCTGTCCCATTGATGGTGCAAGTCAATGGTGCATACGGTACAATGGGAACGAAAAAAACTATAAGCTCGGCCTGGGAAATATATTTTATAATTTTGTTGTTATAAGTTAATGGTGTAAGGATTAAACGAATATACATTAAAATTTGACTAAAAACGCCATTAGAAATGAATCTATGTTAAAACTTAAAACTAATATCAAAAATTAAAGAGGCATGGCCCAAAATGCTAGCATCGTTACCTCGCTGATTGGCGATAGAAATCCGTTGAGCGAAACTTGATTTCCATGTCTCTCCCTTTACCTGCATTGCATCCTTTACAACGACCTAGAAAATAGGTACCTTACCTACCTACTACATCTACTATTATACTGTCAAGTTGTGTGTATCTGTCAATCATCTTGTACAAACTGAAATAGCTACTCTGTGAAACAATTACGTCTTACAAATTTATTAATATCAAAGTACGCGCCGTATTTTTGTTATAATTCAGTCATCATGCACAAAAAAACAACTGTTCCAATACTACATAATTATAATTTTGTTAATCTCTAATGCGGGCTCTGCACTCTCGCGAAGTTGACCGAAGTTAAAAGGCAAAGGAAAAGTGAAGTCCACATTCTCGTTTTCTCTTTCGTTAAGCGTTAATGAATTCCGAAACCCAAAGGTGCTTTTATGATCCTAGCTAGGTCCCCTGAATGGGGCAGAGACTCCATCCACGTCGGTCTTGAGCTTCGCGCTTAAATTGCTCTCCAGGACTTTCCTACAGGTGAGGCACGTAGGTGCCTCACCTCGTCTAGCACAGCGGCTTTCGCTAGTAAACAAATATAATTCGTGTAAATGACGTAGAAGTATTTCGTAATACATATGAAATGACGAATAACTTCACGCAACACCGAATTGCAGCGAATTCTCTTTGCGTAAACACTGTATTTTTAGGGTTTACGCTATCCAAACCTTGAGTTTGATCGGTGAGATATATCTCCACAGTTCTAAGTAGTAATTTTAGCAACCCTAACCGTCTGGCCGTCTGGCGAGACTCTTCCAATTAGGTTTTCTATTTTTGAAATCGCGCGCGGGTTAGAACGCCGTAGTGCGCGCCCACCGCCAACCGTCTTCAGCCAGTTCACAATAAACCATAAACAATAATAGAAAAATGGCGGCATTCCTAATTCAAATTTTGCGCGCGAGTGGCCAGTGTTGTGCTAAAAGGTGTGACAAAAGAGCATCGATATCATAGTGATGTGGTGACGTCACAGTGCAGTGTTTTGTTTGTTTTGGACTTCGTTTAAACAAACGCTAATAGGATGGGATGTGTCTGTTTTTAGAAATGAATGCAGTAAGTGCGTTTGGAAATTAATGAAATTGAGCCCGATTGCCAAACGGCGATAATTGAACGTAAATAAAGATTTATGGTAATAAAGTACCTATTATAGTAAATATAGTTTCGTTACAAATTAAACCTGTGTACTGCGTTGTGTTTCAAAGCATTTTCATCTACTGAAAACAAGTCACACGAATCACCATATCAACAATAAATTCGTTTCGAGTCAAAATTCAAGTGTAGTTTTCCTCAGGATGTCAGAGCTGTGAACTACACTATTAAATTGTGAATCTATGGTCGCCGTTGTTCGCTAGGTAATGTGTAGCGGGTTAGTCAGAAAAATAGTAGATTTTCCTTATTTTTCCCACTAAAAATATCTAGTTTATAGTTAGTTATTAACTTAGTGCCGAGTAGTGCAATACAAAGTTAAATGTTATTGCTATACATATTTCTGAAGGAACTCAATCGCAGGAAAATGCTTTTATTGGGAGGATAGAGGAAAGAGAAGTCGCGGAATGGAAGAGGAGAAGGCAGAGATGTAGGAGAAAAATTTTCGATTAAAATACGGTTTTTAAAAATCGATAAATTTATAAGTCATACACGTACTAAAAACATGGATTTGGGCATAGAGAAAACTTTAAAACTTTAGGAAATTGTTGATGAAAACGGGCACAAGACGTTAGTCTCACAATTCCAGATTCCTAATACGTCTAGTTTCAAATGGTCCAGTCACCAAAATGTCCATCATCACATCACAAATTCCCGAGATCAAAGAGCATTTGCAGATGTACACAAACAAACCATTTGCAAGCTCCGCACGTTGTTGATCAATAATTTGAAACGTTAAATTTCAAAGACATTATGATAGATTAATATCTATTTTGGAAGTTGCGAATCATCATCATCAAATCAACCCATAATCATCCCACTGCTGGGATACGGGTCTCCCTTCAAACGAAGGTGATTAGAGCGTACTCTGCCACGCTGCTCCAATGCGGATTGGCAGAGGCCGGTTTTCAAACCGCCCTAAGGCCATCGACTTGGCTTAACTGTCATCCATCGACAACAGCCGGGACCGACGGCTTAACGTGCCCTCCGAAGCACGGAGAAGCTGGAGATAACGAAACCCATCCAAACGCTGGCTAGGGTCGACGTCACTTAACTTGCGTGTGTATTAGAGTGCGACACACAGCGACGCCATCAAGCTCCTCGAAGTTGCTAATAAGTTGATAATAATATCAAAATTACTGTGAAGTGAAACGGGTACAAATCGAATTTGGAGTAAATGATTGCCTCTCTTGATAAACATATCTTCTTTATCTTTACATAGGCAGTATAAAATGAAGTGGCTTCCCGTGTCTGTCTGTCCCAAATTCCCTATGTATGCTTAGATCTTTAAAACTACGAAACGGATTTTGATTTGGGTTTGGGTTTTTTTAATTAGAGTGATTCGAGAGGAAGGTTTAAATTATATGTATAACTAGCTTCTGCCCGCGGCTTCGCCCGCGTGGCCTACTAACAATTAGCGTATTTTTCTTTAGAAACAAATTCCGGTCCGGTCCGGTTCGGTCCAGTCCGTCACGGCCCGGTACGGTACGGTTCCATCCGGTCCGATCAGGTACGATCCGTTCCGGTCCTTACTTACAAAAAAAACTTACATCATAGTTTTACCTCGAATATCATTCCGGGGACGGTTACAACGAGATTTCGCGGGTAAAGCCGCGGGCATCAGTTAGTTAAGACAATAAATAAAATCTCTTGTTTAATTCAGAACTTTGGTACTAGATGGCGTTGTAATCATTTCATTTCGAGGAATTCTTGTCGTGTCTCGATCTCAAGTATCTTTTATAATTTCCTCTTATGTTACCAGTAATAATTTCGCAATACATTTATCGTCCCTCTTAATCCTTTCGTTGATAAAGTAATTGTTTCAACATGAATATCTCGAAACGCGATAATATTTTGTTGGGGAAAAGATTCTTAGTAGTCTTGGTACCGTAAATTCCTTGTAGTGTTGACGGTAATATTATCTTTGGAAGATATCTTGGATAGATTTTTTTTTATACCACAAAGGTGGCAAACAAGCTTACGGTCGGCCTGATGGTGAGCGGTCACCATAGCCTATGGACGCTTGCAACACCGGGAGTATCACTCGCGCGTTGCCGACCCTCTAAAAATCTTTTAATACCCCCCTAGGAACACAACATGGCCGAGAACAATGCTATTTTGCTACGATCTTTTGTAAGGTGGAGGTCCTTACCCAGATGGGCTCCTCCTTAGCGTGAGAGACAACAATTTGAGTGTCTTTGTCGGTATGTCGATTCCCGTTAATATTATCTTCGTCACAGATATTATAATACTTAACAGTACAGATAGCTCACTCCATACATTAAACGTAGCCGTTCTAAGTGCGCTTATTGCTCGGGCAATTTTTAGTACCAAAATGGCAAACTAGATGTCGCCCGAAAAAAACATCACAGACAACTAAAATGCTTTTGCGCTTACAGTCGAACCAATAGATGGCAGTAGTGGCGTAAAATAATCAGAGCACTAATCCGTTTTTTTTTCAAAATTAGATTATAGGTATGTACTTACTTATTACTTAAATAATAAAATTCGAAAAAGTTCGTTTTTCATCATGACCCGACCGGGGATCGAACCCGGGACCTCCTGGGTGGCGGTCTGGCGTGGTAACCATTACGCCACGGAGGTCGTCTTAAATTACACATTTGTAATCGTATATCTTGCACGCATCAGGTAAATTCATATTTACGATAAGTAGAAAGTACCTAAGTATAGGTACTTACCTAATTACGGGCACTGCCATATTTTTAAAAAGTTAGTGTAAATTGGTAGTATAGTATCTACTTGATGGTCAATTTTATTATTGTCGTTTACAATGTTTTTATTTCTGCTTTTTGCCTATCTATTTAACCCTTATTGTATCTACCTACTTAGAACACCGAGTGCAAATTAAGGTGAATGAAATGCGTTTCGGCGGCGAGGGAGGCGCTTTAGGGCGTGCGACGGAGGCAACCGCGCGAACGGCTTCTTGCGTGCCCTCACAGTACCGCCGCCGCGCCGCCGCATCGCGCCGTTGCTCGTCATCGTCGTCGCGTCGCGTCGTATTCGGCTTGTAGATTGAATCTTTAGCTAATATTGCCGTGCCGTTTTTCAAATAGTTATATGTAGGTAAATACCTACTTTTGATATTTCAAAAATAAGTTTTTAGGGTTCCGTAGTAAACTACAAGGAACCCTTATAGTTTCGCCATGTCCATCTGTACGTCCTCGGTCCTACACTCATATTAACAATGCTAACAAAGTGGTAGAACAAAATTTTGAAAAATATTTTTTTTTGGGCCTACAAGGAAAACTATAACGGCTATGTAAGCTCTACTAGTTACCGAGTAATAGCCGAGGAACTTATGAAGTAAAATTTCTTTGACGAAAACGTATAAATGTCATAGTACCTATAAGGCATTGTACTCATCTGCAAGCAAGAAATGCGTAGCCAATACGGAACCCTGCATTGTGCGTGGCCCGGCAGGTACTTGCCCGTTTTTTTTAAATCGTTTATTCAAGGTAAAAAACAAAATATAACAACAAAAATGCCGCACCACAAAAGCCGCGCAGGCGCAGTCTGCAGATCTGAGTAGTCCTTATCCTTACGAATATTATAAATGCGAAAGTAAATTAAAAATAAAATATTTTTTATACCACTAAGGTGGCAAACGGTTACATACCGTATCACATGATTCCTATGGATGCGTTGCCGACTCTATTATAATAGTCAAGTGGGGCAACTCGGATACAAAAAACTGATCCGTGTCCGAGTTTACTACTTTCAAATTTTGATTTATGCGACTCGGACGATTTTGTAATTTAAAGTAGTAAGATGTATGTATCTATGTACACGTACCGTCAAGAGGCATCAGGCGGCCGTATGCTTGTTTGCCACCTTAGTGGTATAAAAAAACACGTCGACCTTTATATTGGATTTTGTGCCGTTCTTAAGTTCTATGTTATAAGAGTAGGTATATAAATAAATGTAGGTACTACAAGTATAAAGCTCGACGTGCACCTGACTTGGATTGTTTTTAGATTGGATTAGAAATTTATTTAGGATCATTAGGTTGTTGGAATTATACAAAAAACGAGGCTAAATTCGCAAAGCGTGATGTAGTTCTGCGTTTTTGGTATGTTGTATGGTAATGTTAGTTAGGGTAGTCTGAATTCAAATATGCAACTTCGAAAAAGTTGTGAAAACTGACAAAATCGATTCACTGTTCGCTCTCCAGGATCAAAGTGATTACATATTTATGGAGGTGACTGTACCTACCAGCGTTGCGCAACTACGCTACGCGCATCAATTCATTCCACGCAGAGATAAACCGAGCGCGCGAACGCAGACAGAAGCAGGCGGTGTGGCAACGATGCGTAGCAAGCGCTTCGCGCCATGATGACGTTGTGGCCGTGTGGCAACGGCGCACGCGCCTCGTGATTATGACGTTGTTAGTAGGTGTACATAATTATTTAAAAAGCTTTCTATAATATGTATACATACTGTGCTTTTGTTTACGTCACTCCGCGGACGACTACGCTATTATGCGTGTATGTATATTGTATATATATATGTATATACAATATACATACACGCATAATACAGGAATATGTCCGTAAATTAAATACGTCAGTACATTATACTTCAATGCTTACTACTTAGGTACTTACCTACTTATATATACATACCAACTTTTACGAATTTAACACAATTATATTAAAAAGAAGTCTTCTTTGAAAAATTAAAAATATTATTGAAATTTTGAAAGATAAAAAAACTCTTACAAATTGTAAAACAAAACGCAAAATGATACGTAGGTAAGTATGAGATAATATTGTAAAAGAAAAGTACTAGTAAATCAAGTGTTTAATACAATGCAAATATTAAAAATTAAAAGAAAAAATATATAGGTAGGTACTTAAAGATTTTTTTGATTTTTTTATTTTATATAATAATTTGATTTGCTTGTCAAGAATTAAATTTAGCGCCATCTATCTGTGGCTGATTAAACCTATCTTTATCTTAGCGACATCTGTTGTGAGTTTGTGACATCAAGTAAAATATTTAGTAATAAATTACGAAACAAAATTAACCAATTCTATTTTACAGTACATTCTTCGCTATTTTCAGGATTGTATTTCATTATAAAATTATAAAAACTATTAAAATATTGTTTTCAGTGCGTAATTTTACTTTATTTTGGATTTACATAATCTTCAATTACAATCGATACACTTAACGCCATCTATATTATTTAGGGTTGAACTACGTTTAGTTTATATGGAGTTGACCACCTGTGTCTTCGTGATGGTGTAGTTCTAGACTTATTTTGAAAATATATTTGAAAGAAAATTTTCACCTCCCCGCCGCCCCAGGTGGGATTCGAACCCATGTCCTCTCTGTTTATATAATCTAAATCAATGATCACCCATCAGCCTTTACCTCGCTACTACAAGATACTCATTAAATAAATCAGGTGTTACTGGTAAATTAGAAATGTGTTATCGTTACAAAATTAACCGCATCTGTACAACATCATTGGGCGTTCATTGTTTGGATGCGCGTGCGCGGCCTCGCGGTTAATGAATGTGGCTAAACGAATTTTCTATTGAAAAATTTCGATCATAAATAAAATCACTAATATAAAGAAACTAGACACACAAACAGCTACCAAAATGACTGTTACATTATTTAGGGCCGCATGCTTGTTTGCCCCCTTAGTGGTATAAAAAAACGCCCCCAAAATGCCCGGTACATTTTTTTAAACTCCACACAACCATTAGCCGCCATTAGATCTGAATAATGACTAATGGCTGACTTATGGAACCAATGACACATCTTATACGTAATTTAAAACCTTTTTTACGACGCCACTCGTATGTATATGAACAGGTAATTATCAAATTTCACGATTCGTAGACGATGATGCAATGTATGTGACGCCCATGGTATTTACCGTGTATTGTTTACTAATTTGTAGTAAATAAAACTACACAATTCGCACTGCTCCACCTCGTACCAAAGTAACTGTCTCGCCCCCTTACTCTTGACGATAATTCCGCTCGATCGCCATTGGATTGTTAATTTTAGGTACTCTTTACAGCTAGACTAGTGCTAACTAAATGAAATCGGATTGTATGCTAACCAAATAGTTAGTAAAGTATAAAACTATTAAGACAAATTAATGGCACTATTTAATGACATTCCGCGTACGTAATGTTTTATGTATGTACCTAGTTTTAAATTTTATGTTGAAAAAGAAAAGTACGATATATTTTTATGGTCATTTTGCTTTGTTTCCGAAATGGTAGTAGTTTATAGAGTAGATTAATTTATACAAATCATTTGTTACTGTAGTGTATACTCTGACAAGAGAACGTGTTTGTGAAAACCTATTCTCTGAATAAAAGTTTTGAATTTGAAAATTTCAATGGTACAAATTAGGATTTGCTTTTATTTTGCAATTGAAATTATACAGAATTGAAATTAAAATCGCGATTGCGATGCAGGGTAACCAAGCTGGTCGGTCCTTCATGTATGAAGATCGAGACCATGGTAGGATTCCATTCGAGAATGGATAAACTTCATCCACCTCTGTCGTTGGTAATTTGGTAGAAAGTTGATGGTTTTTGAGCATCCATCAGTTGGTCTGTCCATCTAATTGGAGAGCCCTTTGGTCTGTCGTCCCATAGTAAGCTAGGCTTATCCCGCTTGTGTTATGGGTACCAGACAATGGATATATTGTAAATATATACTTGTCGGCGCGCGCTGGCGCCGGCGATAATAACTTGGAATTTTAATCTCCGTGGTTCAAAGAAGTGCGTTTGTTTATGTTAGCGAGCTTATCGCTCGGACAGTGATTGTAGATCCATGGGAACAAAGGTGACACAATGGTTTTTGTTGCCGAACGTAGCCGTGGGTCGGTTGGTCTTGTCTTGAAATTGTTTATGTTACAAGCCCAGAAAGCTTGAGTAAGTGTATTGAGCGGGAGAACTATTCTGACCGGAGCGCAGATCGAACGCGACCCACGGATTCGTTGATTGTTCCCTTTGTTAATCTAACTAGGGGTGCATGGCGTAACGCGATGCAAAGTTGAGCTGAGCGAATGTTGAAAGTTTTGGCGCCAAAAATCAGCTTTATTGGTTTTGGCACATTTTGGCACATTTTGGCACATTTTATTTTCATTTTTATTTTTTTAAAACCTTGCCACAAACTGTCTCTTAAGATGTGCCAAGTTTGGTTCTAATTGGTGGAGTAGTTTGGGAGGAGAAGACGAACAACCAAATGAGGAGAGTCTGGTATGGAGAGCTTCGCTCGCCTTCGGCTCGCTCATCTCAATTAATTGTCAAATCTAAGTTCGTAGTTTTAACAGTAGACTTTTATAACAGTCGACGTAACAGCTAACTATAATGTTCGAACTTATTTAGTTATTGAATTCGTGTTATGTTATTTTGAATTATTATTATCTCTATTATATTACACTAGGTGACCCGTGCCCACTTCGTTGGGCATAATGTTAATAATCCTTTTTTAGTACAGGCGTTCGTAAGAAACGCTTTCATTCGACCGTTTTTTCTCCGATTCACTTTGCAAAACCGACTACCACGTAAAAGCCTTTTTATTTTTCGGTTTCTTATATAACCTATGACACTCAGTAATGATGTGGCTTTCTATTGGTGAAAGAATTTTTAAAATCGGTTCAGTAGATCCCGAGATTACCCCTCACAATTTAACAAATATACAAACACACAAACTTTAGATAGATAGATAGATAGAATATACTTTATTTGCAATACACATCCAACAGCACAAAGAAATATTACATTAAAATCTTACATACTAGTGTATTAGCAACAAGGCGGCCTTATTGCTAAAAGCAATCTTTTCAAGGCAACCTTTGGGTAACGAATTAAAGAGAGAAACGGGCAGGGCAAGCAAAACAAGAATCTGATTAACAAAATTTGCAACGTAATAAGTACATAAATCAATAAAACTGAACTAATTTTGAATAATAATACTTACATAAGAATACACGAATCATACATACATACATACATATATATCTCATATATAATATAAATATAACTTATATACATACATACATACACACATATACATATGTATATATCATAAACATACGATAAATAAATTAAGTAATGTCGTAGTAGGTCCTAAAGAAAAGGAAGAAAACATTCGCTTATGGTGAAAGGAAATGGTCTTTTACAAGTTTTTTAAAAATTAAAATAGATTTAGAAGTTCTGATAGCTACAGGTAGATTATTCCACAGTCTGATGGCCTGGATAGTAAAAGATAGGTCAAGGAATTTATAAGAGTGGACAGGAATTAGAAGAGTGAGGGTTTCTGAGGAACGAAGAGATAAAGCATGAGAAGAAGATGTGAAAATAAAGTTTTCTTTGAGATAGGAAGGAGCTTGAGGACTATAAAGAATAGTATATAGGAAGGTCAGAATATGTAAATCCCTACGTTGACGGATAGGCAGCCATTTCAGTTGAGTTCGGTATTCAGATACGTGATCAAATTTACGTAATCCAAAAATGAACCTAATACAAAAATTTTGCAAGCGATCTAATTTACATAGCAACTCATAGTTAAGATCTGAATACGTTATGTCGGCATAGTCAAGGATGGGAAGAAGGAGGGATTGAGCAAGAGCAACTTTGGTGGCAGTGGGTAGGAAGTTTCTTAATTTACGAAGAGACGCAGAAGCGGCAAATATCTTCCTGCTAACCTCGGCCACCTGTGCTTTCCATGACATTGTGGAATCAATAATAATACCAAGGTTTTTAACCGAATTACTAAAAGGGATGCAGATGCCATCAAGCATAACCGGCGGGATACGCTGATAATCAAGCCTTGAGATAAAAAATGGACTGCCTATAATGATAGTCTGCGACTTGGCTGGGTTAACTTTTAATCCATAGTATTTACTCCAGCATGATATTTTATTTAAGTCTTCGTTAGTTTGAGCCACAGCAAATGCAATATCATTTAATGGAGCCTGACAATAAATTTGCAAATCATCTGCATAAAGGTGATAGGAAGAAGAAAGTGTACGTGTGATAGAAGAAATAAAGACAGCGAAGAGTAGAGGAGACAGCACACCACCCTGCGGCACGCCAGCAGTTGTATCACACCAAGAAGAAGTTTGGTGATCAATTTTGACACATTGCCGACGCCCGTACAAGTAATTATGAAACCAATTATGCACTGTCGGAGATATGTTAAGAGAAGAAAGAACTCCTAGCATAATATCAAAATCAACCGAATTGTAAGCATTGCTAAAATCAAGCAGGGTTAACAAAGTCTTTACTTCTTTATAATATTAGTATAGATTACATAGATAACACCCAGACTCGAGAACAACCGAAATGTCAATTTCAATTTATTCATAACTAGCTTTTTTGCTCGCGACTTCGTCCGCGTAAAGTTCCGGGTCAATTCCCGTGGGAACCACATTGAATTTTGGGAAAAGCTATAGCCTATGTCACTCCCTGATAATGTAGCTTTCTACTGGTGAAAGAATTTTGGAAATCGGTCCAGTAGTTTCGGGGCCTATTCAATTCAAACAAACAAACCAACAAACAAACAATCAAATCTTTCCTCTTTATAATATTAGTATAGAAGTCTAGATAGAGAACATCCGAAATTTCAATTTCAATTTATTCATAAAAACAATAATACATTGCTTTCGAATATACCTTAAAACTAGTTTTAAAATTATTAATCATATCATACTTCATACTAATAATCATAAATCAGAAAGTGAGTTTGTTTGTTTGTTATTCCTTCACGGCTTGACTAATAAGCCGATCATTATGAAAATTTGTATATATGTTGTCAGGGGTACAGACAGAGCCCAACATAGGCTACTTTTTATCCCGTGAAATTATGTCATTCCAATGGAAAAATGTTTTTTCTACTATAGAGGGCGCTGTATTGGATGCTATCGGCCTCAGAACAATCGGCCAACAGGTGGCGCCACAAGTCGCGCTATGGGTTGTTTTGTTGTCAAACGAGATCTATGTCATAAAATTAACGCGAGCGAAGCCGCGGGGAAAAGCTAGTTCTATATAATATGAAAAATTAAATTTCTCAGGTTAAAAATCAATGTCTACTAGGTAAGTACCTAACTAAAAATCATCATGTCATCACATAAATGTTTGCCTTGAGCGGAAATCGAACTCACGTCCTCTGGTGAAGGTGGGATCACTACGCACAACAGGGATGTAAAAACAAAGTTTATTTGAATAAAATTAATATTATCAAAACAACACATTCACATAAACTTTTGTATTTATATTATTCTTGTTGAAAATTAATACTTGTTGTGTAAAAAAATATATGGGAATGGGACATTACCCAAATAATCTAAGCACGTCTCTATTGCCGTCCCTGTTACTCCTAACCATTTTGTTATGGAAGTTTCCTTAACACAGTCTTAACTCTTTAGATAACTTATCTACACTTCACATGTAGGTACATATATTTAAATATTTTTATGTGAATTGCCAAGAATTCGCTATATTTAAGGTTTTGTTGAACATATTTCGTATGGAATGTTTTGTTGGAATTAGTTATGCTGTGAATTCTGTACAGTCAAGAGCATGTCGACCTTTACATATCGCACTCGAGCCAAAATTGTACTGCAACACCTGACTGTACCTACTTAATCTATACCTAGGTATATATAAAATTCAAAGTCCTGACTGAGTGACTTAACTATATATCAACGCACAGCCCAAACTGCTAGGTATAAAGATTCCAAATTTGGAATGTGGGAAAGCGAGATATACGCAAACGAAGTTGCGAGGGTTTTACTGATCCGCTGGGTCTAGAGTCTAGTCACTCTAGTGATTCCAAATTTGGCATGTAGGTTCCTTATAAGGACCAGACCGACCGAATCGGACCGACCCGCGATCGGACCGGACCGGACCGGAACGGATCGGACCTGAATCTTTTCCAGGCAACCTTAGGTTAGTGAAATATACACGAAAACAAAAAGATGGAAATTAGCGTACGCACATATGAACTCACACATAACCTACACGGGAATCAAACCTGTGTCCTTCGCCACCATAATAATTGTATTATTATGGCGATAGATTTTATATTGTTCAAGTATTATTTAACAATTGAGTGTCGTGGGGTGAGATTCAACCCATCACGCGCTTGCTCGCACGCGTCTCACATTAAAACAATTGGTATGATACATAATGGCCTATAGACATAATATAAGTATATAGACTCCGATGTGACTTGTACAATATAGCAAAGATTTCATGGACAGGGCGGCTACTTCGTCTACACAATTAACTGCTGTCTGATCGTCTTAAAAATCCTCTTGATGCGAGAATCCCTCATAATGGGTTAGTGATACTTTTTTCTAATGCTAGGTCTGCACTCTCGCGAAGTCGGACAAATACGAAAGTATTGAATCTATCTACGCTTTACCATACAATTTATCTTAATTTTACTAAAATTTGCGATAAAACAAAACCGCTTGGCGAAAAGTTAATTTGACATAAACGACATTCTATTTGATAAAAAAATCTGGCAGTAAAAAGAGGTGATCCAAAACAAACCCAGTCTCCGGCGCAAAAATTTTGTATTCCAGATTTTAGAAGATATTTATAAAAACTATTCTAAACTACCACTATCTCTCTATCGGGTGGCTAACACTTTTTTTTGCTCATAAAGGTATTAAATTTAAATCTTCGGGTCTACTATGAAAATGTCCATCCGAAACAACGAAACACGTAGTCCTGTCAAAAAAGACATTACTAGTTAGAATAAGGTTCAAAACGTTAGTCCGTATTTTCGGAATTTCCTTTCATGGTTGGCCCGCTTATTGTGGTTTTTTTTACTAAGGGAATTGCATCAATCATTATATTCTTTTGGAGGTGCACCTCCTTTCTACTAAGAGAAGAATATAATAATGTTTATTATAACAACATTATTATTATTCTCTCCAAAACGCGAGAGACACGCCGGGTACCTATTACTCTTTTCCCAACAGCGCTTCCTCGGTCTTACTACAAGTTATTAATTACTAGCGAAACCCGCGCAACTTCGTTTGCGTGTATCCCGCTTTCCCGTGGAAATTTTGGAATGTATGATACTTTAAAACCTTCCCCTTGAATCACTCTATCAATTAAAAAAAGCCGCATCAAAATCTGTTGCGTAGTTTTAAAGATTTAAGCATACAAAGGGACATAGGGACATAAGGACAGAAAAAGCGACTTTGTTTTATACTATGTAGTGATTGGACCCAGTAAACGTTGTGTTCGTAGTTGTGGTCATGGACAAGCACTGGACGTCCAGGGAGGGAAACTACAGCAGTTTTGGAACTCACAATGAATTTAATCAGAAAGAAATTAGCCGGAATAATAAATATTGGAAGGACTTGTTTGGGTGTGTAAGACGCTAAGACGAATTGGTAAGATTATTACGTTAAATGTTTTTGTCTAGCTTTTCTATTTTTAGTCTACTTTCCCTAACAATTTAGGAAATGTTGACCTGAATGACCAAATTTGCAATTTGATCGAAAATATCGTACACATAGTTTTAAATAAATTCTATATTTATGAAACTTATGCCATAAGGTAACAAAAGTGAATCGTGTAAAAACAATTGAGAGTCTAGTAGATAGATAGTCAGTCAGTCAAGTCCCACACGACACGGATCAGTTATTTAGTGTCCGAGACCCGAGTTGCCCTCTAAGTCATAAATAAAGGAAAAATATTTAAGTTGGCTTTCAATGTCTTTTAAGCTAACAAAGGCGTGATTTCCAGTGGTTAATCTGGAAGTCATTAAATAGATTTCGTATAAAAACATGATACAAAGGTTACTTTTTCGGCAACAAGGTATAAAGGTTACTATTTCGCCTTCGGACTTCGTACCCAAAGATTCTCTGGTCCTACCGATTGTCTGTAGTAAATTTTCCATGGTAGAGACATCATCATCTGTGAATCGTTACAGCATATTGTATGAATAAAATTGTTTCTTGATACATTCTAGTATCTATCGTTTTAAACTGTCTGATATTTTAATAATTTATCTGAGAGGCTATCTGGAACTTACCGTGCGCACTTTGGGGCTAAAAAGGAACAAAACTAACCATCCTAATATTTGGTCTAAGTCCGCAGCGTTTTTCGAGATATTTGGGTGTTTTGATATTTTCCTAGAATTTTACATTTAATTTAAAAACTACTTATTCTATGGCCTCCATTCAGATTTAATATTAGCACCCAATAAGCACGTTCCGGTTATACCTACTTCATATCACAGATAGCTCTGTATAAGATAGATAAGTTACTCTATAAACTACCAGACTACCACCATTTCGGAGACAAAGCGTATGAGAGTTCAAAGTACGACTTGCATTTTATCCAGTTTATATCCTTTACTTGACATGACGCACATAACCGGCATATAGTAATTTAATACATGAATTTCCTCAACTGGTTTCCACAAAAGTCCCACACTTCTTAAAACATGAATTTATAATGGCACGGCTACACTTAAACACTTTTTATTATGGACTCTTCCAACCTTTGTTGGCAAACGAAATTTCGTCCCCTGATGGCAAGCAATCATCGATGCTCATTATGTATCGACGATTCCTAAGGTTCACTACCAAGTACTTTTGGTATAATTATAAAAGAGTCATCCGCAACTGACCCCCTTGGGTCAGTTCTTCTTGGGGCCACTCAGTGAAAGACCCGTACCTAGTCTAAAAACCAAATAACGGGATCCTCTTTACTGCCCCCTACGACTTTTAGTATACTTTTCTTAATTTATGAAGATTATGGTGTTACTTTTCCAAAATCATTAGCGACACAACAATTTGTTCACAAGCTGTTTATGCTTTTTCAGAAGCCCAAATCTTCTATTCCTTTTCTCCTTATTTCCTGTTAATTATGGCCAAGGGATCAAGAAGTCTCCTAATGTCTCCTGTGTTCCATTGGCGGAGATGATAATTTACCGGTGACCTAGTAGTCTTTTCCGCCCTAGGCCATGTAGTACCAGTCGCCCCTTTTTCAGGTCCCTACATTTAGCCTAGAATGGTTTATTTTTCACCACTCCCAACTGCCCTTAATATCTGGCTACTGGGGGCCCTGCTGGGTCTACGTCGGAAACCATTCTTGTCTTAAAACGGATGCTACTTTCCTGAATGCGATTAAACTTCTCTAAATTTAGAAGCAACTGAATATTGGACCTTAAATTCAGGAAGGTGTAATAACCACTCCGCCACATCTCCGCCACTGCTCCCATAAAAAAATCTATGCAGTGTGTCGTTTAGTTGAGCTGTGAGCTGATACATACACACTGCATCTTCATTCACGTAATCGCTCTTACCTTATCTCTGACCCACTGACGAGTCCACAGTAAGGCGAAGGATAAAAATTGCAACACATTCAGCTAACCTGTTGCATCGTTCATTTGTTTCGTGCATATCAAAATCCTGTCATTTCGCAGTTCAGTGTCATTCGTAACAGCGGAGCGGGCGCACGTCATAGCCTCGATCGCGTTTATTATTACCGCCACGTGTTTCTTGTGAGTAAATAGATGTGGATGGACCAATTCGTGTCAATTTAAAACTCTGTGTGTGTGTGTTACTATTGGATTGTTCATCAGAGAATACGGTTTGTTATGACTAGTCGATTTTGTTTATTTTGATGCCACCGAAATTATGAGGAAAAATCTTTTACTAGGTATTTTATACAACCTTGGTCACTTGTAAATAAATGGTCTTCAGAACAATTATACTAATTGTTGATGCGTGGTTTCTGATATCAATGAAGTGCTCATCAAAGAGTTAAGTGACGATTTTGTTCATTGTAAAAGTATTCTATATGTGATAGAAATAGATATCACTTTTCATGATATACAATTTACTATATTAATTAAATAACGAGGTATACATATAGTTAGGTAAAAATTCAATTTAAATTGTAAAATAAATAAAAATATTCAATTTGTCAAATTGATCCCGCGGGATCAATTTTAATGGGCCCAATGGACTAATGCAAACGGCTGGTTGCAAATTGCGATGAGTCAAAATTTTAGGTAGCCAATACCTTGGATTAACACATAGGGTACTTTTTAGGGTAGGATTTCATCAAAAGTCTGATATAGATGGTGCTAATGTGCATAAATAATTAATAACACGCAAACGAAGTTGCGCGGGCTTCACTAGACTCTATAAAATATATCTTTGCCAAATTATTATGCGGACTATACACTCTCGAGGTTAAGTGAAAACGAGAGTTGATGGGCGTTTCATCCTATTTCGTGTTTTCTTCTGTCTTTTAAATATGTGTCTAATTTCACAATGGTTAACTTCGAGCACTAATTAGAATTGGGTATCACAATTAGATTTATGTCGGTGTCGTTTCGTTTTTCTCTCCATTTCTTAAATGTGAAGTGTGGAAGAATTTTGTCTCATATAAGTAGCAGTTTTTCGATTTTTTCTTTTACATTTGACAATTCCATTCTTTGGGATCATTACGAATGGGATAGCCTTATTGTTACTGTTATTTATTATTTAATTTTAACGAATGATTCTTAATAAGTAAGTATAACGCGTTTAACCAAACGAAGTCTGGTATTATAGATTTGATTCATATTGCACAAATGTAGAATATAATAGGTATTTACAGGAATATAACAATAGAATTCCATTACCAATTGATGCGTATATATTTGTATTATATTATAGATAAGCTTATATATAAATACACTCGAAATTCTACCGTAAACAAACACTAAGTAAAACTGATTTCGTAATGACAGGACATGGAAATTTTTAACACTTTTCCAGAATTTTTTAATTGCTTCTGAAAAAGTATTTCCTGTAAATCTACTTGAAAAATCAATTATTTGTTTTTTAAACAATTATGTAATGTTATCGACGCGATCGATCGACTGGGGAAGTACCACTTTCTCATAGAATGTAGAGACAAATCCTTACTAATGTCTGGATGATTTTTACTCTTTCGCGCAAATACGGCTTGATAGTTTTTTTATTATTATTATACCACAAAGGTTGCAAACAAGCATACGGCCGGTCTGATGGTAAGCCGTCACCGTAGCCTATAGACGCTTGCAATACCGGGGGTATCACTCGCGCGTTTGCTTGAAATTTAGTAGTTTATGATGGATAACCATGCCACATAGGATAGTTGGTACCCCGGATATCAGTCCGGGGACAGAAACAACAGGATCAGTTAGTAAATAAATCTCTTACCATTATTATTATCAGTGGACATTTTGTTTTGTTTCCGAAATGGATATTTTATTCAAAACATACCGAATATCACTGAAAAAATATGTAAAACTAGATGTGCCCGCGACTTCGTTCGCGTAGTTGTCGAAAACACTGTCGCGACATGAATAATTTACCCCGTTATTGCAACATTTTACACTGATGCTTCGCTCCTATTAGTCGCAGCGAAATGTTATATAGCCTAAAGCCTTCCTCGACAAATGGACTATCCAACGCAAAAATATTTTTTTTATTCGAACCAGTAGTTCCTGAGATAAGCGCGTTCAAACAAACAAACAAACTCTTCAGCTTTATATAGGCTACGGTGATGCTTACCATCAGGCGGGCCGTATGCTAGTTTGCCAACTGTGTGGTATAAAAAAATATATATATATTAGTAAGTATAGAGTCTCTGCAACAAAAATTACATTTATAAGAAAAAATCTTCAATATAATAGGTCCAAGCACATTATGATACAACAATCGCATTTGTAACTAGTTTGTGGAGCACATATTTGCTGTATCCATCGCGTGTCCTTCGGTTAACCAACTTAACAAGCTAAATTAGCTATTTAATAACTGTCGCTCTGATGCTGGAAACGCGGGCGAAACTGGCATTGCTTGTTTGTATGTCAAAGAATTGAATAGATATATTTGTTGCAATCATCTATCTTCTATTCGAAGCAATGAAGATAAATTGTAATAGGTAAGAGTTTACAAGAGAAAAAAGTCAATATGACAATGTAAAAAGACAATTTTTCTGAAAATGTAGGTAACTAGCATAATTTCAAACATCACACACTAAAACTAAACTAAACATATTATTATAAACAAATTATAATGAACCTGTAACTAAAAACCTTAAAAAATATAATAAAATAACTAAAATATATTATTAAAAGGAGTCCCTTTAGGCAAGGTTCCGAAGATACTGGCAGCGTTCCCCCTGTGAATAGCTAGACTAATTCTTTGTCCGAAGTAGCTGCCAGCTCTTCGGTCTCTTGTGATATCTTCTATTCTATACATATAATAAAACAGTAGACCCCGATATGTCTGTACATTGGACATATTTGGCAAAAATGGAGAGGGAACAGTTAGAGTAAGATAATAAAAGCTAAAAAAAAAATTTTTTGGATTTTTTCGTTTATCTGTCTGTTTGAACGCGCACATCTTCTAAGTTACGCCCTCTAAGTAGAAACATTATTTTCCCATTGGAACGACATACTTTCACGGGATAAAAAGTAGCCTATGTTGGGGTCTGTACCCCTAAAAATATATTGGAAGATTGCAAAAAATGTTAAATGACAAAAAATGTTAAATGATAGTGTTTTTTTTTATTTTTTTTATGACATAAAATAAAAAAATAATAAATTATATTTTGCAAGTAGATTTACAAGAAATACTTTTACACGTAAATTTTTTTTATCCTACTAGCACTTTAGACGTGTATGGCCTGTTGAGAAGAAGTTTTTAATTACTTAAACATTTTAAAAAAATATTTATGAAAAGAAAATTATAGTGACCACAAATTTTTATCTTTAAAATAATCTTCCACTTTATAATAACCCTTTTTCATCAAGCGACCTTTAATCGTGTATTTAAATTTATGTAGAGGCAAATCTATAAAACTTTGTGGCAGTCTATTGAACATTTTTATGCTTATAAATTTTGGATTTTTTTGTCTGTCTGTCTGTTTGAACGCGCACATCTTCTAAGTTACTGAACGGATTTTAATGCTGTTTTCACAGGAAGATAGAGCTCGGGATGGAGCAGAATATAGGCTTTGTTTCATTTAAATCGCATGTCAGGAAAAGGTGTTATCATAACATAACATTTCACATTTCATTTCACAGATAAAAAATGTTATTCAATTTTTTTTAAACATACATACCAACTTTCCTATAAGTAAAATTAGTGGAATCTCTATTCTACTTATCTGTGTTTTAAAACAGCTGCTTTTAATTCAAAATAGTACGGCTAATTATTTACACCTGCTCAAATAAAACTTCAAATGTTTAAACAATGTCAAATTAAGTTGTAGTTAATTGTTTTTAAACATTGTACTGGGGGCTGATTCTCGTAACAAAACCCGATTCTATTTCGATTCAAACTCGCTGTCCCGTTCAATTCCTATTTTGTATGAGTGAGACAGCAGCGATTGAATTTTAATTGATATAGAATCGGGTTTTGTTACGAGAATAGGGGGACAGAATAGATATGCTGTCTTCAGACCCCCAAATATGGTTCAAGTATTCTAATTGGATAAGAGGACTTACTCGAATTATTACTGTAAAATCACTTTCACAAAGCCACAGAAAATAAGAATAAAAAAAAAACTAAAATTATACCTAACTAAAAAAAGTTACATCATAAATTTATTCTTAGAACTTTATAAAAAAACTAGCTTTTCCTCTCGTTAATTTTATGACATAGATCTCGTTTGACAACAAAACAACCCATAGCGCGACTTGTGGCGCCATCTGTTGGCCGATACAGCGCCCTCTAAGTAGAAACATTATTTTCCCATTGGAACGACATACTTTCACGGGATAAAAAGTAGCCTATGTTGGGGTCTGTACCCCTAACAATATGTATGCGAATTTTCATAATGATCGGCTGCTTAGTCAAGCCGTAATGGAATAACAAACAAACAAACTCACTTTCTCATTTATAATATTATTATAAAAATAAAACACATTAGTTTGTATATTTAATTAGACAATGGAAAAATTAAACATAATTTTTAACAACTTTTTTATAATGCACAACTGCACAAGGTCCATAGCCGTCAAACGGAGGTGTGCCAAACCAAACTCCCTTTAAACGTCTTTGTATTTTTTTTTTTCTATGTTTTAAGTCATATTTTCGCCTGTTCACTTTCTTTTTCTCGCCCTATCTTTTCATACAAAACACATATTTTTCTATTTGAATAATTTTCTTAATTCTTCTACAATAGATCGTCCGTAACAAAAAGCATTTGGCTTGCCAATCTGCCAATATTAAAATTAGATTTAAGTTTTTTATTGTATGCTTACTATAAATAAGGTACAAATGTTCTATATTTACCAATGCTTACCACCTTCTGTGTGACTCCAATTTGACAATAAATATAATTCTACGTCCGGTGTGGACACAGTTAATAACATTCGTGTGTTTACCGCAAATAAACAATAAGCATATATGATCTTGCATCAACCACAGGCAAGGTTAAGCAAATTCAATAGTAATTTTGATAAAAATCATACGTCGTCATCGAAATTAATCAGTTCGAAATATAATCAGTTTAACAGATCAATGCTTCGCTAAATATTAGACATTGCTTCGACCTCTCCGAAGTGCAAGTAGCAACTGTAATCTTTAAGCAAAAACCTGTAGCTATGTCCTACCGACGCGGTATATACAATGCGATACACAGGTATACACGATACGATACACTTCAATACTTCAATCCACTGCTCGATCGCCAGCTGAGTAATCTTTAAGCAAAAAACCTGTAGCTATGTCCTACCAACGCGGTAGTTACGATGCGATACACGGGTATACACGATACGATACACTTCATACTTTCAACCGATCGCCAGTGGATCTCAAGTGACGTTTTTTTCCATTTCGATCCAAAATTATGCGATACGATAGAAAGAAATCAGTGATAACTTGATAGACAAAATCTCTGTATGTGGTTTTCTTTAGATATTTATTTGGCTTTGTTAGGGCCGTAAATATTGAAGTTTTTTATATATATTGCGTGAAGGATTTACGCGAATTTTTATTTACCAATAGTATTCATATTCTACTGTGTAATTAATTGCATAACGATTTTTACATGATTAGCGACAAAATCTTTATTTTTAGTTCTCTACCAGTGGGCCTAACATGATTTACACTCGAGATAGTTTCTCGCACGCGACATAGCTTCTTCGCCAATAGCAATGCCTGTTTTGTCTACTGTAGACATAACCGAGATACGCTATTGGCTGAGCGGAGCGAGAACATTTTGTCGCGTTTGTCATGTTAGCCCGGCAGGTCACCTTTTCACATAAATTAAAATGTTTAGTTTAGTTTTAGAATGTGATATTACGATAAATAATTAAAAAATATAATCTAATATTGTGAAAGATGTGTTTAAGTCTAAGTGCCCTCGAGGACCACAGAATAAATAAATTTTGTTTTTGATGATTGATTTTGTAATATCGTTTAGCCGGGTCTTATCGCGATCGCTACGGCATATCGTGTTTTTCGCTTACATAGGACAGTTTATAAGCAAAAAGAAACCTGTAACAGCGATTAGCATAGCGTAATGATAAATGACCTCAAATACAACCTTAACCTGAGCAAGTGAACTGATCCCAATCGGAAACCGTGCATCGAGAAAGACCTCTGTAGGCTCCACGATAAGGCCTTAAAACAAATGTTTGCTCTACTTATATAATTATGGTTATTTGTATGATTAATGACGATTGATTTTTCATTTAGCGTCATTTGGCACAGTCAGCCGGAGCCGTGAATATCATTTAAGTATTCTAAATACTCGAAATTTTATTTATCAATAATTTAGATTGGAACATTGCAAAAAATGTTAAATGACAAAAAAGGCTAGAAGGAACAATGGAGGGTGGAGTAAGACAGTCACCGAGTGGTACCTTAGAAACGGTAAACGGAGTATAGGACGTCCGGCAGCTAGATGGGTCGACGATGTCAGGCGATTTCTGGAAGAAAGTTTTATATTTTTTTTATGTCATACAGTAGACAAACAAGCAAGCGGGCCACCTGATGGAAAGCGGTCACCGCCGCCTATGGACATCAGTAACACCAGGGGCGCTACCAATGCGTTGTCCACCATGGAAGTTGGAGGAAAGGAAGGAGGAACGGAAGGGAAAGAAGGAGGGGGAAAGAAGGGATAGGGAAGGAGTTGGGCTTCCGGAACTCTCACTCACCGAACGAAATGCATTGCTGCTTCACGTCGATATTCTGTGAGAGGGTGGTACTTCCCCGGTCGAGCTAGCCCATTTCGTAATAATTGCTCTACCACTCCACAAAATGAGATCGCTCAGGATAGGGAAGGATGGCGTAGACGAAAGGAGGCTTATACCCAGCAGTGGGTCGATGTAAGCTGATGATGATGATGACAAAAAAGGCTGTAACTGGTATTCTTTCACCATTTCTTTTACCGGTGGTCGTTTCGCTTCGTTTTCAAAATGGTGGTAGTTTTTAAAGTATTTTCATTTTATATTAATTTAATTATACAAGTTGTAAATGACTAAAGAAAATACCTATGAAGAGTGAAGTGAAGAAGGGATGTAAATAATTGAATTTGAGTTTCAACGTGGCTTTTTCTATGTGTTCCTACGAGTATGATTGAAAAAAACCTCTTCGTCAGTTCGAAATTTTCAATATCATCTCTTTTTAATCTAAATAATAATGGAGACATTATTTTTTTGTTATTCGTCAACAGTTCAACATCAAACCGTGCGAAATTAAACACAATTTTTTTCCTCTTACTCTTAACGTACCTTTTATGAGGCCAAGGTGCCCTTTTACATAATCCCGCGAAGAAAGGTCCTCGCTTCATTATTGCCGCGGGGTTCGACGGCAACCTTGACGGCATGTGGTGTGAACATGAAGCAATTACTAAGAGGAGTTGCCCTAAGCTCTGTGCCTAAACCGTGTAGTGTAGTCACGTTCAATTGGGCACTAACGTCACGCATGGTCCGGTTGTACGGCACAGGTGCGGGAGGGTGTTTAGACAGGGACACCCTGAGGATGTTGCGAACTAGTTATCAGGCTGGAAGTGTAATAAATACTCTTTTGATAGATATTTTATAATTTTTGATAGTTTTTTATAATTTGATAGCTGTCATATTGTCTTGTTGTCATTGTTTATTCATTGCTTGTTCTCTCTTTATTTTTCTATTATATTTTATTTTACACTGAGCCCTAGATTTTCCACTGCCGCCGCACAGCGACAGTCGTTCATACGAACGGCGGCGCATTATAGCAACTCCTCTTTGTAAATGCTTCATGTGGAGTGAACGAGACGCACGCATGTGTTTGTTATTGTATACACGTTTGTTTTATCAGTACGATTAAAGTGTATAGATTAGTTTATAGACAAGTGGATAATACCTATAACTTGTTAACTAATACTATTTTGTTTTGTATAAACAAACATTTTTGAAGTGAAAACTTCTTTAGCGGCGCTTGGCACTTTGGCTGGCAGATCCGTAGCCTGATCGAAAAAGCGTAAGACAGATGGAGAGGACGTTCATGTTTAAGTTTTCACTTCTGCCGGCACTCCCGGTGTGCAACCCGAAAGAACCCGTGCAGACCCTTTTTCTGAAGTGAAAGGAGACAGGATATCAACGAGAGCTACCAGCCAGCTTGAGCTGTACTTCCTATGTAGTAGCTAACTACTACCGTGTTACTACTAGGAGCTGGTAGGTCTGGCTCGCTCACGGCTCGCTCGATTCTCCCTTGTCGGTTGCCATGAGGTCCTTCCGACTACACTTAGTTGGGCACAGTGGGAAACCTATTAGGTGTGTCATATCCAGGATTGGGGCTCCACAGTTGCAATAGGTCTGGGATAGATCAATGAAGCCCCACTTGACCAGACTGTCCCGACATCGGCCAACATTTTTTTTTGTTTTAAGTAAGGAAAATGCATTACTGCGTGCCCCGCCGCTTGGGGAGTGGCGGGGGTATGTCGGGCTTCCCCTCTAGAACCACTTGGAGTATACCGACCAAAAACCCGACTGACTACCACCTCATCCGCCTAGATGGGCGGGGCTGCGGGAACAATGATACAACCGCTGCCCCGCCGGAACATCGGCCAACCTGGGTCCGAAGTCTCACCATACTTAATAGTATGAAACCGACTAACTACTAAAATGTATGTCGGTTTCTAAAGTCATATTTGTTTGCGAGTATGTTCTCTATAATTTGACATATCAATTATGTTTAACCAATATCAATAAACATTTAACTTGTCAAGGTTAAGGATGGCTAGAGGCTATAATGTTGATGGTTGATAATAACAATTTCGCAAAGTGATTATTGCCAGAAATTATTTTGTATGTTTTCAAATTTTAAATCATTTAGCCTTGATTTAGATATACTGTGTTAATTATCCTTGTACATCCCATAAAATTGTTTTTTTGGCGAGGTGACTAACACGTTTCTAAGGCTGCATTTATACATATGCAATTTTCAAGAAAAACATAAATTCGGTACATTCATAAAGACATATTGTATAAGTATATTCGCGACAGCTACTTGCCAGACAGCAGTTACGACTTAGGTAGGTACTTTCTTTGTATCGTGGTGTCAGTCGCTGAATTACCCTATAAAAAATAACCCCGTGAGTCCCGTGCCGTGAGTGATACCTCCGGTATTGCAAGCGTCTATAGGCTACGGTGATGCTTGCAAGCGTCTATAGGCTTGCTACCATCATGCGGGCCGTATACTTGTTTGCCAACTTGTCAACTTTGTGGCATAAAAATAATAATTTCGACCACACTTTTTAGATAATGAATTTTGTTGCTTTTGAGTAAAAAAATAATTAAAAGTCCTAATATTCCTTCCACAGGAAGCATTCTTCAGTCTTTTCAACTTCATGTTATCTTTCTGTTTAGATTAATTTTCATAATTATTGACCTATCCTCTAAGAAACATGATTATTTATCTGAGATCTATGTAGACTTCACATATAGATTTCACGTTAAATCTATTAGCATTAGTACGCTAAAACGAATCTTGTAAACTGATCAAATTCGCTCCAAAAATGTAATGTTTTGTAATGCGACCAAGACATTACTAATATGGTTGACGTAAATTATTAATATTTATCCATACTAATATTAAAAATGTGAAATGTTTTTGTTCGTCTTTCACGTCAGAACAATAGACGCAAGTATCATAATTTTTTTTGGAGACACTCCCGCCGTAGACAACATTTTCTCCCACTGGAAAAAATCGTGACAGTCAGGAGCGCCGCTGGTCAACAGTCGTATTTATTCCTACTGTCGTTGATCGTGGCTGTTTGTCTCAGTTTAAAACGAACACCCATGTCAAGCAACGTCGCGCCTAGCCAGTGTTTGGATGGCTTTCGTTATCTCGAGCTTCTCCGTACTACGGAGTGTACGTTAAGCCGTCAATCCCTGCTGTCGATGGATAACACTCGTTAGGCCAAGCCTTCAGGCGGCTTAAAACACTGGCATCCGCCAATCCGAATTGGAGCAGCGTGGCAGAGTACGCTCTAACCCCCCCTTGCCATAGCTTTTCTCGGTTCTGGCAAATGTGAAAGTGTGTTTGTTTGTATGTATGTCCTCTCTTCACGTCGAAAGTAATGAACGGATTAATATGATTTTTTTATTGGGGATAGTTTAAGGTCTGGAGAGTGACATAGGCTACTTTTTCCCACGGGATAAAGAGATTCCCATGGGAAAAAATATTGACATTTTCCGGAGCCGCGGGTAACAGCTAGTTTATAATATTGATAAGACTTTAACAATCGCGTCTGTCCAGTGAATCACTATAATATCAATTGTATAATAAACAAATTCCCCATTATATTTATAATGATTCACACGACCGGTTCATTATCTGTTTTTAAATTGACATCATTTCCGTGAAACGCCTTTTTTTTGTTAATTAATTTCTATAAAATATTCATTAATTAATGCAATTCCACCATTTCCACATCCGATTAAAATTCTGGATTGTATATTGAGAATAACATGAATTAAGAGAGGTAGGGCACAGCGGATAATCCTCTCCGCATCTTTCGCAGCCCGTCTGGGTAAGGTCACAAATGTGGCAAACAAGCATACGGTCCGCCTGGTAGTAAGCATCACCGTAGCCTATAGACGCTTGCGAATACCGGGGGTATCACTCACGCGTTGCCAACCCTCCCAACCCCCCCAAGTGGAGCTATGGAGACCTTACTCACCGTAGGAACACAACATGGCCGAGACCAATGCTATTTGGCTACGATCTTCTGTAAAGTGGAGGTCATTCCCTAGACGGGCTGCTCCGATTTGAGCAAATGATCCGCTGTGCCGTACCTCTCTCTTATAATTTAAATTTAAAATTTAAATTCACACTCTTGAAACTTAATACTGTAATAACTAATTGGTTAGCGTACAATCCGATTTCAATTAGTTTAATATTTAGTTAAAGCTAGTTAAGTCTCTCAAGTTAGAGTATTTTACAATATTTTTCAATATTTCAATTAAATAAATCGGAATTATTTTCAAGAGTAAGGCCCTGTTATGATTGTTATGAAATATTAATAAACGCTTTCCCGAAATTAGGACACTACAATGCCAAAGCCATTTCCCATGACGTTGTGATCTGATCTAAAACGTAAAATAATGGACAATAACTCCTTATTACCTGTAATTTTATGGCATCGCATTGTAATACTTAATAACGTGGAGAGAAAGCCTAAAACACAAATGCCCATTTGTTTACAAGCGAATTTTGTTTGGGATGTTAACAAAATACATTAAAAAACTTTTTTTTAAATAATTCAAAATTATTTTCTGAAACAGAGTATACAGTCTAGTAAACAAGGTTTTATTCATTGAAAAGAAATTCCTCTGTTAAATTATATTCAAGGCCCTTTAGGAGTAAAACCCCCTATCTACACAAGAGTTTTGGTGTCAGATAGGGGGTTTTACTTTCAATCTTTCGTTATTATAATGCTGTTTTTAGCAGAAGCCGGTCATACTGAAACGAGAGGTTTCATACCTGGTATGAAACATTTTATCACTGTTTTAAATTAAACCACGTTTCCTACCCAATATTTTAGACTGTGTAGTGCAGGTAATACAAACAAAATATCCAATTACACAAACATATAAAAAAAACAACAAAAATATAATCAGTTCCATTTGACATTTCATAATGTACATAGGTACGTCAATTGAATGAATAAGTGACACAACAGAAATATGTGTATTGAATTGTGAATTGGACTCAGTTTGGGCGAAAGCGACTCGCAAGGACGGAGCGGCATCTGGCACACAAACAAACCACTATTAAAATATTTATGCTCTATGTATTACTGGAGTAGTAATAATTATATTGGTTTTAAATAGTACAGCCAACGAATGAGCTATCCAGGGCCGTGACTGAACATCAGTAACACCAGAGCCGCTATCATTGCGTTGCCACTCCCCCCCCCCCTCTATAAGGAGGGGAATAAGAAGAGAAGAAAAGAGAAAATATCATTGCGTTGCCCCCCCCCCCCCCCTATAAGGAGGGGAATAAGAAGAGAAGAAAAGAGTTGAGCTTCCAGGTCCCCTATTCTCGTGACAAAAACAATTACAATCTCATGTCAATCGGCGCTGTCTCCCTCATCTACTGGAAGGAAGAAATTGAACGAGATAAGTGCGTGAGTTTGAAATGAGATTGACACTGTTTTTGTTAGGGCAGGTCTCAGATCTGATATTCTGTGAGAGAGTGGTACTTCTTCGGACGAGCTAGCCCATTTCATAAATCCTCTACCACTCCCTAAATATTATTTTATTAATATAGTAAAGTAATATTTATTTTATTGTAGTAAACTGTTTAAAAAAATACTTACACGTATTTCTACAACAAACATTGGATCAAATTGGCATAAAAAACGATTTCCATTGTAACAATATGTAATAATCGTTTCATTAATGTCCGCAATAAGCGACCGCAAGAGAAACTGTTTACATGTATTTATTCATATATTTTACGTCATCGTATGCCCTGAGGCAGAGAACGACACCTTCCTAACGCGACAACTTCCTAAAATGTCAAAATAGCTAGTATTCTACAGCTGTTCCTTGCATCTTCGCCCGCGTGGACTTTTTTCCCGTGGGAATAAAATGGTTTTTCGTGATAAAAAGTAGCGTATGTCATTTGAATCTCCAGATCTTAACCTATACCCAAAAAATCATGTCAATCCATTCGTTACTTTCGACGTGAAAGAAGGACAAATAAACAAACACACTTTCGCATTTACAATATTAATATGGATTATTATATTAGACATAATAAATTGTAAATAATGTAAAGGTAAATAGGCAATAATGGTAAATAAATCTTGATTATTTTAACCCAGATACAACTGCCTTATGTATCTGATACAGATATTGCCCTTTCCCTATACGGTTGACATTCGTGTCAGTTGAATATGACATTATAACCTTCGGAACTGGTTCAGCAAACTATTGTCAGGTTGACAAAACGAATTACCTACTACAAAATAAGTGTAGAGACAGCGTGGAAAATAGTTCTTTCATTTAAGGGGCACCTTTAGTAGAAAATTACACATACTCATACACTCACGGGAATGACAAACTTTCACGGGATTAAAATGTAGCAAAATGGCTTGATAGATTTGCTTCAAAAGGGGTTTGGGTTACTTTACCCAAACCCCTTTTGAAGCAAATCTATCAAGCCATTTTTCAAGAATAGTGTTAATTTTTTTAGCGGCCTATTTAATGACACATTATGTCTCTTGCAATCCATTACATATTACTATGACGCTGTCACTCTAGAATTAAGAATGTATTTCTGCAAAGAATGTTGCTTGCCAATCGTTTTTCCTCATCGTTCCTTTCGCTATGTATGCTAGTCTATTTTGCATTTAAAATTACGTAATCTAAATCTGTGCAATAGTAATTAGAGATTTAAAATTTATTGCTTGCTTTGATCCCGCCAACTTCAATATATTTGTCTTCTGCGTTCCTCATTATATGTTTGAGATTATTTTTTGCAAGATATTTTTGTTTCGGTTAGAAATATCTATTAATTTTAATATTTCGGCCAATATCGTATAGTTCAGAGGTTCCCGGACCTTTTGATCATAGACACTTTGGTTTGGACTTTTGGTTTGGATAGACCAGCTACATTTCCAAAACTATACAAAAAATGAGAAGATTTGCAAGTCTTGACACTAAATGAATATTATGCAAATTTTTAATGCTTTTGTTTTCTTTTATTATACTTATTGTAATTGTAACTTTCATTAAGAGCAAATGCTAAATTTCTTGCCAGTTCTTTAGAACAAATCTGCCGTCTGAAATGGTGGTTTGAAAAAATAGTGACTATTCGAAAGAGTTTGTAATAAGGCCTATTTGTTTGAGTTTAAAAGTAACAGTTGCTAAGCTTCTTAATATATTATTTGACTTTATGTCTTGTACCTATATTTTCATAATGGTTTAGATGTAATTGACACAAGATATCAGGATTAGATATTGCATTAATTAATTTGAGTTCAGTCGATGAACCGTCGATCAATGAACTACAGTTTAATTACAAATCAAAATTATTGGGACACATTTATGTTTGTACCGTTGCAATGGCATGTAGTGTAACAACTTGTATATGTTTTAGATCAACAAGGTATGTGGTTAAAGAATATTTATTTCTCAAAAGAATTACAAATTCACTGACTGAGAAACTTGCATGCAATCACATTTTGCATCACACACATAATGTCAACTTTAGGGTTAGGTACTATTGGTATGTATCTTTTTAAATCCGCGCTATTAATACCTGTCTCTCACGTAGTTCCTAGGGTAGGAAGATCTTCAAATGCTTCATTATCTCATCTAATTTCTTTCTGATTAACTTCGTTGTGAGTTCATTCCAAGACAGCTGTAGTTTCTCCCCCGGGACGTCAATAAGCTTCATTACTTATTGTCAATCTGAGGTCGCCGTTGTTGATCCTGGCTACACAGGAGACACATCGGTGGGAATGTGTGGTGGGCTTATCCCAAACCGCTGCCTTCACCATCGAAACTTTTTATAAGAGTTATCGTGGCAAACAAGAACAGGTTATCATAAACCGCTGTTGTTCCACTGCTAGGATGTGGGCCTTTCTTACTAGGCGCCTAGGAGAGACAGAAATTTGAAACACAAGGCATGATAGCTTAGGCATTGTCATAATAGGACGCGAATGCGCGATCATCGTTGGTTTGCGCGAATTTTACTCGTACGAACTCGCGATCAAACATAATGAACTCGAATAGGTGTCAACTGACAATCGCGCGACTCTGGCGCACGCTTATGAACACGCGATGGTCGCATTGCTTACTCGCGCGATGATCGCGGATTCGCGTCCTATTAGGACAATGCCGAGAGATGGCAAAACAAGTGAAGCTCGATCACCGAGCGAAGGTAGCGGTTACATCAATCAATGTGACAAGTTTTAGATCAACTTGCCGTGTTTAATACAAACGATTAAGTAGGTATTAGCCAGAACTGGTCTTCAAACGGTGATTCAATTTTGTTTTTGGGAAGCACCACACCTTACAACTTTCTAAATTGATGTTTGTAATCTTCGAGTATTTTTTATTAGACTTTAGTATCTAAACACACTGCCGAAAATACGCCACCGAAGTTCCGCTGATTGACTGACGTTTTCGGTTGATGACATGAACATACGCGCAACAAATAATAAGAAAAATATTCGGTTGCGCAAACAGTAGTTCGGCTGTGCGCTCGCGTCTGATTTTACGTTCCTACGTTTTCGGTTGATGACAAGAACATACGCGCAACAAATTATACGAGAAAAATTCGGTTGCGCAAACCGAAGTTCGGCTATACGCGACGTAATTTCGGTAAAGTGTATCACTAGTAATTCATATAGCATTGCAGGGATTGCAGGCGTAATTACGCCGAACTATTAAACTAAATGACGAGGTCCCAGGTTCGATCCCCGGTCGGGTCATGATGAAAAACGAACTTTTTCTGATTGGCCTTGGGTCTTGGATGTTTATCTATATATGTATTTGTTATAAAATATAACATCGTTGAGTTAGTATTCCATAACACAAGTTTCGAACTTACTTTGGGGCTAGCTCAATCTGTATGAATTGTCCCTATATTATATTATTATTATATAATAAATATTTGAATAAAAATATTTTGAATTTGAATTTGAATTTGAAATTAAACTAAATATTTAGACATCTATAGACAAGTTTATTGTTAAGAGAGAAAAGGGTTTTATAGTGCGTAACACTTAAAATCATTCATTAGAGTCGCACACTTAGTTTAATTTAAAAATAGATAAAGTGATAGTTAGTACCTAATTAACTCTTCGCTACCTCCAAGGTTATTTGTTAGGTTTTTTTTACTAAAGGTAGGAATATTTTGAGACTTGATTAGAACTATACTTTTTTTGCTATCATTTACGACCTTTGTTCAATGACTGTTCTATTCTTATTATTTTCATGGAAAGGACGAATTGGAATTTCCGACCGTGGTTAAGTAAAGTCGATTTTGAGTGATGATTTTTCTGTATTTTTATGAAAATTTTGAAGTGGTAGAATTGAAATGAAATAACTCGACGGCGAAGTATCAGCCTCTCGCAGAATGTTAGCGTGAAGCTATAATGTGTTTCGTTTGGTTAGTGAGAAATTAGAAAGCCCTATCTCCGTGCTTGTTTCTCATTAAAAAACAAATATTCGGACTTTCAAGACTTCCTAATTTTAATGTCCAAAAACATGGACCTAGAAAAAAAGGTGGACACCATCACTGAAACTAAAAAGTGAAGCACCCATAGTAAGCCACCTCGCGTATACGTACGAACCGGCCGGCTTACTATGGTGTGAATGTGTGCGTGCCGGTCAGCCATTTCACACTCACACATAGTTACGCGGCCGCCATTAGGGTGCTTCAATTCTTTCTTAGCAAGATTCCGTCCGCCTTTTTTTCTAGGTCCATGGTCCAAAACGTCAACTTTATGAACCATTTGTGACAAAATTATCCTTGAAATTGAGTCAACAAATGATTTTCTTGTTCAATCTAACTCATACCCATTTACAGTCTACATTGCCAAATATGTTTTTGTATGCAAAAGCCCATTCGCAACGCGATATCCCTGGCCTAAATTATTAAAGGAAAAATTGTAACAAGAAAAATTTACCAGTGATTATAAAAAACCATAAACGTTATGGCAGTTAGTGAAGGAAAACCTGATTCAGATAAAAGGCTTAGCAAACATATCATTGTGGTAATCGCGATAAAGGACAGAGGGTTCCGTATAATTCATTGTTCAATTCATAATAATAATATACTCTTTATTACACCAAAATAAACATAAAAATAAAAAAAAATTACAAAAGTACCTACAATGGGCGGCCTTATCGCTAGGCAATTTCTTCCAGGCCACCAGTAGAAAAATACAATTCTTATTTATTACACACTCTTTAGTTCATAAGTTCTCTAATAAAGTTTTATACTTTTTTACTTAGTTATATTTTTGTCTATTTTCATGTCAATTCAAATAAGATCATAATTTTAAGTTCCAAGTTCTTTGTTTTTCCAATATCTCCCGAACGAAATAATCTTTTAAATTTAACTAAAAACTAAAATATACAGTTTTTTTTACTAAAACTCATATTAAGAACTTCTCTGGTTATTTGAACTATTGCATGTAATTTTTTTTTCCACCAACTGGAATCATAATGTGTTAGGTACATACATATAACCGCGGAACCCTAAAAATGTTATCTCCTTGCAGTTATATTTTACAGTGAAGACTGGTTGTTGTTATTATCCATCTTAGTTTAAACACAGGTTTAAATCTGTGTGGTTAATCTCTATTTTAAACCAGTTTCATTTAAATTAATATTTTTTGCAATGTAAACAAGTAAACAGAGAGAGTTCCGTTGTCCATGTGGATATCTAACGAGATTATTAACTGTGTCCAGTCCATCCATGGTTCAAATCGTATAGGCATGTTTTTTTTGTTCAATATTCAAAATTCAAAACTTTTATTCAGAGAATAGGTTTCACAAACACGTTCTCTTGTCAGAGTATACAGTAATAAATGATTTGTATAAATTAATCTACTCTATAAACTACTAGGTACCATTTCGGAAACAAAAGCAAAATGACCACTGGTAAAAATAAATGGCGAAAGAAAACCAGCTACGGCCTTTTTTGTCATTTAAAAATATATAGTACTATTCTTTTTTCGCTATTCTAGTCCCACTGCTGGCATCCCTGCCGTTTGCCTGTTCCCCCCAATCTCCGCAAAAGACAGTCAAATCGCAAAAAATCACAACGCGCAATGTATGTAAAACTAACGGAAACTATTTCTTGATCTGCAACTAAGAAACATTGACATAGTACGACGTACATACGATACCTACCTATTAATAATTTTACGATTTAATAATATTTTATATGTGAAACGTGTTTATTGCTATTTACCATAATTATTTAACAAATTTTATTTTCTCAGTCATTATCCTCTTTAAAATGATGTCAAGATTAATTTTAATGTATTTAATTAATATCTCTAATTATATATCTCTAATTAATAGTATTTAAGATTTTATTCTACCACTTAGTATAATGAAGAGCTCGATGGCGTCGCTGTGTGTCGCACACTAATATCAACACGCAGGTTATGCAACGTCAGCCCTAGCCAGTGTATGGATGGGTTTCGTTATCTTGAGCTGCACTGTGCTTCGGAGGGCACGTTAAGCCGTCGGTCGTGGCTGTTGTCGATGGATGATCAGTAGTTAAGCCAAATCGGTGGCCTTCGGGCGGCTTGAAGCATTTGTGCAGCGTGGTAGAGTACGCTCTAATCACCTTCGATTGAAGAAAGGCCCGTGTCCCGTCAGTGGGATGATTATGGGTTGATGTGATAATTATGATGACTTAGAACTGTATTACAGACGTGCAAAATGAAAGCTTTCTAGTGTTAAGCATCTCGGCGGACGGACAGATAGACATGGTGAAAGTAGGATTCCTTATTTGCTACAGAACCCTTATTATGACAAGATGAACGAAATCGTCATCCTCTAGCTAGAATAACAAAATCAAAATGCATGTCGCAAGATCGTGGGAACAAAAATTTTGAAAGATTATGTTATTGAATCATGTTACTGAACTCAAATGCTTTTGGCGATATTTAATTGCTTTTAATGCAATAAATTGGCGATTTTTATTACAATGTTGAAGTGGTTGACGTAACCAGCCAGTTGGATAGGCCTTCACCTTCAGAAAGCGGGACACCAACTAACTTACTCTTCAATATAATTGTGATTTTAATTTTAATTCTGTGTAATTTTTGTTAAAAATGGCTAAGTCTTATTTGTACACTTGAAACTTAAATCAAAACAGCCTCTAAAATGCAAGCAAATAGCCATTTATATTATCTGATTAACATGATAATTTATTAATTAATATTTTTAGTACCTTTATAGTTACAGAATAAAATAAAATAAAACACTATTTATATTCTGACAATTTATAATTAGGTATTCCTATTTAAAACCATATTTTTTGTAATTTTCTGTTTCCCCCCATTTTTTTTAGTGCAGAAGAGATTATTTTAACAATGCTTTTTATGGCACTAGTAAAATACACCACAACTTCGTTTGCGTATATTTAAGAAAAACCTTTCTTAGTACACCCCTAGAGTCGTAAGGAACCTGCATTCAACATTTGGAATCTCTAGACTCAGCGGTTTGGGCTGTGCGTTCATATATAGTTAAGTCAGTCAGGACTTTGAATTTTATATGTATACTAGCGAAACCCGCGCAACTTCGTTTGCGTGTATCCCTACCCTACCCTACCCCTACCCCTACCCTACCCTACCCCTACCCTACCCCTACCCTACCCCTACCCTACCCCTACCCCTACCCTACTCCTACCCTACCCCTACCCCTACCCTACCCCTACCCTACCCCTACCCTACCCTACCCCTACCCTACCCCTACCCCTACCCTACCCCTACCCTACCCCTACCCTACCCCTACCCTACCCCTACCCTACCCCTACCCTACCCCTACCCTACCCCTACCCTACCCCTAATTTTTTTCCGTAAGAACCTTGTACAGAGTATTAGAAAACTACAAAAAAAAAATCAGCCAAATCGGTCAAGCCGTTTTCATGTTATGTCGTGACAACGGAAAACGGGTTTCATTTTTATATATATAGACTAGCGAAACCCGCGCAACTTCGTTTGCGTGTATCCCGCTTTCCCGTGGGAATTTTTAAATTTTTCTCTCCGTAAAAACCATCCTCGTACTTCAAGGAATATTCTAAAAAAAAAATCAGCCAAATCGGTCAAGCCGGGTTCATGTTATGTCGTGACAACGGAAAATGGGTTTCATTTTTATATATATAGATATAGATAAAAAATACGGAATAACATGACATCACAGACGTCACATTTTACTTTGATATGTTAATACAACAAACAAACATACGTTTTTCTGTACAAAATATTTGTTACCAATGACATAATAAGACACTGTGATATGATGTAGATTACCTAAATTTCTTCTTCCTCCTTGCATCATATTTCTCACTATTATTATTATTATTTGTTGGTGTGGGCTTTAAGATACTGCTTCGACCATTACTGATATTTTGTAGTGCCCTTTATTTAAATTTCCCTGTCCAGACCGGTTGCTTCTAGGAACTTCCAGATGTGCTGGGCAGAGAGCTGTTGTATCTCATCTGGAAGCAGTTTCTCACTGTTGGTCGTGACCTCTAGAAATCAGCTTTCGCCACCTGTTCCTATCTCCGACGGCGTGTGGAATTCCATAAAACTTGCTGTCGAGAGCGGTGCGATGCGAACAGGGGATTGATTCTCGTAACAAAAACCGATTCTATCTCGATTCAATTCAAACACACTCGCTGTCCCGTTCAATTTCTATTTTGTATGAGTGAGACAGCGATACTTGAATCGAAATTGAATCGGTTTTTGTTAAGAATAGGGGGTTAGACCAACGCATGGGGCTGTGTCCCCTTAGTCTCCTATCATCCACTTTGCCAGTGACAAAAAATAACAAACAAATCTGTCCGTTTTTGAATGAAAGAGTAATCCATACTTACAAACTTTTGTTGGAAATATGTATTCACGTTTCACCTTTATCGAATAACACAGAACAATTTAGCTCGAATTTAATTAATGACTCAACTCATTTACTTACCATACGTCATGTTATGGGAAAAACGTCTTTTGCATAATGTACTAATTATGTCACTACTATAGTAAATAGTAACAAGTGTTTTTTATATTAAACACCGCCGGCAAACAAGCAAGTGGACCATCTGATGGACAAGTAATTACTTTATGAACATCGGAAATAAGTCCTCTCTCCCTCCTCCCATCCCCTACTTTCCGATCACTTTCTTTCCTCCCCCTACGTTCCCGCTCTCCCTCCTCCCGTCACCACTTCCCAGTCCCCCTCCCCATTCCAGAACATCAAAACCAAGTTTCAAACAAACTTTTTACCACATTATAGGATGACTAGCTTTTTTGTCCGCGACTTCGTCCGCATGAAGTTCCGGATCCGTTCCCGTGGGAACCACATTGAATTTCGGGAAAAGCTATAGCTTACGTCACTCCCTGATAATGTAGCTTTCTACTGATGAAATAATTTTTGAAATTGGTCCAGTAGTTTCGGAGCCTATTCAATTCAAACAAACAATCAAATCTTTCCTCTTTAAAATATCTTTAGAGTATAGATTAGTATAGATTTACAAGATAAAAATATTAAAAACTATCCTATGTCCTTTTTCGGGTTTCCAACTATCCCTATAGCTATTCAATCGAATCGATAAGCAACCAGAGTTACTTTCGCATTTATAATGTTAAGTTATTATTATATTGTTTTACGGTTTACCTCAAGTTTCTTGGAACTGTGACGTCACATACCCGATGTGTGACCGCAATAATTTATACCTGAACTTTTCGACGAATCACTGGTTTAAGAGTAAACTTGTTTGTTTATTTTTACCTCCAAAACGAATTACGAACATGCGCAACATTTTTTTTTTGGACAAATCACACAGATTGAGCTAGCCCCAAAGTAAGTTCGAAACTTGTGTTATGGGATACTAATTCAACGATACTATATTTTATAACAAAAGCATATATATAAATAAACATCCAAGACCCGAGGCCGTCGTTTTTCATCATGACCCGACCGGGATTCGAACCCGGGACCTCCTGGGTTGCGGGCAGACATAGTAACCATTACGCCACGGAGGTCGTAAAAAAAATATGCTTGATTTATACCAGTTACACACGAACTTCGTATCCTGCTTTCCCGTGGGAATTTCGAAATATCCTTATCGGATGTCTACGTCATACAAAGAACATCTCCCAGTTTCAGGTCACCACTATCAACGATTTAGACTGTGCGTTGAGCTATCATTCATTCAGGGCATTTTATGTATATAGACACAGAATAACTATTATTAGGATAGATTTAAAATAAAAATCTATACAGAGTAACAGGTTATGGGACCGCGAAAATAGTTTACCGTTGATATTCTTATAAATATGTCGGAAAGTACAAGTCATAATTTCGCATATGAAAAATTACGTGGACGTGAAAACTACGTCGAATGAAAATTTGTGATGAAAAATGCACTTATTCACGCACGACAATGGTTTGATATTTTTTATAAAACCTCTAACAATAACTACTAGTATTATATAGATTACAATCATACGCAACTATACCATTTATTGTACAGTTGGTCTTCAAGAGAGGTAGGGCACAGCGGATAATCCGCTCCGAATCGGAGCAGCCCGTCTGGGGAAGGACCTCTAGCATTGGTCTCGGCCATGTTGTGTTCCTACGGTGAGTAAGAGCTCCATTTGGGGGGGTCGACAGGGTTTGCACCGCATGAGAGATGCCCCCGGTATTGCAAGCGTCTATAGGCTACGGTGACGGCTTACAATCAGGCCGGCCGTTTGATTGTTTGCCACTTTTTGGTATAAAAATTAAAAAAAGTTGGCTAATATCCCTGGATATAACACGTTGCCAGGCTCTACCACTCAAAGCAAAGCTATATCTCTCTTCTAATGACCGTTTTCACCTACGCCCCCTAGCGGTAAGAATAGTCTTATATAATCAAATGTCATAAAAATTGTTCCAGTTATTCCTAACCAGCGAGCATGTATCCAATAGAGACGTATTTGTCATTTTCTTCAAAAATAATTGTCCTCAAATCTCAGTTGTCTGCGCGCGCAAACACAATAGTGAGCGATTATGTGTACAATATACCAACACATTTGGACAAACCCATTGGACTTGAAGGTGTCTCTATTCAAAAGGTCTACGTACTCGATGTTCCTAACGCTAGAAGGCATTGGCGTTGGTGAAAACGGGCAAGTCCTCTAGTTACAATAATATACTAGCTTTTGCCCGCGGCTTCGTCGCGTAAAATTCTGTGTACCGATTTTTAGCTTCCTACCTTGAAACCTGGGAAAAGTCCTATATAAAACACGCTCTTTTAAGGGGTTGGGCAGTTGGTAGATTTAAAAAAAAATGATGCATGATTTTTTTGTTACTCACAAATAGTCCACATACCAATTTTTAACTTTCTACCTTGAAAATTGCGGAATGCTCCATACAAACTTCCACCCCCCATTTTAGGGAAGTGGGGGGTTAGACAGAGACAAAAAGTAGCCTATGTCACTCTCCATCCTTTCTACTTTGTCCACTTAAAAAATTACGTCAATTCGTCGCTCCGTTTTGCCGTGAAAGACAGACAAACAAACTGACACACACTTTCCCATTTATAATATTAGTATGATTTTTTCCAAGACATAGATAATTTCCATTTTATTATTCTTATCAAAATGAATTCTTGCGAATGAGTAAACCTTTATTAATAACGATAACGATTTGTATTTTCTTAATTACTATATCAATAAAAACAAAATTTAAAGGAGGAACCAACAAATAAAAAATACCCATAGTTATTGCCGATTGATATACTGATAAATCATGTTATGCCTATTTCTCAGATAAGAATTTTTCCGATATTACGCCTATTTCCTGATAGCGGGGAGTTTGTTTAAAAAAACGGCCAGTGCGTGGCAAACTCGCGCACCAAGGGTTCCGTATTATAAAAAAACGGCGAAATAATCACGTTTGTTGTATGGAATGTTTAAATATTTATTTTATTTTTAGTATTTCAAAGTCAAATATTTTTATTTAAATAAGTAGGCCTAATACAAGCTCTTTCGAATCGTCACCCTTTATTAGTTCATTTAAAGGAACTATGTGAGACTTCTATGATGTTATACAATTTTTTTAAAGTTTGGATAGGTTACATACGGTCTGAGATTTAATTTTGCTAATTAATCAACATGGATGGATCGCAGTCTTTTTTGCTCTGGTATTCGAATTATTGCATCATACTATCATTTGTCATCCAATATCATTGTACACATTGATAACACATGACACACGAGTAAGATTTGCTTGGTCAAATTTCAAAGATACAGTAAATATATTTTATCCTAGCTTTTTTTGCCCGCGACTTCGTCCGCGTGAAGTTCCGGACCCGTTCCCGTGGGAACCAAATTGAATTTCGGGAAAAGCTATAGCCTATGTCACTCCCTGATAATGTAGCTTTCTACTGGTGAAAGAATTTTTGAAATCGGTCCAGTAGTTTCGGAGCCTATTCATTTCAAACAAACAAACAAACAATGAGATCTTTCCTCTTTATAATATTAGTATAGATAGTCATAATATATACCTAGTAATGACGCTTATATTTTATATGTAAAATGTAATATACCATATGGAAATAGTTCATCATCCACCATCATCATTCAACCCATAATCATCCCACTGCAGGGATACGGGTCTCCCTTCAATCGAAGGTGATTAGAGCGTACTCTGCCACGCTGCTCCAATGCGGATTGGCAGAGGCCGGTGTTTTCAAGCCGCCCGAAGGCCACCGACTTGGCTTAACGACTGTCATCTACCGATAACAACCGGGCACGGTGAAGGTCGAGATAACGAAACCCATCTAAACGCTGGTTAGGGTCGACGTCGCTTCACTTGCGTGTTCATATTAGAGTGCGACACACAGCGATGCCATCGAGCTCCTCTAAGGAAATAGTTGGGAGAAAGAAAGAAATAATACCCCAAAATAAGGGCCAATAATTCATCACAGTTTCCTCCCGCGAACGCTGAAACTGTGAAATAAGATCCCCGCCGAGGTCTTTTTAGACTATAATATGGGGTACTTCAAAAGGGGCATTAAAAATATTTACAGGGTCGACAACGAGCGAGTGATACTCCCGGTGTTGCAAACGGCCATAGGCTGCAGTAACCGCTTACCATCAGGCGGGCCGTATGTCTGCCACCTTATTGGTATAGAAAAAAGTAGCCAAGGACTAAGAATTCTGCGTCCTTCTATACAGTTGTAAATACTTAAGCTCTTAGTGCATTCAAGAGCACGAACCATTATTAAATCACACCGTGATCGTGTGATAATACATTAATGTTATAAAAGATTTCCTCGTTGTTTTATCAAGACTGTCATAATGTTTATTATTCCCATATTGTTATAGAAAAATATATTATTTTTATAGTAATAAAGTACGTACGTATGAATAAATAGTTTATTATACTGTCGCATATATACATTTATTTATTATTATCATTTATAATCTTAGTATTTACGATCAACTCATAGTAGAAATCTGCCGTCTGAACTGGTGGTAAAAATTGGGACGATTGTAAAGAGTTTGTAGACCGATAATTTCGGGATTTAGAGAGATAGGGCACAGCGGATAATCCGCTCAAATCGGAGCAGCCTGTCTGGGGAAGGACCTCCAACTTACAGAAGATCGTAGCCAAATAGCATTGGTCTCGGCCATGTTCTGTTCCTACGGTGAGTAAGGTCTCCAGAGCTCCACTTGGGGGCGTTGGGAGGGTTGGCAACGCGCGACTGATACCCACGGTATTGCAAGCGTCTATAGGCTACGGTGACGCTTACCATCAGGCGGGCCTTATGCTTGTTTGCCACCTTTGTAGTATAAAAAAAACCATTTAATTTCTTATAAATATAGTCAGCCTGATTTTGTTTAAAACAAACAGTAAATTAGAATTTGGATGGCGTCGCTGTGTGTCGCGCTCTAAACGAATACGTAAGTTAAGCAGCGTCGACCCTAGCCAGCGTTTGGATGGGTTTCGTTATCTCGAGCTTCTCTGCTTCGAAGGGCACGTTAGTCGTCAGTTCCGGCTTTGTTCCGACTGATGTGAATGGAAGACAGTCATTAAGATAAGTCGGTAGCGAAAGAAGTCCAGTAACGGCCTTTTTATCATTCAATTCATCTTTTAACAGTATTTTGACATAAATTTATAATAGTATAGGATATAAAGCAATATAATTACCCCATGATTACATAATACAAAATTGACAATTATGTTACGCACATTCGCGAATATAAACATTATCGAAAGCGGTCCAGTCGCCCATGACTGGTCCGGAGGTATCTAAAACTATCGCGGTACCACTTTCGAAGACCTTCATATTATTTCGTAACCATAATACTGTTGTTTGTCATATAGATCGTCATTTATTTTGAAACTAGCGCCACGGGCGATTTTAGACGTTTTAAGTTCTCGTGGGAATTTTGGTAGCTATTACAAATTAATAAATATATAGGGACAAATCACACAGATTGAGCTAGCCCCAAAGTAAGTTCGAAACTTGTGTTATGGGATACTAACTCAACGATACTCTATTTTATAACAAATTATGTATTTGTTATAGATAAACATCCAAGACCCGAGGCCAATCAGAAAAAGTTCGTTTTTCATCGTGACCCGACCGGCATTCGAACCCGAGACCTCCTCCGGTCTGGCATGGTAACCATTACGCCACGGAGGTCGTCAAATATTTTCATTTGTTATCGAAATAAAGTATTTTTAACCCCCGACGCAAAAAGAGGGGTGTTATAAGTTTGACGTGTGTATCTGTGTATTTGTGTACTTGTGTATTTGTGTATTTGTGTATCTGTCTGTGGCATCGTAGCAACCAAACGGATGGTCCGATTTTAATGCAGTTTTTTTTGTTTGAAAGGTGACCGGTGCGGGAGTGTTCTTAGCTATGATTCATGAAAATCTGTTCAGCCATTTGAAGATCACCAGCTCTTTTCTATTTGATGAAGGGAAATGAGCAACTTCCACTAGTTAGATCGATTTGAAATTTGGTATACTGTTACTGTCATGATATTGCAAGAATATGGTAAACTTGATCTGATGCTGCAGCATCATCCGGAACCTGCAGTATACTCAACTCCTCGTCAAATTACAGCAGATGTATCGTGTTTGGGCTCATTGGAATGGTCTCATTGAATAGTTCATATATAGGTATAATTCACTAGCTGGGCTCGCGGCTTCGCTCGTCATACTTAATGTTTATTGCTATCGCGCTGTATTTTTATCCCCGACCCAAAAAGAGGGGTGTTATAAGTTTTGCATGTGTATCTGTGTACTTTGGTGCTAGATGGTAACCAGGGTCTGATAATGGGCTGCAAGGCGGCCATAGGAACTCGGTAATTAAACGACATAACCGCATCTAGTTTAGGCTCGTTTCATCCGTCTTGACGAGTACTTTGGTGCCAGATGGTAACCAGGGTCTCATGATGGAGCTGGAAGGTGGCCATGGGAACTTAGTAATTACACAACATAACCCTATCTAGTTTGGGCTCGTTTGATTCGTATTGACGAGTACTTTGGTGAAGGATGGTAACCAGGGTTTGATGATGAAGCTGGATGACTATCTATGATATTCCGCTATTGCTGGGTTAGGTAGGCTTGTGACCATCAAAAACCGAGCGAGCGAAGCGAGCGAGGCTCGACCTACTTTTGGTCACACACCTTTGTTAAAACAGTTATGGAGCTGATCTGATGATGGAGCTGGAAGATAGTCATGGGTACTCAGTAATTAAACGACATTTTTAGCGGTTTTGAGTCGGGGGTTTTTTAAATTTTAAATTTAAGTTTTTAACGAAATTAATGTCAACGGTCTGCCCAGCGACATTTAGGGAAATTTTTCATTAAAAAGCAAATAACGTTTACAAATATTTTACTCTTCTCATAAAAAAATGTAATACCCGTTTTCACCAACAATTCGTAAAATTTAACAATGGTTTGGACGTGACAAGCATACGGCCCGCCTCATGGTAAGCATCACCGGTAGCCTATAGACACTTGCAATACCGGGGGTATCGTTCGCGCGTTGCCGACCTAGTAAAAAGTGGAGCCCTGGAGCCCTTACTCACCGTAGGAACACAACATGGCCGAGACTAATGCTATTTGGCTACGATCTTCTGTAAGTTCGAGGTCCTACCCCAGATGGGCTGCTCCGATTTGAGCGGATTATCCGCTGTGCCCTACCTCTACGTATGACTGAAGTTACAAATAAAATCTATCTAATATAATATGTTTAGAACAACGCCATCTAGTGAAACCCCTTTCGAATTGTGTCCTAGATGGCGCTAAACAAAATAACGTACTTATACTTTTAAAAACTATTTTCGAAATTCCCACGGGAAAGCTGAATACACCCAAACGTGATTTTCGCTAACATCACAACAAATGATTCTTACGTATCCCATACACATAATATGTCGGTGTGTTAACTGTGTTAGTTAACCACATTAACAAAGGAAGCGCTAACTTAACTAATTGGTTATATGTTAATTAGTAACTTGTCGTTGCGATAATTTCTTCAAAGTTAAACGACAGATAAATATACAAATAATTATAACAAGTTTACATCAGGCATTCATTACAAGTTTTGAATGGATTATTGAAGTTTAACAGAAGAGCATTTAGTGTACCTAGGTAGAGCATTCATTCATTACATAAGCTGCTACACGCTAATACCTTATATTACATATAATAATAATAAATAATAATAAATATATAGGGACAATTTATACAGGTTGAGCTAGCCCCAAAGTAAGTTAGAAACTTGTGTTATGGGAAGTATAAGTAGTATGTATTTGTTATAAAATATAACATCGTTGAGTTAGTAAACTCAACGATGTTATATTTTATAACAAATACATATATAGATAAACATCCAAGACCCGAGGCCAATCAGAAAAAGTTCGTTTTTCATCATGACCGGGGATCGAACCCGGGACCTCCTGGGTGGCGGTCTGGCGTGGTAACCATTACGTCACGAAGGTCGTCAAAATATAAAACTATACCTAACTTCTTCCGATGCCATCCCTAACTTGATGAAGGAAGTGGTGAGACTTTTTTTGTCCCACCAGTCCCTTTAAAGGAACTGAAGGGTCTAGTGGGACAAAAAAGTCTCACTAGTTCTTATAAAGGGACTAGTGGGAATAAAGGTGATGTCCTTTCCTTCTGAGGTTGGTACTGTCCATCAACAGTAGCTTTGTGGCGTCATGGATGGCGTTGAAAACTTGAAACCATCGGTTAAAACCATGGACCTAGAAAAAAGGCGGACACCATCACTGAAACTAAAAAGTGAAGCAGACGAACCGGCCGGCTTACAATTGGTGTGAATGTGTGCGTGCCGGCCAGCCATTTTACACTCACATATAGTTACGCGGCCGCCATTAGGGTGCTTCAATTCTTTCTTAGCAAGATTCCGACCTTTTTTTCTAGGTCCATGGTTGTAACTCATACATTACTGGGGCAACCATAGATAAAGGAAGCGAAAAAATTCTTAATCTATGGCGGCAACATAATGCTGTGTTATCGCAATGATTTGTGCTATTCATGTGAATTTAAACTCGATTGAATTTCATATCGAATTTATATTAAAAAAATTTGAACGGAATATATTTTTTGAACAATAAGATCCGCCATAGTGAGCGGAAATCTTTAAATTGTTACTAAAGTATACCTATAACTAGGTATCAATTGAATAATAGATATCATATAGACGATACTACGTAATACTATTCAAAGTAATCCACGGTGTAATATTGTGAATGCAAGTACCTTATCTTGATATTATTGTTATATAAGTAGTACTAGTTAATCCACAATTCGTCTGCGTAGCTGTTTTTTTCCATATTGAGTATTGAGAACCTCGACCACTACGAACACGCAAGTTAATCAACTTTAACCCTAGCCAGTGTTTGGATGGGTTTCGTAATCTCGAGCTTCTCCGTATTTCGGAGGGCACATTGCTGTCGGATGTCAGCCGTTAAGCCAGGGGCCCAAGTCTGCTATTTTGAATTATGCGACCAACTATTGCCATGCCTTCACCACCCTATTGTCATCTGTCACAGCGACCTCCGTGGCGTAATGGTTACCATGCCAGACCGCCACCCAGGAGGTCCCGGGTTCGATCCCCGGTCGGGTCATGACAAAAAACGAACTTTTTTTGATTGGCCTCGGGTCTTGGATGTTCATCTATAATTATATGTATTTGTTATAAAATATAATATCGTTGAGTTAGTATCCCATAACACAAGTTTCGAACTTACTTTGGGACTAGCTCAATCTGTATGAATTGTCCCTATATATTTATTTATTTATTTATTATATTTCCATAGCGCCCAATTTGGTATACTGCTAAAAGTTAACTAGTATCTCAATGTATTGACTATAGAGTGTCAGTGGAATATGAACGGAATGGTCGACAGTTAAAATCTACCATGAACTACTATTTCAGCTAAATCGCTTTTATGTGAAAGATACTACCGAAAAGACCAATAGTAGTTCGATAGTGTGTCAATGAAAAACTATTTAAGTGACACACTATCTCGACACTATTGCATTTTACTTGGGCTCCTGATCGATGGCCTTCGTTCTGACGGTTTGAAAACACACTGATAGCTGACAATCCGCAGGGTATGCTCTAACCTCTTCGTTATAAGGAAGACCCGTATTCCTGCAGTGATTATGAGTTGGTACTTAATTGGTATGATGATAGATAGATAGATAGAATACTCTTTATTTGCATTACACAGTCAGAAAAAAGTACATTACACAATCTTACATACTAGTGTATATGCAACAAGGCGGCCTTAATGTAACGAATTTCTGTATGGAGTGGGCATAAAGATGCTGATCCTAAACTACTATAAACTAGCTTTTCCTCGCGGCTTTGCTCGCGTTAATTTTATGACATAGATCTCGTTTGACAACAAAACAACCCATAGCGCGACTTGTGGCGCCATCTGTTGGCCGATAGCATCCCATACGCCCTCTATAGTAGAAAAAATATTTTCCCTTTGGAATGACATACTTTCACGGTTAAAAAAGTGGCCTATGTTGGGCCCTGTACCCCTGACAATATATGTACAAATTTTCATAATGATCAATTGATTAGTCAAGTCGTGAAGGAATAACAAACAAACAAACTCACTTTCTGATATTAGTATGAGTATAATAGCAGCTTGCACAGAGATCTTTACTCGACTTGAGAACTTGCCTGTAGCTTGTAAATGAAATAAAATAAGAACTGAAATAAACAAAAACAATAAAATTACGTCCAAGGCGTTTATTTATTATAGCCTAGTTACATCCTTGACTATAGAAAATCAATTGAAATTAACAAAAAGTAAGGTCAACTGAACCTCATTTTGCACAATTATTCAACAAAAACTATTTCTCGCTCCATTTAAAATACATTGTCTATGGATTTGTGGTTTAATTTATTTCCGCGTTATGTGACCATTTTCATCACTATCAGGACATCGTGGCAGAGTAATATGAAGATGGCTAAATAAAATTAATAGGACGGAGTACGTACCATTATTTCCACAAGCAGAATCTGGCCCACATCTGCCTTCCTTTTTAACAGTATCCTGTCTACAAACCCATGTGATATTAGTAGGACATACTTTTTTTATAATTAAATTACTACAGCCGTATTAAAATTTAATAGCCGTTTTATTTTAACTCGCACTGATAAGTTAGAATGCGGTATAATGCGGGTAATTTGAATATTGATAACCTGAGCTCGAAGGCTCCGCTGCGGTCTCCATTTTTTTAAAGTCTGAAATGAAGTCATTGTATTATGTCAGTTGAAAAAGAAATGCGCCTGCAATGTAGCCATGGTGATGTTTTAATCACACTAGACCATTATCTAAATTTGAAATCTCTAGACGTAGCGGTTTGGGCTGTGCGTTGATAATATAGTTACGTCAGTCAGGACTTTGAATTTTATATAAATCTAGATAAATTAAGAAAATTTAAACATAAGCGGGCAAGTGCGTGTCGGGCCACGCACAGAAATTAGAAAACGCATTAAAAAATGCATGCATTATCCTTATTTAAAAATAATAATCTTTATATTAATCTATATCATTTATAGTGATAATTTTACAATATGATTATTAGTTTCGCTTCGCCTATTATACCTTAAGTCACAGAATAAATAATAGTACTACGCTTAAGTGCTTATGTAATGTCATCGATAAAATTGAATAAATAAATATATTAACTGTGCATATTATATAATATTATAAAATCTTCGGAAAATCGACGGTTTTACGCACACTTTACCTTTTTCTATAGGAATTTGGAAATTAAATAGCCTAAGTTAAATAGATAGATCTAAACAGACAAACAGATATCAAAAATGATGTTTTGGTAATTTTTATTAATGTAGATTTTAATATTAACGTTTTTTTCAATGAAAGTTATTCTCGACTTATTAATATGTAAATGGCTGAATAAAAATATTTATTACTATTTCCTTTTTATTGGCATTTCGTTTACGTTATTCCCCCTGTGAAATGATAATAAAATAATAATAAAATAATGTTAAATATTATCCTTGTGACGTGTATTGAAATGAGTATAGATAAAATTACGAATATAAGGAAAAATATATGTATAGTGCCCAGCAGTGGTAATACTGCACTTAGAAATAGTTTTACAGCTCTAAATAATTACGATTATCAGCTCTATAAAGTACACCTTAGAATTAAAACAAAACAACAATAAAGTATTTAATTTTGAATTCAAATTATGATAAACGATAAATCTAATAATTGATGACATGGGGAAGCACAAACGAACAAACGAATTGTTTTCGGAAAAGCGATGATTGCCGAAGTGCATATTTACCGCGCCGCCACCGCTTTCGGCGCTTTCCATGATTATGGTGTGTGGTGTGTGTGTGTGTCGAGCGAGACTGGTTTCATAAAAACATTGGCGATGTGGTTGAAGATCATTTTATCATAAAAAAAATATTCTGTTCCAATACTTCCAATATACTAGGAACAAAATCCTAAAACAAATTGTACATCGATGTGAAATAGACATGAATCGATCACTAATGTCTTTAGTGCGATTAAACAACATTGTGTTACCACAATAAGGTTGCAAACCATACACACAGGCTTTAGCGGAACAAAAGTTAAAGGTTGCAACTTTTATGAAAAATGTAAACATTCGAAAATATCGACGTAATTTTAGTCTGGACCTATTAGACTACGTCGTCTTATAATACTTAAATTTAAATTTATTACATAACGTTTAATTAAATTTTAATTTCTTGTTGACTCCTTAAAATCGCGTGCAAAGTTCTAATTTTAGTTATAAACCGTATAACGATTTTTTTTCTATGTGTAACAGATTCTAAGGTATAAAGCTTGTTGAAAATGCATAATATGTTCTTAGAAAATTGTTCAATGTTCCGCCAATTTTGCCGGTATGTGTAGTTAAAAAACGCCATCATTGAATTTCACTGACAATTATTTTATTCCATTTTCTCGTACAAGATAACAGATGATATCATCAAAAACGCTTGTACAAGAACACTCTGGAATCCATGTGCAAGTTTATTTGAATGAAGTATAGTCCCTAATTTCTGTGGTTTTTCCCCGACCTTTGACATTTCTTTATTAGGGCTGTCAAAATGCAAAAATAGGTTTTTCACTTCTCATGCTCAGAAAATGCTTATTTGCGCAGGATATAGGCTGCACAAAATCGAATTTTGTGCACAAGGGCAAAAACGTATCTACTCATAAATGTATCTATATTAAGGCTACTAATTAAAGTACGGTAGGTTATTTGATTAATTTAAGAAAATTATTTTATTTCAAAATTAATTTAATAGTAGGCTGTATAGGTCTGCAGCCCAAGCCTAATTTCAAAGTCGTAAGATAAAATAAAAAAAAGCGGCGGGAAAGGGGAAACAGGTCTTGTTTTTCGTGCGTTTATTTATTTATTTCCTCGCAATCGAAGTGAAAAGCAGAGTTTATAACTCGTCCACAAAACCATTTCTATCCTCGACATTACTATCAGCCCTCGCCTTCGGCTCGGGCTGCTAAAAGTCTCGGATAGAAATGATTCGTTTTGTGCACTTGTTGTAAAATCTACTATTTCCTAAGATTAGAAGTATTTAAACAAACTCTTCACTTACCCACATCCTCAGAGGTTTTCCATAACAGTAGACCTTGAGATTCATGAAACAAAATCCCAATTCTTATCATTACACGAACCAAGACAATGATGGATAGACTTTACCGCAGCCTCCTGATAAGATAAAAATAGTTTATCAACCACTTGAGAAATATATAAATGTAGAGACACGTCCCTAATCTATATTATAAAAGGTATACTGACTCATTCATTGACCGCAGTGAAATTTAAACCCTGTTTTTCTTAACTTGACTAATAATGTAGTAAACAATCTTAGCACGTCTTTTAACGAAAATAGGCAATTAAAATTATCATTCACACCCAAATTATAATAATATAGTTAGAAATGGCATTTAACACAACACTCTTATTATTCTGGCGATTTATCGATTATACATGGATAATTGAATGAAAAGACACGCTAAGATTGTTTACTACATTGATCAAGTTAAGAAAAACAGGTTATAGTGCACCTAAAAGTGATAGTCTCCTAACAACCCATACTTATCCCACTGCATTAGAGCGTACTCTGCCACGCCGCTCCAATACGCTTTGGCGGAGACCAGTGTTTTCAATTTCCTGGAGGCCAGCAACTTGACCTAACGGAAGTCAATACATTAAACTAAGTTGCAGAAACGCAAATTAATCTTAATTCCACAGTAAGTTTCAGGTCTTTTTGTCTTCTTTATTTTTGACAGTAACAGTCATGATTTAAAGTATCATTAACTTTGCGTGTATTTGTGCAACACACCTTTAGTTTAATTGTTACTATTACTTATTTAATTTAATACAATGTGTGTTAAACGTTAAACTCTCTAAGTAAGCACTATGTACTAGTACCAAGTAAGTACTACATGCACTTAACAACAAGTTCGTGATTTCATATTTATCGTCTGAATACGTGACCAAATCAAATTTGTAAATATAACATGTTTTCATTAAATATTATATAACATTATATGGGTTTTTGGGGTAGGAGGTCTCAAGGACTTTACGTCAAAATACATAATAGGTACCATTTCTATGTATTTATAATATTATACTTATATGATGCAATGAAAACTCTAACATAGAAATTAAACTTAAGAGATGTAGAACATAAAGCTGGCAAACATGCATACGGCCGCCTGATGGTAAGCATCACCGTAGCCTATAGACGCTTGCCGTGGGTATCACTCACGCGTTGCCAACCCTCCCAACCCCCCAAGTGGAGTTCTGGAGACCTTACTCACCGCAGGAACACAACATGGCCGAGAGCCGAGACCAATGCTATTTGACTACGATCTTCTGTTTGGTGGAGGTCCTTCCCCAGACGGGCTGCTCTGATTTGAGCGGATTATCCGCTGTGCCTCACCGCTGTCCATGGTCAGTGGTGATTGTTTACCATCAGGTGACCCACTAGGACGTTTGTCCTCCCCAGTCTAAAAAAAAATTAAAAAGAACTCGTGTCAAGCCAGTTAAGTTGGCGTTAAAAAAATTGTCGAAACGTCGGCCTCAATATCATCCTTGGTTTCAAAATGACACAAATTGGACGTACACGAGTTTTCATGACATTTCAGTTCTTGCGAAATATTTGAATTATATGAAATTTGCTATTTCGTGAGACGAAAATTTATTGTGTGGTCCTTATGTGGGAATTGGAAAGCATGGTAGTGGTACTTATGTCACTGAGCATAGCAACTTCCTACCATACAAGATGTGTACCACCTTTATAAGTATTGAATACTGCTTTGCCTGATATTCAAACTGAAGGCAAGCACAGCAAATACGGAACCCTACATTGTGCGTAGCCCGACACGTACTTGCCCGGTTTTCTTATATAATTTGACAGAGACCGCCATAACTGTGAGTGATATTATGTGTCTTTAACTTTAAAAATAGTTTTGAGAAATTCATTGTTAGTAAAACATTTTTTCTATTTATCTCGTAGTTTTTTTCTTATTTTTTTCAATGACAAGATAAGATAGATAAGATTTCTATAAACCCATTCAGAATCTGACTGGAGATAACATTGCTTAACTTGTGTGATTTTTGACACGCGTAAAAACGCCATTGGGCATCTCCAGTTCACAATGAACTAGGGCTGTGTAAAATATTAATAAACTAGATTCATTAAGTGTGATGCAACAGACGGGCACGTACTCGTATTATTATTTTAATGGCGCCGCCGCGGCAAGATGACAATTCTTTGAATAAATCAGCGAGTCTCGTAAAAACACGTACAGACGGACGTTCACGACATTCTTTCCATGTAATCATTAGGGCTGTCTCTTATTCGCAGTTTGCCACACTGGACTTGTTGCGAAAAGTTGTACAAAAACATAATTGTATTTATTTTAGCACAATAGAAGAAGGTGAGATAAAAATTACGTTTTCTCGAATTTTAAATGCTTTATGTTCGAAAGCGTTCTTGCAAGTTGTTATTTAGGGAAGTCATTTGAATCTTTCGTACTTGGTGGTAGGATGAGAAAAGACAATTCGAAAGGGCTATTAAGTATATTTGAACATAAATTTCACAGGAGACGGTGGTGATAGTGTTTGGCTAATCGCGATTATAGCATTATGCCACAAAGTCAAAATATTTTAATTCAAGTAAGCCTATTAGTAACGTCCTTCTAAACTTATTTGCAACATTTCGGAACAGTTATTTCAGTTTATGGGTTCAGTTTCGTATATTTCTTCCATTATTAGTAGTTCTCTAACCTAAGACATGTCTTAGGCCGAACACATAGACCTACGTTGAAAATAGAAAAAAAAAACTAAAAATCAAAAGAGGTTGTCACGTTTTCCATGTTTTTACAATGAACACGTTTTTACACATCACAATCTGAGCTATATCTGTTAGTGTTCTATTGCGAAAAACATGTTTTTTTGTGAAATCTAAAACGCAATATACTACTGAATCGATATTGGGGCTCTGATTGGACACTAATTGAGGCAACACACTTCTATTTATCATACCATACTTTTAAAACCATTTTATTTAAAGACAACTAGCTTTTTTGCCCGCGACTTCGTCCGCGTGAAGTGCCGGACCCGTTCCCGTGAGAACTACATTGAATTTCGGGAAAAGCTATAGTCTATGTCACTCCCTGATAATGTAGCTTTCTACTGGTGAAAGAATTTTTGAAATCGGTCCAGTAGTTTCGGAGCCTATTCATAACAAACAATCAAATCTTTCCTCTTTATAATATTAGTATAGATTAACTATAAAGTTGACATATTTTGACATTATAAAATAATAAATTTAAATATAAATAACGAATATTTTTTTGACAAGCACAATGTAAAAAAAATGATATTCGTGTACATTTTTGGACATGGTGCTTATTATGCCATTTGACGAATAACTATTAATATAAAAACGTAATAGTTATTCATTAACTAGCTTTCCCTGCGGCTTCGCTCGCGGTTAATTTTATGACATAAATCTCGTTTGTCAACAAAACAACCTATGGCGCGACTTGTGGCGCCCTCTGTTGGCGGATATCGCAATTGCAGCGCCATTAGTAGAAAAAATATTTTCCAATTGGAATGACATACTTTCACGGGACAAAAAAGTAGCCTATTTTGGGCTCTGTACCCCTGAAAAAATATATACAAATTGTCATAATGATCGGCTGATTAGTCAAGCCGTGAAGGACTATCAAACAAACTCACTTTCTCATTTATAATATTAGTTAGGATTAGGATGCGTGCAAGAGCACAATAATCAAATGTTCTATACAAGCGTCATGTCAAAAAGTATTGGGTGCGCATTTTTGGACATGTTACTTATCATTGCCATCTTGCGAATAAACAGCAACAATCTGCGTCATTGCACTAATTATAAAATATATTTTTTCCTGATGCGACAACCCTGTCTTAGAAAATTTTTAACAAATGCTTGGTTCATGCTCGTTACAAGTCTTTTATCCGCTGGAATCATGAATATTGAAGGCTTCACAATTGTATTGGCGAACAACCTGACGTGCGTTATTGGGTCGTTGGTACAAATATTACTTGTTTTGCCCGTGCGTGTGCTTGTCTAGAATTACTCTGAATAACCTAGATAATCTTCTCAGTCGTATGCTCTTTACAGAGTAGTCGTGGACACGCGCGTCTCCCGTTAACGTCTTACTACCGTTCTCCATCTGTCTCTGGTGGAAGCTTGCGCATTCATTGAGAGGCTCCTGGGTCAGAGACTTGATCTGGTCGGTCCAGCGCAGAGGAGATCGTCCTCTGGATCTGCAGCCATTGACTTGGCCCTGCACTACCAAGCGCTCTACGGCATCACTTCCTCTTCGCGTCACATGTCAGAAGAACTGCAGTATACGGGATCGAACAAGGGTGGACAGCCGTTCTTTGATGTGGAGTTTAGAACAGACTCATTGGTGCGATGTTGTGTCCAAGATATACGTAAGAGCCTTCTCCAGCACCACATCTCTAATGCGTCAATACACTGTCTCTCCCTTTCCCTCACACTCCATGTCTTAGCTCCGTACAAGAAAATGGGGAACACCAATCATCTCACGATACCTAGATAATAAATAAATATATAGGGACAATTCATACAGATTGAGCTAGCCCCAAAGTAAGTTCGAAAGTTGTGTTATGGGATACTAACTCAACGATAATATAGTTTTATAACAAATACATAATATAGATAAACATCCAAGACCCGAGGCCAATCAGGACAAGTTCGTTTTTCATCATGACCCGACCGGGGATCGAACCAGGGACCTCCTGGGTGGCGGTCTGGCATGGTAACCATTACGCCACGGAGGTCGTCAAAATAATTGAGTAGCTTATTTAATAATAATATGAATAAGTATTCTAATATACTAGCGAAACCAGCGCAACTTCGTTTACGTGTATCCCGCTTTCCCATGGGAATTTCAGAATGTATTATACATATAAACCTTGTTCTTGGTTGGATCACTCTATCTATTTAAACCGCATTAGAATCCGTTGCGTAATTTTAAAGATCTAAGCATACATAAGGACAGACAGACACGGGAAGCGACTACATTTTAAATTATGTATAGACTACAACATGACAAGAGAATCGTGCCTGTGAAAGCTTACTTACTGAATAAAGATTTTCATTTTCATCATCATCATATCAACCCATAATCATCCCACGCAGGGATACGGGTCTCCCTTCAATCGAAGGGGAGGAAGAGTGTACTCCGCCACGCTGCTCCAATGCGGATGCCGGTGTTCTCAAGCCGCCCGAAGGCCACCGACTCGACCGATAACAGCCGGGACCGACGGCTTAACGTGCCCGAAGTACGGAGAAGCTCGAGATAACGTAACCCATCCTAACACTGGCTAGGGTCGACGTCGCTTGACTTGCGGTTTCATATCAGGACTTTGATATTTATTTAGATTTATGAAATGGTCTGGCCTGGCATTTTTTTTTTTTTTTTTTTTTTTGTTTATAGTCAGGAAAATGCATACTGCATGCCCCGCCCCCCGCCCCCCCCCGGCCTGGCCTGACCGTCAATAAAAACACAAAAAAAAAAATTTTTTCAAGACTATGTTCTACCACTTTGTTAGGCTAGTTAATGTAATGTATATAACGCATACCAAATCACTGCTTTCTAGAATATTACTATTTTAGCTCCGAGACGCGTAATCAAGCGTCTCGGACAGACAGACGGACATGGCGAAATTATAAATTCCTTGATAGTTTACTAAGGAACACGTAATACTAATTAACCCTTAGAATTGAAGGGCGCGTCTGACAGACCACATGGTAACATACTTAATGCATTACATATAAAAAGTACTAACGTACGCATGCGCGGGCGTCGCTCGCACGACTGGCAATCTAACATTTTTATCACTCAACTCTTGTAGTTTATTTGTGTTTTTTTTTTTCATGATAATAGTCTTTATAATCAGTCTGTGAAGTCGTGTTGACGCGAACTGACGTAGAGTCACGTAATTGGAACATTTAAGTGTTGTGCATGTGTTATTGTCAAGTCGATTTTGTTGTAAGTAATGTGTGATTTAAAAGCGAGTTTGCTTTCGTCATTATCAATAAAAAAATATTAAGTATATTATATTTTAAAAAAGTTGTATTGGTGATAAATACAATAACATTTGATTTGTTCTTTCACACAGAAAAACGCAGGTATTATCGTAGTTTATATATCACAATCTGACTTATTATATGTAAGAGACTGGTGTCTGTACTAGGACCTGTATGACAGATCACCGTCTCTGGACCAGGTGGATAAAGAATAGTACAATCATATCAACCCATAATCATCCCACTGCTGGGATACGGGTCTCCCTTCAATCGAAGGCGATTAGAGCGTACTCTGCCACGCTGCTCCAATGCGGATTGGCAGAGGCCGGTGTGAGAGTAGTAAAAATACTAGCTAAATTGTAGTACATAGTTTTCTATTACATAAGAAAGAATTTAATATGTTAGAGTGTATTGAAGAGATAAGTAATTTAAATAATGGTTTAGGTATTAAGACTTTAGATATAGGTACCAGTTGCATCGTATTTAAAAAAATAAAATAAAATAAAAAAATAATAATAAAAAAATAAACTCGATTGGCGTGTCGGGCTATCACACACTTTCCCAGTTTCTTTAGTCAGGCCATGTATAGTTTAGGTTTCTGTTTGCTACGGCTTTGCTTGCTTTCAGATGAGTCTAATGTCATACTCAATGACATTTGTACGTTTTCATAAAAAAAACATTTTATTCAGTTCGTCAGTTACTCGGTAACTAGTAGAGCCTACTTAACTGTGATAGTTTTAATTTTAAAACCCTAATATGGACTATTGATTTTTGTCTTTCTAAACACACGTAGATTTTATTACCTAGTCTCTATCTAAACACAATACTTTCGCTAATAGATAGACCACTGTATAAGAAAAAAGTCGATAAATGATATTTCCACACCAATATTTTTAAGAAAAACCTCTAACGACACCCCACAGCATGATAGACGCGAAATAATCATTGGATCTCTAATTCACGTAGAGCGTTTGACGACCTCCGTGGCGTAATGGTTACCACGCCAGACCGCCACCCAGGAGGTCCCGGGTTCGAATCCCGGTCGGGTTATGATGAAAAAACGAACTTTTTCTGACTGGCCTCGGCTCTTGGATGTTTATCTATATATGTATTTGTTATAAATATAGTATCGTTGACTTAGTATCCCATAACACAAGTTTCGAACTTACTTTGGGGCTAGCTCAATCTGTGTGTTTTTTTTTTTGACAATGTTGCGCAAATTTATTGCGTTATAGCTAGTGAAGCGCTAACGGGATACGCTTCACCAGCAACATTGTTTTTACGTGGGCGAGGTGTCAACCCGCCGCACAACCCCCGAAATGCTGGAGGACCACACCCGTCGTTGGTCAGAGAGTCCATCGGACTTAGCCGGTTAGTGTAGCTAGGCTGTACTACCGACCATTCCCCTATCCGCCACCTTGGGGACGCTCCCCTACGCAGCGCGGGGCTTCCCTATATATTTAATTTAATTTAATTTAATCCCTCAAATAAACTACACTTTCTTAGTACCTTACAAACTCGCGTTTAGTTATGAAAACCGAGGTTAGGCGAGTTTGAAAAATGCCCTCTCCAAACTCGCCTTACCTCGTTCATTCGTCGTCTAACTTTATATAATTTATTAACTCATAAAGATCGTAACAACTTAATTTATGGAAACAAGATCGTTCGTTTTAGATCGAAGCCTGCAGGCAGATAAGTGTCGACCTTTATACTAGAAATACTTAGTTGTACAAAATAGTATATTTAACTACAAGCTAATTAGTTTTTTGCGTAACCTTGTGTCGTCGTACTAGCATCTAATTAAAACAAGTCATTATCTTATTCGACACATCTCTTTTTTGTTTATTCTACATTTTATTTGACTGGCTTTGTTTTTTCTCTCACTACTGTGAATTTTGTCTTTGTACACTTCTTCCACGTGGCTCTACCGTCTAGAATTCTAGATCATGCATATCAGACTCAAAGTAAGTTGGCTAAATGTCTAGGGACCATAGAATCATCACATTAATTATGTACAGTACAATAATAAGGTACATAATACTAACATATTTTATTTCCAATTTTTCTTAAAATAAATTACTTTAATTAGAAATAAGTTAAAAAAATAGTTGAATGAATGAATGAATAAGTATATTTATTTGCTTAGTTAGACAAAGGTATACATTAGATGTTATAAAGTAAGGACGGTACGGTCTACTTTGCCTGCCACATTATAGCATGCAAATATTAAAAAAAATATGTAATGTACAGTCAAGAGCAAGTCTACCTTTACATATTGGACTTTGTACCATTCTTAAGTTCTATGTCATAAGAGCCAATATGGTACTGCGAGTGTAATGCTAGACTTGGACCTGACTGTACAACAACAAAATTATATTAAAGATAAATTTAATAGTAATTAATTATAATCAACAATGATAATTAAAGTTAATTAAAGGATTATTTTTTATATTTAATATTTTTATATTTAAGTTTAACTAAGTTCCCATTTGTATAATATCTGCATCGAGAGGGTTAAGAAAAACAGAGTTAGTTAAGACCTAGCTAGAGTATGTAGCCATTAATTATGTAGCGTTAAGACTAAAAAAACTTTGTATTTTTTTTTTTATATCAGTACTGATTTTTTATTTTCTTTTTCAAATAAGAAACAAATCTATGTATGTACACTAAAACTAAACTAAACATATTAATATAAACAAATTATAATGAACCTAAAACTAAAAACCTTAAAAAATCAAATAAAATAACTAAAATAAATATGGAATTAAAATTCAAACGCATTTCGTAACGGTCTGAATGAAATATATACCATAATTTAGTTTCGAAATTCCCAAGTGAACAGCAAAAATAGGATTTCGCGTAACAACGGGAACCACTCTCGCATACAAAAAAAATGCAAATCAAGTAATTTACTTTAAACTATTTAAGCTACAGTTACATCATATGTCCTCGGTTAAAATATATTCTAGGAGATTATGAGAAATGTTAACAAAACCGTGGTTAAATAAAAGCGTTAAAAATTCATAGACATTTAACTAAATGCCGTGGCGTGTCTTGCGTATTGATTTTGGGAAGTATACGCCTTCTGTTCTAGAAAAATGTAACATGTGTATCATCTTTTTAACAATAAAGAGCATTAGTGAAATATTAATTATTTGGAATAAAAATTTAAAAACTTAAAAGCAAAAACTTTAAACAAGAAATCCACAAAATAGTCTTCTTATAAATTTTTATGTACTTATACCTACATTGTAACTAATGAGTGGAAAAAAAAAAAAGTACAAAATGACAAAAAAGGCCGTAACCGGTTTTCTTTCGCCATTTCTTTTTACCGGTTGCCATTTTGCTTGTGTCCGAAATGGTGGTAGTATATAACGTAGTTTATTTATTTTTATTTAAACAAGTTGTAAATGACAAGAAAAAGTGCCTGTGAAGGTCTAATTTCTGAAATAAACGATTTCATTTCATTTCATTTCAGTAGAATTAGGCGTTCCATCCAGAAAATGACAAATACCCAATACAAACTTCCACCCCACTTTTCACCCCTTTATGAGTTCCAGGATAAGAGCATGCTCAGTAGTCAAATAGTAAGCAATCCCAATGGTTTATTAGCGTAGATTCGACTCCCGCTCAAGATAAAGATGCAAAATCTTGAAACCATTGCAAATCATCATTTATGTGCTAGAATACAAGTTAATATGTAAAAGATCTTATATTACACTAGTAAAATACACGCAACTTCGTTTGCGTATATCTCGCTTTCCCGTGGGAATTTTGATAAATCATTTCTTAATACATCCCTAAACGTCGTAAGGAACCTACATTCCAAATTTGGAATCTCTAGAGCCAGCGGTTTGGGCTGTGCGTTGATATATAGTAAAGTCAGTCAGGATTTTAAATTTTATATAAATATAGATAGATAGAATAAGCTTTATTTGCAAAACACACAGTGATACAGTAAACAGTAAAAGTAACAAACAAAACAAGTGTATATGCAACAAGGCGGCCTTATTGCTCAAAGCAATCTTTTCAAGGTAAATATAGATTAGTGTTAGTATTCAGCCTGCATGCAAAAATTTACATATTCCTACAGTACCTACGGTTTCCTTATGGTAAGTAAAGTACCATAAGACTCTTACAAGTAAAACATTGGAGCCGTGCGCCTACCGTCTATCTGGCGCTAACACGTAATGTATTTTAACTTCCATTTATCTTGAGATAACAGTGATTTTACAAAAAAAAATTATATCTCGAACTGTACCGTCACGATAATGTTTTTCAGTGATTGCTATGATAAATTGTTTCCAACTGGCCTCGAATATTGACAGAAATATAGATTTTGTAACAGAAGGCGGAGTTAATAAAATCTTCATAGACAATTGAATTGAAAATAGTTATTGTGTCTCAGATTACCATTCATATGAGTTTTGTATAGAATTTAGAGAGAAAACAAATATTATTATTTATTTTAAGAGAGGTAGGGCACTGCGGATAATCCGCTCAAATCGGAGCAGCCCGTCTGGGGAAGGACCTCCACCTTACAGAAATATCGTAGCCAAATAGCATTGGTCTCGGCCATGTTGTGTTCCACGGTGAGTAAGGTCTCCAGAGCTCCACTTGGGGGCTTGGAAGAGTTGGCAACGCGTGAGTGATACCGCTCCCGGTATTGCAAGCGTTTATAGGCTACGGTGACGGCTTACAATCAGGCTGTCCGTCAGCTTGGTTGCAACCTTTGTGGTATAAAAAAAGCCCTTTCAATGACCTGAAAAGTTAACATTACGTAAGGTTATCGGGATAAGCCCACCTCAAATTCCCGATGTGTCTCCTGTGTAGCCAGGATCAACAACGGCGACCTCAGATTGACATTATGCAATGAAGCTTATTGACGTCCCGGGGAATAAACTACAGCTGTCTTGGAACTCACAACGAATTTATTTCATAATCAGAAAGAAATTAGACAATACTTCCAGCACCAAAAAAGTGCCTGTGAAGGTTTAATTTCTGAAATAAACGATTTCATTTCATTTAATTCGAAAGATTAGTTAGGATGTTTAGGACATACCCAAAGCGACAGGTACACATCAATCACTAGTTTTATCGTAATATTTTTAAAATAAATCGACTAAGTATATACTTAACCACTACATAGTACACAACATTTTTAACTAACGATGTTTGCCTAACACAAAAATCGAACCAAGTGCCTTGATTCCATGAAAATGACAAAATAAAAAAATATCAATCGTTAAAAAGTAATCAACGCTTTAATATACAGGTTGACAAATATTTATTATACAGCGTGATGGTAAATATGGAGCTGATAAGATAGATGGTTGAACAATCATATGGGTGTTACTTGACCTACTGTTACATTATCACGGCATGTCTACACAGCAAACAATTTTATTATAAACAACGAAACATGACGTTCATAATAAACTAGAGAGACCCTCGGTAACTATGTAGTTTTCCTTTACTAGTAGCCAACACGGCTGGCTCGCGCAGACGAAGTTCGAAACTCATACAGGGTGAAAAAAAAAAAACGACCAACACAGACGAATGTTTCATGTTAGCAACCTTAGAGACATGCGTTATGTATAAGTTTAATAAAAAAAAAAAAAAATGCACTGACCTGTTAATTTTCTACGTATTGATATTTATTCCACCGCAATAATGCATTAGGATAAGATACCAAAACATACGGATATTTTCGTTAAGAACCACAAAAAATATTTAGAACACTAAACAACGCACAGGTTAAAAAAAAACGTGGTCAATTACCGATTGAAACAAAATTTTTAGGGAAGAAAACATAACCCAAGATATTTATAATACTTAACAGACACAACTAATGTTTGTTATTAAATTTCTCTTACGTTATGCATTCAAATATTCAAAAAATTTCTTCAGAGAATTAGGTCTTTACAAACTCTTTCTATTGTCAGAGAGTGCATAAATGATTTGTGAAATTAAATCTACTTAAACTACTACTTTTCCTGAAACAAAAGCAAAATTACCACTAAAAGAAATGACGAAAGAAAACCAGTTAAGGCCTTTCTCGTCATTTAAAAACATCGTACATTTTTTTACAATATATAAAATAAATAAATAAATATATAGGGACAATTCATACAGATTGAGCTAGCCCCAAAGTAAGTTCGAAACTTGTGTTATGTTATGGGATACTAACTCAAGCATATTATATTTTTATGACAAATACATATATAGATAAACATCCAAGACCCGAGGCCAATCAGAAAAAGTTCGTTTTTCATCATGGATCCGACCGGGGATCGAGCCCGGGACCTCCTGGGTGGCGGTCTGGCGTGGTAACCATTACGCCACGGAGGTCGTCAAATAAATATAAATTAACGTTTGCAATTTTTTTGAAAACTGTCGCGTACAATCTGTGTGTGTACTTACACTTTACCTGTTTCGTGTGTGCACTAACACAATTAATATTTATCCATCATTTTAAAGCAAACTTGACGTCTTGACGTTATTAAGTCTAAATGATTCATAACGCTATTATCAATTAGATAACGTATATTCTACTAGGTCACTATTTTCGTCTCTATATTTATAGATATTATGAAATTATGTCTGTATGTCAGTCTCGTTTGGATCAAGTGTGAGTTGGATTTGAAAGAGGGGTTGTTAAAATTAAATAAAAAAAATTGCAAGTAGTTTTTTAGGAAATATTTTTGTACGTCAATTTTTTTTTTTTTTTTTGAGTATTTTCTCGTTATTAGATAATATAAAATGAAGTAGTTGTTTGCTTAGATATCTTAATCTATTTAAAGGCTGATTTACATAGGTACAGTAGCTGGCGCCAGAATCACTGGATTCCGGCGCTGCCCTGACTCTGACACTGGATCGCGTCGTTTACACGCGTCCAGCAATAATTCCTGCTTTGGTGCGGTGACTATATGTACGATGCGCTAGCGATTAGTGGTGCGTAGTGTTTATACTGATCCAGTGTCACTGGCAAGTGCTGCGCGGGGTGCGGGGGGCGGTCTTTGGATCGAAAAATAGGCGGTCGGTCTATTTTGACCCAGTGCTGGATGCTGGACTGGATTGTAACATGTCTACACTGTACAATGGCGATTTAGCGCCGGAATCCAGTGAAGCTGGCGTCAGCTAACTGTATCAATGTAAACATGTTTCAATCCAGTCCAGCCTTACTTAACGGATTTTAATGCAGTAGCAATAGATATAGTGAAAAATTAAGAATATAATTTAAAATTTCAACTTCTATTTAATATTATTTTATTTATTTCTTAGTGCCTCTCGCACAGCGGATAATCCGCTCAAATCGGAGCAACCCGTCTGGGGAAGGACCTCCACCTTACAGAAGATCGTAGCCAAATAGCATTGGTCTTGGGGTCTTGGCCATACTGTGTTCCTACGATGAGTAAGGTCTCCAGAACTCCACTTGGGGGGTTGGGAGGGTTGGCAACGCAATTTAAAATTTTGTAGCGTAACTGTCGGGTGGCCAGATAACACTGACATAAAAATAAAATGTATCCTTATTATACATTGTACATATCCTCAACACTGAAAAATTAACCCACTTAACGTCACTCACAATGTTTATCGCAAATTAGATGACATAATTGCAATTTTAATAGTTTAGTGACAGAACAATTACAACCACGTGAACAAGTCACGTTTGATAAAGCATTGTGTTGAATCTATACATATAATTCTAACTGGCTGATGGATCAACGGACAGCCCAAACCGCTGATGGTAGAGACCAGCCGTACACGACCGTACCACGACCACGACCATGCCGTATCACGATCTTTTAATACTATACTTAAAGGATCCTCAATACTTCCTACTCCGACTATCTTCTTTCTGATTAAACTCGTTGTGAGTTCCAAGACAGCTGTAGTTTTCTCCCTCGGGACGACAATAAGCATCATCGCTTATTGTCAATCTGAGGTCGCCGTTGTTGACCCTGGCTACACAGGAGACACATCGGTGGGAATTTTGTGATGGGCTTGTCCCGATTATCCTTAAAGGATTGTGTAAACGAGACGTCGCCTTACATCATGTATTTCGCTGTCTCCCTTACTCAGCCGTTCTTGTTTTGTTATAAGCGGTCATGGTAGGAGGCCTGCTTCATTATTCGCGTTATAAAAACAGTTACAATCTCATGGCAATCTCAAGCGCTTATACAAAATAGGAATTGAGCGAGATAGTGCGTGAGTTTGAGATGAGATTGAAATTGTTTGTGTTACGAGAATGGACCCGCAGAAATTTAGGTGTTTTCTTTATATGACGTAAGGCATCCGATTATGAAAGGATTTTTTGAAATTCCCACAGAAAAAACGGTGTACATACAAACGAAGATGTGCGGGATTCGCTAGTCTTTAATAATATTCAATAGGTCATCATTATCAGCCTGTATCTACTATTGGATGAAATACGATCCTCCTCTTTCTGTATCCACCTCCTCCACCCGCTTTTTTGAGGTCATCTGTCCATCTAGAGAGAGAGAGCGCCTTCTAAACCTACAAATGTCACAGAAAATGACATTGCAATCGTCTGCAAGCAAACAAAGCGTAGAACTGCGAGGTCCGATTTACCATCAGTGACTCGCATGGTCGTATGCCAACTTCTTCCACGAAAGAAAACTAAGCAGAACTTAATAAGTAAGTGTAAAAGCATTAGCCAGTTTGGGTGTGAGGACACTAATGCGCCATTAATCCAAGGCTCCCATAGAGGAATTACTGCCATCAGGTTAGATTAATAGGAAAACTGTTAAGGTATTATCTAACGTTTAAGAAAACAAAAGAATTGTTTAGCAAATAATGCAAGTCAATAAAACACGGAACAATAAACTACAGATTCGATATAAACTATGATTCTAACAAAGTTGCGATTTGTGGTACTAGAAAATTGTATTTCAAGGTTACTACGCTATGTTTTAAATATATCACGGTCTACATTTTTTTCATTATCAATGGCTGTAGTAGTTCATAAATGGGAGGCTTTTAACATCAGCAACGAGTAACAAGTACAGCCTAAATGATGATGATGAAGTTTTTTACCTTTATCTCTGCAGCATAAAAATCAATTTCTAGAGTGAAATCAGATTGTGTTTGAAAACTTATTTCAAAAACAATCTTTTATTAAAATACTCTAAAGTCACTTTGAAATGACTTCATTCCTTGTGTTTCAAATTCTTTTCTTTCATTGATACCCATATAAACGTGGTTTACTTAAAATACAGCGATTTGGTGGCGGTTATTTTGGGTTTTCGTTGTCATGAGAACGAAATGGTTTGTGCAAAATATCAGGTAAAGTACAGATAGAAGTTATTATTAAGTTAGGAGTTAAGAACATTAAAAGGATAATCCCCAGCCTGATGGCTAGTTCGTAACAATTGTGGCCATGGTAGAGAGGCAGGTTTTTTCGTCAAAAATGTCAATGTGTGGCTGCCATTCTTAACGCTATATACAGAAAACACAGTGCTTAGACAGTCCCAAATCATAGATGTATTGTACTTTTTAAATAAATCCTTTGGTTAAAAAATTGAGATTATCGGTATCTTGGAAATTTCAGTTCAATTCAGATAGGTAAGTCTGTTCAGAAATAGATGTGTCTCGTTGGAAATAAAATATATTTTTGATATCAACGATAAATTGTGATGTTGATTGATCATCTGTTCAAGAGTCAACTCTTCATAAACCAAAAATAGAGGTCATATCTGCCAAATAAATAGACATATTGCTAGGAGAAAATTGTTTGAGACGGCTCGGGATAGAGATGGGTGGCGTAGGTAGACGAAAAGAGACTCATACCCAGCAGTGGGTCGACCAAAGATGATGATGATGATGATGATGTTCGCCAGATTTTGACGCCTGTCCTAAAAATGATTACTCCAAAAATCTCGATCTACAAAGTTTCCATATCGTTCCTTAGCGTCTTGAAAATATTGGCCTCTGCCAATCCGTGAGCAGCGTGCAGAGTACGTTCTAATCCCATTCGATGGCAGGGAGATCCGTAAACCTGCTGGGTTGATTATGGATTGATATGAAACATTATGATGTTGATTGGAAAAGGTTAAGTTTAAAGTTGCAGTCTGATGCAATAACTTTGTCTAGGTCATAGGCAGCAGGTTTGATCGTGAAGCAGATTAAAAACGGAAAAATTATTTACGTTTACCGTCGTCACAGTCCATAAAGGTTTATTCACACCGTAAAAAAAATTGCAAGCATATTTTAGCGTGCAGACAATTTTTGGGTGAATTTTATGCAATTGTTCCGGTAATTTTGATCAATGAATTCATTGGTGATGGTCCTTTGGCATTACTGATGGTCATAGGCAGTAACCATTTTTATGCAGGTGACCCGCATTTTCCATCAGGCGATAGTTTGTCTGCGATATGACATAAAAAATTCTATGTCGATAACACCGAAAGAGACGGACGGAATTTTCGGAATTTCTTTTCATGGGACAATGTGAACTATCAAATCGAGAACTCGTTTTTTGTAGTTTTTGTTTTTGTTAGCTGTGCTTATGGGAATTAAAATTAAATGGCCATTATCTGGTTGTGCATATGCAATAATTTGGAAAAAATATTTCTAATGTCACAACTAGTTGTGCATCGGGATCGAGCCCGTCTCAAGTAATACTGAAATCACAACCAGTATGCAGTTTGCACGCGAGTTAGCTTCGCATTTGGTGCTCGATTAAATGACAAATCACAGATTGAGCTAGCCCCAAAGTAACTTGTGTTAATTGATAACCGTTGTATGATCAAAACTACGCAATGGAAAATGAAAACCAGCAAAATGTCATCTGAACCTACCCTAAATACTTATTTCGATCATGAACACTCCTTCAATAATTACATACGTAGCGTAGAATTTATCGTATTATCGTATTTTCTCTTGATTATGATCAGAACGAATCAAAGTCGACGTCGTCATTATCAACCTGAAAATGTGTAAAATTCTGATTATTATTTAGATTTAAACGATTGATCAATGTCGTAACAAATTTGATTAGATTTTGGTACGGCAAGTCACTATATCTAGATTAAATAATCCCCAAATCAATTATTCGTGTATGTATTTCAATACACAATTTGTTGTCCTATTAATTCGGTCCATGAAAGAAAAGTAGTTTATTTTAAAACCACGTAAAAACACTTCTATTCACTTTGTGGTCACAATTCACCTAAAAGTTTCAGCTACTACTTTCGGTATAAACAGGACAATTCCACTACACATTCCCAATCAATAAGTTGGCCGAGTCGTCGAGTTCGCCGAACTCAGATTGACAATAAGCAATGAAGCTTATTGATGTCCCGGGGGAGAAACTACAGCTGTCTTGGAACTCAAAACTAATTTAATTAGAAAGAAAATAGACATACCTAGTAGGAAGTATTGAAAGGACTTTTTTGGTATACAAACAGCCTAAACCCAAACGGTATAATTTAAACATGATTATACCCATCCAAATAATGATGGCGTCTTTAACAACGATAATTCCTGCATAATACAATAGAACATTTGTTGTTCTGAACAATAATGAAAATTTAATATATATTGTTACTGACGTTACAATACTAATCTCTGTACTATTTACGATTGCAGTGCTCTCTTAATTTTAATTGGCAACAAAGTTATATTTATCTTCAGTAACGATCGTGTAATTTGGCTGAAATCCTGATGCCATTGCATTGTTATTGGCATTCTAAATGACCGTGCAGATTTTGCTTTCTATTTCATTCACATCGTCATCTGAGCCACAAGAAGTCCACTGCTGGATATAGGCCTCTCCCAAACGTTTCCAGAGCGACCGGTTGGTAGTGGCCTGCATCCAACGCCTTCCTGCGACTTTCCTTAGGTCGTCTGACCACCTTGTAGGCGGCCGTCCTACGCTGCCCTTTCTGTTACGCAGTCGCCATTCCAGAACCTTCCTGCCCCACTTTAGTAAATATGTCGTCATATGGCAGGCTATGCCTTATATTAGGGCGTACCCCAAGGTATAATACTAAGGCCGGTAATTGTTTTAACTTTTACTGCAGTTTCTATATCAGTCTATAATTAATCACATAATTATTTTCGCGCTAGTGTCGTCACAGTGACGTCAGTTAGATATGTCACACTTGATTTGATCAATGTTCCCAAGCGCCAGTTATCTAGTGCTGCTATAAATTTCCATCTGTAAGCAGCTATCTATAAAAACAGATTAGTATAGTAACTTGAAATATTATGAGGACAGTTTATCTGGTAGACTTGTGAGTGCTAAAATGTTTTTACAGGAAGTTTTAATATTCGTATAATTGTTTTTGTGACTAACGAAACCAATAAAAGTGATAAAATACCCGTCTTTTTTATAGTTAAGTACGATTAGTAAAAATACTAATTATTTTTCTATCTACAAAGAAACAATAGCTGCTCTTTTTGTTAGCTATTTAGGTCCCACTGCTGGGCAAAAGCCTCCTTTTGAAGCTTCCAAGCATCGCTGTCGTTTAGCAGTTTCCCCAATTTCCGCAAAACGCAGTCAAGTCGTCCGACCATCGCATCCGAGGTTTACCCTTAGACCGTTTTTCGTCTCTTGGGATTCATAATGTGACCACATAAGCCAACTTTCTGGTTTCAACCAGTGATTGTCGTGGTTTAGTGTTTTGAAATATTTTCTTTACGACTCTTTCTGTTTCAATCTTAAATCCTGACTGAATGATCTACGGCTGATTGCTGCTACTAACTACTCTCTTTACTATTGGAATTAAAGGGCTGAAAGTTTGCACAGTTCCATTTAGGATATAGACAAGAGAAAAGATAATACTTTTTTATATATTCCCCCGGGAAATCGGTATCCACGCAAACGAATTTGAAGCTACATAATAAAACGAAACGATGATAAAAACGTAACATGTAATTACCTACAAGCAAAACTAAATCTAAAACAAACAAACCATTCATGACGATATTAAAACAGTTCAAAATTCCAGTAAACTGTATACACATATAATATTTGGCTATCAACATTGTGTCTTATGGTTGATACGTTATCATAATCTTGCGATGCATCATCGTCCATCAAGCGAAATCTCGACGCCGCTCTTGACGCCAACGTGGCACACTTTGATAAACGCTGTCACTAGCCGACGTTACAAATTTCCCTGTTGTTACATAATATATTCTTTGCTTTAGTATTAATAACATCCTTTAAGTAGTCTACGTCAGTTGTTTGTTCGTCTCCTGTGCCTTTTCTCTTTCCATAAAAACTGAAAACCAGTGTAGCCCGGGAATACATTCCATAGACTGAAATCTTATTATTTTTTATGCCACAAAGGTGGCTAACAAGCATACGGCCCGCCTGATGGTAAGCATCACCGTAGCAAGACGCTTGAAATACCGGGGGTATCACTCACGCGTTACCAACCCTCCCAACCCCCCCAAGTGGTGCTCTGGAGATCTTACTCACCGTAGGAAGACAGCATACATAACATAATTCTATATATTTTTTCAATTATTTAGTCAACTATGTACTCACATAGTGTTGTTGTTTTCTTCATTTCTTGTGGTATTAGTAATGGATTTAGATTTTGCATCTTTAAATAGATTTTATCCTCCACTTGAATCTGTCTAGATTGTCATTCCTATTCACGTATCAACTATCTTGTCAGTATTAACTATTTTCTATAACAAGGAAAATATTATTTTTAACGACACTTTTTCTATAACAAGGAAAATATTATTTTTAACTACGCTTACTATGTATGTTACTTCTAATTTAAAGGAAATAGGATAATTGCCTAGTAGTAAGACATACCTAGTGGTGGGACTATATTTTCTAAGATAATATATTCTAGTAATAACTACAAAATCGCATCCTAGTTCTTTGAAAATCCAGAAAAAAATTAAAAGGCGAGTTACAAATGCACCGATATGATACTAATTCCTTTTATTCACGAAATTCTACCAGACATATTTCTTCTAATGTTTTGACGACCTCCCTGACGTAATGGTTATCATGCCAGCTCAATCTGTGTGATTTGTACCTTTTTTTTAAAAAGGGTACACCTCTCACCCACGGTAAAATTGTACCTGTTCTTACTGACAAATTGCAGTTGGTCTACCTGTCAGATAAATTAACAAATGTTATTTATTTTGATAGTTTCTCATAAAAACAAATGTAAAACAGGTATTAAACGTAAAAGAAATAACCACATTCACATTCTTAAAGAACTAAAAAACATTCTTCAACTAGAGAACGTCTTTGAAGACCTACTTTATAAAAAAAAGACCTCATTAAATTTTTTTGAATAAAAGAAAATTGATACAAATAACAAAGCAAATAACAACTACGAACGACGTAAAAACACAATTAGTTCACCTGTCATTAAAAACGTTATCAAGATAATCGTAATAATTGCATAAGATTTCAAAATGGACACATCAATCACCGTATCATAATCCTTTATTATTAAATTGAACAAAATCGACTAGACTAACGATAATATTACTTACAGTGATTCGGTAGGAACGAATGTATTATGTAGTATTAACGCTGAAGACATTGAAGTGATAGTGTGTGATTTCAACAGTATTAAAAGTGATATATAATTAACAAAATGTGTAAAAGAAGTGGTTTTAGTTAGTAAGGATGACGAGGTGACGCTGGGACCGGCCATTGTGGCTGTAGTGATTGACACTCGGAAACATTCCTCTATTAAAAATTGTGAGCCAGGGCCCGCAGGATAAAAGCAAGGATATTTGCAAAATGACCAAGGGCCCTCGCAAAGTGAAGCTAGTCATTGTTGTCAACAATAAGAAAGAGTAAGTACCCTTTTTTTTGGAAATTAACACATTTTTACAACAAAATATTGTTTTCGAAAATTTTCCCTTTGCAACATCTAATGGTGAGTTGCAAGTTAATGATATTGTTTTAAAATGTTTTGTACTAAGAAAGTGTTTGTAATTTATTTTTTTATTTGCCTTTTCATTTTAAGTTTCGGTATCGAAACGAGAACAGCCTTTATCTCTTGATCGGGGTAGAGTGATTTGGCTTTCACTCTTTGGTTGACGATCTTATTTCATGTGCACTGTGCTTCGGTTTTTTGTTTAGATTTAAGTTTCATTACTATAAATTGATCTAGATTTCAGAATTATTCTAACCCCATGAAAATAAATTTTGCACGGGTTTAGCTTTTTGGCGTCTCTTTCTATTTATTTTTTAAATAAATAAACAAATCACACAGATTGAGTTAGCCCCAAAGAAACTTGTGTTATGGGATACTAATTTAACGATACTATATTTTTATAACAAATACATATTTAGATAAATATCCAAGACCCGAAGCCATTCAGAAAAAGTTCGTTTTTCATCATGACCCGACTGGGATTCGAACCCGGGACCTCCTGGTTGGCGGTCCGGCGTGGTAACCATTACGCCACGGAGCTCGTCAGCATATGGGACAAGACTACAGTCCGTTCACAGTAATTTTACCTGTTGTTGTTTTTTTGACTATGACTGCAAGAGCGGTACCCATACGGCGGACCATATCGATCAACATACACGGTATGTTGATCGATGGTCAATGGCTTGTTTGCCAACTTTGTGGTTAAAAAAAAATTGCTCGAGCAGTCGGCTCTCACATTATTTCTGCTACAGAATAAAAAAAATAAAAAATAAAAATAAAATATTACAAGCAAATATATCGAGCAGTCTTTGCGTGAAGAGTATCCATACAAACTTCTTTTTTTCTTACTTTTTTATGCTACAAAGGTGGTAAACAAGCATACGGCCCGCCTGATGGTAAGCATCACCGTAGCCTATAGACGCTTGCAATACCGGGGGTATCACTCACGCGTTGTCAACCCTCCCAAACCCCCCCCCCCAAGAAGAGCTCTGGAGACCTTACTCACCATAGATAGGAACACAACATGGCCGGGACAAATGCTATATGGATACTATCTTCTGTAAGGTGGAGGTCCTTACCCAGACGGGCTGCGAAAGATGCAGAGCGGATGATCCGCTGTGCCCTAACTCTCTTGAACTTTCGAATTTTATATCAATAAGGATTCTCTTCAAAAATGACAGTGATAAAACAGGTTTTAGTTAAACCTTGGTTGATCTTTAGTAAACAGGGTTAATCCATTAATCTGTCTTGTTACATAAATACACCTCCATATCAGTTTTATCATATATTTCAGAACTTTTTAATACAATCAATCATATTTTATATCTATTCTGGTATTTTAGTATTAATTTTATATTATAATTATAGTATTTTGTCAATTAATAAAAGTGCTGTTGATTTATGGATATTAATTCCATATTTACTTGTTTAACAATTATCTATACTAATATTATAAAGAGGTAAAGTTTGTGTATTTGTTAAATTGTAAGGGGTAATCTCGGGATCTACTAAACCGATTTTAAAAATTCTTTCACCAATAGAAAGCCACATTATTGCTGAGTGTCATAGGTTATATAAAAAACCAAAAAAAAAAAGGCTTTTAACATTATGCCCAACGAAGTGGGCACGGGTCAGCTAGTATTATATAATTTAATCTATACTGTTTGGAATGGTAGAGCAATTATTACGAAGCCGGCTCGACCGGGAAGGTACCACCCTCTCACAGAATATCGAATCGACGTGAAGCAGCAATGCGTTTCGTTCGGTGAGTGAGAGAGCCGGAAGCCCAACTCCTTCCCTATCCCCTCTTTCCCCCTTCTTCCCTTCCCTTCCTCCAACCTCCTTGGTGGACAACGCATTGGTAGCGCCCCTGGTGTTACTGATGTCCATAGGCGGCGGTGACCGCTTTCCATCAGGTGGCCCGCTTGCTTGTTTGTCTACTGTATGACATAAAAATAAAACTACAAAACAAAATAAGGGCCACTCAGCTAATTTGGTAGCTTCATACAACCACTACTTTTAATTAACGTTTGCAATAACATTGTAATGTTATGTTGCAGATTAATGTGTCTGTAATGTGTGAAATTCGTTGAAAAGGATCTACCAAAAAAAAGGACGGGTTGCACTCCGGGAGTGCCGGCATTAGTGAAAACTTAAACGTCAACGTTGTGCATTTTTGAATATTTCGGAATGGTTAGGGAATCTTACGCTTTTTCGATCAGGCTACGGATCTGTTGCGAGCTAAACATTTTTCACCCATCTAAAAAAGTGCCAAGCTCAATAAGTGCAAGAAGTTTTCACTCAAAGTGCAAGAAGTTTTCACTTCAAATATCTTTTATAGTTTCTTAAAAATTTTGTGATTTTGTTTCGACTGTCCGGTGCACGTCGAGCTCTTGCAGTACAATTTTGGCTCTTATGACATAGGACTTAAAGTCCGATATGTAAAGGTCGACCTGCTCTTGACTGTACTTTGATGTTAGATTCTAATGCCGGGTACAGACTGTTCTAACGTAACATGTAATGTAACAGCATTCCCATAGTGTGGACGCCTTGCGTGCACGAACCGTGCACACTACGCGCACGGATCGAGCTCTCCACTCATGCTCGCCGCGATCAATGGAGGTAGAAAATTTAGCGCTGCGTCCACACTATGAAATGCTCCTTCCACATTACATGTTACAGCAGTCTGGACCCGGCATTACAAACAAAATATCACTTACTACATGGATTTAGTTGACGAACTCGTATCGTACAATTTGTTTGGCGATAAACGACTAAATAATAATATAGAGTAGTTTTTATTAAGCGTAAATATTGTTTACAAAAGATAACAATATTCAAAAATAAATTAATAAAAATAACTTAATTGATAACTACATACTACGAACCTACAAACAGACTATGAATGGAAAAACTTGTGAATGAACTTGCGTAAGTACTCGTGCTAAGTACGATACCATTATATGCAAATCCATTATCGCAATATCAACTTAATTACAAACGGTAATAAGTGTAAAATAGCTTGCATCCGCTGGATAATAGGTTATGCGAAGACCCGTACAAGGTCTTGCAGAATGACAAGAAAAAAACTTGTGACATGAAAAATGTTCCTTGTTTTAAACAGATTTGCTGATTCATTACAATAAAATTAACTAGCTGTGTCCAAAAGAGATAGATAGATAATAATAAGAGAAATAGATAGTACAGTCAGCCAATGAATGAGGTGAGCAGGGGCGTACATTTAGACTGCTAAATCAGTACTAATAATAAATAAATAAATATATAGGGACAATTCATACAGATTGAGCTAGCTCCAAAGTAAGTTCGAAACTTGTGTTATGGGATACTAACTCAACGATAATATCTTTTATAACAAATACATATATATATAAACATCCAAGACCCGAGGCCAATCAGAAAAAGTTCGTTTTTCATCATGACCCGACCGGGGATCGAACCCGGGACCTCCTGGGCGGTCTGGCGTGGTAACCATGGCGCCACGGAGGTCGTCAAATACATAGTTATATAGTATAAAAGAAAATCGTGTTAGTTACACCATTTAGAACTCAAGAACGGCTGAAGAGATTTGGCTCAAAATTGGTGGAGAGGTAGCTTAGAAGCAGGAGCAGGACATAGGATTTTTATACCGTTAGGGTAGGGCAGAGTAGGGTAGGGTATTGTAGGGGTAGGGTAGGGTAGTGCTGTGTGCGGTCTGAACAAAGTTTGCCCGGTCAGCTAGTATTTGATAAAATATAAAATACCTTTTTTTTGGATGACTGACGGATCAGCACAGAATAAACCACTGATCATTGAGACCTGAAAGTTCTTTGATTATTAAAATTCAAAAAAATTAATGAAAACGAGATATTCGCAGATAAAGTTTCGCTAATTTCTATTCATTAATTCCTATTCATGAGTACTTATCTTACTAACCCTGCCCAGTCCATAAAATAATTCGTTACCCTAAGGTTGCCTTGAAAGATTGCTTTTTAGCAATAAGGCCGCCTTGTTGCGATTTCAATAGTGTGTATGTTGTGTTTATGTATACTGTGTCCTAACTATTGTGAATTGCAAATAAAGTATATTCTATCTATCTATCTATCTAATTTCATAAATCAAAGCAAATCGACATACCGAAACTCCTAATGTTACTAATTCAGTAGGTCATTTTAGTTATTGACAAAGGTTGCCTGGATGAGATTGCGATAAGACCACTTGGTGCACTTTTCTTGCCACTATGTACATGTAATTTATTTTTTTCATTTATTCGGGCAAACAAACAATGGTACAATATATTTTATATGCATCTTATAAAACTAATAAGTAATTGTGCCATCGTTTACCACAAATTAAATTAAATTTTGGAGAAATAAAGAGTATTGTATTTGATAAAATCAAAGCAAATCGACATACAGAAACTCATGTTACTACTAATCCAGTTCCCACAGGCGAGGTTGATGAGTTTAACCCTTCAATTGATGTGTGGCGCAAGTGACAAGCGACGCAATGGTATGAGGCACGCGAGACACATCTATAATTTGATGATTCAACAGTAATACTGGCTTTTAATTAACATTTATTGGCTGTTGTCAAGGACCACGTTTTCCTGTTACTCAAAACTGTACGTAATTTCATTGATTGAGGTATCTATTTCTTGGATTGGAATGTTTTTTTTATTTTTATTAGAAATAATTTTTAGTAGTCTTTTTTGTAATGCTATCTTACTGGATCATTTTAAAAGTATATGTTAAACTAGTAAAATACTTGCAACTTCGTTTGCGTATATCTCGCTTTCCCTTCGGAATTTTAAATAATCCTTTCTTAGTACACCCCTAGACGTCGTAAGGAACCTACATTCCAAATTTGGAATCTCTAGAGCCAGCGGTTTGGGCTGTGCGTTGATATATAGTTAAGTTAGTCAGGACTTTGAATTTTATATAATACTAGCGAAACCTAGCGAAACCCGCGTAACTTCGTTTGCGTATATCTCGCTTTCCCGTGGGAATTTTGAAAAACCCTTTCTTAGTGCTCCCCTACGTTATAAAAGGAACCCCTGTGCAAAATTTCAAGTTTCTAACCCTTATAGTTTAGACCCTGCGTTGATAGTCAGTCAGTCAGCTTCTCCTTTTAATATGTATAGATAGATTAAAATTACTTATTAGCCCGTAAGCTAGACCGTAATAATTCAAAATGTGCCATCACGCTTCTAAAAAAAACTTACTGGCTGAACACATTGCTAGTAGTGTGTGAGAATTTGATTTGAGAGATTGACGAAAAGAAGAAGAAGTAGTAGTGTTGGATTTTTTTTATGATATAGGACAAATGAGCAAGTCACCTGTAGGTAAACAATCACCGCTGGACACACAACTATTAGTATTATCTAAAACTACTTATAAGTATTATCTAATAATGGTGGGCAACGTATCTAGTTTGCCCACCTGTGATGATAAAAGAGGAAAGGAAGGGGAAGTCAAAAAGGTAAACGCTGGCGTTCCCCAGGGTTCCGTGCTGTCACCTACGCTTTTTCTTTTGCATATTAACGACCTTTTGCTTGTTAACAATATCCATTGCTATGCAGATGACAGCACGGCACAACTGAGCTGTGAAGAGCTACGCAGAACGATGGTGTTGGAGCTGAACGACATCCTTTCGAGGGTGGCCCAATGGGGCAAACACAACCTCGTCAGCTTTAACCCAAAGAAAACTCAGGCTTGTGCGTTCACAGCGAAGATGGTCCCATTCTCCCGAGTCCCGACTCTCCTGAACACTCCTCTCGTCATCAATGATCACCTTTCCATTCTCGGTTTGAATTTGCGCGCAGATCTGAATCATAGAGATTACATCCAAAGCGTCATCTCAAACGCCTCTCGCAAACTCGGAGTCCTGAACAGGGTGCGGCAATACTTCACACCAACACAACGACTTCTACTATACAAAACGCAAATTAGATCGTGTGTGGAATACTGCTCGCATCTCTGGGAAGGCTCTGCAAAGTACCTTATGGATGCTCTTGATTCACTGCAAAGACGCGCCATCAGAATGATAGATGATCCGAAGCTTGGTGCAACTCTCGAGCCTTTAGAACTCCGCAGGGAAGTCGCTGCGTTGAGTCACTTCTATCGGCTGTACCATGGCGAGTGTTCGGTTGAGTTACACGACCTTATTCCGCCTTCCCCGTTCAAGCACAGGAACTACCGTCCTAAGCAGCGTGCACATTCACATATAGTGGACTATCTAAACCCCCCACCCCGCACAAAAAGATTCGGTCAATCATTCTTGTGTCGAACCATTGAACGGTGGAACAAGCTGCCCGACGATGTGTTCCCTGCACCATACGTGTACGACATGGGGTCCTTCAAGCGGAGCGTGAAGAGGCACCTTTCAGGCCGGCATAGTAGAAGCGACGAGACACCATAAAGGATGTCTCGTCGCTCCTATTCCTGGACCCCAGTGACCTGCGGCCCATCTGGCAGGAGCTGGCGTCACATGCCGTGTCCCAATAAAAAAAAATTAAAAAAAAGTAGGACTAGAACGCTTCTAGGTAGGCTTCTGCTTACTAGGCTCCTAGTTCTCAGTCATCGTACGAAACAAAGCAGTCTTATCACCAAAATTTCACGTCAATATTGTGATCCCACTGTCAAGCATTCAGTGGCTTGACATTAAATAAAATATGTTACAAATAAATAAACAAATATATCTATCTATATAAAATGCTTTGTCCTGACTGACTGACTGACTGACTGACTGACTGAGAATCAACGCACAGCCTAAACCGCTCATCGTAAAAATCTGAAACTTGGCAGGTGGAACTATTATAAGACGTAGGCGTCCGATAAGAAAGGATTTTTTCGAAATTCGAACTCTAAGGGGGTAAAAAAGGGGGGTAAAGTTACTATGGGACAACTTGATTCCTTGGTCCAATCTACTTCAAATTTTGCAAAAAAATGTGTTTAAGAAAATTGATGGAAGATGTGATTCTTATTTTATTGAAATTCTTGAAAAAAATGTATTTTGTGGGTAATTTTCTTCGAGTTGATATCAATACTCATACTCCTTAGTGCTTTTGATTTCAACTACATTTCATTTTGACACATCCATGAAGTGAAGTGTATCATCTGTCATGTAATTATAAATTGTGAATATTCAATCATAATGTCGTCTATTTATTCTGTTTGTGATATCGGAAAAACAGCTAAAATTCTAACTATGTATAAAGCGGACTGAATCATATTCATCGATAATAAATAGTAAGTAATTAAATATTAAATTTTATAATATTTGACAGGGTTCAAGTTAAATTGGTCAATGGTTAAATGGCATACATTTTGATATTGTCTCTTTCTCACTTATAGGAAATCTCATTACGTCGACTCGCTCTATTATTTCGTAGTGTTGTTGTAGGCTGAGGTTGTAGGTATTGAATTACCGATATACTTATACATTTTTTTTACCGAAGTGGTTGGAAAACAAGCTCAGGAATATGGATCATTTGATATTAGGTGATTACCGTCGACTATGGAGCACATAGATTCTAGGGTCCCTAACCCGTTGCCGACCTATAACAGGAAAAAACAGGATATAGCGAGAAATAGTATAAGGAATGAGTTAATTTTTTTTTTTTATACCACAAAGGTGACAAACAAGAATTTCGGATATTTCACTCCCCGAACGAAACGCATTGCTGCTTCACGTCAATATTTTGTAAAAGGGTGGCTCTTCACCGGTCGGGCTAGCCTATTTCATAAACGCCCACTCCAAAGATTGTAATGAGAAGTATAAAAATAGAAAAAAAAAAAAAAAACTTAAGACTATTTTTTGGGTGTGTTCTGAAAAGTGTGGTGTATGATGTAGGCAACCGATATGAAAGGATTTTTTGAAATTCCCACGGGAAAGGATAAACGCACACGAAGTTGCGCGGGTTTCTCTAGTAGGTATTCTATAAACTAAATACCACCATTCATGAAACAAAGTAAAATTAACACTGTGAAAAGAATGACTCAGTAGCGCTAAAAAATGAAACTGTTGAACTTTTTTTGTCATCGATGACTTGTGCCAAGAGTGACCTTCCATCCACGCGACAAATGACGCTCATCCGATAGCCAAGGACTAATCATCAGAGTGACCAACGATCATTACATAGTGTGTTTTGCGAACTGCAGTTAACGCTTCCGTACTCTGCTTGTCATTTACGTGGTTTCGTTTATTTTAGTGGTTTCGCACGGGTTAACTTATGTTAAGTTTAAAAAAGTTTCACGGCAGACAGAGAGAGTTACTTGCCAGTTCTTAGTACAAATCTATCGTCTGATGATGAAATGTGACGATTCGAAAGTGTTTGTAATATGCCTAATTTGAATAAAAATATCACTCGGGACAAGCCCACCACACATTCCTGTATAGCCAGGATCAACAACGGCGACCTCAGATAGACAATAAGCAATGAAGCTTATTGACGTCCCGGGGGAGAAACTACATCTGTCTTGGAACTCACAACGAATTTAATCAGAAAGATATTAGATCAAATACAAAGTATTGAAGAGACTACTCTCCTCTACGTGAGAGAGCCATTTGAATGTGAAAAAAGTTTGTTTTATGTCGGGTCCACAGCTCTACACAATCAACAAAAACATGTCAACATTCAACAAAATCGTCTACACAAAACTTTGTTTCAATACACATTTTTGTGTACATCAACAATGTTTTTGTTTTCCATGCCCGATGGAAAACACGTACACAAAACACCCCCGCGCGGGTCGAGGGGCAGGGTACTGTCATATCATCCGCCATTTTTGTCGTGATTTTGACAACTCTCTCGCCTCGCTACACAATCGCTATGGACAGCGTGTGTAGAGAAACATGTTTCAAAAACAAAGTTTTGTGTATGTGTTTTTGTTGAATGTGTTCAAAAAACATTCACTGGGGCCATTCTCGCAGCATTTTTCATTTCTAAAGCCGGGTTCTTATAAAAAATGCTGCGAGAATTTTTGAACAATATTTAAGAAACTTTTCAGTACTGCCTACCCCGTTTACTGTTTATAACCGTGACTCTATCATTATGATAATGATGGGAATCTTGCTACTTCCGCATGTGAAGCTGGTCCACCATCATTAGTCCACGATCGCATGGTTGACGCTCTCATGTCACTTGAATCTCATAATGCATGGTCATCCTAACGCTTATCTTATTAGTATTTTTCTATGTGAATTACTCCTATTACTACTAGTAGTAAATTTATTCGTTCTAAATGTGCAAATTTGATGAATGTTTTTAATATTACCATATTAGTGAAACAAATATTCTGCAAAAACATTTACGCAGGTACCTAAACCTAAGGCTCAATTTTTGTCAGAGGTATCTTTGATTTTTTTTTCTATCGAAGAAACTGCAAGATCAATCTGGAGTTTTTAAACCAAATTTTTTTTTATGTCATGCGACATATAAACAAATGCCTAGTGGGCCAATTCACGTAACAAGAACTGATTCTAGTTCGATTCAACGAAACTCGCTGTCCCGTTCAATTCCTATTTTGTATGAGTGAGACAGCCAGTTGAATCGAACTAGAATCGGTTCTTGTTACGTGAATTGCCTCACAGAAAGGTTACCGCCTATTATAAACATCTGTAATACCAGAGGTGCTACCAATGAGTGGTAAGAGCCGGGCGCGCGTCAAAACGCGCCCTTCCGATCTCACTGCTCGGTGTAGTAGCAGGAAATAGCAGCGATCTAGCCACAAATGTCCATTTAAAAAAATGCATCGTTTGCAACAAGAAAGGGAATGGGGAGGGGTAGAGTAAGCAGTAAGGGTAGGTCGAGCTAAAATATTTCATAAAGCTCTAGGAAATTCCGAAGTACGCTGTAATAGTACTTTTATAATTTAAATGGCGACAAAATTCCACACGATATCTCAATACTTATGATAGAAGGCATTAGAGACTCTTATCACATAGTTTTAAGAATTTAAAACGTAGTATCAAATCGGTGGGCAATCAATCAGACTTGTGACCGTAGCTTTGACGAATCTCATATTGATTGATGTAATTATACAATAAATTCCAACTAATTAAGCTGTTAATTCGGGTAATTACATAATATTTATATTTTCCTCATTCATATCAACCCACAATCATCCCACTGGAGGGATTCGGGACAGCCCACCACACATTCCCACCGCTGCGCTGTGTCTCTTGTATAGCCAGGATCAACAACGGCGACCATAGATTGACAATAAGCAATGTAGCTTATTGACGTCCCGGGGGAGAAACTACAGCTGTCTTGGAACACATTTTTTTGAATCCCAGTCGCCGGAAAAAATATTAAATTAAATGAATAAGCCATGAAAACAAAATACTAGTGATAGTGTAATAACATTATACACATGAACAAACTGTTTTCAATTAATAAACACTAAGATAAGTTGATGTACATACAATAGACTAGATGTGTTATTAGACTTTTGGAAGTTGTCAAAATTAAATTACTTATAAGCCAATAGATAGATCGTAATATTCTAAAGTAGGAATTACTTATTCACTTTACTTTATTCATAAAAAAATATAGACCAACTGGGACCGTGGTCCGAATTAATTGTGGTTCCACTCGCCACAAACCTAAATTTAAAGATCTGGCGCCAGTCCTTTCAATACTACTCCGTCTATATTCTTTCTGTTTAAATCCGTTGCGAGTTCCAAGACAGCTGTAGTTTTCCCCTGGACGTCAATAAGCTTCATTGCTTATTGTCAGTCTGTGGTCGCCGTTATTGATCCTCGCTGTACAGGAAACACAGTGGTGGCCATGTATGGAGGGCTTTTCCCGAAAAGACCGTGGGGCAATTCACGTAACAAGAACCGATTCTAGTTCGATTCATCGAGACTCGCTGTCTCACTCGTACAAAATAGGAATTGAACGGGATAGCGAGTGTCGTCGTTGAATCGAACTAGAATCGGTTCTTGTTACGTGAATTGCCCCACTGGCGCCAGACCTTAACAACGTAGAGGGGTAATCAGATAAAAACAAATAGTAATATTACTCAATATCAAAAACTAGATAAGAAATTAACGATTAGATTGTAATCAATAAAAACAATCATTGCTAACCGTAAAATCGTTCGCTGCAATCTTAAAATCATTGATAAAAAAATTACTAAAATCTGATATAATTGCTATCTTGACTCGAAAACTAGGAACTGTTTTTATCACCTAGATATTAGCATTTAGGGCATGGGTACTATAGGTTAGGTAGTCACGATCTAATCGTCCATGTCGTCACGTCATGCGGGCCGTAAGCTTGTTTGCCACCTTAGTGGTATAAAAAAACATCATATTTATTATAAAAAATTTTTTTTTTGGAAGTTTGTAATAAATCCATTCAAATCTACTGTACACATACAGAGTTCAGATTTCATAAATTCTTTTACAATTTTATCAGAATCTTCATTGTAACATAGGTTGTAGTTTATTCTAACACCTAGTTTCTGAAATGCATTTTTAAAGGTAATGGCACATTAAATTATATCTGTCACTGTCACACTAAAAAAAAGAAGATAGCTTGTGACTTGATATGGAAAATAATGTATAGTTTAGGCTACATTCATGCCCGAAAAATTTCATGGGGTAGGACGCGCGTAATAAATGAAAAGAAAATGGTCCGATGTTTTAAATGTTATCCTAAATATTTCAGGAAACTACACCAATATTTTATAAAATAAAATAATTAAATTTATCATTATGCAATATTTTACAAAACTTATTATTATTAAAGAATTCTCTCCATGCGGCATTGGGATGTGTTTTTCACAACAATGCCGGATGTAGGGAATATAGGTAATGGAACGAATTTTTAAATGAAATTGACATAAAATTGTGAGCGATTTTTAATGATTCATTAGTCTTTCATTAGGTAATTGATTGTGTCTATGGCACTATACATAGAATAATGTCGTGGGAATCATTGAATGTTTAGGTAAACGTTGGATAATTGTAAAACAATAAAAAAACTAATCGCACACTTATTTATCATGATTGTTCTCCAAGAAAACTAGGCGTTCGTATCAATTTTCATTTAAATAGTGTTAGCAAACAGGAACAAGAGCAACTCGATGGCGTCGCTGTGTAACGAACACGCAAGTTAAGCAACATTGACCCTAGCCACTGTTTGGATGTGTCTCGTTATCTCGAGCTTCTCTCTGCTTGTTCCATGGATGACAGTAGTTAAGCCCAATAGGTGACCTTTAGGGGGTTTGAAAGCACTGATATCTGCCAATCAGCATTGGAGCAACGTGGCAAAGTACCCTCTAATCCCCTGCGATTGAAAGAACACCCGTAACCCTGTAGTGGGATGAATATGGGTTGACGACCTCCGTGGCGTAATGGTTACCACGCCAGACCGCTACCCAGGAGGTCTCGGGTTCGATCCCCGGTCGGGTCATGATGAAAAACGCACTTTTTCTGATTGGCCTCGGGTCTTGGATGTTTATCTATATATGTATTTGTTATAAAATATAATATCGTTAAGTTAGTATCCCATAACACAAGTTTCGAACTTACTTTGGGGCTAGCTCAATCTGTATGAATTGTCCCTTTATTTTTATTTATTTATAAAATACTAAAATTCGTGCAAAGCCGTCGGCAACGTATATACTCAGTTACATAAAACTGAGTCGAAGCAATCAGTAAAAACGTTGACAAAGTATACTTTAACCGAAGATAATGTATATAACAATTCCCACTATAATGGCATGACGTTCCTAACCTTGCATGAGAGGCTGAGCGCTAACGTGGCGGTCACGCGAGCAGCGCTTATGAAAATCACAAACAGCCATATTGCGTCACAGAACCGTAAGTTTTTAAGTAAAGGACAACCAGATTAGACGTGATATGATTTATGAAATTACTAACTGATGCCGCGAACCCCATTTTCCCCAGTACCCCGTTTTTCCTTGGCTGTGAGAGCTTTACGTGACGATGACTCCCGTAAGAGCTGTCGAAGCCCACTGCCTGTTTTTACAGACAATCAAGTCCTAAAATTTTAAAGTAGGTAAGTTTAACAGCTTTCTCTATGACCAAATCATTGTTTTTGGCGTTTTTATGACATATAATATTACCGTATAATCGATAATTTAATTCCGTATAATCGATAATTTATATGTCATGCACGTACCAAAAACAAGGATTAAAAAATAATAAGGAAATTGTTGGTGAAAACGGGTATAAGACCAATTTAAAAAAATCAGTTTGATTACTCATATTTACACTAAATTACACAGTCAATCTTATCACGGATCTCGATCTGTATTGACCGTGTAATCTATCTTGTGGTGGTCGATCATCATGGTTGGCCGATGAATATTAATTTTATGCGAATGTCACCGAAACAGAAAATTATTTTTAATGGTTAGTTGTATGTGTTTTGTTTGTACAGGTATTTATAATTAGGAGGGGAATATGGAGAAACGTTAGGGAAGGTATTATTAGATAATTTTGATTTGCAAAAGGTCTCCGTCGACCCTGATCGACGACAATGGCGAACAGTCATAAACACCACTTATTATTCTGCACATCAAACTATTTCGCGATTTTCGACAACGCGCTCTAAATATTTGATTAATTGGCGAAACATTACACCGACGTCCGAACCTCATTTTGCGAACCTCGACGCACTTGATTTTTGTATATAAATATATCGTCTTTTACTGAGCCAAACAGGGAGAGGGTAGGAGTTTAGGAACTTTAAAAGTTGCTCTCTCAGAAGCTTTAAATTGGTACCTATTTGTAAAATTGCTACCTTCACCGCGGAAGTACCACCCCTCTCAAGGAATATCGGGACTTATCCCGATATTGTAACCTATTACAAGCTGTTTTTCAGCATATCGCCCGTTTGGGCTTTTTTTGCAAATGTGGCTTTCTATTGGGAAAATAATTATCTAAATTGGTTCAGTAGAGCGAATTCCTACTTACAGTATTTAAAACGTTACCTCTTTATAATATAGATTTATAATTTTACTTCTAGAACATTTCAAAACATTTACAATAAGAACCTGCAGTATCAGATAACTTTTGTAAGTGCCATTTGACTTTCTGTTTAGCTCAGCAGTAGACGATTTTTACATCAAATTATGTCCGCCTTTTGTATCTTTCCTATGATTGGTATAAAAAACTTTGTTTGGACGACAGCCTATGTTGGTTACATTTGGAAAGCAATGTGTCAATTTATTAAAGGATAATAAAGGTCTTATGAGGCTATTGGTGTGCTTAACATGTGCTAAGCCCTGAGAAGTTAACAGTTACGCATATAAGCTTTTTATGTGTAATTTTGTTGCATTGTATGTAAAACGCGAAAAATGTGTGTGACGTAAGACAAAAATAAATGAATTCTACGCAATTCACACAGCGTTAACTGGTCCCGTTAACCTGCTTGTGTTATGGGCACCAGACAACGGGTATAATTATTCTATAAGTAAATACTTATCTTTACATAATATAAAATGAAGTTGCTTTCGCCGTCTGTCTGTGTGTCCATATGGATGCTTAAATCTTTAGAACTACGCAACAGATTTTGATGAGTTTTTTTTAAATAGATTGAGTGATTCAATGGGAAGGTTTTTAAGTATAATACATTTCAAATCTCCCATGGGAAAGCGGGATATACGCAAACGAAGTTGCGCGGGTTTCGCTAGTAATCTACGTATGTTTCGCTAGTAATCTACGTATGTTTCGCTAGTAATCTAAGTATGTTTCGCTAGTAATCTTACCTACATAGAAAACAAGAGAATTACCATTTTAAACTGTACCAAAAATGCCACCTACTTGTACTTTTAATTTTTTTTATTTCCCTACCCTAAGGTTGTCTGGAAGAGATTGCTTTAGCGATAAGACCGCCTGTTGTACTTTACCTGTCTTCATGTATTATCCTGTAATTTTCTTTTTGGTACCATAAAAAATATTGTATTGTATTTGTGACAAAAAAATGGCGTAAATCAAATTGCCTTATGGAAAACACCGACAATATTTTGTCCACTTATATTAAAGGTCAGTATACATACATAAAACGCCATATGTATTGAATAGCGTTCGTGTCTAACGAGTGTGCCTTGACCGCTAATTCTAGCCAATATCTAGCGAATGTCTATCAGACGTGCTCACGTTCATACTACATTTTTTTACTAACGAGACTATAGTGAATTTTCTGGAAATCTTATTATTCCGAATTTCATTTGGTAGACATTTGGCAGAATCTTCTTTATACAGACATAGAAATCCTACCATAATAATAATAATATCATAAAAGCGAAAGTTATGTGTATGTTTGTTACTTCTTCACGCTCAAATGGCTGGACCAATATTTATGATAATTGGTATGTAGGTAGCTGATACCTTGGATTAACACTATGGGTACTTTTATCCCGATTTAAACAAAAGACTGTATAGATGGCGTTGCTGTGCTTCACTAGTATATAATGTAATAAGACCGTAGACCTCGGTATGTCTGTACATTGATATAATATAATAAAATAAAAAAAGTAAGTATAAATAAAATGTTTTTCTTTTTTTTTCTGTCTGTCTTCGTAGTTACTTCGGATTTAATGCTGTTTACACAGGAAGATAGAGCTTGACTTGGAGCAAAATATTCAAACGGATCCACCAGAAAAAATATGTCAAGCGATTTAAGAACGTAGGTTTTTGTATGGAGCGGTTATGTGCGCGCAGCGTTTTGGCAACGCGTGAGTGATACCCCCGTTATTGCAAGCGTCTATAGGCTACGGTGATGCTGTGGTCATCAGGCGCGCCGGCGCGCCGTATGCTTTTTTGTAAGACACTCAAAATTTGTGGCCCTTATTTTGTTTAGATTTGACTATATCTGCCAAAATGTGTGTAATGCGTAACCATAAAAGTATATAAAAATACCAAAGATACAAATAATCCATGTCAAGTTGATTGACATGTTAAACTTATCTTTTCTATTGTACACACCCAATGTCCAAAGTAATTTTATCATGAGTTCAAGTTTGCTCTATGATAAAACACTCATCGCGTGTCATGGGAAATTCAAGGCTTTATTCGTTTATAGATATCTAGACAAGTTTATTATAGCCTTGGCGATCAAGATAACATTGTCGTAGGTTCGATTCTTGTGTTAGAACTGAGACATTTAATAAAAAACAAAATTTCGTGTCTGTAACATTACAGTCAATTTTTGAAACGCATTTCATTTTTCATCCCAAATTAGTCTCAAGTATTTTTTTCCTTTTAGTTGAGTTGACAGTGACAGTGACAGTTATAATTTAAATTTAAAAGTTGATTGAGTTGAAATAGTTATAAGGAACGCTAATTCTAGTTGTTCTAACCCTAAAGTTGTAACTAAGGAATTGGTTGCTGATTTTTATTTGACACTGGCTAAATTACCTAAATTAGAATGCAGAAGTCATAACAAAAAAAGGACGGGTTGCACTCCGGGAGTGCCGGCAGAAGTGAAAACTTAAACTTCAACGTTGTGCATTTTTAATATTTTCTTACGGTTTTTCGATCAGGCTACGGATCTGACGCGAGTTTAACAATTTTTACCCATCTAAAAAAAGTGCTAAGCGCCGCTAAAGCCCTTAATACACCTGACTGATTTCAGAGTCTTACAAAAGAGATAGTGCAATACTAAGAAGTGAGAAGTTGTAAGTGCTTCTCGCTTATTCGTATAGCACCATCTCTTTTGTTAGACTCTGAATTCAGTCAGGTGTATTAAGGGTTTAAAGAAGTTTTCACTTCAAAAATAACAAACTTACGACAGACATCTAAAGGGTCGGTTTCTAACTTGTCTCTTTAGTTTTTAATTTTTATTGTTAGTTTAGTTTTAATTAATTTTATATTATCTGATTGTAACTTGTTTCTAATAATTCCACGCATATGAAAATGCAGAAATAACTTAAGTAAAAACATGACACGTCTGTCATAAAATGTATGTTATCTTGTACACGAAGAATCTATTTAGGTCAAGGGTGTGGCTAGACAGATAGACAAACCCAGCGTTTCACTGCGCAGATAAAATAATTAACATAATAATTGCACCTACCTGTAATTCTATTCGGTAGATTTTTAGAGTCGAAGAGAATTTATGAATTAGCTGAAATAATTTGAGACGAGCCTTGTGTCAAAAGCTACTTTCTCGGTTAAGTTAGCCCAGTATATGAAAGATTTAGCTTTCTTTTTCCACTTTAAGCTAGCCCAATAAGTAGGTAACCCAATCCCTGAGATCTTGAAATCTCAAGAAAGAACTACAAATAAGCGAAAACGTACCTAATTTTTGAATGAACGTATTTGATATATAAAATTTTATATTTCGTAATTAAGATTTTTTGTGTATTTTAACTTTTAAGTAAAGATGAATTAATAACATAAGAATATAATATTAGTACAATTTAACTAAAACACAGTCTCTTGTTACAGCCCTCCCACGTTCAAGACATTGACGCCGACATCCCGCACTCAGCTCAAACAGCAGTTGATGCGCGAACATGCGCAGGAGCAGCTCAGAAGAGAATCTTTACAGGTAACTATCGTTTCATTTATTTTTAAATAGGACAATTGATATTTGATAATTGTTGTCGAGTGGCTAACAATGGCTACTTTATACTACGGTCTGTCTGTGGGTTCGAATCCCGTGCAAGGCAAACATTTGTGTGTTTAAATATATAAATTTTGTCTTGGTCTGGATGGTTTCTATGTATGCATAATAAGTTTTTATTTACACAAAAAAATATACCTATATACTGATGGCATTCACAAGTAATGTGGCTTTTTATTGGTACAATTATTTTCCAAATCGGTTCAAGTAGATCCAGAGATTACCCCCTACAACCTCACAAATTTAGGATTTTTTTTGACGAATTTTGACGACCTCCGTGGCATAATGGTTACCTACCATGCCAGACCGCCTCCCGGGTTCGAGTCCCGGTCGGGTCATGATGCAAAACGAACTTTTTCTTGGATGTTTATCTATATATGTATTTGTTATATATAAAATGTAGTAACGTTGAGTTTGTATCCCATAACACAGTCTCGAACTTACTTCGGGGCTAGCTCAATCTGTGTGATTTGTCCCTATATATTTATTTCATTAACACCTTTATAATATTAGTACCTATAGATGTAGATTATATCGTTCAAACGTTATAAATTGCAGGCACAGCAAGCAGGCCAATCTAAAGATGAGGACAAGAAGAAGTCTGAGCCGACGGACGTGCCGCGCCTCGCGCCTCACGTCGAGTTACCTCCGCAGGTGTTACAGGTGGGTTAAATGATCTGGACTTCTTGTGACTGAGATGATGATGATGATGATAAGCGCTGCAGATGATATTCTCGTATCTCTTACTGCAAACAGCTATATTCTTGAAATCAATCCTGAGCGATCGGTATTGGATTGTTTAGGTACTCTTGACAGACTATATTAGCTTGAACTAAATACTAAACGTTTTTTATATTTTTCATTGTGCTACAAACAAGCATACGGCCCGCCTGATGGTAAGCATCACCGTAGCTGCAATACCGGGGGGGGGGGGGGGAGGTATCACTCACGCGTTGCCAACCCTCCCAAGTGGAGCTCTGGAGACCTTACTCACCGTAGGAACACAACATGGCCGAGACCAATGCTATTTGGCTACGATCTTCTGTAAGGTAGAGATCCTTCCCCCGACGGGCAGCTCCGATTTGAGCGGATTATCCGCTGTGCCCTACCTCTTGCCATAAAACTACATGAAATCGGATTGTATACTAACAAATTAGTTCGTAAAGTACCTATAAAGTTTCAAGAGAACGAATTAGGATTTGCTGTTAATTTTAAATTGAAATTATACAGAATTGAAATTAAAATTGCGATTTCGTTGCAGAGTCACCTAGCAGGTAGCGAATGTGTAGAATTTATTCTATAAAAATTAATGTTATATACTTATTCTTTTAATCTACTAGCATTTAGTAAGGATGTGTGTTACCATGATGTGGTATATCTCGTTCCAGGTCCGAACCGTTCTGGAGAACCCCACCAGGTATCACGTGATACAGAAGCAGAAGAGCCAGGTGCGCCAGTACCTCAGTGAATCTTTCCAACCCCACACACAGGTAATTTATACATTTATCATAAAACTCTCAGGGCTCGTTTAGACGTTCGTTCCCTTATCAAATTAATATTAATTCATTCTTTACCTTTTTATGGCTTATAGCATGAACTACTCATTTAGGCTGTGTTTCCAGTAGGCAAACTGTTCGCCGCCGACTGAGTGTGCCGCAAATTTGTGGCCAACTGAAATTCGAGCCAGCGGCACAGTCATATCGAATTGCCAGCGGCGGCGCGTCGCAAGCAAACTGGGGCCCGATTCTACTAACACAAATGCACCAATGGACTCTCAATGGTGTCTCAATCGTGTCTCAAAAGAATGCCGAGGGTGTATCAGTGGAATAGTTTTTGACAATTGTTATGGACTTAAACAATAACATAATGTTTAACTTATTGTTTGACACCATTGAGAGTCCATTGGTGCATTTGTGTTAGTAAAATCGGGCCCCTGTTCCGAGCTGCCGCTGCTGCCGACTGGACCTTTTTACGGTCAACTCTCCGCATGAACAGTTTGCGGCAAACTTTACTCACTACGCCGGCGAACTAAAACTATTTCGCCGCCGACTGGAACCGGTTTTTCTGTGAGTCAGAAATAGTCGGCGCGCGTAACAATGCAAATTGCGTAGATAAACAAAACTAGCAAACTCCATTTCAAGTATATGGAAAAGCATAGGTACTAAATCGATACGCCGCTAATTCAGTCGGCGGCGAATAGTTTGCCTACTGGGAACCGAACGCAGCCTAGACATAATTTACAGTGTGCAAAACATCTTCGTCTTTTTGAAAGTCGCTTATTTTCTTTGCAAAAACAAAGTCAAATACAAAATGGCCGCGTCCTCTTCTTGTTTCACTTGAATAGTCAAATGACATTCAATGTCCATCCATTGAACTCATATTATCATTGTCTCAAAATTACTGCAAATTGGGTGCAATTTTAAAGATAATTACGTGCACTCGTTATTATTTATTGTAGTCTACGAAATAACACTAATATTGGCAGTAAACTATACAACGTGGATTTATTTTACAATATACATCACTTGTTAGTTGTTAAGCATTCGACATTAAAAAACATGGAGATTCTTAATAGAAGGGTAAACCATGGAACTAAACCGGTTTTGTCAACGTCATTCAATGAAAAAAAATATATATATACAGAATTATTAAGTAACTAAGGGGGTGCAATATTGTGTATATATTTTTTTAAATCCATAGAATATTTTATTCATTATTATTTTATTTAACAGTAATATTAATTGCTCGGCTAGCATAAAAAACATTTATTTTGCAAGATGATTTGGAAAATACTTTTGCAATAATGTAATACAAATTGTATCATATCGACCCATAATCATCCCACTGCTGGGATACGAGTCTCCCTTCAATCGAAGGTGATTAGAGTGTACTCTGCCACGCTGCTCCAATGCGGATTGGCAGAGATGGATAATTTAATATAATAAAAAAAAACATTGTTATACCATTATATAAATTCATTACTAACACTAGTCATAACATTAGTATTGTTACTAACAAAGTGGTCCTGGAGTCTGTATAAATATATAAATAAATAAAATTATTTATTTATTTATATATTTAATTGACGACCTCCGTGGCGTAATGGTTGCCATGCCAGACCAAATGCAAAGACCAAGAGGTCCCGGGTTCGATCTCCGGTCGGGTCATGATGAAAAACGAACTTTTTCTGATTGGCCTCGGGTCTTGGATGTTTATCTATATATGTATTTGTTATAAAATATAGTATCGTTGAAGTTGAGTTAGTATCCCTTAACACAAGTTTCGGACTTACTTTGGGGCTAGCTCAATCTGTGTGATGTGTCCCTATATATATTTATTTATTCTTTTTCTTCCTAGGCTGTACGTGGTGCGCCTACGCAGTCCGCCCCGGAGCTGGGCCGCCAGTCCCCGGACCGCGCCTCCTCCTCCAGTCTACTTAGTCCTGGTCTCTGCTCAGTAGGAACTAACTCTGAGGTAAGTTGACATACAGCCTTCTTATTTTCTCAATTTGCTCTTTATTACTTTATTGCCGCCGATAGACCGCCACCCAGGAGGTCCCGAGTTCGAATCCCGGTTTGGTCATGCTCATGCATGATGAAAATGAAATTGGCCTGGGTATTGGATGTTTATCTATAACTGTATTTGTTATAAAATATAGTATCTTTTTTTTACTACTAAGGTGGCAAACAAGCATACGGTCCGCCTGATGGTAAGCATCACCGTAGCCTATAGACGCTTGCAATACCGGGGGTATCACTCACGCGGTCACGCGTTGCCATCCCTCCCAACCCCCCCAAGTGGAGCTCTGGAGACCTTACTCACCGTAGGAACACAACATGGCCGAGACTAATGCTATTTGGCTACGATCTTCTGTAAGGTGGAGGTCCTTCCCCAGACGGGCTGCTCCGATTTCCTCTCTTAAATGTTATCGTTGAGTTAGCAACCATAACACAAGTGTCGAACTTACTTTGATGATTCCTCCAGCAAGCCGATGAGTTCCTCGAGGACATCCTGTCGCTGGACGGCGGCGGCGGCCCGCTGTCGTCTTCGGGCCCCCCCTCCGCCGCCAGCTCCGTCGCCGGCGACTCGGCGCTACTCTCCGACGCCGACATGCACGCGCTGGCCAAGGATCGCCAGAAGAAAGATAACCATAATATGAGTGAGTACTTTAAAAAAATATCCATTTATGTCCAAGCAATGTCCCACTGCTGGGCAAATGACTCTATCTCCAACTATCTCGTTCTGCTGTTTTTTTCTTCCTAGATGCTATCGAATTCCGTATACATTGGTGCTAATTCTGTTGTACATTTAACTAGACTAATTTTGACAGGACCAAAGGTGTTGTCCTTCCTTGGTTAACAATTAGAGACAAGGATAGCAACACTTCTAGTCCTGTCAAAATTAGTTTAGTCTAGTTATGTACAACAGAATTATTGTAGCACCATTATTACCTATCCGCTTTCTTTTCTCTTAGATCTTTTTTAAACTACTCAACAGATTTTAATGCAGTGTTCAGCAAATATTTTGAATTTAATTAGATAGATAGATAGATAGATAGAATTATGATTTATTTGTAATACACAAACAGGTATTTTTTTTAATGAATGTCGCCCTATTATTTATTTTTTTCTTTAGAAACAAAGATGACATTTTCATTGATGCTATACATCTTATCAAAATGGTGGCACTCGGCCATACTTAATGGTGTAGATTAACAAAAAATATAATGTTAACAAATTGCAATCCGAAAAGAATTTTAAAACACATTTTTATTTCACGTTTCAGTTGAAAGAAGGCGCCGATTCAACATAAATGATCGTATAAAAGAATTAGGTACATTGCTCCCCAAGACGAATGATCCCTTTTATGAGGTCATCAGGGACGTAAGACCAAACAAAGGTACAATATTGAAGAGCAGTGTGGACTACATCAAGTGTTTGAGAGACGAAGTGAACAGGCTCAAACAAAGTGAACAAAGGAGGAAACAGATAGAACTTCATAACCGCAAACTTATGCTCAGGATACAGGTCAGTGTTTTATCATCATAATCTTGGCCTATCCATTGCTGGTTACAGGTCTGACCAAACGTTTCCAGTGGGCAGGCCGACCGGTTGACAGTGTCTTGAAGAATGATAAAATATTATAAATATATTCTTAAAATCCACATTCGCAGTGCTACAAACCTAACTGACCCGGTGGCCAAAACTGCTGAATTGCCCTAAGCTAAGGTGTATTCATTAGAGTACTACAAAAGACGAATTGCCCAAAACTAAGGTGTATTCATTAGAGTACTACGAAAGACGAATTGCCCTAAGCTAAGGTGTATTCATTAGAGTACTACGAAAGACGAATTGCCCTAAGCTAAGGTGTATTCATTAGAGTACTACGAAAGACGAATTGCCCTAAGCTAAGGTGTATTCATTAGAGTACTACGAAGGACGAATTGCCCTAAGCTAAGGTGTATTCATTAGAGTACTACGAAAGACGAATTGCCCTAAGCTAAGGTGTATTCATTAGAATACTATGAAAGACGAATTGTCCTAAACTAAGGTGTATTCATTAGAATTATTCATATTCATTAGAATACACCTTAATTTAGGGCAATTCGTGTTTCGTAGTACTCTAATGAATACACCTTAGCTTAGGGCAATTCGTCTCTCGTAACTGGTTATGAAACTTTGATTATGAAAATGGAACAAGGGTGAATAGCTCGACAATTACCTTCGATAACTTTGGGTCAGATATGTTTTTGGCACTGTACTTAGCTAACGATTGATAAATAATAAAATTACACTACCAATAATTCAAGCGGAATCGCGTGCGAGAATGTTGAGTGTTGGAGCATGCTAAAACTCTATTCGATTGGAAGTGGAATTTTCCTTTGCTGTGCTTCCAGTCATTGAGGCGAGTGTCAGTGTTTTTGAATTACCTGATGGTGACTGACAACCTCAAACACAATACCTGCCTGAGTCTAAAACAGTCGCTGTATCCGAAAACGGCTAGGAGGATTATAATTATAATGGTTTATGGAATATTTTGTAGGAGTTGGAGCGGTTGGCACGACTGCATGGCGTGCCAGTGTCGGGAGCCGAGAGCGGCTGGGCGTCGCCGCACACCGACGACTCGGGCGTGGACACCGCCGGCTCCGAGCCGCATGCCTCGCCGCACAATTTGCCGGTGAGCCAATGTACTCTTATTTAATACTAGCTGACCCGTGCCCACTTCAATGGGCATAATGTTAATAATTCTTTTTTAGTACAGGCGTTCGTAAGAAACGCTTGCATTCGACCGTTTTTTCTTCGATTTACTTTGCAAAACCGACTGACACGTAAAAGCCTTTTTATTTTTCGGTTTTTTATATAACCTATGACACTCAGCAATAATGTGGCTTTCTATTGGTGAAAGAATTTTTAAAATCGGTTCAGTAGATCCCGAGATTACCCCTTACAATTTAACAAATATACAAACACACAAACTTTACTTCTTTATAATATTAGTATAGACTAGCGAAACCCGTGTAACTTCGTTTGCGTTATGCACAGTAGCGCCACCTACGTTATAAATCGCCATTGACTATCAGACTTTTCCAAATTCTACAGGAATCGCATACTTTTCGGGGATCCTATGTGTTAATCCAAGGTATCAGCTACCTACATACCAACAATGTCTTATTGTTATGCTTGTATTCCAGGAGGTGATCCTACCAAAGGCGGAGCCGGCGCCGTTGATGGAGTTATCGGAAGCGCCAGAAGGTCCAACTGAGTGTCTGAATGCGCTCGATGCGCTAGGTAATTGATTTACTTAATGGCTTCGCATGGAATTTAGAAGGGATCCCAAATTTTTTTTGAAAATTAAATATAGCCTTCCCAACGGCGAAAGAATTTTTGGAATCGGACCAGTAGTTTGGGAGTTTATTCGTTACAAACAAAAATGTTGTTGTAATTCCTTTATCCTAATTAAAAATTTTCGTTCCAAGATTCCACCCTTACATACATACATACAGTGCAAGTTAAATAAGAGCTTTTAAAAAGGAAGCCTATAAAATACGTTATTTCTTTTTTTTTATACAACAACAATGTTACTTAAATGGGGGGGGGGGGGGGTGTACATACACATCGAGTACATAGCCCTTTGTACATACATTACTGAGATGGTAGTGTGTTTTGTGGAGCAGAAATAAATATGTTCATACATTACAGATGGTCTTAAATTAGGTTCGTGTTCGCCGCTAAGCCGAGACGAAGGACTATCCCTGGGCTGCCTGGAGACGGACCTGTGCTTGGATCCGGTGCCTGAGCATCTGTTCAACCATAAAGACATTAAGGTTTGTTAATTTTATGTAGTTTATGGAGGAGTTTATTCCCTAGCCTGAAGGTCTTGTGTCTCACTGCTGGGCCAAGGCCTCCCCCCCTTTCTCCACTCGTCACCCAAAGCTACTTCAGGCCAGCCGTAAAAGCAACTAAGCTTGTACGATAGGTACCTACTAGATTGCTGATAAATATACTTAAATACTTTTTTTTGTAAATAAATATTTATTATACATAGAAAACACACAGACCAAGGAAAACAGGCATGTTCATGCACACAAATGTTTGTCTTAACGCAGGATTCGAACCCGCGGCCCTTGGGATAAAGTGACCATTGCTAGCCACTTCGATTATTTTTTTTATTTTTATTAATTGTTATGTTCAGGTTCGGGTGTACTAACTAACACCCTCTTCTGATACACCGGACAGTTGCGGGAGCGTAGGGCTCTCACCGCCAAGAGCGTAGGGCTCTGAACGCCAAGAGCGTAGGGCTCTCAACGCCAAGAGCGTAGGGCTCTCAACGCCAAGAGCGTAGGGCTCTCACCGCCAAGAGCGTAGGGCTCTCAACGCCAAGAGCGTAGGGCTCTGAACGCCAAGAGCGTAGGGCTCTCAACGCCAAGAGCGTAGGGCTCTCACCGCCAAGAGCGTAGGGCTCTCACCGCCAAGAGCGTAGGGCTCTGAACGCCAAGAGCGTAGGGCTCTCAACGCCAAGAGCGTAGGGCTCTCAACGCCAAGAGCGTAGGGCTCTCACCGCCAAGAGCGTAGGGCTCTCAACGCCAAGAGCGTAGGGCTCTGAACGCCAAGAGCGTAGGGCTCTCAACGCCAAGAGCGTAGGGCTCTCACCGCCAAGAGCGTAGGGCTCTCAACGCCAAGAGCGTAGGGCTCTGAACGCCAAGAGCGTAGGGCTCTCACCGCCAAGAGCGTAGGGCTCTCAACGCCAAGAGCGTAGGGCTCGCACCGCCAAGAGCGTAGGGCTCTCAACGCCAAGAGCGTAGGGCTCTGAACGCCAAGAGCGTAGGGCTCTCACCGCCAAGAGCGTAGGGCTCTCACCGCCAAGAGCGTAGGGCTCTGAACGCCAAGAGCGTAGGGCTCTCAACGCCAAGAGCGTAGGGCTCTCACCGCCAAGAGCGTAGGGCTCTCACCGCCAAGAGCGTAGGGCTCTCAACGCCAAGAGCGTAGGACCTGTAGCCTGTTAAATTTATATAGATTTTTCAAAGATGCTTATTTCTTTTTCAATGTATATTCAGATGCGGCTGTCGCCCTCGCCCGCGCTGCTGGGCGCGGTGGGCGCGGTGGGCGGCGAGGCCGGCGCGGGGCTGAACCTCGCGCAGATCGAGGACCTCATGGACGACGACTCGCATAACCCCGTCACACAAGGTACGTCATTTCAAATATTATTTGAGGATGGTAATGACGTAGCGTCAACCTAGCAGTTACTTCTTTAGTAGTAACTGCCCAACTTTAGTGTACCTGTTCCAAATAAACATAGGAACGAGAAGGAGTGTCAAACTACGTAATAAAAGTCGGTTAAAAATATGCAACTATTACTTTACTTATTTCTAGTTTTTTTCTTCAAAAATATGGTCCTTAACTTTAAATAAAAACTTAACTTAACTATAAAAAAAAATAAAAAAAATATGATTTTGTCAAACTATTACAACATAGTTCATCAGCGGGTAAAGGCGCTGTCCCACTGCTGCGCACGATACGTGATTGTTTCCACTGCAACCCACGGACACGTTAACCATCAAGTGACGTCATTGATACACGCGTGGCTTGCTCAACATAGCTCAACGCTGTCAACGCCATGCACGCAGTGAATGCGGTACACAGCTTGTTCCACACTGTGTACGCTGTGGAAACGTAGACCCACGTAGTCATCCACGCAGCTGTAATGTGCCACGTGGCCCACGTGTTCGTGCACAGCGTGCGCAGCAGTGGGACCGCGCCTTAATTCTAACGCTAAGTTATTTTGACAGTTGGTAGAAGAAGTTACATATTATTCTTATTCGTAACGGATAAAATATTACTAATATTATAAAGGCGAAGTTATTTGTATGTTTGTTACTTCTTCACACTCAAATGGCTGGGCCAATATTTATGATATTTGGTATGTAGGTAGCTAATACTTTGGATTAACACATAGTGTACTTTGTGTCCCGAAAAGTACGCGATTCCCGTAGGATTTCATCAAAAGTCTGATAAAGATGACGCAAACGAAGTTGCGCGGATTTCACAAGTTTTAAAATAAAACAAGTAGCTTTGTTTACAACCATTCATATGTTCACGCGAACTCGTTTTTACACTGTTAATTTAATTTTCAAAATCCCCTTTTGTTTGTGCAGGTGACCCTATGCTGTGTTCGTCGCCCACTTCCCAATTATGCCTAAGCGACGTCGTCGCGGAAGTGGCGGATAGGAACATGGCGTCCCTTCTGCAGGACGACTCATCACATTACTCCAGTCACGCTACTGGTAACTACACAATAATGTTAACTTATTAATTATGACCGCATAGAATGAGTATCCAAAATAATCCACGGTGGAATGACCACTCTTCGCGTCACGAATCGCGTTACCTTACCCCGGGCGGGTATCGAGGCGGGCGCAGTCGCAAAGGTGTGCGTTTAGTGAACGAATGCGTATACGTGTGCGCGTGTACATACGACATTGGCCTATGTAGTAGAAATAGGTAATTATTCCACGCGCGTTGTATGGAGTGTCCGGGGTGTGCCTGTCGTTAAGCCTTCAGAACTCGACAGCTTAATAAGCACAAGCTCGGAGTAGCTCGAGATAACGAAAGAAAGAAAATACGTTTACTTGGACACTAAAATTAACAATTATTTAGTACCTACTTATATATCTATGACAATGGTGCTAATTCTGTTGTACATTTAACTAAACTAATTTTGACAGGACCAAAGGTGTTGTTGTCCTTCTTTGGTTTACTATTAGTGACAAGGATAGCAACACTTCTAGTCCTGTCAAAATTAGTTCAGACTAGATAGATGTACAACAGAATTAGCACCAACAAAACATTTTTTTTAACTGAAACCACAGAATAGATAATAGTAGTCTTAAACTAAAAATATTGCTCGCCCAAACAGGCCTCCACTCAGCATGTCGCGGCACAAGTTTCGCCACTTTGGTACTCTGTGGATATTAGGTACATTGTTTTTGTACAGGGTCGTTAGACGCCGTGTAAACAGACGAAACCCATCTAAACACTGGCAAGGGTCAACGTTGCCTTCGTTTTACATTAAAATTGTTGGTTTACTTCATACCTTTCGTGTAATAACTTTTTGATTAAATTCTTTGTGAGTTCCAAGACAATTAATTACTTTACCCTGGGACATCAATAAGCACAAATTAAACTAAGAATTTGAAGTCTGTTGTTGCGTTAGTAAGTAGTGATAACCTTCGGCATGGGAGGTCGCGGGTTCGATTCTCGCACGGGGCAAACATTTATTAGATAGCAAGTTAGTAATATTGGTTTTCTATTCCCAGGGTCATCGCTAATGTCAGAATCAATGGGGCTTAGCGCAGCCCTATCCTTAGGCGAATCATGTCTTCCTACGCTCCTACTAGGAGGGCCGCATCACCACGCGCCGCATTCACCGCACTCACATCCTAGGCAACCCTGTTTTGACATGGACTTAGGAGCTTAGGTATACCCTAAAAACATAGGAATAGTGGAAAGAAACGTTAGTTTAACCGTTCGCGCCATCTAGCGAATATGAATTGAGGTGTAACAGCGCCATCTTTTGAGCATATGTGGAACTAAAAACAAGCGTTTTTATTTTAATTAAAGTTATGGATCTTTATTTCAAATTGCATAAATTTGTCTGTTATATTTTATGTGCCTACTAATTTGAATGAACACAATGAGTTATGATTTAATCTGAAGTAAACAATCTACAACGAAGTAATAAGTTAGTTCCATTTTGAGTCAATGGATGGCGTTGTACCACAAAATTTGTATTTGTATGAAAATTAAGGGTTTTTTTTTACTAGAATCCCATTAGAATAAATCCCGTAGCTTTCCCGTGAATACAAGAGATCTCTAGGATATGTTGTCTGGATTAAAAGACGTGTGCGTGTGAAATATAATTTCGAATAAATTAAAAAGGACACAAAATGTGCTACACCTCGCTTTAAATAGTGTACTGCACCCATTTTTTTTTTTTACTATTACTATTAAATTATATTATTTGTTCAAATTTATTGAATATACACAAGTGCTGATACAATTGGATCTAATATAGAAGCTGTTTGATTATATTATTAAAAATATTTAAATATTCAAATTGTTTAAATATAAATAAAAAAATGATTCAAATTTTTTTTATTTTGAATTTTAGAAAACATTAACAAAAATTCATTAATTTATTAATATTTAATATCCCGATTATTATTTATATAGTCAGTCAGACATAGTTTGAAATTCGGATTAAAATGGTTACAGTACACTATAATAAAATTCTAGTTATAATGTGTTCAATAGAAATTAAATGCACAGTGTCACTTATAATTGAATAGTAAAAAAGTAACTATTTTAATTTTATTATAGCAGACATTCATAAAAAAAACTAGTTGTTGTGAAAACCAAAGAATGGATATCATATTAACATAATCGCTCATCTTATGAATGGCAATATTCTTTCGTATACAAAAATGTAATATCACCACAGAAAAATGAAACGGAGAGTTTTAATCACCGGTAGAAATGTGGTTCTGTACAAATTGTATGCGAACCATGTCTGTAAAAGTTAAACGTCAAAGAACCACGCTCTCAAAGAACCGAATCCTTTGATTGGCAGTGTATTTTTAAACATAAGTACAGAGACGCGGAATCAAAGTGACAGTTTTGTAATGAGACTTTTTTTGCACATTATAAATGTAAAGATTAGTGAATGTTTATGACCAGAGAGATATAAAAGATTTTTACAGGGTCGGCAACGCGCGAGTGATACCAAATACTATAGAAGACTAATACGCACAGCTCTTGACGTTTCTCATACAATGACTTGGCAACCTCCGTTCACCTCATGCCGCTAGGGGCGCTATAACATTTTGCATACAAAAGTTTTGAAATCGTCCACCTCATGCCGCCCTCATGCCGTAGGGGCGCTAGTGTCACGTCTTGCCCGAATTCTTCCGAAGCTGTGCGTATTACTCGTCTATAGTATTTGGTGATACTCCCGGTGTTGCAAGCGTCCATAGGCTACAGTGACCGCTCACCATCAGGCGGGCCGTAAGCTTGTTTGCCACCTTAGTGGTATAAAAAAGAGACATCACCTCCACATTGCCTATCCACTGGTTTCTTTTTTCTGTGCTTTTAAGTATATTTTTGTTTATACAGTGTAGTCATTCATAATATGCGCTACACTTTAACTCCTTTACTAATAAACGTTGTGTAACGAGTAAATAGTTATACACTGTTTTGTCACTGTCTTTCTTGAAGAGAATCAAATGAAGTATGAAAGAGATAAAACATTGTTTAACTATACACGCATTACACAACGTTTATTAGTAAGGGGGTAATAGTATGTGTCGATTTGTGCGGCTCGACATAATTTAGCATCAATGCGAATACTAATATAGTCCCAAAGTAAGATATGAAAAAATAGGGCTGGGACGCTGGTCTAGGAAGCCTTTGGATCCTAATTTAGTTTAAAGTGATATTTTGTAGTTACCGAATGATTGTAATATTTTTTTGAAGAGTTTAACCGACTTTGTAAATTTAGTTTGACATGATTTAATATGTATATTAATTTTGATAAAAGAAATTAATTAAAAAAAAAATATATATTAATGGGTCAAAACTTTGTAATATTAAACAATAAAATTTAAAAATAATTTTGAAAAAAAATATGGTGGGCCATAGGCCATACCTGTGTAATCAAATCAAATCAAAAAATCAATCAAATCACTGGTCCCTGCATATATAATTATTCTATAAAAAAGAAATACATACCATATATTTTAATCAATCCTTACTAATATTATAAATGAGAGGGTGAGTTTGTTTGTTTGTATATATATTGTCAGGGGTACAGAGCCCAACATAGGCTACTTTTTATCCCGTGAAAGTATGTCGTTCCAATGGGAAAATAATTTTTCTTCTATAGAGGGCGCTGTATCGGTCAACAGATGGCGCCACAAGTCGCGCTATGGGTTGTTTTTTGTCAAACGAGATTTAAACAGTTATAAAATTAACGCGAGCGAAGCCGCGGTGAAAAGCTAGTTAGATATATTTTTGATTTGAAATTACATTTTAATATGTTAAAGATGTTATGGTAGCAACCATTTTAAAAGCACAAATTGCTAGTCATATGTTGTATATCTTAGTTGGATTGGACATAACAGGAGATTCTTGGTAATAAAAAAAAAAGTGACGATTCGAAAGTGCTTGTAATATGCCTATTTGAATAAAAATATTTTGATTTGATTTGATTTGAATACCCATGCGAATGGAAAAATGTTTTGGCCCTATATAAAGCAAGCAAACAAGTTTTATATATTTTTCCAAAATACTACAGATATTATTTTGATTAGTTATCAATAATGGCAAAACTTAAAAAATGTTGTATATTTTTATATAAAAATATTATATTTAAAAAAAGTATTAAAATTTCTTATGAAACACATGGTGCTATGTGTCGCATTGTCTGTATGTTTGTTACGATTTAAAACATAAACTATTATATTAAGAGATATCCTATAAGTTTGACTATCAAGTTGCAAGTGACTATATTTACATAATGTGTTTCTAACAACTGCGTGGCAGAGTATGTCCTACTACGATTAAAGGGAGACTCATGTCCCAGCAGTGGAATGAGTTTTGACGATGATATTATGGGAATCAGTGTAAAACACATTTTTCCGAATGGAAAAAAGATATTTCAAACACAGAGCGTTTACTTGTATGCCATCTTAATATTGTAAAAGAAATCCACGATTAATAGTCGCTTGTAATCTTGTAAATGACCAAATAGAACATGTCAAGAACGATAGATGGCAGCACTAGTCTTTCAAACATTTTATTGAATTTAATTCCAATAAAATATTTCCAACGCCATCTTACGGTAATTAATTAAATATTTTAATTTTTATGAGATTTAAATTAAAATAAACTATGATTTTAAAAATTAAATGTACCGTTGGATTCAAAGGAAAATATTCGTACAATCGTGCCTCTAGATGGCGTAACTAGATTTCTTTTTGGAATAAAATAAATTTAAAATAACGTTCTTACATGTTCTTTGGTTCATTTTTCGCGTAAAAAAAATGTAAATGTAACTATTTTAAGCGCGTCACATATGAAGCTAAAGATATCTCGCTCTAAATTAAAACGAATCCTACCGCAACCCTTATTATGAAAGATGAAAATATGTAAAATACTTATGTGTCGTATGTGACGCGCTTAAAATTATATACAATATATTATATATAAAATATATATTATACAAAACTGGGATTAAACTGAAGGACCATAATTTTATACAGAATAGTAAAATGTGATACAAATATATTTTTTAGATTATATTTATAATAATATATAGTTTTTGTAAAATAAGGTGCCTTGCTTGTAGCATAGTGGCTTTTATAGGTGCTTCTGAACGAACATTCTTCTGTAATGTTACATAAATTGTTCTTTGAGCATTAAAAAGTTAATTTTGTTAAGGAATTTATGAAAATATTCCTGATTGTATACAACGCCATCTAGTTTTAAATTATGCGAAACTTTCAGCACATTGTAAATCAAACTCAACAGACAGACAGATTGTGCAGTGTATTTTATTCTCCTACATTTATTCTAATGCTCGGATTCACAGGGATTTCATAATAAAATCTCTGTTACATTACTCTGTGTTAGAATCTGTTGCATAACATTACAAGCGAATGTTCGTTGAAGAGCATTAATGTAAATATGTTTCAATAACACTGGTTAAGTACGCATGTTACCTGTTAAGTTTGTGATGGTTTATGTACGTTGCATTGTTTTTATTCAGTATTTTTATAGTTAATTTTGTTATGCAGTTTATTATGAAAATATTAATATTCTTGTATACTACGCCATCTAGTATCCAATTATGCTTAACTTTCTGGTTTCAATAAAATTTAATATTCTAATGTTTCTGATAGCCTATATGCCAGATAAATTGCCAGGCTATCTGGAACTTTGTGAAACCGGTAAATGATACTAATTAAACAATTATTTATTGTAAAATAAACCAACAAATTAAATAAAGATAAAATTTGCAACGTATATAAAAAAATATCGGCAATGTTTTCTTTGTGTTAGTAGCTAAATGATGTTGATAATTAAATGAATTTATTGCAATTAATTAGTTAAAATACAGAACAAAATATTTATATTTTAATTTTAATTGTATTGTGAAACAGTGAGCCCTATTTTAGAAGTTACAGTTTTGTTGTTTTGAAGATGTTTGTTGTTCGCTCGATAAAAAGATTATTTTGATTACCTAGCGAAACCCGCGCAACTTCGTTTGCGTGTATCCCGCTTTCCCGTGGGAATTTCGAAATGTATTATACTTAAAAACCTTCCTCTTGAATCACTCTATCTATTTAAAAAAACCGCATCATAATCCGTTGTGTAGTTTCAAAGATTTAAGCATACAAAGGGACATAGGGACACAGAAAGCGACTTTGTTTTATACTATGTAGTGATTTACAACTTGTTGTCTTGTTTAGTTGGTTACAAAGGCGAAATCAAATGTAAAATACACTACATGTGTATACGTTTAAAACTATTTTTAATGGCAGTGGCAAAATTTTATAAACTTACTGAGGTACTGCCTGTTTACATACACAAAATTACTACTGCTATTTACTTATGTGGTGATAAATGATTTAACTATATAAAACATAGCTGCATAGGTTTGGAAGCGTGGCTTATAACAATGTAGACAGGAGGTTTCATACCATTTACTCTTGGTTTGATAAGAAACCACTTGTGTGCACTGTTTTAAACCTCGTTATCAATACATTTAGATCAATGCTCGTTATCAACTCGTTTTAAACAGACATTTTCTGTGAATCAGCATTTCATTATTTCCATTATTTTTTTTGAATCAATACTTCATTCTTACAGGCTACACCCAATACAATAATGTAGATACATAATGCATTCTATATATTTACAGAATTATTATATTATTATTAAATTACATTTTTCAAACGCACAACAAATAAAATATTATTATTATTTCCCATAACAAATAGTCCACATTGCAGCTTTTGTAAATTCACTATTCCTATGTCGAATTTGTCGCTGTTCGAACAGCGACGAATTCTATCAAATGTGTTGTTTACCGAAAACTGTCGACGCACGAACGAAGCGACCAATTCCTCGTGTCGATCTCCGTATTAACCAAGTTAAGAATGCGAAGTGCGAATTATGTTAGTTCGAATCAAATGTTATTTAACACGTTGCAAACATCACATACCATTTTGTTATACTGTAATTTATGATTATTTATCATGAAAATGGATTTTTGTGAAAATTAAAAAAATATTTTTTCTTGAGTATTATAATGAACTAAATAAATGTTACCTATATATTTAAGTAACTAAATGCTGTGCTCAGATTAAAAAATAAGTGTAAAATGTACAGTCAAGATAATTCATGATTTATTGTAAACTGTTTAGTGGCATTTTTAAATGCTCCTGACTGTAATAAAAGTGATACATAAGTGCCTTATTTTCAAATAGATTGTACATATCATAACTAGGTATATGTAAACCATATGTGAACATATTTTATTGAATGTTAGACATAAAAAAATCGCCTTCAAAAATAGAATTAAATACAGATAAATATTTTTTTTATAAAAATTATTATCTGTGACGGCGAAGTACCAAAAACTGAATAGATAATTTTTTTGGAGTCGATTTCGTAGCGCCATCTATTGGTGGACATCTGTAATAGTTTTCCTTGTTATTCACAACACGAGCGGAACACAAACACAAACTTAAGCGTATGAATGTTATTTAATATTTTATGAGATTAAAAAGTTGAAGTACAAAAGTAAATAACAAAAATTTACGAGAATATTTGTCTTTTAATTACATCCCATCTACAGGTAACTTTAGCCCATTATTTCGGTTATTATGACTGGGCTATAAACTGCTATGCGATGATGAAAAATCTACGATGACGTCCCACCACACATTGCGAGAAATTATTTCTTTTTTTTTATACCACTAAGATGACAAACAAGCATACGATGCGACCCGCCTAATGGAAAGCAGTCACCGTAGTACCTATATGGACGCTTGCAATACCGGGGCGGGCGGTAATATCACTTGCGCATTGTCGACCCTGAAGAAAGTGGAGCTCTGGAGACCTTACTCACCGTAGGAAATGAAATCGTTCATTTCAGAAATTAGACCTTCACAGGCAATTTTTCATGTCATTTACAATTTGTATATATGTATAAAGAAAATAAACTACGTTATACTACCACCATTTCGGACACAAGCAAAATGGCCACCGGTAAAAGAAATGGCGAAAGAAACCCGGTTACGGCCTTTTTTTGTTATTTAGCAATTTTTTTCTTTTACTCGTTTGTTACAATGTGTAAGTACATTTATAAGAATAAATAAAATACAGATCCAGGTACATACAGAAATCAAGCACTAAACGCGGGATGTCGATCCAAATAGCGCTATGGTCAAATCCAAAATATGTCATATATGTATTATATATAAATGTTAATAAAGCGAGTAGACCAGTCCCCCAAGATGACAACCACAACTGAGAGTAGGAAGGAACACAACATGGCCAAGACCAATGCTATTTGGCTACGATTATAATAAAATTTATTAGCCCGAACCATCGAGTTCGTCTTGTGTACAAACATACTTAAAATAAAGTGAAAGGAAATAGTAGTGGAATATCACAAGCAAAAGATGTCAAAATTCTCATAAGAATGGAAACGTAATTCCGTACGCCATTAAATATAAATAAATAAATACATATAGGTTAGGTTAGTTATAGGGACAAATCGCACAGATTGAGCTACCCCAAAGTACGAGACTTGTGTTATGGGATACTAACTCGACGATACTATATTTTATATCTAATACATAATATAGATAAACATCCAAGACCCAGGTCAATCAGGAAAAGTACGTTTTTTTAATCATGACCCCACCGGGATTCGAACCCAGGACCGGCATGGTAACCATTACGGCACGGAGGACATAAACATTTGAAAAAAAAAATTTTGCTTTTGACCATGTTCAGAACAGAACCCAGTACATTCGACACTACCCCAAGTTAAATCGAATGGAGAATCGATATAATCGATGGACTATTTGACCGTGCAAAAATTCTTATTAATTCAAATGTCGCTTGCATAAAAACCGTCGTTAATTCTGCACCATTCGGCACACTCGGGCAATAATAATCGTGTAATATAGTGATGGGAAACGATTGATCGATATTTATAAAACAAAATTAAATATGGAAGTTGAGTGCATTTATGGCATAAATTGTGCCAACTTTAAGAATAGATAGAGCCGCGGGAACACAGACGAGGGACTCTAACTCACGTCTCTTACACCAAAAAACCGTATGGTGAACATAAGTGACGTAAAAGACAATCTGTCTCTACACTCTCGAAGTTGACCGAAGCGAAATTTAGACGGAGTTAGAAGACAAACGCAAAATTAAAGACGATGTTGGACGTACGATTTCTCGTCGCTCCTTTTCGCAGTAATGTAGAACCGGGGTTGCATTGTAAATTGTAAGGAATACACAATCCACTACTCATAAATATTTTTTGATTATTATAATGTTGTTTTCAGTTCAACTACCATTATTATTTTGAAAATATTTCAGAAAGAATTTCCTGGGGCTTGGTGAAGTTTTTCTTATATAATATATAATTTACTATTGTATCGATATCGATAAATAACAATCTACGCACTATTGGGAACCTGCGAAATGCATTTTATCCCCAAAAACGTGATTATTTTTATTCATAGAAATTGTAACAATGGACCGTTTCAAATTTCTAGCAAAATTTGCGTTTTTGCATAAAATGAGAACGCAGGGCGGCGCGTGCGGCGCACATTAAAAATTAAGGGGAGTATGCTGCAGTAGAAATTTGGGATAAAAGAAAAAGTAATTATGAAAATATGAAATTATAAAGGTAAGTTAGAGATTGTAATTTGTTTGTTAGAGATTGTAAGTGTTGACGAAATCAGCTCTATTCTTCAACTTATTACCTAATCTATGTTGAATCTAGATACCTACTGAAGTCTGTAAGCAGACATGCCAGTTCACAACCGTAAGATTAAAATTTGAAAACGAAATAATAGTACAAATTCTTTTGCTTATTTTTTTTTAAATCAAATAATAAAAAACATTTAAGTATTTCAGGTTAAATACAACCAATAAAACATTATTAAATAAAATAAAATATATAGGGACAATTCATACAGATTGAGCTAGCCCCAAAGCACAGATATTATAATACTTACCCAAAGTAAGTTTAATAAATGAAAAAACCGGGAAAACTAAACACAAACCTTTTAAAGATCATAATATAGAACTTAATATTGATAATAAAATAATAAATTGCCCGGAAAAAATATCAAATATATTTAACGACTATTTCGCAACTGTTGGAGAGAGCTGTAACCCTAGTAATATTATTCTAAAGACAGGGCGGCCAGTTGAAGCCTCCCCTACAAATTCATTATATTTAAAACCGGTTACTCAAAAAGAAACCCAAAAAATCATCCGACTTTTAAAAAATAAATACAGCTGTGGAATAGACGACATACCTCCTGCACTTATAAAGCAATGTGCAGAAGAACTTGTGGTACCACTAACAAATCTTATCAATCAAAGCTTCCATGAAGGAAGATTCCCGGACGCCCTGAAGATCTCATTGATCAAGCCTATATTTAAAAAAAAAGGTAATTGCAAAAACCCAAACGAATATAGACCCATAGCTCTGCTACCAACAGCTTCAAAAATATTCGAACGAGCTATGTGCGATAGATTAACATACTTACTTACTTACTCCAATGGCTCAGCGACCCAAAGTGAGTCTTGGCCTCCGACACAAGAGAACGCCATTTCTTCCGATCTTGAGCCATGCTTCGCCAGTCTCCAGCTTGAAGTTCGCAGAGATCGGCTACCACGGCGTCGCTCCAGCGGTATCTGGGGCGACCTACTGGTCTACGGCCAATGGGTTTTCCCACATACGCCTTCTTAGCCCCACGATCTTCACCCATTCTCTCCAGGTGGCCCAGCCATCGGAGTCTGTGGCCTTTGGCCTCTCCCATAATATTGTGGTCGGCCAACAGATCTTCTACCTCTAGATTTTTGAGGATCCTCCAAGTGCCATCGGATCTTTGTCTGGCTCCGAACATTCTCCTCAGGATCTTCCGCTCTGTCACAAGCAATTTGTGCTCCTCCTTTTGTGTCAGAGTCCAAGTCTCGCATCCGTATAGCAGTATTGGCCGTATGACCGTTTTATAAATACGGATTTTGGTGTTTTTGCTGAGAAGCCGGGACTTCAACACCTTGTGGAGGGCAGCACTGCACCGGAGGGCGTTTTGTGTGCGGATATGGATTTCCTCAGCTCGGGTGTTACAATCTGTGATGGTAGAGCCTAGGTATTTAAAATTTTGAACACCTTTATATGTGGAATCTCCAGCATGCAGGTCTTTTCTTGGGGCGCGCAAGTTTTTGTAGCGCTTCATGTGAACATACTCCGTCTTTTCAGTGTTTATCCTAAGCCCCACCATCCGAGCCTCCGCTTCCAAGGTCTTGACCACCATTGCAACCTCCTCCTCAGTCTGTCCAAGGATAGCCAGGTCATCTGCGTATCCAATAATTTTGTGCTTTCCAGTTCCATCCAGCACCAATCCGAAGTCCAAAGCCAAGACTCTCCGGATGATGTGCTCCAGAACTAGGTTGAACAGCATGGGTGACAACGCATCTCCTTGTTTCAGTCCCGTGACAACCTGAAAATCCTCGCTCAGCCTGCCCTCTATCCGAACCTTCATCCTGCTCTCCCTTGTAGCGACTTCGACCATATTAACGAGTTTCCTCGGTATGTTGAAGTTCCTCAGGATAGTTATAAGGGCATTCCGATCGATGCTGTCATATGCCTTGGTGAAGTCCACAAACAGCGCATGAATGTTCTGTGCGTAATCCCATTTCTTCTCCATCAGCTGTTTCAGAGTGAAGATTTGGTCCACAGTGCTGCGATTGGGTCTGAAACCGCACTGATAGTCGCCAAGAATAGCTTCCGTGTACGGCTCTAATCTTTTCAGAAGCACGTAGGATAGTATTTTGTAGGCTGTGGGGAGTAGGGCTATGCCACGGTAGTTTGTGCAAAGTTTTTTGCAACCTTTTTTGTGTACCGGGCAGATGATACCTACATTCCACTCCATTGGCTGCTTTTCAGCCTCCCAGATATCACAAAGCAACCGAAATATTTGGGAGTGCAGAACTCCGCCACCATACTTCCATAACTCCGATGGTAAGTTATCGGCTCCTGGGGCCTTGTTATTTTTAAGCCGCTTTATGGCATTGTGGACCTCATCGAACGTCAAGGGCTCCACTTCGTCATCATTATCATTGGTGCTCCTTGTGTTTGGTTGATCACCAGATGGGCAATTCAGAAGGCCATGGAAATAGTTTCGCCACATTTTGCGTATTTCCTGTTCGTCCGTTACCAAGTTTCCCTCTTCATCTTGGAGGAGATTGGCCGAAGGCTGGTAGCCTTTTTTTTCAATTCAAAGATTAACATACTTCCTAGAAAAATTTAATATATTAGATGACTGTCAGAACGGTTTTAGAAAAACAAAATCTACAACATTAGCAGTTTACAACTACATACAAGCGGCTCTCCAACAACTAAACGATAAACATTACGCTCTAGGTCTCTTGTTAGACATGACAAAAGCATATGAGAAAGTCTCGCATGACATACTGCTTTCAAAATTACATGGATCAGGAGTGCGCGGTCAGGCCTATAACTGGTTCAAATCGTAGATAGATCACTACAATAATGTTAAAAAAACAATGGAAACAGTAAGATCACAAAGGCGTAATTTAACATGTTCCATTCCCCAAGGTAGTGTATTGGGTTGTATACTTTTCCTTGAGTACATAAATGACCTCCCAAAAGTAATTAAAAATGATATAACATTACCTATACTATTTGCGGACGACATTTCAATTCTTATAAAATGTACTAAAGACACAAACCCAAATACATTGCTAAAAAACTCATTAGAAAGCGTCTCGTGTTGGCTACAAGAACATAACTTGGAAATTAATTATAAAAAAACCAAAATTATGCAATTTCTACCTTATAATAAAGAACCCGTACAAATAAATATAAAATATCAAAACATAAAAATAGATACAGTAAACACATTCAATCTACTAGGCCTTAATATCGACACAAATATTAACTGGAAAACTCACATAGATCACATAAAAACAAAACTGTCCAAATTTACTTACGCCCTCTACCACATCAAATGTAGTACAAACAGAGACACGGCACTTTCAGCCTATTACGCTTACGCGCACTCATGGCTCAAATATGGCATAATGCTATGGGGCAATAGTGTGGACGCTGACCAAGTATTTATTCTTCAAAAAAGATGCGTAAGAATAATAGCCCAAATAGACATTGAACAAACGTGTAGGCCCCATTTCAAAACATTAAATATATTGACACTAAAATCTTTATACATACATGATATAACATCGTTTGTCTATAAAAATATCGACAAATTCAAAAAAGTTAAAGACACGCATAATGTGAATACTAGGCACAGGGACAGATTGTATCTACCACCCTCTAGAATTAAAATGTTAAACTGCAGTCCCTATTACATGGCTGTAAAAATATACAACAAGTTACCCGCAGATGTTAGAAATCAGCCCACATATAGATTATTTAATAAAAGATTAAAAGAATTTTTAATCCAAAAATGTTTTTATACTTTGGATGAATATTTTAGCCACTAGCACAAACTTAAATATACCTAACCTACTTATGTAAAATAAATTATAAAGGGAAAGTGCAATGTGAAATAATATAATGTGGAAAGAAACCTATATATAATTTGTAATAGCATATACTTAGTTAGTAATAAATAACACAGATAATATAATACTCGCAGCATATAGGTAGTGATAGTAATTAAGTTAACTTTGTTAATAGTATATAAGTTAATTATTAATGTTGCAATGCCCTTGCAGGGCTCATGTCAAGGAGCTACTTTTAGATGTAAGACCAAATTGTATTTACCACATGAAGCAATAAATAAATGAATATGAATATGAATATGAACTTGTTTTATGGGATACTAACTCAACGATACTATATTTTATAACAAATACATATATAGATATACATCCAAGACCCGAGGCCAATCAGAAAAAGTTCGTTTTTCATCATGACCCGACCGGTGATTGAACCCGGGACCTCCTGGGTGGCGGTCTGACGTGGTAACCATTACGCCACGGAGGTCGTCGTTTTAAAATCGATTATTAAAATTCATTCATTCAAAATTACTATTGAAATTAAAAACCCGCGCAACTACGTTTGCGTGTATTTATTTATTTATTTATGCACAGTAGCGCCATCTAAAACAGACTTTTGATGAAATCCTACGGGAATCGCGTACTTTTCGGGATAAAAAGTACCCTAAGTAAATCCAAGGTATCAGCTACCTACATACCAAATATCATAAATATTGGCCCAGCCATTTGAGCGTGAAGTAACAAACATATAAATAACTTTTGCCTTTTTAATATTAGTAAGATTACATAAAACAATAAAATAAAGTGATCGCGTTGTTACTACCTGCTGTAGTGAAACTATGAATTGTGTACAAAAAATACATTGAAGCGGAATTTACAGTTTTTTTAACCAACTGGTCACCCTACAATGCATTGTGCGCGTGCACATTGTTGCAAGCAATTGATAAAAGCGATACAGTTTCCTATTTTTTCACAAAAATTTAAATGAAGTCCCCTACCTAAATAATAATGTGCCATTTGCATGGATCTGGATCGTGTTCGCTGCATATTTTATTTTATGGGTTGCAGGGGGGTTGCAAAATGTGCAAAAAAATTTATGTTATACGAACATAGAAAATATAATTTATTATTTTGTAGACGCGGCACACAGCAAAGGAAATAAGTATGCAGGATAGAATTAAAATTTAATTCTACAGATTACAACCTGGTACTAAAATAAGCTAGACTTGACGCACAGCCCAAACCGCTGGGTCTAGAGATTCCAATTTTGTAATGTAGGTTCCTTAAGACGACACGGCGACGTCTAGGGGTGTACTAAGAAAGGATTTTTCTAAATTCCCACCATACGCAAACGAAGTTGCGACTATATTACTAGTATTATTATAAATATATATTCTTATAATACATCAAAAACACCCAGATTCGCCAACAAACACAAATGCTATCACATATAATATTTGATTCTTAAGCGTCAGTTACACTAGGAGAGTTTTCGCAGCGATTTCTTCCAGGCAATAATATGGTCGCCTAGTGTAAGTAACAAATGCTCCGAGTTTTGCCTCTCGAATACGATTCTCGCTACTTAAGCTCTCCTGGGCCGCGAGCCTGTGTAAACAAATCATACGAGTTTCTCTAACGAGTTTCGCCATTCAAAAACACGACTGTTGTTCAGAAGTGTCAGTGGTGGTGCTATAATGTCTTCGGAGGTGGCACAAGGTGTACTTGTAAATTCACGGTCACGAATGGCGAGTCTCGTGTCAAAATCAAGCGTCTTTTACACAAGGAGAGTTTCTCGCACGCGAGCGGCGATTTCTTCCAGGCAATAATATGGTCGCCTAGTGTAAACAAATGCTCCGAGTTTTGCCTCTCGAATACAATTCTCGCTACTTAAGCTCTCCTGGGCCGCGAGCCTGTGTAAACAAATCATACGAGTTTCTCTAACGAGTTTCGCCATTCAAAAACACGACTGTTGTTCAGAAGTGTCAGTGGTGGTGCTATAATGTCTTCGGAGGTGGCACAAGGTGTACTTGTAAATTCACGGTCACGAATGGCGAGTCTCGTGTCAAAATCAAGCGTCTTTTACACAAGGAGAGTTTCTCGCACGCGAGCGGCGATTTCTTCCAGGCAATAATATGGTCGCCTAGTGTAAACAAATGCTCCGAGTTTTGCCTCTCGAATACAATTCTCGCTACTTAAGCTCTCCTGGGCCGCGAGCCTGTGTAAACAAATCATACGAGTTTCTCTAACGAGTTTCGCCATTCAAAAACACGACTGTTGTTCAGAAGTGTCAGTGGTGGTGCTATAATGTCTTCGGAGGTGGCACAAGGTGTACTTGTAAATTCACGGTCACGAATGGCGAGTCTCGTGTCAAAATCAAGCGTCTTTTACACAAGGAGAGTTTCTCGCACGCGAGCGGCGATTTCTTCCAGGCAATAATATGGTCGCCTAGTGTAAACAAATGCTCCGAGTTTTGCCTCTCGAATACAATTCTCGCTACTTAAGCTCTCCTGGGCCGCGAGCCTGTGTAAACAAATCATACGAGTTTCTCTAACGAGTTTCGCCATTCAAAAACACGACTGTTGTTCAGAAGTGTCAGTGGTGGTGCTATAATGTCTTCGGAGGTGGCCCAAGGTGTACTTGTAAATTAGGTCACGAATGGCGAGTCTCGTGTCAAAATCAGTACGGAGTGATTTGCGCGAGTCTCGCATCGACACTTGCGATTCTCGCCCGAGCATTGTTTAAACAAGTCGAGACACGTATGCGTTTTTAGATCTACGATTACTCGCTTGTAGTGTAAACATATTAAGAGAAGCGAATCTCACCTGTGATACTCGCATTCGAGAATAGCTTGAATACTACGAGTTCTTGTCAAAATGTAAACAACCGCAGGCGAGAATCGAAAGGCGAGTTTTGCCTTGGGATAATCTCATACGATTATTGTGCGAGAAACTCTCCTTGTGTAACTGACGCTTTATAGTCGTTGATGCCCATGGGCAGCAGCAGTGACTGCTTACCGTCGGCGGACCAGTTAGCACGTTTGACTGTAAAAAAAATCTGTTTAATAGACGATTTAGATCGGTAAAAATGAGGTTTGTTCGGATAGCGTAAACACAAAGAAAAGTTCAAAAGAAGAAAATCTTTTTTTCTGACATTTTGACTCATATTCATGGCAGTAGTGACACTGTCAGATGTCCATTGCCCTTAAAGATTCCTCTCATCAAACAAATTCAAATGATCAGACAATTGCAGACACCATGACGCAGGTTGCACCAATCCCATTAACTCCTACAGCGTTCCCTGAAATCGCGAAGGCTCCTGTTGAAGTAGATACTACTGTATCTGATGTGACTGAGTCTGTAAGTCAAACCTACTGTTGCTAATATCTTCCTATCTGTGTACCTACCTTGCCTTCTTTAAGAGCAGAGGTTCTTAGATTTATTTAACACTAGCCTTTTTTCCCGCGACTTCGTCCGCGTAAAGTTCCGGACCCGTTCCCGTGGGATCTACATTGAATTTCGGGAAAAGCTATAGCCTATGTCACTCCCTGATAATGTAGCTTTCTACTGGTAAAAGAATTTTTGAAATCGGTCCAGTAGTTTCGGAGTCTATTCAATGCAAACAAACAATCAAATCTTTCCTCTTTATAATATTAGTATAGATACCGCTCAATTTTATTATAGCGTTAGTCTGGTCTGAAATTTAAGTCTAGACAAGTCACCCCTTTTTTCTTACGTAAGATTCCGCAAGTACTTCCGCGATAACTTGCAGATGCAAACGCAATTAAAGGCAAGATGATATAACCTTGTAAATTTATTTACTGAACTCCTCTAGGTTGTTGAAAATGAAACTTTATTTCAAGAGTTATTGCCTGTGGAACGAGTCCTGATTACAAAACGTTTAAATGTTAAGAACGTGTTGTTTTTGAAGGGTAAGAGGAACAAGTTCTTCATCAGAACACCAGACCAGAATCTACTGTATACCGTCGAAGAGGACAACAGGTTTTTTTCTTTATTTCTTCTCATTTTCGAATAAGTTAATACGATCAATCAATAGTAATATTCTGGGCCAATAACTATTGCTTATGCAAGTGGGTGCGTTTTTGCTTGTGCAAGGAAATTCTGTTCCTAGTTTCTGCACGACTTATTCACATTTTCTTACAGGCAAGTTACAAGCATGCGAGTCACGTGATAGTAAGTGATCACTGCCCTTAGACTTAGTGACTTAGGGATAGACATATTCTCGTAACAGAAACATTATAAATCTCGTTTCAAACTCACTATCTTCTTCATTTCATATGTGAGCAAGATGGCACTAGAGCACAGAATACTACTAGAGGTTGAAACTTAATTTTGTCAATTTTTGTTACGAGAATAGGCACTGAGCCGCTGCTGCTCTTTAATAGAAAGAAACTTGACAACACGCTGATCTTCCGGTTCTTTCATTCATCGAACGAAACCCATTTCTGCTTCACACCAATATTTTGTGTATACCAGATGGTGGTCAGGTTACCTCTGCTTTGGTCTTCGCCCCCTCCAGCTTCGTGTAACCAACGGCGATGGTGCTGAGGTGATGACAATAAATCGACCTTACGCCTGCACGGGGAGGGTCATGCCGTGCCAACTGCAAAAGATTGAGGTGAATTCTTTTTTATGACATATAGCAGATAAGCAAACATGGGCGTAATGAAGATTCTGGTCCCCAGGATCTGCCCCCTTGCCAAATCCTGATTCGTCCATTCGGATTTTGCCAGAATCAGTATGGGGGGTGGGAGGTACAAAAAACTCAAGACAATGATACCTAGTATTTTCTTTCTCTTCTTCTGAAGAAAATATCACGTGAGAGGGTGGTACTTCTAGCTAGACCTATTCATATGCACGAATGTAGAGTGTATGATCTACCACTAAATAGCATCTTCTAAATAAACCACATATTTATTCACTGTCCAGGTGATGGCGCCTCCAGGGAACCTGCTCGGTACTGTTGAACAGCAATGGAGTTACGTCAGGCCGCTCTATCTGGTTAAAGATGCTCAGGGAACTGATTTAATGTGGATTAAGGGTCAGTAATAAGTAAAGGTGTTGTCAGAATTTTGTATTTTTTTTAATATTTATTGTTCTGCCAAAAAACGATAAAAAAATGGAATATATGCAATTTCAATACAGTAAACATTTTGATGCAATGGTCATTTCGATACAGCGGACATTTCGATGAGGTGGACTTTTTAAAGTAGGTATTTTGATACTGTGGACGTAACGCTACGGTGGACATTATGATAGAGTGGACCACGTGGTACGAAATTATCTTGCTTAGGTCCTCCAGGCACTATAAATAGATAAATAAAAAAAATGAATAATCCGCTCTTATCGGAGCAGCCCGTCTGAGGAAGGACCACCACCTTACAGAAGATCGTAGCCAAATAGCATTGGTCTCGGTCATGTTGTGTTCCTACGGTGAGTAATGTCTCCACGTGAGTGATGTCCCGGTATTGCAAATAAACAGTTTCTTTCTTACTTACCTTTCAGGACCTAGTGTCACGATAAGCTTCTTCAAAGACATCGAATTCGAGATAACACGTCTGGACGGCACAAACGTGGGTGCAACCTGCAAGCGCTGGCAAGGGTTGACACATGCCATGTTCTATGCTCCAGTTAATGATAGGTAAGTGTTGCGCTTAAGTTTGAGTCAGTTACGCCTAGTCAGTGACCGTCAAGTAAATAAAATAAATATATAGGGACAAATCACACAGATTGAGCTAGCCCCAAAGTAATTTCAAGACTTGTGTTATGTGTGATACTAACTCGAGGATACTATGTTTTCATAACAAACATCCAAGACCCGAGACCAATCAGAAAAAGTTAGTTTTTCATCATGACCCGACCGGGATTCGAACCCGGGACCTACTGGGTGGCGGGCCGGGTCTACCCACAGAATATTTTAAGGCGTACATGCATATAGTGCGTGAATGATTTTACAAGCGTTTCCGAGATTACGGACAAAGGTGGCAAACAAGTTTGGACTGAAGTATAACATTTCAGATTTGGTGTCGCGTTTGAGAGGGACATGTTGGTGGAGCAGAAAGCGTTGCTTATGGCCGCAACATTACTACTCGACTATATGTATTATGATGTGTAATTGAAATATATTGGTATGGATTTAAACCTATGTTTTATTGTAATACATCCATGTCATCATCATTGAATCTGACACCACGAAGGATTGGAACCATGGTGTCAATCGCGGAAGGACGCTATTTGAATTGACTGATTGACACCATGGTGTCAACTGTCAATGGTTCCAATCCTTCGTGGTGTCAGTCGCTGAATTACCCTGTGTTACACAGGCATAAGAAGTACAAATAAATACAAATATTCTTTATTCGTGGATAGGTACATTAAAATGGTCGTTTTAGTATAATAAATAGTTTCACTATGTCCTGCTGTTACTTGTTAGGCGTACAAATAATGCAATATTAATAAGTTAATTAAGTTTATGAAAAATACAAGTCCCATTACACTACAATGCGACTTGGTTGCGTCGCAGTCGCGTCGCTTCATTTGGGTGGCGTCGTTGGCGATTGGGCTACCACTTAACAGGACACATCGAAACAATACTTACTTCTTCTAAGCGTCCATTTTCGTCTGTCCTGTGCCAGCTTTTTCACCTATATAAGAAACGACGCCTCTCTCTCTCTCAACTCTAACTCTTCTCGACCGTCCCCTTCCTCTTGCACCTTCTATCTCTCCTTCTAAGATGTTTCGTCGTGTCTTGATGTCCTACCATACCTAATAAGTTTATAAAAATAACATGGAATTTAAAAAAAAATGGTTAAACCAGCAAAGTATTGATCCACAATAAAAAGTCCGTGATAGAATTTCAGCTAGTTATATTACTGTTTTATTATATTTTTTAACATTCGTTCTCATTATACAAAACGTTTTAATGACTTCCAGATTTCACAATAACAGCCATAAATCCAGAATATAAAAATCAAAGTAATAAAAATGAAAAACTGGACGTCAGGCGATCGTGAATTTATGTAATTACGATGATGTTTGTATTCGTAACTCCGACGCCATTAATATTAAAATAAGGGGACACATTCTGTTATACTTTAAATGCATTTTTCTTTACATCAAAAACGACAATTTCCCCTAAAAATTTATGTCCTACGCGTGCAACCCCTATTTGCATTGTTAACTTTTTTCGTCTCGGCAGATGTCCGACGCGAGTAAATGGCGCGAAATTTTGACAGAACGTATAATTTTTGGCGGCAAACAATGACATTTCGTTGTCGCAAAGAATTCGACGCGAGCACAGATAAAAAACTTAATATCGGGTATTTTATCAAACCCTTTTTCCAAAGGATTGAATTCAATTACGCTATTTAACAAAAAAAATCTAATAAAAGGGTGCTTTTACAGAAATTTGGAAAAATAACATGGGGTGCAGTTGCTTATGTAGGTCACTGGTACGTACTTAGTGAATTAAAGTTTTTTTTACTGTTTTTTTTTATTAAAAAAAAATCGGCGCGCGTCTGTCACGTGTTCAGAAAAGCAAGGGTTTAAAGGAAACAACAATGGCTTTTTAGAAAATGATTTAGAGTTTTTTTAAGGGAATAATATAATAATGGAGTTAATTTTTTCCGAAAAAAAGTTTTTTTTTTTACTTTTTTTAGGTTTAAAAAATAAGGTCGGAAGAGTGTCAAGATGCCAGTATTGTAAGGTTGATTGATTGCATATTGTTATATTTGTTATTATTATTTTTATAAAAAAGGTTGCCAAACGAGAATTTAGAATAGAATGACTATTTTTAAATTATATCACAAAATTATTGGGGAATGCTTTGCCTAAAGCTGTCTACAGCCAAGATAAGTTAGTTTAGCATAGGTCACATAGTTTAATCTAGAAGTTATATACTGTCATGTGTGAAAAATTGCACAATTATGTAAGCAGCTTAGCTTACATAATTGTGCAATTTTTCACACATGACAGTTATAACTTAGTTTAGAAGGGGCTTTTTATGTTATGTCTCAGGCAAACGAGCACGAGCGCCACCCGATGGTAAGTGGTCACCGCCGCCTATGGACATCAGTAATACCAGAGGTGCTACCAATGCGTTACTTGCTACAAGGAAAGAAATAGGGAAAAGGGAAACGTTTCCCGTGAGAAAAACGTAAAATATGAAACAATAACCTTTACACTTAGCAATGTGTCATATTTTCCTTTATTTATACCAATATCATAATCATACTAATATCTTCATCTATTTATTTATTAATCACAAATTGGACATTAGAACGAAACGACATTTTGTGCTACCTATGTAAATATTGAAAATTATTGTTTCATATTTATTTCGGTCTGAGAATTTTAAAGCAAACAATCATAGATATTGGTTAGTGAAATACTTAGGAACCATGTTAGTAATACTAATATAAATGAGAAAGTGAGTTTGTTTGTTTGTATGTTATTCTTTCACGGCTTGACCTTAGTCAATCATTATGAAAAATTTTAAACATTGTCAGGGGTAGAGTCCAACATAGGCTAATTTTTAAGCGGGCGAAGCCGCGGGCAAAAGCTAGTTTAAAATATAATAAGAAATAAAGAAAAAGAGTTTAAGTTCATAAATAACTAGTGGAACCCGTGGAACTTCGTTTGCGTGTATTTAATTATGTACAGCAGCGCCATCTATGTATGTATATCAGACAGCCCAAATCCCACGGGAATCGCGAACTTTTCGGGTTCTGATAGACCCTATGTATAAATCCAAGTCACTACCTACATACCAAATATCATAAAAATTGCCGCAGCCATTTGAGCGTGAAGAAGTAACAAACATACACATAATTTTCGCCTTTATAATTTTATGTAGGATGTACGCGCGTTCTTTTAGCAATACCTGGAAAAGGTGATTATAGTTAAAAGTGCACATTTAATTTAACACCTATTGTTTTAATCTTGCTAATAAGATGATTGAATTGACATTAAATTCATCGTTCGGTCAACGACATTAAATATCTATACGTTTGACTTAATGCGGTTTTTTGATAAATGCGCTAAATGACACACATACCTTTTTATATAAAACTAAATAATAAATGACGTAAGCTTGTTTATTTCAGATAATAGCGGTATTACGTAGAAACCCTTTGTGAGTTATTTTATGTGACGATGTTGTACATAAGCTAACTGAACGAGGCCACAAACCACCTGATATTATATGAATCAACCTGTTTACAAACATTATGAGAAGGAAAATTATGTTTGTGATCTGGACACTGGAGTCTCGAATCAAATTCACATTTTTTTAATAATAATTAAAATATGTACGATTTTGATGTTTTTTTTAAATGTCATACAGTAGACAAACAAGCAAGCGGGCCACCTGATGGAAAGCGGTCACCGCCGCCTATGGACATCAGTAACACCAGGGGCGCTACCAATGCGTTGTCCACCAAGGAGGTTGGAGGAAAGGAAGGAGGAAGGGATGGGGGACGGGATGGGAAAGAAGGAGGGGGAAAGAGGGGATAGGGATGGGATACTCTGCCACGCTGCTCCATGCAGATTGGCAGAGGCCGGAGTTTTCAAACCGCCCTAAGTCCATCGACTTGGCTTAACGACTGTCATCCATCAACAACAGCCGGGACCGACGGCTTAACTTGCCCTCCGAAGCACGGAGAAACTCGAGATAACGAAACCCATCCAAACGCTGGCTAGGGTCGACGTCGCTTAACCTGCGTGTTCATATTAGTGTGCGACACACAGCGACGCCATCGAGCTCCTCGAGCTAGCCTATTTCATAATAATTGATAGATAGATAGATAGATAGAATATACTTTATTTGCAATACACATCCAACAGTACAAAGAAACATTACATTTAAATCTTACATACTAGTGTATTAGCAACAAGGCGGCCTTAGTGCTAAAAGCAATCTTTTCAAGGCAACCTTAGGGTAACGAATTAAAGACAGAAACGGGCAGGGCAAGCAAAACAAGAATCTTATTAACAAAATTTGCAACGTAATAAGTACATAAATCAATAAAACTGAACTAATTTTGAATAATAATACTTACATAAGAATACACAAATCATACATACATACATATATATATCTCATACATAATATAAATATAATATATATACATAAATACATACACATACCTACACATATATACATATATATATATATCATAAACATATGATAAATAAATAATGTCGTAGTAGGTCTTAAAGAAAAGGAAGAAAACATTCGCTTATTGTGAAAGAAAATGGTTTTTTACAAGTTTTTTAAAAATAAAAATAGATTTGGAAGTTCTGATAGCTACATTGCTCTACCACTCCAAAATTGCTCCAGACAAGAAGTAATTTGCTTTGATATAAAATTTACCACACGGTCGTCCAAGTATCATTTTTCTAACCAATCGTACGTTCTTTGGGAGACAATTATATTAGTATTTGTATGTACTTGATAGCAGCACCTAAAAAAATCCGTATACGCTTTTTCGAAACAGCATCAGCATCTTTCAAATATCTGTTACTTTTAAAAAATATTTCTAAATGGCAAAAAAGGCCGTAAATGATTTTCTTTCGACACGACGACTCTCTGACAAGAGAAAGCGTTTAGAAAAACCTATTTCCTGAATTAAATTTTTGAATCTTTTTTGAGTCTTTGAAGGCAAAGTTATTGGAAGAATCTTCTTCTTCTAGAGCTGCGCTGTTGTACGTGAAGCAGCCTCTATTGTCCTCTGACTTGTGACAGCTCTTTTAGCTCTCAAGATACGCCTGCCTTTTCTTTTGACTTGATCAATGTAAGCTCTTCTCGACCTATTGGAATAACTACCCACCTAAATTGTTTTTTTAATGAAATTATGTGGTTTTCGGTTTAAAAATATATATCCTATGTCACTCACAAGTAATGTGGCTTTCTATTGGTAAAAGAATTTTCAAAATACGTTCAGTAGATTCAGAGATTACCCTTCTACAACTTCACAAACTTTACCTCTCTAAAATATCAAAGTTTTATAACTCGTCATATTAAAAATGAAATTGATATCAAAATAATTTTGAACTCAAGTTCAAAATGTTAGTGAGCGTGTCGAGTTAGGGTTAACCCGGTTGATGTTGACACCAGGGTCCCACGGACCCTCACGATGTTTTGCTATTTTTTTTTACTAACATTTAACCCATTTTTCAACAATTTCACTGCGTTTTCACCCCTTAATACGGTTTGACAGATGCGCGACACGATGTTACCCTAACAGTACAATTTTTAATGGGTGTCGTTTTTTTTAATAAAATGTCCTTTTTTGTTAAAATATTTTTTTTACTTTTTTTTTTATTAATCTAAAGCCGACAGTTGACGCGAACATAATCTTTAATTAAGACTATTTTTGTCGGATTTCGCTTTAGGGTAGTAAACTGAATGATTTATTTATTTGTCAATTTTACGCAATTACGCTTTTTGAGTGCATGTTGTTTTGATGATTGGCGTTATTTGAACTGGCAATCTTTTAATTTAATTTTATGGGTGATTATTTGATATAAATTTTAATGTACTTATACCTACATTGTTTGTAACTAATGAGTGGAAAAAAAAGGAGAAAAAAAAAGTACAAAATGACAAAAAAGGCCGTAACCGGTTTTCTTTCGCCATTTTATTGAAAAAGCCAACAGGTAGATTTTTCTTCTTCAGTGCAATAGGTTCTTCGTCTGTCTTAGATTAGGTTTGTTTAGTTACTCACCAAATATTTTCACATCTCTGTCGTCAAGTAAACAGATAAGTAACAGATACTCTTACTTACTATAAACTAAGATATAAATAATTTTAACTTTTCCATTCTCCTTTTCCCTTCACTCCTTATTTCCTTCATTATAGCAGACGACGCAACAGTTCATAGCGCCTCTGGCATTATTTATGTTCATATTTATGTTAAGAGAGGTACGGCACAGCGGATAATCCGCTCAAATCGGAGCAACCCGTCTGGGGAAGGACCTCCACCTTACAGAAGATCGTAGCCAAATAGCACTGGTCTCGGCTATGCTGTGTTCCTACGGTGAGTAAGGTCTCCAGAGCACTTCCACTTCCACTTCCACTTCCACTTCCACTTGGGGGGGTTGGGAGGGTTGGCAACGCGGGAGTGGATAGTGTCGGGAGTATATAGGCTACGGTGATGCTTACCATCAGGCGGGCCGTATGCTTGTTTGCCAACATTGTGGTATAAAAAATAAAATTGTTAATTGTAATCACATTGTAATCACTACTTATCACTTTCCATCAAGTACTGTAAATGATGAGAATTTGCCGGGGCAAAAATAAAAGAAAAGGTTGAAATTACTAAGTTTTAATTAATATAAGTAGTGTGCAAGGATAATCCTCCACCGTAAAGTTATAAAGTAAATTAATATTAAAGGGATGGGCCGTTGGATCGTTTGGCTGGTACCGTTAGAAAAAAATAAAGTTTATTAATTCTAAGTTAAGTTAAGGTCAGGCCATACAGAAGCAATAAAGGACACTGACAAGATATTATCTTAATACTACAAAAAACTTGAGGGTTCAAGTGAGGCCAGCAATAGGGGCCACTCGCCAAACCCTGCCGACGATCCCCGGCTCTCTCCATACACAGCCAGTACGGGGTACGAGTCTCACACTTGTCAAGGCCCGTACCAAACACGTCTCAGTCGCAGCCAGTACCGAACACGTCTCGGTCACAGCCCGTACCGAACATGTCTCAGTCACGTCCCGTACCAAACACCTCCTATGGAGTAGGAGCGCCCATATCCAAGGCGGGCGGTCTCGGTATTGCATCCACCGACCAGACATGGTCGACGAAGGCTTCACAGCGCTCATCGTCACCTGTAAGGGAGGCAGGAAGGAGAAACAGGAAACCACGTGGAAGTTCAAGCAGAAGCTCAATTGATCCTGTGACTGCAGAGGAGACACCTAGATGCACGTGGCCGACCAATACTTAATTATCCACCAATGTGCAGTGTACTGGCTACACACGTTGGAACGGAAACAATTACACTCCTTTCAGATCAATAATCAATCAGATGCACGTCAGCACAGAAACAATCTCTGAGTTTTGAGCCCACCAAAGTTCAGCTCCTCACTCCAGTTCACTCCACCACGTCTCGTACCGGAAAAGACCTTAGCAGCTCGGGGCATTCACCCCGCCCCGACGCGACATACGTTCTGAAGTCTCACTTAACACCACAACAATACAAACATTATTTTTATACCAAATTATTATTTTTATATTTTAAGAAAGACATCAGGAAAAATCCTTTTATGGAATAATTAGTAGGTTTCTATCAAGAAACTCACAAAATACGGCTTCACGGATTTAATTTTTAATAATTATATTTGTTTTGACAGATTGGGCAAAACAAGAAAAATATGTTATCACACGGTTTTTGAACGCCCCTTGACGTTTCGTTCCACACAATTCGTTCATTGTTCTAGAAAGTTCTTAATCAAATTTAATTAAAATATAAAAGAATTTTTATCTCTTTTATTTACTAAATTATAGAAAAAGATAATAGGAGTAATCCGAATCAAAATTAATTAGTCTAATAATTTTAATGCTAAAAATACGGACTCCCGTAAATGTTCTCATTTGGCAACCTTGCCGTTTCACTGAGAGTAATATATCCAAACGCAGATATGTCATCTGTCAAAAGTGACATTGATGATTCGAGGTTAAGATTTAGTTGCTTAGCAAAACAATGAAGCTAAATTTAATAAAATGACACCGAATTATATCAAAATCTCCACCGAAAGAGTGAAAATGCGAAAAAGGAAATACAGTACTACGAGTGTATGCGACCTTCCGGTCAGAGGGAATGTTTTATTAGGATTACGAATAGGAATCGGTAAGGTATAATGTTCATCAACAAAAAAAAAGGTGTTACAGTACCCCTTTACCCACCAGAATTTTGCGAGGAAACGAGAAAAATTCACGCTGGCCCTCCAGCATTATCCTAACTAGCGTAAACTACACCACCACAATACAAAACAAAAGAATTACAATCCAACGAAACTTCAATCCAAACACTTTATGTCCTTCACATGACATTCACTGCTCCTACCATTCTCATCTTCCAGCAGGTACACCAGCCTAGACAACTTTTTAACAATTCTACACTTTTCAAATCTGGGTGCTAATTTATAAGAAAAATGTTTAGCAGCGTCACTCCGGACATGCGTGCGCCGCCAAACGACATCATTCTCCTTAAACTCTACATCCCTTCGACGCCTATTATAATACTTAGCGTTTCTGGAGTGAGATTTCTTTAATTGTTTATCCACTTTAACAAATACCTCTTTCAACACACCTATCTTGTCAACATAGTCTGCACGAGAAGCAACCACAATGTCATCCATATCTTCACTATCTCCATAGACATTTCCATCAACAATAGCCTCACGCCCATGCACAAGCAAGAAAGGAGTAAAACCTGTTGTATCATTAACGGCAGTGTTAATAGAAAATTGAATCTCACAGAGATGAGAATCCCAACTACGCTGATCAGAACCAACAAGCGCTGCTACAGCTGTGACAATGGTTCGGTTATACCGTTCCACTGTATTTACCTGTGGGCAATAAGTGGGAGTATAGTGTACTTGGGGTACCCTATACTTTTCAAACAAAGCCTTCACATCACGGCCTATGAACTGTGGTCCATTATCAACAATGACCGTTTGGGGAATACCATGAGCTAGAAAGACATGATCTTCCAAACGTTGAGCCACCACTCTACCAGTCGCACGTCTAAGAGGAAATATCAAAACATATTTAGAAAAACAGCAAACCACCACAAGAAGATATTCATTCTGCTGCCGAGACCGGGGCAGTGGACCAACCAAATCAACGCTGATACACTGGAAGGGTCTACGACACACCTTCGGGTTCCCAAACAAACCAGGAGTAGTTTGGTTAGGGTGTTTATATGCTTTACACGTTGCACATTTCGACACAAAATCTTCCACATCCTTATACATCTCAGGCCAATAAAAATGGAGACGCAATCTCTTATACGTCTTTTCAATCCCCAAATGAGCACCTAAAGGAGAATCATGATTTTCCTTAATCAAACGCTGCCTGTCATTCAAAGGAACTACCTCCTTCCAATCAAAATCCCCCGTCAACGATGACTTACTTTTGGTGTAACGGTAAAGCTTACCATCAACTATTTGGTAATTAGGACAGGTTTGGGGCCTACTATGACACCGCGAATAAAGATTCTGAAACCAAGGATCAACCGACACAGTATTTATAACAGACACAGGCACACTACGGGATAAAGAATCCGGGATCACATTTTCCCTGCCACGACGATGCTCAATAACAAAATTATAAGGGGAGAGCCTACAACCCCAGCGTTCCAAACGCCCAGTAGGATTCCGTAAGTTAAGAAACCACTTTAAGCTCGCGTGATCTGTAATAATCTTAAAAGGTTTATGACCCTCTAAGTACGGTCTGAAATGCTCCACTACTTGCACCACTGCCAACGCTTCTCTCTCCGTAGCTGAATAATTCCGCTCGGGCTGATTCAAAGAACGACTATAATACGCAATAGGATGCTCTTCACCGTCAAAAATTTGTGTCAACATTCCTCCAATACCAACATCAGATGCATCAGTGTGCACAATAAAAGGAAGAGAAAAATCCGGACAGGCTAACACAGGTGCTGCCGTCAACGCACTCTTTAATTGCAAAAACGCATGCTCAGCCTCTGGAGACCAAACAAAAGGAGGTTTATTTTTCCGCGTAGAAGTCAACGCGTTTAGAGGTGCAGCGATCGTACTAAACCCACGGATAAATCGCCTATAATACGACGCTGTCCCAAGAAATCTTTTCACGTCTTTAGAGCACGTAGGAATCGGAAAATCTGTAATAGATTTAACCTTATCTGGATCAGTTCTCAATCCTAAGTCATCCACGATATAACCGAGATATTTCAACTGCTTACGGAACAGACAACACTTCGACAAACTAACCGTCAGGTTTGCTGAGCGCAAACGCTCAAAAACTTCTCGTAGGAGTTCAATGTGCTCCTCGAAAGTCTTACTCACCACCACAATATCATCCAAATAAATAAATACACGTCCACCAAACTCAGGACCAAACAACTTATCCATCAGCCGCTGCTGGGTGGCTGGCGCTGAGGTTAAACCAAAACACATCACTTTAAATTGAAATAAACCGCGCGATGGCACGGTAAACGCAGTTTTCTCCTTGGAAGAAGCAGTAAGGGGAATCTGCCAAAATGCAGATTTCAAATCAATGGAAGAAAGAAAGCGAGAATCTCGAAGTTGGTCTAAAATATTGTTGATGTATGGAAGAGGGTAAGCATCATGTTTCGAGACCTCGTTTAGTTTCCGGCTATCCAAGCAGAAACGCATTTCTCCATTAGCCTTGGGAGCCATGGTGATGGGATTATTCCATGGGCTACAACTCGGCTCAACAACATCCATCTCAATCATTTCGTCCAATTGACGATTCAACTCACGAAGCCTATCGGGTGACATGACATAGTACCGCTGTTTGATGGGGGTAGCCTCACCAGTGTCAATATGATGGGATATTATATGCGTTCGACCCAAACCTTTACTCTCAGCCGAAATATCCTCAAACAGCTTACAAACATCGCTCGCTAGACTCTTTTGTTCTTCAGTCAAGGCGTCAAAAGGATGTATTCGATTAACTTGAGACACGACTGCTTCAGCAGGTTTTTGAAAAACAATCAACTCCTTCGGATTCGTAAGTTGTAAAATATCAGGCGCGATCTGGAAAGCTTTCCAGAAGTCAATACCGAACAACAAAGACGACGATACTCCAGGAACAACATAAAACTTTATAACTCTCAAAACATTATTAACCACAACAGGTAAAAACATATATCCAATGGTAGGGGAATGGGAACCATTCGCTGTCACCACAGCATCCATTAAATCTGACTGATGCAGTTCAGCCAAATGAGAAAAATAATCCACAGCAGAACCACCAATAATAGAAATTTCCGCTCCCGAATCTAATAATCCAGAATACGGAACACCACCAATCTCTACATTTAAATAAGGACGCGCATCCTTACAACCATTTGAACGGACCATCGACACATTAGCTTTATCATTTTTCAAAAATACACGCACATACTCACACCATGCACGCCACTCGCTAACAGGTGTAACACTAAACCGACAGCCCTTCCTTACGCGTTTTTTGTCTGTGGTGGAGCATCCTTCTTGTGCGCGCACTTTGGACAATCGACGACGGTCACGCCCTTCTCACCACATCGATAACAAATGATAACACGAGGAGCGGTACACTCAAGAAGTGTGTGATCACTGACACGACACCGGACACAGAACTTATCTATACCTACAACTCTATTAACGGCTTCACATTTAGGACGGTTAGTCCTTCCTTTATAAGCCAGATCAGGGGCAACAGTATTTGGCACGCTCCGCGGTGGTTCAGTGAAAGACTCCGCTCTCTGCTTCGCTGCCTCCAACTGCCTGCACTGCTTCTTAAGGTCGGCCCATGACTTGATCTCTATGTTAGCCAAAGGAATAGAATAGGATGGCCTAATATTAAATTTAACAATGCTAAGTTTTTCATCCTCGTCCAAAGGTTTGCGTAACCTAGAAAAATAGTTAAGCATAATACTCAAATAACTACCAATCGATTCATCGGGACCTTGAGTCCTTGACCGGATCTCCTGAAGTAAACGATGATCATAATCATAAGGAAGATATTCTTCTAATAAGGAAACTTTTAATTCGTCCCAATTGTTCAATTGGTCCCGTACACCACGATACCAATACAAAGCCTCATCTGTGAACAACTCAGCCGCTGAACTAAACAATTTTTCACTACTAATGTTTCGCGATTGACACAACTCCTCAATCCGCACAATAAAAGCCTGCACACTATCCTTACCATTATACTTTAAATTGAGTGAGTGAACATAAGAAGCACGATCACAGGTGACTACAGGTTTGACCACCACTGACCCACTCGCAGCCGAATCTTGAGGCACCTCCTCCTCCGCTGGTTGAAAATCATAACTACTAACAAAAGTGTGAGACATGTGATCAATCCTCTTTAAAAGTGGAATCAGGCGTTCATCCAGTTGTCTTTTTAAAGACTTCTCCTGTTCTTCATCCGGATCCACGCGACTCAACCTGTGGAAAATATGGTTACCTAACGACTGTATACGATTAAGCTTTTTTAATAAAAAGGGTTTCTTATCACAGAGCTCCTCAAGCTCAATGATTTTGGAAGAGATAACACCCAACTCTGCCACCACATCACCTCCAAACACACTCACCTCATCACTGGGTATATCACGAACCAAGCGTCTAATTTGAGAGCGCAATAACTCAACCGTATTTTCAGGCACAGCATCACGAATGGCAACTTCATAAAGCAACTCGTCCTTGTTTAAGATATTAAAGCGAATTGGGCGCTCCTCCTTCATGATGATTACAAAAATATGCAATAACTCACTAATCAGAAGTATATTCTAATAAATTACAGTATCCTTACCTAATGTAACGTTTATTACACAACTAAACCAGTATAATTATACACTAACACAGTATCCGTCTTACACTAACATGACAAATAAGTTGAAAAAATTTAAGGTAACCAGCCAATCCGTCACTGAGCAATAGACCAGTGGCAGGGAGAATCTCCACGAAACCAACAACGTCCCTGTTCGGGCGCCATGTAAATGATGAGAATTTGCCGGGGCAAAAATAAAAGAAAAGGTTGAAATTACTAAGTTTTAATTAATATAAGTAGTGTGCAAGGATAATCCTCCACCGTAAAGTTATAAAGTAAATTAATATTAAAGGGATGGGCCGTTGGATCGTTTGGCTGGTACCGTTAGAAAAAAATAAAGTTTATTAATTCTAAGTTAAGTTAAGGTCAGGCCATACAGAAGCAATAAAGGACACTGACAAGATATTATCTTAATACTACAAAAAACTTGAGGGTTCAAGTGAGGCCAGCAATAGGGGCCACTCGCCAAACCCTGCCGACGATCCCCGGCTCTCTCCATACACAGCCAGTACGGGGTACGAGTCTCACACTTGTCAAGGCCCGTACCAAACACGTCTCAGTCGCAGCCAGTACCGAACACGTCTCGGTCACAGCCCGTACCGAACATGTCTCAGTCACGTCCCGTACCAAACACCTCCTATGGAGTAGGAGCGCCCATATCCAAGGCGGGCGGTCTCGGTATTGCATCCACCGACCAGACATGGTCGACGAAGGCTTCACAGCGCTCATCGTCACCTGTAAGGGAGGCAGGAAGGAGAAACAGGAAACCACGTGGAAGTTCAAGCAGAAGCTCAATTGATCCTGTGACTGCAGAGGAGACACCTAGATGCACGTGGCCGACCAATACTTAATTATCCACCAATGTGCAGTGTACTGGCTACACACGTTGGAACGGAAACAATTACACTCCTTTCAGATCAATAATCAATCAGATGCACGTCAGCACAGAAACAATCTCTGAGTTTTGAGCCCACCAAAGTTCAGCTCCTCACTCCAGTTCACTCCACCACGTCTCGTACCGGAAAAGACCTTAGCAGCTCGGGGCATTCACCCCGCCCCGACGCGACATACGTTCTGAAGTCTCACTTAACACCACAACAATACAAACATTATTTTTATACCAAATTATTATTTTTATATTTTAAGAAAGACATCAGGAAAAATCCTTTTATGGAATAATTAGTAGGTTTCTATCAAGAAACTCACAAAATACGGCTTCACGGATTTAATTTTTAATAATTATATTTGTTTTGACAGATTGGGCAAAACAAGAAAAATATGTTATCACACGGTTTTTGAACGCCCCTTGACGTTTCGTTCCACACAATTCGTTCATTGTTCTAGAAAGTTCTTAATCAAATTTAATTAAAATATAAAAGAATTTTTATCTCTTTTATTTACTAAATTATAGAAAAAGATAATAGGAGTAATCCGAATCAAAATTAATTAGTCTAATAATTTTAATGCTAAAAATACGGACTCCCGTAAATGTTCTCATTTGGCAACCTTGCCGTTTCACTGAGAGTAATATATCCAAACGCAGATATGTCATCTGTCAAAAGTGACATTGATGATTCGAGGTTAAGATTTAGTTGCTTAGCAAAACAATGAAGCTAAATTTAATAAAATGACACCGAATTATATCAAAATCTCCACCGAAAGAGTGAAAATGCGAAAAAGGAAATACAGTACTACGAGTGTATGCGACCTTCCGGTCAGAGGGAATGTTTTATTAGGATTACGAATAGGAATCGGTAAGGTATAATGTTCATCAACAAAAAAAAAGGTGTTACAGTACCTAGTCTTGCTTTTTTTCCTGCTGCGACATTAAGAAAAGCGTTTGTAAAAGCTTGAAGTTTGGCAGAAAGCCAAGTTTCGGCAAGCATATAAACGTGACAATCTTTACTAACTAAACGCGAAATTTTGCAAGTATGGATGTTTGTCACACTTTCAGGCAAAAACGCCTAGACAGATTTGCTTGAGATTTGGTACACGGATAGCTTATTACCTGTATCAACACAGGTTCAATTTTATCCCGGATATCAGTCCGGGTCCGGAAACAACGGAATTTCTCAGAAAACCGGAGGACATCAGCTAGTGATGAATTATTATTTGGGCGGCACAGGCCTTGGTCTTGGTTGGAGGAGCTCGATGGCGTCGCTGTGTGTCGCACTCTAATATGAACACGCAAGTGAAGCGACGTCGACCCTAGCCAGCGTTTGGATGGGTTTCGTTATCTCGAGCTTCTCCGTGCTTCGAAGGGCACGTTAAGCCGTCGGTCCCGGCTGTTATCGGCAGATGACAGTCGTTAAGCCAAGTCGGTGGCCTTCGGGCGGCTTGAAAACACCGGCCTCTGCCAATCCGCATTGGAGCAGCGTGGTAGATAGAGTACGCTCTAATCACCTTCGATTGAAGGGAGACCCGTATCCCAGCAGTGGGATGATTATGGGTTGATATGATGATGATGATAGGCCTTGGTCTATGTACCCAATGCTTTGACCCTTTGTCTTTCTTTGTCCAGCTAGACCGGCTGCTTCTTATGGTGCTTACAGACTGCTGTAACGTACGTAACATGCAAACAAAATTCCGATAGTGGTGGAGTCATAGATTTAGTATAAACTGGCGTATCAATAGATCGGCAATGGTTTGATTAAGGCGAGACCAAAAACAAAATACACTAATAGTGCGTGTAATGTACATGTGTGCAAGCAAGATATATAATTTTGTGGATTTTCCTTTTTGTTTGAGTTACATCCAGTCACTGCATGTAATTAACACCAAAACTACACTTAAAAACCATAAATTTTGTAAAAATAACTGGGATTTGTTTTTAACATGACTGACGTCAGGCCGATGCAGGCCGATAGCGTGTATAATAATAAAAATTATATTTCGACCAACTAGGATCATAATGACATGTGTTATAGGAAGAATAGTCTCGCCTATCTATCTCGCTCTAACAAACGTGTATGCTATGATCTATCTCTTTTGCATTGCCAATCTAACGCTAGTACATATATAATAAATCTATTGGTGGAGTAGTGGACGCCTTGTGCGCACGTACCGTGCACACTACGCGCACGAACAGCGCATTATTTGTACGGAAAAGTCTTTATTGTGTGTTACATTACATGTTACGTACGTTACATACAGCAGTCTGTCTGTACACACCATTAAAACTCCACATGTGTTGGGCGGAGAGTTGTTGTATCTCCGAAAGCAAAATATGCTTTCCTATGTATATATGTACTACTCTTTCTCATGACTGGACCGTCAGTGATTAATAAGGAAATACATAATTATTTGTATATTTAATTTATTGAATACGGTAGAAATGCTTCGTAGTAATTAATGGAAAACAAATAACAAACAGACGGGTCTAGGAACATATACCGTCCGCAACCACAGTGTAGCACTCGCCTTACCAGAAAATATTACTATACTGGGAAATATTTTCAACAATAACTTATAGGTATTTTTATTCTGTGTAAAATGGAATACTTGGAAACGTATTTTAATGTTTCTTGAGTTGCCTAATTAATTAGGTTGTAAAACTTAAATCGCGGTTTTCCTTTAACCATTTCATACTGAAGAGTTTGTTAATTTGAATGATATATTATAGGAATTAACAATCAAATAAAAACTCCCGGACTCCATCCACTGCTCAACATCCAGATGAGGTGGAGTCAACTTGTTTTAGCTAAATAAATAAATACGAAAAAGTTTTTTTTATCAACTGTTATGATTTATTTGTCAAATGGATAGTTTAACTAACCACATTTTATAGCAACCCATTATTTTCTCCTTCATTAAGATTTGCTACAAAAAGTTGTAAGTACTTTCTATATTTTTTTGTATCAAATGACATAATATGTACCGACACCACGTAATATGTGTTTTATGGGTCAGAAGAAGAAGAAATGACATATTTTTTTATATAGATGATGAATATAATTTTTTTAAATATCGTCATATCAGAATAAATTATGAAATTGATGTAAACAATATTGCCAATTAATATTTTTACAGCGGGGACATTTAGACCCAGTATAGTGTGATGTTGTGTTTGAGGGTTAAATTCGATGCGTGTTAACAACATTTTAATACAAACACGCAAAGTTTTTTTTTACAAGTGCTACAAAATGGCCGCGGCATAAAGTTGGCTCACTCCGAAAGCCAGAATATAATTCTCTTTATATATTTTAAATACAATTTTAGCCAATGTGGAAACCATATTTTAAAAATGGAACATCAGTTTACAATTTCCATAATTAAAATGTAAATATTATTTTTACTGTAAAATTGTAGAAATATAATGTTAAGATTTTTACTGAATTTTACTTTTCGATTACTGATTTCCACATTAGTAAAATAATTATGAAATAATTTGACTAGAAATAACACAGTTTTTATAATAACTCGACAAAATAATTACCATGACTTTTATACAGTCGCACTTAAATCATACTTAAAATAGGAAACGACTAGAAATACAATCAGAATACATTATAACATTATTATTTTTTGGAATGTATCTTAAAAGAAGACTACGAAGGAACTTTCGATTTACAAATGGCTACCAAATATTACAAAATAATACTAATACGATTTTCGTTGTTAAACAAAGGACGAAAACACAAGCTTGTTCAATTGTTCATAATTATATTATTTTAAACTCGCCATATTACAAAACAGTTTCTGAAACGCATCTTAATGTTAATTTCTCATAATGTCTTAAGCTTCCACATTATTTTTTTATCTCCTTTAGTGACAGTGACAGCTATAATTTGTGTCATTAACTTTTAAAATGCGTTTCAGAAACAGGCTGAAATTATAATAATGTGAACTTTGCTTGTATTTTACCATATTAAAATAGCGAATTTAAAATAACCAAAAACTTAAGAAATATTCTGTCTGATTAATTATTTTGTAAATTACAACAGTAATAACGAATTACAGGACTACCAAACATCATTATTATTCCGTAACGGCTGTAATTTACAAATGAATTAATGTATTTTCAGTTTTACAATTTGTAAAAAATTGAATGTAAAACTAAGTGACATAAAATGTGAATGATTTGTCAAAATACTTGTCATAATATTTTTCAGTTTAAAAAAGGAACTTTATCACTGTCAAAATAATGTAAAATATTTTATGTAACATACAAATATTTATACATAAATGCAACACGTAAAACACAATTTTGACCTTTTTAAATAGCACATAAAACAATATTTTTTGTATAATTCATAAATACGATTATTTGTTCTGTAAAACATTTTTTCTTAGAAATATAGAAGGTACATAGTTACTGTATGATTGAATATTACAATTGAAACCTAATAATATTATTGATTTAAAAATAAATACTATTTCACATTTTTTTTATAATATTGTAATTTAAAACTCAAATGACGTTTCAACAGAATTGTATTTTTTATTATTGTGGTTTTTATTCTAGAAAACACAACACCTGAAATAACATCTTCTGATTAGTAATTTTAACACTGTTGAAACGTTTTACACGAAATATTTTTTTAATCCAGTGAAAATAATAATTATTATTGTTCAAAATGATTTGTTTTAATACCTATCTGTAAACAATTTTATAATCGTGCGACCGTAGCAACCTGATTTATAAGCTTTGTACCCGAGTGATTAAATTATTTAATAATGTAGTCACTGCAATAATTTCAACTACACCTTAATAATAATTTGTACTGCAATTATTTGTTTACCAATCTCCGATACATCACTTAATTGGTAATATTTGTACTATTGTTCTTTGGTCTCCGCTCACTCGAAGTACAAGGCGAATCGGCAAATAATTATGAACACAATATCGATACATTTTCACTACATTCAATGAGATCGATCTCGTACCGTTGTGTAACTTCTAAAAATTGTAAAAACGTCTGCGGCTTAAACTTCTTTTACAACTGCCAGCGTAGATTGTCTAGCACCTTGTGGCGGAACGGAATCAATGCGAGAAACAATTAATATAGTGGTTCCAATCGACCAAGTAAAAAATGACATGCTGTAATTGGCACCATGGTGTCAATCGACCACGTCTCAAATATATGGAGTCCTTACGCCATTGACAACGTGGTGCCAATCGACAAAAAACTCCTAGGTGCTTATTAATGAACTTCCACTTTGGGTCTCGCATGGCATGGTACTTATAGCTGCAAATTTCAATTATGAACGGTAATGTAGAACAAGACATTAAAATAAATTACTTTTTTACGTATTAATCGTTTGTTCTACGTCGCTACTACCGCTTTCCATCTTGTAAAGTAAAATATTTGTCAGTATTGGATATGGCATAAAACATACATATTCCTGCGTTTTCTGTCGTGTCTCCTATTATTTACTGTTGACAGATTCTTTTCCACGCTGTTGGCCGGCACCAGGGTCAAGTCGGTATGGTATGATATGCCCGTACTAATGTAATTTTAATTTGTGCTGTCAAGAAACGCCTGTAGATGTAAACGAAGCTTTAGATGTAGTTCTCCAATGCCTCTCTCTCTGTGAACTTACACAACGGCAGTCAGATCGTCACCACGCGTACATTTTTTATTAATTTTGTTATTATTTAAAACGTTATTAATATAATTTGTTGTATCGCGCGCGACGGTCTCGGCTCTGTGGCGGTTTAAGAAATTTGGCTGTTCTCGAGGAAGACTAATAGGAAGATGGTTCTATATTTCTGTTAAATTCTTTATTATGAATTGACAATTACGTTTTATAGTTGCGTTTTCGTTTACGGAAGCATTACTAGGAACTACAACGTTTATCCCATCAACAATCTCAACTCCAACAACATTAAGAGTGGAAACATTGATGATTTTATTTGCGAGTATTTCAAGCGAGTTTTCTTTCGTGTTAGGCCTGCTTTGTGATTGTCATTACAATATTTAACACTAATTCGCGACTTTCCATAAGCAGACTACCAGCTTTACCCTGATTCTCAATCACAATATTATTATCAAAATCAGGTCAAGCCCCTGTCCCCACAGAGCCGTTCCCGCCGCGACCTCTAGTTTTAATTTAAATTACAACTTACGTACATACATAGGAACTTTGTTTAGAAGCTGCATGGTTTATACAAGCTAACCTCCACACTGATCTACCGAATAATGAATTATTTAAACAAATCTGTTACTTTTTTACCCATCAAATAAGTCTTGATTATCAAGATAATAATATTTGACAACTATCCGCACGTCTTATTCGTCTCTATTGTGGCTTTGAGGTAGTCGGTTGAGTTCAGTCTTTACAATGGTGTTTAGCATTGGTTCGCCTACGTTTCTATCAACGAGCCTATAACGAAGTCTGACGTCTGGATCTGTACGATAGAAAAGTTCATCAAATTCAAAAATATCTTCGGTTCATCTCTCCTTACAACTATATAACTATTTAAATATGGACATTTCACATTAGAGAGGAGTAAGACTAGTATAGCCTGCAGTAACATATTATGTTATCGATTACAATAGAAATAAGTGTAAATGCAGCCCGGCCGAACGACAGGGCGACGAGCTGCGCTCGCGCCCCAAAAAACAAGACCCGTATTATGATTGGTGTGTGACACAACAAAACCCGTTGACCGAGCCCCACGACCACATATCTAATCAAATTTAATACTAAAATTACGTTTAATGTTGATCACTGCCCAATAGTACGTATCTTTGTGCTTTAAGTCACTCGTAGACAACAATAAATAGTAGAGTAGCTAACATGCGCCGGTCTCCGTCCGGCGTCGAGTTCCGCGGCATTTGTACTTTGTAACTCCAAAATATATAATATACAATAACAGCTAATATAAAACCTAACGTTGTGAGGTAGAGCGGTTGTCGTAGTACGCGTCCCGACTGGCGGCCAGTGCGCCAACGCCTGACAGACCCTGGCGCGCGCGCCCTCCTAAGCGTCCAGTTGGCGGCCAGTGCACCAGTGCCTGGCAGGACCAGGCGCGCGCGTCATACCTGGGCGTACAGTGGGCGGCCAGTGCGCAGCCGCCTGGCAGCTCGTACCCTGGGCGTACTCCGCGTGCCGCCGGCGCGCGCTCAGTGATCAACATCGCACCAGTACTACGACGCTATCGTGAGTGCGCACTCACAGATATAATACGTTAAATAATAATTATGCTAGGGTGTATTTCTTCTCCCGATCGAAATCGACGTTTCAAAAACTCGTCTCGGACCGACCCGACGGAACATCGAGGAGATAATAATAAATAATCGAATTTATAAGCGGCAACGTTTCATATATCACCCGTTAATATAATTCTCAATATATGAAGTTAGACTCTGACAAAAAAAAGAGGCCGGGGGCCGCCGCGCGGTGTGGCGCTCGAGCGGGCGGCCGCGGACAGCTTCTCCGATTATAATTACGTCTCATAATATTTTTCAGCAATCGCTTGAAGGCACACAGCGTTAAATGTAGTTAGTACAGTTCAGCGATCGTAGGCGCGCGCGCGCGGCGGTGTCATCGCAGGCCGCGTGCGCGCGCGTGCGTCGTCGGGCGGCGCGAAGCCGGCGCGCCTTACGGCTAGGCCGGCGTCAGCGTCAGCGTCACGGTGGCTCGGCGCGTGGCGCGGCGCCGCACTGGCAAGAACACCAGCGCCGGTACCAGGCTGAGCGCGCCGCCCGCCTCCTCCACCACGAACGGCTGCATGGTGAGGGGGGCCTGCGGCGCACGCGGTACCGCTAGCAACGCACCTGCGCCGCCGTGCGACGCGCGCAGGTGCGCCTCCAGAGGCGCGAAACCCTCGGCGCGGAACTCGCAGCGTGAGCACGAGTACTGCCCCTCGTCACCTTCACCCGCATCACAAGCAGAACCTACGCTCTCCGCGCTTTCCGCCTCTCCATTCCCGCCAATCGAATCGTTCATGTTCTCCGTCGTCGGCTCGCTCGCCTGCTGCTGGGCGTGGGCCCGCTCATGAGCAAATAGGAATGCGAGGACGTCTGTTGTGAACGGACAGTAGGAGCACGCGTAGGGCTTGTCTCTTGCTAGCAGATCGAGAGGTCTCGGTGGTGGCGGTGGCGGTCTTGCGGGTGGCGCATGTTCAGCCAGCAAGTGAGCGCGAAGGGCCCGTGGCCCGCGAAACCGGCGCGCGCACAGTGGGCATGGTTCGGCAGGAGCTGCGTTCGCGGGTGACGGAGGCGCTGGGATGCCGTGCGTGTTGTGTTTATGCACTCGCAGAAAATATTTACTACAGAGCTCCTTGTGGCAGATGTCGCACGTCACGCCGCCGAGCTGTGTCCCACTTTCAAGAGAGATGCCATGCATCCGTTGCATGTGCGTGCGCATGAAATACTTGTTGCACAACTCCTTGTTGCAAATCTCGCAGAAGCTAGACCCCGATGAGGATGCACGTCGATCGTCTTGTGGCGGCGGGGAGGTCGATTGCGGCCTAGGTCCAGGTTCTGTTGGTTCGTCGACGAGGCGCTCAGCTGCGAGTTCGTTGAGCTGCGATATCATCGTTTGTAGTTTCCGCAACTCCTCGCTCGCAGAACCGGGGGACCCGGTGCCACGTTCTTCAACTATTAAATTCAATGGACTCGTCTGACCATCTCGGAGGGCGCTTTCAAAATCGTCCTCGCATTCGCGTTTTACTTCAGCCATTTCTTCAGGATCAAACGGTGGAGGTAGCGAATGAGAGCGTGGTGGTGTGTCGGGTGGAGGCACCGATAGAGCTGGTGGTGTCGCAAGCGGTGTCGTGAGCGGAGTGTTGTTGCTGATAGGCGTAGTTAGCTGCATGGGCGGCGTGGCTGCAGTCGGGGAGTGTTCTGTCCCTGGAGACCGGTGTGGTGGGACGCCGTGTCTTCGCTCCCGGTGCGTTCTCAAAAAGTATTTGTTGCAATACTCCTTGCAGCATATTTCACAGAACGCCTCGGGGTTGACGACACCAAGTCTCCGAAGCGCGTCGGGCTGGAAACCGCACTCGCGCGCTCGCCGCGCCGAATCAGGTGAGAGGCGGCGAGGAGTGCCTCCTGACTCTTCATCAGAGGCTCTTCGGGGAGGAGAGAGAGGCTGCGCGGGTGGGGGCGCAGCAGGCTGGGGCTCGCCGCCGTCGTAGATGCCATGTTTATTCGCGCGATGGGTCTTAAGGAAATACTTGTTGCAAAACTCCTTGCAGCAGAGATCACAGTAGGCCTCCGGGTTAAAGATGCGCGGGGGCTCGTGGCGAGGCAGCAGCCGGAAGGCAGCGAGCGGGTCAAAGGTAGGTAGGGCGAGTTCGCCGAAGGCCAGCGCGCTCTTGTAGATGTCAGCCATCTTGGCGTGGAGGTCAAGCGGCGGCGGGGGCAGCGGCTGCGGAGCGCGCGTCGGCGCGGCTTGCTTGCGCCGCTTGCGCCCGGGGCTGCCGCCGCCGGACTCGAGGTCCACTTCGCGCTTCACCGCCGGCGCCACCGACATCGCGTCACCGCCGCATCTGGAATTGAGATAAAGAACCATATTAACTTCTGTGCTTAATCTAAATAATGGCGGAACCGATTGATTTTTTTTGGTTTTAATTCTTATTATGTTGGTGCATCTAGTATGTATCTATGTGTTGGGGAACAAATCTATTTTTTTAAAATATGTCATGGTATTGCTATACAAAGATTGTAAGGACAATGATGCCGATCAGTCCGACTTTACTTTATTCCAGAATAATAGAGCAATTATTATGTGAATTATTTTATATAATAATATCCAATCTTACAATCTCTTTCAAATATATAGATTAATATAAATATATTAATCTGTCCTTTTTCTAGCTTTTAACTTATTACATAAAGAAAGCAGATTTTCATTTTAATGACTGAAATGTTTCATTATCAACATCTCAGCCACAAAAAGTCTACTGCTGGCTGGACATAGGCCTTTCCCAAACTGGTAATATATATTTTTAAATTTAACTAAATTACATTTGATATATAATTGATTGTTATCTCAATTAATAATCATTTATATTTTTTTATAAAATTAAATGTCAAATAAACGTAGTTATATTTATTATTTTTGACAATTGATCCATTAAGAGTCCTATAGGAACCCTTACCTGCTATCCAGTGTGTGCGTTTGTGTGTCCCTTATTGAACACAAAAGTCCGATACACCATTATATTACACTATCACATGGCCACATTATTTTAAATTTACAGTCAAACCTTTATTTTTATTTTTTACAAACAGTTTGTAAAATCTTTTTTTACAGTTCCATTATTCTTAATTACGACAGAACTCAAATTTTAAATGTCATGTCAAAATTAAAACTTTAAGAATATTTCTTAAATGTGTTAAAAAGTTTTGAAATTTTACAAACTTTTTTACGTTTTAGTTTTTTTTTCGTGTAGTCGCACGACACGCGTGCGCCGGCGCGCAATACTATGTTTTCAACTAAAAATATGTTAGATTTATTTTTTGGGTAAAATGGCAAAAATCGAGTACCCCACCCCATCGCCCCTTGGACATGGGGTCGGTGCATTATGCTTAAGGGGCGGTTTACATGGAGGGAATTGAAAATATTCACTACTATGTATTTGTTTATTTATACATACATACATATTGAATAATTTTACAGAATAGAACGGTGCCTCAATATATGTAGGTATTATAGGCAAACACAGCGTTTCTTTCAACTTCTATGCAAAAGTAATAGATACATTAATTTGCTTTAATAAAATTGTTGTTGATATTGCAGTGTGTACCACAATTCCTCATTAACATACTTATATAAACAATAAGAAATTAACAATTTAATACAGTATTTCGGACTCAAACATGTGTCAGAGACCTACAATTCACTTCCCTACAATAATATCAAATCTCAAATGTTTCATCATTCATATCTCAGTCACAAGAAGTCCACTGCTGGCCACAGGATCAAATATTTTATAAATAATAATAATAAATGATTTGTTGTTGAACTTTGTTATAAATACAATGTTTAATCTACAAAACAAAAACGTTCAGTTTAATAATTTTCGATATCAAAAATAACAGAATTGATAAAAATAAGCCGTCTGCGCATGCAGACATACAGACTACATATGTCACTAAATTTATATAATATGTTTCAAAAATATTATAAACCACAGCCATATAGACCGACCCTAACAGCAAACAATACCAAATGCTTTCCGAAAATTTGGAAACTATCACAAGGGCGCCTCAGTAAATACATCTATCCCTTTTTGACACGTCAATTCTCAGCCCTTATTTACCACCCCTCTCTTTCCAACACCCTATCTCACAATTATGATTATGAGTAATGGTCTATAAATTTTTGTTTAGATTATTTTGAAGATTTTTGTTTTTACCTTGTATCGAGTCACGCCTTTATTATTTAAACACTAGCGGACACAGCTTTTGCCGATACAATGTAATTGTTCCCAATCCATTGAGAATTGCGAATAAAAATATTTTTTAAGCGCAGACCGTGACGTGCAATGTATGTAAACCTCTCTTTGACCGTTTTTTATTTTTTTTCAACAATTTTTTAAAAGTATCGTTTTTTTTTACTATTCGTTCTTTCTCTAATAATTTTCTGGAGAGATAGCGCTGTGGTTGGACAGGATCAGATTAAATGTGTCATTAACTTTATTTTTAACTAGCTTTTCCCCGCGGTTTCGCTCGCGTTAATTTTATGACATAGATCTCGTTTGACAACAACAACAACCCATAGCGACTTGTGGCGCCATCTGTTGGCCGATACAGCGCCCTCTATAGTAGAAAAATTATTTTCCATTGGAACGACATGCTTTCCTATATTGGGCTCTGTACCCCTAACAATATGTATGCAAATTTTCATAATGATCGGCTGCTTTAATTAAGCCGTGAAGGAATAACAAACAAATTAACAAACAAACAAACAAACAAACTCACTTTCTCATTTATAATATTAGTAAGGATAAGGATGTCGACCTTTGTGGCGTAATGGTTACCATGCGAGACCGCCATACCCAGGAGGGCCCGTGTTCGAATCCCGGTCGGGTTATGATGAGAAACGATCTTTTTCAGATTAGCCTGGGTTAGTATCCCATAATACAAGTCTCGAATTTTTTTGGGGCTAGCTCAATCTCTGTGATTTGTCCCTATATTTTTATTTATTTATTCCAATTGAGATACGGAACCCTAAAAACCGTATAAATTTAAAACTCGCGGAATAAATTCAAAACTTATACCCTAAAATAAATTGAAGCATAACAAACGCTCCCTCGGAAAAATTTAAAATTAAAAAAAAACCACTCAACGAAATTAGAAAAAAGGTGAGCACTGAAATCAAGTTATATCGTACAATAACAGCCTAATAAGCTGAATTGATGTTACTGGAAGCAAGTAATTAAACTTGTTTTTCCCCAGTTTTTAATATAAAACTTTTCACTTTAGGAAAAATGTGATGAAAACTGCCCTAAGGCGGTTGTTTATCAAATAAAAATAACGTGGAAGTTTTTTTTTATATCCGAGTTTTTTAATTGTCGAATATGACATCAAATGTTTTAGAAAATAATATATACAATACAGATAATAGAATGGTCTTTATTCTGTGGTTTGATAATGTTTTAGAAATCACTACATAGTATAAAACAAAGTCGCTTTCTCTGTCCCTATGTCCCTATGTCCCTTTGTCCCTTTGTATGCTTAAATCTTTAAAACTACGCAACGGATTTTGATGCGGTTTTTTTTAATTGATAGAGTGATTCAAGGGGAAGGTTTTAAAGTATCATACATTCCAAAATTCCCACGGGAAAGCGGGATACACGCAAACGAAGTTGCGCGGGTTTCGCTAGTATAGAATAAAATGGTTTTTATTCTGTGGTTTGTTACTGGCAACTAATTGTCATTTTGTTTTTTTTTTTTGGTGATTCAACATGGTTTCAACTCGTTCTACGGCAATTTTTTGTTGTTGTTGGTTCTGCATTATTATTCGTTGTAATTAGCCAGTGTCAAGTAAGAAACAGTGACGTATACATAATACATATATTCAATAAGTAGATATTTATAGTAAATTATAGTAAATAGTAAGTTCAGTAATAACATAATATAATTCAAAATCAACTCAGTATGTATTTATAGCAAAATTTCTTCAGAGAAAACAGATTTTGAAGTCAACACGATAAAGCACTTTTAATAGTCTCTGTAAAGTACTCCAACCACTATGCACTATAACCAAGGTTTGTTTCGCTACACTATCAATTACAATGAATCAAACCTTAAAACGCGCGGGAATTGAATCTAATCACGAGCTCAAGTTGTCGCTATCGCGTTATGCAGGGCAGAGCATTTGACTAGTCGTGGTCGTGGGACTCGTGGGACAGCACCAATGCTGGGACATTTTCTTTTGTATTTTAAAAGAATTAGGATGCGATTTTGTGATTAATAATAATCTTAATTAACAATGTTCAAAATTGCTAATAGCTGACGAAGTTGTCTGTTACCACCACTGTCGCACGCACTTTTATTCTAAAAATTTATATAAATGCAAATTCAAATCTTAAAAGAGTACTTTGATAAGAGCTCTTGTCAAAGAATACATAAAAAAATATTTGAATTATTAATATATGTACTCTATAAACTACGACCATGAATGTGGCGTGTAAAAATATGTATGCCGAATTAAGTGTTGAATTAACGAAAAATGAATTGATCCACTCCACTCGTCAGCTATCTATTCACGAAGTGATCTAACCGTAGAACGCATTTGTTCGTTACTGGATGGCGCTTCATACGCGCGCGACGGGTTAACATATACAAAGAAGACATCATAAGTGTCCCACAACCAGCGCCTAACCCTAAATTTGTTTTGTAAGTTTTAAAACAGAAACAATCAACACAGTGAAGTATATCCAGAAATTTTTTTTTCAAGTAAAGCGCTATATTTTACGGGCAGTCGTTAAGTTTGAAATATCGGCCGGGGGGTGTTGGGGGTGCGCCATGGCTGGGGGTTGGGGGGTAGGTTGGCAAATAAAATAAAAATAAAGGCCGATTACGGCCGACATTTTATAATGGACGTCGAAATGACATGCGGGCGCCGCCGCGGCGCGCAACGTGTATAGAGTAGATTCGTATTAAAAATGTCAGTGGCGCGCTCCATTATTTTTATGGGGAAATATCAGGGTGTTTTTGTGCCGAGTTTTATTTTATACCACGTTTTAGTAAGTTATCTAGATACAAATCATAGTGTACATGATAGATGAAATTATCCTAATTAGGTTTATAATATTTAAAACACTAAGCAGATCTTGTGAACTGTTTTTGATAAAATCTGAAACGGAGATATGTATTTTGTTACATAATAATATGTGTCTCTAAAATATAGGTATGTATATATTTTAACTACATCATTGGGACTTAATAACCAGAAAATACAAAAACGGCGTTCGTTCGCCTTAGCGGCTTCGTAAGGATCTCATATTTTTTAGAAAATATATAATAGCCTATAAGTGAAAATATATATTACTAATGAAGCATCCCAACTGTGAAAGAACTTTCAAATCGGGCCAGTATACAATGCAAGCACATCCTACTAATATTATAAATGCGAAAGTTATGTGTATGTTCGTTACTTCTTCACGCTCAAATGGCTGCGCCAATTTTCAAAATATTTGGTATGTAGGTAGCTGTTACATTGGATTAACACATAGGGTACTTGTCCCAAAAAGTGCGTGATTCCCGTAGGGTTTGGTCAAAAATCTTATAGATGGCGCTGCTGACTGCTGTTCATAAATAAATACACGCAAACGAAGTTGCTCGGGTTTCTCTAGTAATCAAATATTTTTTATTAAATAAGCAACCATTTAAAAAAAAAATTGTAATCTGGAAAAGGAGATAAAATACGTAAACGTAACAACGACTCCACAGATTTCATACGTCACTCATGTCACCGCGTATTTATATTCAATCATTCTGCCGGGATCGAAGCCGCGACCCGCCCCCGCCTCCGCCACAGGGCCAGGTGCGTGTTGATGGATTTTTCAATTTTATAATTGACATACCCCCATATTTGATGTTTTTTGCTGTACACCAAATACATGTACACGTGTTACTCAATCGTCTACTTTTTTGTATAGATATTTATGTTTTTATTAATATTGAGGATGGATTCCTGATTGTCAATAGATACTGAATTCGGAAGTTAAGCAGTGATGATGCTAGTCAGTATTATGGATCATCATCATCATCATCATCATCTCAGGAACTAGAAGTCCACTGCTGGACTTGACAGACTGGAGAGAGGTATGTGGATGGATTTAAAAAATCTTGTCTTCATCTTTTGACCTATAGCCCATCTTAACGTATTTTACGTAATGTTAAGCTGTGCTGTTGAGCTTATAGGCCATTGTCGACAGATGACAGTTGTTAAGTCAAGGCAGTGATCGTCAGGTAGATAGTGGCTTTTACCAGGATTTGAACCGGAGAGCAGCGGCTTAAGTAGCTTCCTTAACAACTGTGCCTTCACTGCTTGTTTGTTAACTTAGTCGTATAAAAAAAACAGAAGCAAACAACAGGAAATCTCATTTTATCTTTTTAAAAGAAAAAAAATCCAACCCTTTATTTTGAAAACAACTATTTTACTTGGAACGGGATGAAGGAATTTATATTATTAGTTTTGTTTAAAAAAAAAGTTCCGCGCCACCCTCCCTCGTTGGGGGGGCTCCGCGAAGGGGTGAAGTCGATGCGAAATAGTTGACGATTGAAGATATAAAAAAATATTCTTAAAATTTTTTTTTGGGGAAATACCAGCTTACTTTAATTAAATTTTTTTAGCTTACAACTTTACTGTTCTAGAGCGCTTATGTAAAATGCTCAAAATCATTTTTAAAGTTAATGACACATTATTTTATGTCTGTAAAACAAAACCTTTATTAAACAAACGAGTACTGCGATATGTCCTTCGCACATTTCCCATATGGACAGAGTGAGATGGGTCATTGTTACAACCAATAACAACGTTCGCAATCGCAACGCAACCAATAGCTATGAGTCCGTCAAGGGTTCGAAGGGGAAAAGGTTCCGCCTTTCCATTTGAGTTACGGAACTCTAAAAATCAGACTATAGTGTTGAAATAAGACCCAATTATGTACAATACCAACATAATATAGATTCTTAATAACAAAAAAAAATGTAATTTTCTTATAAAATTTCATATCTGGATGCGAAGAGTTAATATTACTTTTTATATTAAAATTACCTCTTACATAAACGTTGGAAAGTTTCGTAATTATTTTTAATAAAAAAAATTAAATAAAAGGTAATGTTTTATGGTCATAACTGAATTTTCTGGCACTGATATTTTTTACATCATAACAATAAAAGCGTCTAAATATCTGACATATACCGAAAGTGGTAGTCACGAAGTTCGAAAAAAAAGAGTATTTGCATGCATTATTATTTTGGTAAATGTGATGGAACCTTGCTTATTTTGTAACATCTATATACCCACATTTTGAGCAAATAAAGTATTGTATTGTATACAGTCAATCTATGTATATTACGTACCACTATACCTGTCAATGATGGTGTTTGAATTAGTTTGTCATGCCTTATTTTGGTATTCACTTTGATTAGTGCGATTGCAGGTGATTAGTAACTGAGTGTGATTCAACCCCATGGACCTAGAAAAAAATGCCGACACCATCACTGAAACTAAAAAGTGAAGCACCCATAGTAAGCCACCTCGCACATACGTACGAACCGGCCGGCTTACTATGGTGTGAATGTGTGCGTGCCGGTCAGCCATTTCACACTCACACATAGTTACGCGGCCGCCATTAGGGTGCTTCAATTCTTTTAGCAAGATTCCGTCCGCCTTTTTTTCTAGTTCCATGTGCAACCCCAATTACTACGATGCAAAAGATTTAGGTAGTAGAATTTTTGGTACTGTGGGTGATTCACCCTGAATAATCACCTGCACTCGCACTAATCAAAGAGAATTGAGGCCTTTACATAAGTATGCTTTATCACAATAAGTTGAAATATCATATCGATTTAATATTTTAACCCAGACGATTGGAGATTTTTTGTCAAGTAGAATGGAATTACATAGTTCAAGACCTTCTCTACTAGCCGTTAGGCCTGAGCAATAAATAAATAAATATATAGGGACGAATCACACAGATTGAGCTAGCCCCAAAGTAAGTTCGAAACCTGTGTTACTATTACTAACTAACTAAACGATACTATATTTTAACAAAATAGATAAACATCTAAGACCCGAGGCCAATCAGAAAAAGTAATTTTTTCATCATGACCCGACTGGGATTCATTGTAACCATTACGCCACGGTGGTTGTCAATATTCGCTATTTGGTAGCAATATTCGCTTAGGTCTGAATGTAGGCTGTTAGGTAGCAATGTTCGCTTAGGTCTGAATAGACTTTTAATAAACCAGTATTCATAGTTTCTAGCATTATCTAGACAACAAATCTCTCCACTTTACTGTACTGAACCAAACATAAATCACTAAAAACGTATGGAAACCTTATGAAATCGTGCATATGTTCGTTCGTCAACTACGAGCCGTGTTTAGTATTGATTTTTTTGTACAATTTTTGTTTTATATTTTTATCGCAACGCAGTTTAAAGATAAGATATAAGTGCTTAAATTAAAATGTAGCAAATCGATTTTGGTGTTATCAATATAAACGGGGATTTGACTGGAAAACTTTTCCATGAGATGTTTAAAACTATGCATTGGAATGTTTTCTACTATGCACTAAACGAATTAGTCGCTGTTCTTGAGTCAGTACAGTAAACAACACCAATTACTGAAGAATTTTTAAGAGAGGTAGGGCACAGCGGATAATCCGCTCAAATCGGAGCAGCCTGTCTGGGGAAGGACCTCCTTACAGAAGATCGTAGCCAAATAGCATTGGTCTCGGCTCTCGGCCATGTTGTGTTCCTACAGTGAGTAAGGTCTCCAGAGCTCCACTTGGGGGGGTTGGAAGGGTTGGCAACGCGTGAGTTATACCCTCGGTATTGCAAGCGTCTATAGGCTACCGTGACGGTGGTTTAATCACGGTTTACCATCAGGCCGACCGTATGCTTGTTTGCCACGTGTGTAGTATTAAAAAAAAACAATTGTGCGTAGTCATAACACGAAGAAACTCGTGCTTATTTACTCAGTGCATAACGACAATCAGAAGTGGACTTCTTGTGGCTGAGATGATGATGATGATGATGATGATAAACTGTGAGCCAGAAGGTTTGGCGTTGAGTATAAGGTCGAGTAAAGTCCTCTTCTGACATATTTTCTTTATGACAGAAGAGGACAGACGAGCTAGTCATCTATATAGTTAGCAATCACCGCTGCCTATGTACATCCATATTTTCTTGGGAAAAAATTCTAATTACAAATGGTATTTTGTAGTTGATTAAAACATGCTTTCAGAATATGTTATTTCTGTTACATATTACGCACGCTTGTAAGAAAAAGGGTAGAATTGAAAAAAAAAAATCACAGAGACAAAAAAAAATATTAATCTGTACCTGCTCTATCAAAGGTACTTGTCAAAATACTGAGCCACGCTCAGCTACAGTATACAGTGCTACATTGATATTTATGAATGTGAGTGGCGTTTGGCATATTTTCATACATTTTGTCAAAGGCGAACTGTCGAAAAGTGACATACAATATGAACGGGAGTTGTAGTTTCAATTTCGGCCATGTTCTTAAATAGCATTGTAGCACTGTAGATGTGTAATGCTGAGAGTGTAATGTCATATCCTATGACATTTGTAACTGGTAGAGCCCACATAACCGTGATATTTTTCCTTTTTTCACCACTACCATGTTTTCAAATTTCTAAACACAATGACTGTTAATTAAAAATCGACTTTTCCTGGATTCTTAACAAAGATCGCTCCGCTCTATGAAAAGCAAATAATTATACTAGTGTAATAGCAACATAACGACCTCATTGCAGAAAACAAAATTTTTATGGCAACCACATAACAAAATGTATAGAGTGACTAGTGAAAATAATAAGTGAAAAATTAAGTATGAACAAAAATAGATAGATAGTTAGATAATATGCTTGCAAATCACAAAAACAGGACACAGTATACATAGATAACTTACAGACTAGTGGCATGGCAACAAGGCGGCCTTATTGAAAAAAATGAGCATTATATAACTAAGAGAGTCTTGAAGAATTATTTCGCTGTCTCCGTACACAACGTCCTGAGCTCAAATCCTGCCGAATAGATGATGATGATCATGCAACCGCGAACAATCTATTATCCAGAAAATAAATTATATCAATCCTTATAACCGAATCTCCCTTTAGATTACCAACTCGCAAAATACACAAGCAAACCATATTAATCTAATCACACTTGGTTTCGGCAAGAATGTGTGAGTCTACGTCTTTAATAATAACTGGGGGGTGAAACTGGGGGGTGGGGGGAGACCACCCCCACCCCACACTAGTGAAAAAATATATCCCAAGGAAAACAATATTATAAATTGGACCGAACGCGTGTGTGCGTAGAAACTGGGACGTATTTTGTTCGCATCGTTTTTATTTTATTTCTATGTGACATATATAAATATATATATTTTCTTTCTTTTATTATTTCGTTACTTTGACGCGTTTGTATGATGTGAAGCAATTTAGTCTTTTGTTGGAGGCCGTAAGCGGGATATGCCATATAGCGAAAGTCATTGACTTAAAAAAATATAATAACTTGTAAAAAAAAATTTTTTCAACTAAAACAGTTTCTGAAACACATTTTTAATTTGCGTAATGGGTCATTGAGGGTTTGCGGAGATCATTTTTCGATACAAACAAAGATTAGTTTACATTTGACATGCTTTTTCGTTTTACACGGTGCACGGCATTTCTAACACACGAGTTTCGAAGGTCGGTACCACGGTTCGAAACTTTTGTGTTAGGAATCTGAAAAAAATCAGGGTAGTAGTAGTAATATCCATAGTGAACGTACAAGGAAAACTATCACGATTAAGTAGACTCTAGGTACTAGTTAGTGATTAATAGCAGATGAAGTTATAAATAAAATTTTGTTTGATAAAAACGTACTGTCAGGAGCACGTCGTCCTACACTTGCAGTACAATTTTGGCTCTTATGACATAGAACTTATGAATGGTACGAAGTCTGATATGTAAAGGTCGACCTGCTCTTGGCTGTACAATGCACATATCTAGAATACGACATTGCTTTCATCTGCAAGCTAACAAAGCGTAGAAAATACTTAAATCTACACTGTGCGTGGCTGAACATGCATTTGACCGGTTTTTAAAAATAAATATACAACGAAAGGTTGCATTTGATAAAAACGTAGGAAAAATTATATTTCGCGGACTGTGAGAATGAAACCACCATGAAATTACCTCTTTCTTTGGCAATGTGAGAATCAATTTTATATGAAGGGCTGTTCAAACAAAGTTTACAAGTTATATTTTGTATCGAACATGTAATTTTATTTTTAGGATAATTATACGTTTAAATAATTAAGCTCTAATGCTACTGTGATAATAATGTTCGTAGACGTCCATTACACGCATGTTGCCTTTCGCAGGGTTCCGACATATATAATATACTAGGGAAGCCCGCAAAACTTTGTTTGCGTGTATCCTGATTTCCCGTGGGAATTTGGGAAAATGCTTGTAATCTTATACATATGCAAGGTGATTTTTTAGTCACTAACCAAATTTTAATATATTTTTCTGTTGTGAAAATCATGATAATACGTGTTTTTTCATTTAGTACTAAAATATGAAGTTACAGAATCACAAAGTTATCTTAATTCATAGTAACCGCGCGCGCAACCCGGTAAAATATTATTATTTTGAAAATTTTACCTAAACCTTTAATGATACTTTGTACCTACATATAAAAAAATTGGATAGTGACAAAAAATTACCCTGTACAAACCATCCTCTTGAAAAAACTTGAGGACAGTTGAAAATATTGTCTATCACCGATCATACTACATCATTCCATTGCTCGGATATCGTATTATTTCTACTAATCTCTTTATTAATTCCTGTAAAGGAACTACTAAATCTTTTAGTCCCACTAGTCCTTTGAAAGAATCTAAATGAACTAGTAAGACTAATCTTCCTTCAATCGAGCTTACTCTACCACGTTACTATACCAGGGGCCCAAGTCTGCTAAATACAAATGCACCAATAGAGTGTCAATAGTGTCACTTGAATAGTTTTTGACATTTGGTATTCTCATTGTTTAAGACCGAGGCCATTTCATTGACACACTATCGAACTAATTTTAATATTTTCGATAAAACGATCACATAAAAGCGATTTAACTGAAATAGTAGTTCATGGTAGATTTTAACTGTCGACCATTCCGTCCACTGACACTCTATAGTCAATACATTGAGATACTAGATAACTATGGCAATATAATGACAATAGGGTGGTGTGGTGAAGGTATGGCAATAGTTGGTTGCCTAATTTAAAATAACAGACTTGGGTCCCAGGTATTTTCCGGAAAATACTGCCTGTTTGGTGGATGCGGGTAACACCGAAGCTTCGAGATTTTGAGACACACCAAACCAAACCAAACACCAGTTGGAGTATTCGTTGCTTAACTCATTCAATTTAACACATGTAACATAACAGAAGGGCTCGTGATAAACATAAAAAATATATTATAATAAAATAATAAAAAAGTAATAGTTCGCCGACATGTAAACAAGACGCGCCCTCCCGCCCGCCCTACAATCAATCTTGAGACAGCCACGTTTTATTTCGCTTGATGGACAAACGGACAAGCGGTAGTTTTAACATAAATATCGTGTTTACAATTTTCTTTTTGGGGTTCCGTAATAAACAACGAACTCTAATTTAATTTTAATTTGAATAAAAAAACGGTTTATAATTTTAGCTTTTTTTATTTTTGTTTTGTTTCTGTCAATTATTGTGTAATTGACGTGTTAATTTAATATATTTTAATTAATTAATTAATTTCATGCACTGGTACAATAAAAGCTTAGATTTGAAAAGCTTGCTGGTAATCTGTATATACGGTTTCTTTAGTAAACATCGAAAGCTAACGACTTGTGTTATGATTTCTTCACAATTTATCTGTCGGATATTCTGTCTGGAACTTATCAGGATATTGCGAACTCGACGTGACTCGGCCCTCAAAATTACCACTGTACAGTCAGCGACATAAATATGTTACAGTTTAGTACCTTGTCACTTTTATATATCATTACAATTACTGTAGATTTTTAAGTGAACATTTTAACAATGTTACAGTGACTAGGTGCTACTACTAAAGTGATACCATAATTATGCCGCTGACTGTACACCGTGCTATAATTTAATCTGTACACAGTTAAGACGGTTGAGGAAACGTTTTAGTTAAAACTAACCGTCTTTCCGTCTTTCTCTGTGTTATAAATTGTGGTTGACAAGACGGATCGCTAGGGCGGGCAGGGCGTACCCGACTGCGCCAGAAAGGAAGGATTGTGTATTACCAGCTGTTTATAAAAATGTATACCTCTTCGCTGCTTATTTTATTTATTCTTTACTAGCGAAAGTGCAACTTCCTTTTCGTGTATCCCGCTTTCTACGGGAATTTCGGAGAGTTCTTGTTTGTATGCATTCCTTTTGAATCACTATCTATTGCTGAAAACTTAGAACTTCGAGCGAAGTGATCTAACCGTAGAACGCATTTGATTATGGCGAGCGACCCCACGCACGCGTGCGTCGAAAATAAAATGTTATATGGTTAACCTATAATTGTGAGCGAAGTAAATGTAAGTTATTTATATAATTTACATATCCTGTGTTACATGTGTTGGCGACCCTCTCTTCTTGGTCGTAACGTCGTGTATAGACCACAAACGACTTGTTAGATTTGCTTGACGAGTAGTTTAACATAGATGGGTTTTATCTCAGATTGATATTCGAGATAAAAACTAACCTGTCTTAAATCAAACCTGCGAAATCGTTACTTTCGGACTGATGTCTTTTTTTATGATTATGTCAAAAGGTTGGCAAACAAGCATACGGCCCGCCTGATGGGAAGCAACACCGTAGCCTATAGACGCTGATGTCTGGGAATGATGCACACACGAATTCTTGTTGTTTCGCGTGTAAAATCGCATCAACTAGTACGGGGCCCAATTCTCACGCAATCGAGAAAATGTCACATACGTAAAAAAGTACGAAATTCGTATATATTTTATAGGGAAACACATTTTGCGTATTCTCAGAACTTCACAATCGAAATATTTCGATCGAACATATCACTCGAACGCAAGGAGTGGCAAGGAGTGGTACCAAATACTATAGAAGACTAATACCCACAGCTCTTGACGTTTCTCATACAATGACTTGGCAACCTCCGAAATAGCGCCCCTAGCGGCACGAGGTGAACATTTCCATACAAAACGCACAAAAGTTTTGAAATCGTTCACCTCATGCCGCCCTCATGCCGTAGGGGCGCTAGTGTCGCGTCTTGCCCGAATTCTTCCGAAGCTGTGGGTATTACTCGTCTATAGTATTTGGTGGTACTGACCAATCGAAGTTGAAACTCGTATACGAACTTTAGATGTCAAAATGACAAACTTCGATCACTGACATTGACACAGACAACTTTTCAATCGTCCGTTTTATTCAATACGAGCTTTGAATTTTGTGAAAATCACCAATTATTAGGTGGAAATTACAATTTGTTTTCCAAACGTTTTTAAAAACGTCGTAACGAAACGTAATAAATTGTCTATGCTACGTCACACTTGACAGTTCGAGTGGTAATTGTTCTATCGTGTCCCAGAATACGAAATATACGAAACATTCGAACTTTATAGTAGTAAGGACATCTTCGTATAAAAATTATCACACTGAAAAAGTTAGATTGCGTGAGAATCGGGTCCCAGGTTATATTAAGATATCTCCTGTCATTACTATACTGTTCGTGTGTGATGAAATAAAAATTATCATTATTATTGAATTTCCTAAAGCGTTTACACTAAGCACACTCCATATTGATTTTTCCACAGCCCCATGGAGCCGTTGTCGCAAAATTATCGGTATCAAACAAAAGCATCCAAAGCGAACTCGAAAGAAAACTAATAACCGGACTTACACCACCCGCACACACACAACACACCGCCTCACATGCCCACACACACATTATCTTAACTTGCACACACACATACCCACTTCTAATTATATACGTCTTGGTATAAAGATTGGGGGAAAAAATTTAGAAGAAACAAGAGTACTTGGACGGTGGTGTGGGGAGCTGACCGCTCGTCATTAAGCCCCCACGGGGGAGGGGGGCTAGTTCTCCCCTGGATGTTTAATAATATGAAGAATTGGAGATAATTTGCGCGAAACTAAATAAGAAACGCCGGGCGAAAATTGAAAGGTCGGATTTTGTGTCTCCCTCACTCGGCAGGGGGAACTACTCGTAAGTTTATTTCCGTGATAAGAACGGCGTTATTAAAACGGATAATATTATGAACGTAATTATTTTTATAATTATATTTTTAAGATAAATACATAGTAAGAATTTTTTGACGTTCGATCATGTCGATGTCACCAAACCGACCAAATTAAGAAGAACCGAACGCTCATGTGAATTTATAAGACGCGTGGTACAGGCAGATGCACGTCGCACTTTTATACTTGCAGTATAATATTGGCTCTTATGACATAGAACTTAAGAATGTCACAAAGTCCAATATGTAAAGGTTGACCTGCTCTTGACATATCAAAATTATGTGGCTTACTTGCTCACATTTTAAAATGAGCAACCCGGCTAAGTTGAATATGTAACATGCGTCTTTGATAAATTCACAAAATGTTTTTTTTTTCATTTCATCGTTTCGGGTGGATTCCGTGTTAACCATTCCAATTCTTTTCACAGTGGCCAGTTTTCTTATAAAGAAGAAAATGTGAATACAAAGTACAATGATGAACCAGTCTCATTTTCGTTCTACCTCACGAGAACGTAGAGCTAGTATTAGCACTTATAAAATCCTACTAGAGAGACTTGCTTAACTGAGCTATCAGCAAGTCAATCTAATATTTTTTATACAATTTTATATGTCAGCCAGTCATCATTCACTCAATATTCACCAGCGCCAGCGTCACGTCACGTCGTCCCGTCCCCGTCTTTACGGAAGCATTAAAATAACAGACTATTTCTCGGCAACTCGGAAGATTTGTCCAAATAATAAAGTCTCACCGCGCCAATTAACTGCCGTGGTACTATCGATTGGCCAGTTTTAGGGTCCCTTAGGCACCTCATAAATATGTAGTTTTTGCTTGAACCCCCGTTGTTAACTTTGATCGATGCGGCAGTTTGCTGACCGACAGCCACAAAAGAAACCTCGATAATGTGGAGTTGCAAAGATTATCTGTGTGGCATACCGAACCGAACTCCATTTTTAATCTTTATATTTTTGTTAAGATTTTTATGACGTAATAGCGAAACCCGCGCATCTTCGTTTGCGTGTGCTTATGCACAGTAGCGCCATCTACTTTTAGACTTACGACTATCAGACTTTTGAGCCAATCAAATTCAAAAATTCTTTCAAAAATTTATTTACAGAGTAGGTACTTACAGACACTTCCTCTCGTCAAAGATTAAATTATAATCCTATGGGAATCGCGTATTTTTCGGGATAAAAAGTACTATGTGTTAATCCAAGGTATCAGCTATCTACATAAAAAATATCATAAAAATTGGCCCAGCCATCAGATTTTTTTATATACCTACTACTAAGGTGGCAAACAAGCATACGGCCCGCCTGATGGTAAGCATCACCGTAACCTATAGACGCTTGCAATACCGGGGGTATCACTGACGCGTTGCCAACCCTCCACACCGTAGGAACACAACATTGCCGAGACCAATGCTATTTGGCTACGATCTTCTGTAAGGTGGAGGTCCTTCCCCAGACGTGCTGCTCCGATTTGAGCGGATTATCCGCTGTGCCCTACCTCTCTTCTATAGAATATAGAAATAACAAACATACTCACACACTTTTGCCTTTATAATATTGGTGGGATTTTTCCTTTGGCCATTCACTTTGTTTGCTCGCCCTGTTCCCACTTCTTTGATGCCAATTTTTCTATTAAAATTATTTTCTTTCATATTTATTTATTTTGTAAACAATATAATATTCTATTGAAAAGTTGGTCATAAAAAATACAGAAATTATAATGCAAATACAAAATTGCCACCATTCGTAACAATCTGTTACGAAATGTTGATAGTCCGAATCTGCGGTCTCGTTTTGAAATACGTGTGATCTGACGAAAGATAGGTTTGGGTTTCCCTCTATAATTTTAGTATTTTTTTGTCATATGAAATGCAAACAAGCAAGAGCACCTTCCCGTTAGCTCAGTTGGAAGAGTACTCGGAGTTCGAAGGGACGTGGGTTCGAATTCGAATCCCACCTGGGACGGGAATTTTTTTATCAAAAATATTTTTAAAATCAGTAACTTTATCTTTCTCTTATAAGTCAGTCAGTCATTAGAAATACTCAAGATTCGCCAGCATCACGTCTACGTCTCGTCCCCGTCATTCTCCCGGAAGCATTACAATTATTGAAATTAATATTGACGTGCGCAAAAAAAAAAAAAAACCTGTCAAATTTTGTATTCCAGATTTTAGATATAAATAATTTCTAAACTATTACTATCTCTGTATCGGGTGTCCACTTTTTTTTGCTCATAAAGATTTGTAGGCGTTCATATTAAAATCTTCGGGTCTACTATGAAAGTGCCCATCCGAAACAACGAAACTTACTGGTTAGAATAAGGTTCAAAACGTCAGTCCGTATTTTCGAAATTGCCTTTCATGGTTGGCCCGCTTTTTGTGGGTTTTTCTACTAAGCGAACTGTATCACCTCCTTAATTATGCACGTTCACTTAATCACCTATTCCATGTCTTTTATTATTAACCAAGGTGGTCAATGCCAACCTCAAATATCACCAGAAATTTCGAAAATTCGTCATCATTTCGTACAATATCCAAGCTAATTAACATTCTGTCCGTACATCATACAACCTAAATTGAACCATGGTTTAACCCGCTCAAAGGAACCATGGTTTTCCGAATCGTTATTTCCTTTGCGTAAAAACCCAACAGTACCATTTAAAGTTGTAAAAGCAGATAACTTTCTCTGTTAACGTTGTGGTTATTTTTAACTGACAGGTAAATACCAGTTTTTTATAGTAGAGACGGCAAACAAGCCAGTGTTTCCGATGGTGTACATCATGGTCAGATGACCAAGTGTCACAAAAGGGCTTTTCAAACTACCTACTTGAGGATCGGCGTTATTTAGCTCTTGTTTTTCAATGAAATTAGCTGTCAAAAGTTTCAACATCGCCGATCGGTGCGACTACAGCATTTTTTAAATTAATATGTAGCTGTCAGTGTCAATCTAAATATTAATAAAGATAGCATTGAGACTTAGTGTGTAATTAAAATTAAAATGCGTTTCAGAAACTGACTGTTAAAGTTTTATAGTGATGTCGTTTAGTGTCGTACACATATTTGAAATACACATGCTCAAACGACGCTCCCGACCCGGTAGAACTAACAAGTAACAAATAGGTTACAAAAGTATAAATAAAACTATTATAAAACATATTTTCTACATTTAGATTTAACTTAGTGTTTTCAGAAACTTTTTTTTAAGAGAGGTAGGGCACAGCGGATAATCCGCTCAAATCGGAGCAGCCCGTCTGGGGAAGGATCTCCACCTTACAGAAGATCGTAGCCAAATAGCATTGGTCTCGGCCATGTTGTGTTCTTACGGTAAGTAAGGTCTCCAGAGCTCCACTTGGGGGTTGGAAGGGTTGGCAACGCGTGAAAGATACCCCCGGTATTTCAAGCGTAGCAAGGCTTACCATCAGGCCGACCGTATGCGCTTGTTTGCCAACTTTGTGGTATAAAAAAAAGAAAAAAGAAACCTACAACAGGTGTCTCTCTTGTTTATTCTTTATTCACTTTCATTGAATCAAAATAAAGGCTGTGAGAAACCCTTTTCAAAATTTGCATTTATCGTGTATCCAATTTTGTTAGAAGCATTGCTTTAAGAAATATTGAGGACTAGTCAAGGCCATCAATCGTAAACACTAGGGTTAATTTTGATTAAGAACCGCCAATCCGCATTGGAGCAGCGTGGCAGAGTAAACTAATCCCTTTCGGTTGAATGAAGATCCGTATCCCTGCGGGTTGATTATGGATTGATATGACGATGATAATGAAGTGCTTATTCAGACTAGCTACTTTTAGTCGTGGTGATTATTGATTTAGCCGCCTTTAGGAGCTAAATGCATTGAATATACACGATAGAATCGATGTAGGACGCCAATCGCCGCGACTAAAAGTACTTATTTATTTCTAAAGTAATATAAATACATTAGTTAATTTACCGCATTGGATGGCTGGTCATTAGTGGTCATTCACATACAGTTTTTAAAATATATATTTTACATTTGGCACCATTTACGTGAGAAAACATGCATTGAATGTGTTCATCTGTCTCATTTAAGTAACAAGGTACCTATAAGATAACTTGGCAATACGAGTTCCGTTTAATATATTGTTAAATTTAGGTATTTGTATAGTACGGTTTCGTTAAGAAATATGAAAATGAATAGAAAGATAGGAACGATTTTTTGATCGTCTTGTATTTTTCATTTCATCTCTTAATGTGGAATTAAAATTAAATACAAGATCGCTAAATGTATGTGTAATGTGTAAATATATCCACCCACAGAATACCAGCGTCGCAGTACCTGTGCTGCGACTTATGTCGAGTGGACACCTGTTTGGGAGCGCAATATTTTTAGTCAATAAGCATCGAGATATTTTATAACTGTTATTTAGTACTTATATCTCGATATAATAATATGTCAATAAGTTAAAAAAAAAATGTAATGCTTTTTAGAAACTGGTAATTGAAGTCTTACATAAACATCAATCATATAACAGAAGCACATAATCTGTAAGCGTTATTGCGGCTTACAAATGACCATTTTTCTCTTATTTTCCGGTATATTTTCCCAATAGTTGAAACACATACATGTTGGGTGTGGGGTGTGGGGTCGTGTAGGGGTGGGTGCTCGAACACTGTTAAACTAATTATTGCCAGGGAGAAGGGAGAACTTCTTAGATTTTTCTACAACGTTATACATATATATGTATAAGATTAATATTTGCAATGTACCTATGTGAATAGAATTTTTATTATGTACCGTAATTCTGTGTTATAGGATTCGTATAAAGTTTTATGTTGAAATATAAATATTATATACAGACCACGATGGTGTAGTATAGCAAAGGCTACTTGATCGCAAGGATCGCGGGTTCGATCCAGCATTAGACAATAATATACTTAATTGCATAGGATTTTCGAAGATGATTTTTGAAACTGCATAAACCAGTTAATATTTCTTATACAATATGATATTAGCCATAATTAGTCAGTTTAACAAATTTTGACTAATACGTCACATATTATCCTATTAGTGATAATTAATCAGTATTAACATATTAGTCAGTCCTATCGAACAGAATTAAAATTTTGTCAATTTTTTTTATTGAATACGTGTGCAGCCACAATATTTAGTTAGTTAATAATATGATTGACTAGTCAATTGCAGACCTGCCCTCTAATAAAGCGGAATTGTATTTTATTGGCTCATGGAGGCGTTATTTACTTCATTTTATTACAGTAATACTAGTGACCAAATATCATTGAGGTTAATTCGCTGCAAAAGTGTATTAAAGATATTACTTTAACACGTTTTGGTAAGCACAGAAACATAATTTGGAGTGCTTTGCTCCTTTACATAGTATAAAATGAAACCGCGCTGTATGTCTTTCTGTTCCTATGTCTGCTTCGATCTTTAAAACTATGCAACAGATTTTTTTTTTAAATAGATTGATTCAAGAGGACTATTTTGTATAATATCTTCCAAAATTCCCACGGGAAAGCGGGATACACGCAAACGAAGTTGCGCAGGTTTCGCTAGTAATATTATAAAGAGGAAAGATTTGATTGTTTGTTTGTTTGTTTGAAATGAATAGGCTCCGAAACTACTGGACCGATTTCAAAAATTCTTTCACAAGTAGAAAGCTACATTATCAGGGAGTGACATAGGCTATAGCTTTTTACCAAAATTCAATGTAGTTCCCACGGGAACGGGTTCGGAACTTTACGCGGACGAAGTCGCGGGCAAAAAGCTAGTGCCAAATATAGGGTGATTTTGACTTAAATTTCGATTAATAACAATAACGTTAAAGGGGGAAAAAATCAAAACATACACCTTAAATCATTTTCATATTAATATTATAAATGAGTTTGTTTGTTATTCCTTCACGGCTTGACTAATCAGCCGATCATTATGAAAATTTGTATATATTTTGTCAGGGGTACAGAACCCAACATATGCTACTTTTTATTCCGTGAAAGTATGCCATTCCAATAGGAAAATATTTATTCTACTATAGAGGGCGCTGGCTCGGCCAACAGATGGCGCCACAAGTCACTCTATGGGTTGTTTTGTTGTCAAACGAGATCTATGTCATAAAATTTACTTAATGTATGATACTTTAAAACCTTCCCCTTGAATCACTCTATCAATTAAAAAAAACCGCATCAAAATCCGTTGCGTAGTTTTAAAGATTTAAGCATACAAAGGGACATAGTGACATAGGGACAGAGAAAGCGACTTTGTTTTATACTATGTAGTGATTTAATAAGAATTGTGTAGAGTATTGAATATCGGTAGAGTAGTGTACAGAAAAGTATTTGGAACATCGAACCCGCTACCACAATCTGTGTTATCACCGTGACAGTCGCTTACGTTTTAGGGAAACCAACGAGACAATGTCCAATCGGAATTAGTGGGAAACCCGTTCCAATAACTGTTGACAAGCTAGTTTTATTGTTCAAAGCGATATGCTGGTTGCCTTGCTAAAAAAAAAATTTTTGTGCCGTTTAATTTTTTATTCTTGAATTTATTCTATTTAGCATTGTTTAAGTTAAATTTAAGATTTCAGTTTTGTTATTATTTGGGTTAAATTTTAGTTTTATTTTAGTAAAATTTATTTGTCTGTTTTCTTTAATCATGTTGTTTGTAAGAACTACTGTAGGTAGGTACTGTTTGTATCGAAAAAAAAATGTTAAGCTAAACATTTGGCTTTAATAGTTTTTATGTGAAGTTATTTGGACACAAAAGAGTTTTGACAATTTGTGTTAAAACAAAATATAATTTCAAATTTAACTACGATATAGCTTAATTAGACTGACCTTTCAATTAAAAACAACTAAATTACAATATTATTTTATTTTAAATTTTGTTTATACGTTTTAAATTAATATTTCTTTTACAAATCTTAAACACGTTAGACTTTAAGTAAAAGTAATTTAATTATTTACTATTAAAAATTAATGTAGAATATTTTATATTATCTTAATGGAGTTTAAAACAACATTCATCACATTAATTGATACAAAACGATCATTATTTTTTTACAATACTTTCCCGTTACAATTTTGCAAACAAATAGATAAATAAACAACGTCATTACTTAATTAACGCACAAACAAACATACGTAACCACTGACTCACTAACACTGTATATATAAGGAAAAATAATTTCTAGTTCATTCATTCAACTACAAGACATCGTAGCAAAATGGCGTCTCTCACAATACTTATTGGATTAACTGCTCTTTTTACAATCGTAATAGCAGACGAGAGAACGTGCATTTGTGACGACGAACAGATAGAAAGAGAGAGACACGCTGTGTGGAGATTTTTGTCCAAATTAAAGGACATGGGTGGAGATGAAAACTTACCTGTGATACCTGGTGCATTGGGCGCGCTGGTTCCCTGTGGGAACTGCATCGAATACAGCAGGAAGAAACGGACAGTGCTACCAGAAGTTAAGAAAGAAGAAGAAGAACAACATAATGACGTTGAAAGAAGTGTTGACAGTATTAGATACGACAGAAGGTGTCCAGTTGGCTTCAAAAGGATTTACGGAAATTGTGTCTCCGACGAATATACGGATTATTAGTTTTGTTGTGAATTTAGGATTATACCAAAGAACTTATTAGTGATTGTGTTTTTTTATTTATTTATTGTTTCAAACTGTGCTGTCTATTGTGTAGGTCTGTGTCAATTTCGTGTAAAATAGGATGGATTTAAATTTTAAAAAATTCAAAATTTATTCTTAATTGTAAAATTTTCAAATTGTATTCTAAATTGTGAAATTTTAAATGTTTAATTACTTATTTAAAATTAAATTCAGTTATGAATTTCTTAGTCAGAAAATTGTTTTTCTATTTTTTATTTTAGTTTTTGTAATCTAAAATTTTTGTTTAGGCTTTAAAATTGTAATTTTAATAATGTATCCAGTACTCAAAATACTTCGCATTTATATTTTAGACATTTATTGATACTCATTATTGTTAAGTAAAACAGAATAATTTAGTTTATTTATTTTAAAATTATTTTAAATTAGATGTTGTCTGATGCAGGGTCTGATTAATTTATACTGTCTAATATTTTAGACTATTTTTTTACTAAGAATAAATGACAATTATTTCATAAAATTCCGTTTTATTATAATATTTTTTTTTTTAAATACACCGACTAACTAACAGTTTAGTTAATTATGTTATTTAGTCTTTATTTATTACACATACACTATTTAAATACATACAATTAGATATTGTTATAGATATTTAAAACGAACGTAAATAAATAATAACACCACCACCAAAGAGTTGCAGAGGGAAGTAGAATTTTTTGAAACATTACACAATACATATTATTATATTTCTTAATAATTTCTATTCTAGTATTTTGAAAAAAAAATAATATTGTTTTTTACCTCTTTATACGAAGTTATTTATATTATTATTTTAAAAAAGTTTTAATCAGCAACTGCAAAAAAATGCAACAAAAACGTAATATCTGTTTTTTCTTCAAATACTCATCAATATTGATTTAGCGGTTTAGGCGTGACGGATGACATAACTTTCACATTCGTATTAGTTTATGAATCTAAGCCAAAAATCCCTACTGACATTATAACCATATCTGAGTCAGATCAGTTGTGGTTACCTATATTATTGACTTAGACCGTGACTCATCCCCTATTTCATTTTATGGTGTAAATTTATGGTGCAGAGGCATCAATTACGAATTTTTCAACAAAATGAGGTCATATTACGCATTGTCTGTAACTAAATTTTAGAATAAATATTCTAATATATTATTTAAAATATATATTTTTAAAATTTAGTTAATAACCAGAATTTAAATTTTAAAACACAAAATATGTTGTATGACCAAACCAATTTTCGAAGTACATACAATGACACCTTCTCATAATTCAAAATATCGAACGACCCATTGGGAATAACCTAAAAAAAAGATAATAATTCCTGTTTTTTCAATACATAAAAAAATATAGTTTTGTCATGTCCGTCTGTCGCCCGGTCTAGAGCGGAAAACTGTAATTTTGCATGTCTACAGTAGTCTACACTTATTTGGTGTGTCGTTTTACATAGCTCTTTTAAAAACAGAAAATTGGGATAGGGATTGGGAGGGTTGGCATCGCGTGAGTGATACCTCCGGTATTGCAAGCGTCTATAGGCTACGGTGATGCTTACCATCAGGCGGGCGAGCCGTAAGCTTGTTTGCCAACTTGTGGTATAAAAAAAAATCATAATGTGAGATTTTTCCAATGCCTACAATTAGAAGTAATTTTTCAATACGTTTTTTATTTTATTTTATATGGCAGACAAACAGGCAAGCGGCCACCTGATGGTAAGTGGTCACCGCCGCCCATGGACATCAGCAACACCAGGGGCACAATACAATGCGTTGCTCACCTCTGACGAGACCTCTAAAGTACCTCTTAAACAGTCTCAAGTCATAGTCCGAAGGAATTATCCGTTTGCGAATTATTTTAATTTTTTCTTCAAAACCATGCTTACCACCACCACCATAATTGCCACCTTACAATAATAAAAAAACGATTTTAACCAAAAGTGCCGTGTATGCCGTTCCGCATAATCCTGATGGAAAGTACGCCTTATCTTTAAGAGAGGTAGGGCATAGCGGATAATCCGCTCAAAGCGGAGCAGTCCGTCTGGGGAAGGACCCCACCTTACAGAAGATCGTAGCAAATAGCATTGGTCTCGGCCATGTTGTGTTCCTACGGTGAGTAAGGTTTCTAGAGCTCCACTTGGGGGGGTTGGGAGGGTTGGCAACGCGCGAGTGATGCCCCCGGTATTGCAAGCGTCTATAGGCACCAACAGGCGGGCTTAACCGTATGCTTGTTTGCCACCTTTGTGGTATAAAAAATATATTTAAAAAAATCTCAGTTGTTTGTAATCAAATAGTTAACTCGAGAGTCGCGCCCGTAACAGGTATGCGGTTAACCGCAGCTTCACTACCATATGTCCACTAACTAACCACTATTTTTGTGATTGATTTAATCAATTAGTGTCATAATGGGGACAGCTTTTAAGCTTATGTCAATTACATACATTGTGCAGTAGGTAACTTAATAACTTTCATATTGCACAAGTACAGAGAGCTGCAGAGAAAAGTGACCTCTCAAATGAAGTAACAATTTATTAGATAACTGTAAGCCCCAAGGGGCGAATAAGGAGTATGTGGTAAGAAGCAGTAAGCCGCCTTAGGTACCGCTGGATCAACGCCGTGGAATCCGATCTTTGCGAACTTCAAGCTCTAGACTGGCGAAGCATGGCTCAAGGAATAGTGTTCTCTTGTGTCGGAGGCCAAGACTCACTTTGAGTCATTGAGCCATCATCGGAGTAAGTAAGATAACTCTAATAATTTCAACGAAATTTCATCGCTTACTAGACGTACCTTGGTGGACCTGGTCCAGCAGGAAATGGAAAATGGGTACCTAAAATCATAATGTACAATTTTTGTCATTGAAATATATTGAGAGTAACATTAGAAAACTTAATTCTTACTTCGTGGGGGGGTTGGGGGGGGGGCAGGTTTGTTTGCAGCTGTCTGTACATTATTATTAGGCCGCGTTTACGCCAGCAAAAAAACGCAAACAAGTATTCTCGGGATAGCTTACTAGACAGGCCACTGAGAATTGTCGCGCAAGCGTCTAATAACAATGTCTAAACGTATTTGTAACGTCTCGTTCACAGTTTATTGGTTCAGTTCTAGCTGCGAGTGCAAGAAATGCTCAAGATTCAAGATCCTTTTTTGCATTTGAATATGGAACATACATACATAATAAAATGAATTTCACAGCTGTACTTTTCAATATACTCAGTTCAAGTTTTTCCGAACCTGCAAGAAGTGTAAACGCAGCCTTATATTTTTTTTATCTTACCTATCGCTTGCTTGTTTGCCTCTCATAAAAATTCACATCAAGTTTCCTTCGAGATGTTCATGGTAATGATACTTCAGGTATTTCCGGTGCCAGGTAAGATCACATTCACAGGCCATATTATGCATTATGCATTTATAGTTTGAAAGGTGGGAGTTTCTTAATTGGTTACAAAAGGTTATCACATACTTATTTAAGAACGTCTGAGTTGTTGTAAATACGTCACGGAGTTAACATATGCAAATTTGTGACGAATTTGGCAAACGAGCATACGGTCGGCCTGATGGTAAGCCGTCGCCGTAGCCTATAGACGCTTGCAATACTGGGGGTATCACTCACACGTTGCCAACTCTCCCAACCCCCCCAAGTGGAGCTCTGGAGACCTTACTCACCGTAGGAACACAACATGGCCGAGACCAATGCTATTTGGCTACGATCTTCTGTAAGGTGGAGGTCCTTCCCCAGACGGGCTGCTCCGATTTACCTAACCTACCTCTCTTACAAGGAATGTAAGGAGTGTAACAATTACGAATTTACTTTGTGGCGAAGAATGTACAACAACCCCATCATTGGTTTTTTGAGTGGTAGAACCCAGCTACTACTATTAAGCAGTATCTGGTCGTCTTTCGCCATTTCTTTTTTTTTCGTTCGTTTCGTTTATAGAGCACACACGTAATTACACAAATCATTTATGTACTCTTTGACAAGAGCAAGTGTTTGTGAAGACCAGGACCTATTCTCTGAATTAAAGTTTTTTTAATTTTTTTATTTACACAGATTGAGCTAGCCCTAGTAAGTTCGAAACTTGTGTTATGGGATAGTAACTCAGCGATACTATATTTTATAACAAATACATATATAGTTAAACATCCAAGACCCGAGGCCAATCAGAAAAAGTTCGTTTTTTATCATGACCCGACCGGGTTTCGAACCCGGGACCTTCTGGGTGACGGTCTGGCGTGGTAACCATTACGCAACGGAGGTCTTCTGAATCTGAATCTTAACCCCCTTTACGAACCAACAGTTCATGGTTCGTAAAGGGGAAAATCAATGTTTTTAGTACATTGAGTGTGAAAGTGGGCTTCACGTTTCCTTTTTTTTATACCACTAAGGTGGCAAACAAGCTTACGGCCCGCCGGATAGTAAGCGGTCAGGGGCCCGATTCTACTAACACAAATGCACCAATGGACTCTCAATGGTGTCTCAATCGTGTCTCAATAGAATGCCGATAGTGTATCAGTGGAATAGTTTTTGACATTTGTTATGGACTTAGACAATAAGTCTTATTGCACTATCAGCATTCTATTGAGACACGATTGAGACACCATTGAGAGTCCATTCGTGCATTTGTGTTAGTAGAATCGGGCACCAGATCACCGTAGCCTATGGACGCTTGCAACACCGGGAGTATGACTCGCGCGATTCCTTCCACCTTCGTTAGTTTTCATTCCTGTATGATGATGTAATAGATATTTATTCGTATAGGAAATGTTTTAACTGAAATTCCTATAAGAACGTAAACAACAAGAAGGGTAACAAACACGTAGGTATTATGTAATCTGTGGTAACACCATAGTTTACCACTAGTTTTATTAAAAACAATGTTCCACCCACATCTAATGTCTAGCTTTTTGATATAGCAGAGGACAATGGGAAAACTGTCAGTGGCCTAATGAAAGGCGATGAATAGGAAAACCGATATTTCGTCTAACCTTGTGACTATTCCCTATTTAGAGGTATCACTACGCACAGGCAAGTTCTTCAAAAGGGGCATTAATAGTAGATTTTACAACAAGTGCACAAAACGAATCATTTCTATCCGAGACTTTTAGCAGCCCAAGCCGAAGGCGAGGGCTGATAGTAATGTCGAGGATAAAAATGGTTTTGTGGACGAGTTATAAACTCTGCTTTTCACTTCGATTGCGAGGAAATAAATAAATAAACGCATGAAAAACAAGACCAATTTCCGCCACTTTTTTTTTTAAATCTTACGACATTGAAATTAGGCTTGGGCTGCAGACCTATAAAGCCTACTATTAAATTAATTTTGTAATAAAATAATTTTCTTAAATTAATTAAATAACCTACCGTACTTTAATTTAAATTTTAATATCTTTTATGACTTAAAAAACACATAAGGCAAATAAATTAAAGTAAATATTATAAAATAACTAATTCTATCTCTGAACTTTTTATTGTGTTTGGCTGTATGGCTCATTTCCTTTGCCTTAATATAGATACATTTATGAGTAGATACGTTTTTGCCATTGTGCACAAAATTCGATTTTGTGCAGCCTATATCCTGCGCAAATAAGCATTTTCTGAGCATGAGAAGTGAAAAAGATTTTTACAGGGTCGGCAACGCGCGAGTGATGCCTCCGGTGTTACATGCGTCCATGGGCTACGGTGACCGCCTACCATCAGGCGAGCCGTAAGCCTGTTTGCTACCTTAGAGGTATTAAAAAATCTTAATTGTATATTCCACTATGCTTGGCACAAAAGCCCTAAACAACAATCTGAAGTAAAATTTAAAGCGCTATGAAATAATTACGAATCGATTACAAATCACTTATTACCAACTTTATATGTTAAGATGTTGTTCTACCACTTTGTTACCCAAATCAGTAGTAAATTTAGATGGTTGAAGATGATGTCTATGCTTGTTTACCATCTTAATTTTTATAAAAAATATCATTTGAAACGTTTGAAACTGTGCATATGTATCATTTATCTTAATACTGGATGAGTCAGGTATATATTATGAATATGTACGTAGTTTCCTCAGAGATTAGTAATTGACGACATTATACCCACATGCAACATGAATTTTGCATAATTTAATATACATAATTGTAATTCCCCATATCTTTTTAAAACGTACAGTAATTACCCGTGGTTAAATGCTGTAATTTATCAACATCTTCTTAAACAAACTTGATACCTTAAAAAACTAAAGAAATATTTATAAGTTCGTCGTACACGATAACTAGAGCCTACTTAACCGTTATAGTTTTCATTGAAGGTTCAGCATATGGACTACTACTACCATGATTTTTTTTCAAATTTCTAAACATATATAAGACTTTGGGAGATATAGAGAGGTGGAGAGACCACCGTGCAAAACAAATATTGACACGATAAATGTAAATAATTCCGAAACGGATCATTGTATCGAAAAATGATCTTCCCACAACCTCTCAATGTTTTTCTAAGTATCCTATCCTAGACCTATCTAACGATATCCCACAACATGGGGTGGGCGCGAAAAATAAATCATTTCCACTTTATAAGAAGGGGGGGGGGGGGGGGTTTTTTTTTTTTTTTTATTTTGTTCCAGCACTTTTTGTTAATACGAATATGTGTATGTATTTTAAATTTTAAAAAAGCGTCTAGGCGCTAGACCGCGGACAGACAGCCAGACAGACGGACTTGGCGAAACTATAAGGGGTTCTTTGTGGTTTACTACAGAACGGAACCCTAAAAATAATAATTATACATACGCTGAATACAGGCTGGATCAGTTGCTAGACTGCCTGCCTGAATAAAATAATCCAATTAATGTGTATGTTTATAGGTTAATTTAATTATATGTATTTCCTTTTAATTAACCATTTTAATAAACCCAATCTAAATCCATACTTCCATAGGTACTTACTAAGTCCAGTTTTTTATACGGTTGCCTATGGACGCTTGCAATGCCGGGGGAATCATTCGTGAGTTGCCGACCATGTAAAAAGTGGAGCTCTGGAGACCTTTCTCACCGTAGGAACACAGCATGGCCGAGACCAATACTATTTGGCTACGATCTTCGATAGGTGAAGTGCTTTACCAGTCTCCTACTTTTAATGTTATATATGTTATTTTATTTATTATTTTACGTTATTTTCCACGTGAAAGTAGGAGCATAGGACAAACACACTTTCGCATTTATAATATTAAAAGTAAGAGACAGGTAAAGCACAGTGAAAAAATCAAATCAAATCGGAACAACCCGTCTGGGGAAGGACCTTCACCTATCGAAGATCGTAGCCAAATAGCATTGGTGAGAAAGGTCTCCAGAGCTCCACTTTTTACAGGGTCGGCAACGCACGAATGATTCCCCCGGCATTGCATTGCATGCGCCCATAGGCTACCGTATAAAAAACTTTTTTTGGGGACAAATAATGACAATCCGTTCGTTATTTTCCGCGTGAAAATAGGAGCATATATTATTTTGCTACTTTTTATCCCGGAAAACATGTTATTTCCATGGGAAAAAATTAAGTTTATAATTATTTATCAAATTCTCTCCATTAATTTTATTTGTTTATTATCCTCCAAACCAAGCAGTAGTTTAGAGATTTTTAAATATATACTGGATGGCATTGCGCACGCGCATGGGCGCCATCTCAGTGTCATCCAATGACGTAACCAATTAACATTATTTATAATTAATTGTAACCATATGTCATAATGTTCTAATGACATAAATGACGCATCTTGACGCAAAATTATACGCACGCAATTAGTTCACGATAATTGCAAAGTACAAAATAATATTATGAAAAATTCGTCATCGTCATTTCAGCCACAAGAAGTCCACTACTGGACACAGACTCCAGAGAGGGCTACGGGACGAGTCCACCACACATTTCCACCGATGGCAAATCAAGTGAGGCTCGATTGCCGAGCAAGACGGACGGACTATTGTTACATTACTTTGGGACTTATTGCTATGAGATATTGTTTACTATTTTTTTGTAATTTTTATTTAACTAACCCGAACCGTCCATCGGTGAAACTGTTGTGTTTAGAAATCATATTATAATATTATAAATGAAAAAGTGAGTTTGTTGGTTTGTTTGTTATTCCTTCACGATGTTGTCAGGGGTACAGAGCCCCACATAGGTTTTTTTTATCCCGCGAAAGTATGTCATTCCAATGGAAAAATAATTTTTCTACTATAGAGGGCGTTATATCGGCTACCAGATGGCTCCACAAGTCGCGCTATGGGTTGTTTTGTTGTCAAACGAGATCTATGTCATAAAATTAACGTAAGCTAAACCGCGGGGAAAAGCTAGTTTAAAATAAATCATGGTAGAGAAAAACTAAACAAAAAGAAAGATTGCTAATTCATAATTGCTTTAGATTACAAAAGTAAAGTAGAAATAGAGACAAATAATAAATGGAGATAATCGAATCGAACCTGAATCTATGAGACATTGACCGACTTACCACTTAACCCTGACGTCTCTACATAAGCATAAGCTACCCATCAGATGTTACTAAATTGGGGAATTTTAAAACGACATGACGCACCAACCGCAGAATTCAATTATATTAATTTACGTCACAAAAAAACTAAACCAGAAATGATTTTGTTCAGAATAAATTATACGTTACACGTGCTCGTTTATAGTAACAAAAAATATGTAAGTAATTTTATTATTAGTAATGTCACGGTAATACTTATGACAGTATTGATAGTATTACCGAGGTAATGTTGTTGTCTATCAATGTAGTTTTAGTTAGAGCAACAAACAGCCAGTGGTGGTAATTCCGTTGTTTGAAAACTCTCTAAACTAAACTAAAAATCACTTAAAAATAGTTTAGTCCTGTCAAATGATGTTTCGTATTCTAACAACATAGGATTAAACTATATTTAGTTTTAAACGACCAAAATTAGTTTAGTTACTCAACTTAGTCGATTTTTGCTCATTTGGTATTCTGTTGTACCATTTAAAAGTCAAACGGTTCCTAAAATTAGAAACGTCACACTAAAATTAGACGTCATCTAAATACAGGCCGATTAAACATGAGTTTCCGAAACGCTTTTTCATTTTAATTCCCCATTAAGTCTTCAGTTATCTCTTCTTGTGTCTTTAATAAAATTCTAGATATTTATTCAGAGTATAAGGTCCTCACAGACATTTTCTCTTATCAAAGATCAATGTAGTCAATTATTTGTGTACTGAATGACATGCGGGCGAAACCGCGGGTAAAAGCTAGTCTACTATATAAACTTACTAATATTTCGGAAAAAAAAAAATATATCGACAACAATCGAAAACAACAACATAACATGCCCTCAGAAGCACGTTTTTTTAACCCATCCAAATATTGTCTGTGGTCTGTGTCAAATATTTCACGCACAACACTATAAGCTATAAGATAAGGTTCATCATAGTCAGAATATACATTGCTCCTTTTCGAATACATATTAATGTAACTTAACAAGAAAACTTGCAATGTAAATCGTACTCGACTTATAGATAACTGGTTCCCCGCTCCGAATGAAGACCCTATCAATACTATTGTCCAGTGCGTAATACATTGACGTATTTCTTCACATGTCATATTTTGTTTAGTATAAAATACAGGTAATGTATTTAAAATTATGAGATAGATACGCGTTAAGGGATTTTCCGTGATACAATTATCAATGTTGGTATTTTAGTAAAGGTATTTTAAAACATAATGGGTTTATACGTGCGTATTTAACCCATAAATTGTCCCTATAAATAACTATTTTAAAACCTATTTCAAATTACCATATAGGTGTATTTCCTTAGCATGATGTTATAGAATTGATTGAGTTTACTTGTTAGGGTCGTCGTACAAGGACTGCTTGTAGCAGGTAGGAGGAACTGTTTCAAGTTGCGACTGCATAGTGAAGTACAGTCTACTAAATAGAAACAAACACGGACCGCTTCAGAAGTTGCAACGAATTGGTCGCTGTTTGTGCGTGATAAACAATAGGGTTGTTTTAAGGGTCAAAATAGTTACATTATATTTAGTCCGTATTTTAGATTATAAAAAAATATTGGACACGTATTTTTTCTTTTTTTCGATTAAACAAAAAATAACAAAGATATAAGGCATAAAAATTTAGGAGTGGGGGCCTTTGACGTCACCCCGTGCGAAAAAATGCCACACGGCGTGACGTCACACGTAACTTTAATGGGCTATATCTTTGTCATTTCTGGTCTAATTTACATATGAAAAAATGAGTTGACCTTATTTTTGAATAATCTAAAAGACGGACTAATTAAATTTTTTACGACAACTAGCCTATTTTAAAAGTAGGTATAGTCTGTCCGACAACCTTGAATTTAGACTTGTGTTCTCATAAAAAAAAGAATCAATTTAAACTGGTAATTTTGCAAAATGAGATGACGAGGCGCCGACCTTGCCGACACAATAACTAGGTAGTTGTATTATGACGAATTGCATCAATTATAGTAGGCTCTAAAAATTACGCATTTTGACAGTAACGTGTCGGTAGTCCTACCTTCGGCATCAGAGAGCGCGGGTTCCATTCCAGGTGGCAAACATTTATATGATGGCATAAAAATTCAAGTAAATCCCTTCATGCAACATATCGATCAATCAAGTACATAATATTTATAGTTATAATGTGTACAGTCACGAGCATGTCGACTTTTACATATCAGACTGTACCATTCTTAAGTTCTATGTCATAAGAGCCAAAATTCTAATAGAAGTGTAAAGTTGAACGTGCACCTAACTGTACGATACGAATATGAGATTGGAACGATGTTTGAGGTGTAACTTTAATGCATGTTGCAAATTAATTTGCATTCAATCGAATCGTGACCACGATTATGTCTAGACTTCTAGACCCAGGACATAAAATGACAATGTTTCGCAAACGAGAAATACTTTAAATCGATGAGTTGTACAATAACATTTTAAAATTAATGACATATTATGGCTGTCACTGTCAAATTACGAACGAGAAAAAGAGAGATTGATACTTGATGTAGAGTTAATTTTAAAATTTGTTAGTGCAACTCACTGTTAGAGTAGTTTAAAAATTATAAACAAAAGTTTATGCACTAATAACTATGTATACGCATAAAAATCAGATAAATCCATCAAATAATCTTATATCACTCACTGTCAAATGTCAACTCCATTACGAAATGTCAAAGGTGAGTTTGACAGCATGCGTCATTACGTGCTAAGGGCGGCCACACACGGCCGTTTTTATTGTACGGGAACTTTATGGGGCAATCAATCAAGTTTATTCAAGTAGGCCTTTACAACTCGTGATTTGTACGTAAGTAGTAGCTTAAAAACTTGTTTTATTCGATCGCGGAAGTTAAGCGACTATAGCTTCTGTCACTAATATGTTTTTTGTATTTAAATTGACTATTTTTGTCTGTGTACAAGAAAACAATTTATTTACTTAAGTAAGTTATTTTATGTTGTATGTACCTAGTTTTATATTTTATGTAAAACAAAAGATACATTTAAAAAAAAAGACCTTAACTGGCTTTTGCCATTTCATTTACCAGTGGTCATTTTGCTTTTGTTTCCGAAATGGTAGTGGTTTATAAAGTAGTTTTATTACACAAATCATTTATTACTGTAGGTACTAGTGAAACCCGCGTGCTGTGAATATTTATATATGCACAGCAGCGCCACCTATTTTACATTTTTGACCAAATCCAACGATACTTCGGCCGAAGTATCGGAAGAATTTGAACCATGAATTACAAGGTATTTCATGGTTATAATTTATAGAACTATTGAAATAACCATGAAGTGCAAAGTATTTTATGGATAGGATTCAATGAATTACTAAAATATCCATAAAAACCTTGTATTTCATGGTTAAAATTCGTCTGATACTTCGGCCGAAGTATCGGATTTACGTTTCGTAGTAGCCCTTCTGTGCTCCCTGACAAGAGAACGTGTTTGTAAACATCTATTCTCTGAATAAAAGTTTTTAATCTTTAAATTTGAATTAAGTAACTATTTTATGCAGATAACTTTTCGGGTCACTAATACATACTAGAGTATATAAATAGTGTAATTATTAAATTAATACAATAATCTTTTATTTTAAATTAGGCCAATAAACTGTTGATGTGAGATAAGGTGGTTAATTTCGAATACTAGTGAAGTTGTAATTATAATTATCAAATGCAACAAATAACGAAAGAAAATTCGTTGGATAAATTGACGGAAACCCCACTCCATTTCCATATCAAATAACGTGACTGATACCAGCATATCAAATATTACCCGGGAGTAATGCACCTTCCCAACTGTAAAAGAATTATTGAAATCGGTCCATTAGTTATTATTGAGTTTATACTTACAAACATACACACACACACACACACACACACACACACAAAATACAAATCTTTCCTCTTTATGATATTACTAGCTTTTGCACGCGGCTTCGCTTGCGGTTAATTTTATAATTAAGATCACGTATAGCGCGACTTGTGGCGCCATCTGTTGGCCGGCAATTGCGAATTGCAGCGCCATCTATAGCAGAAAAAGTATTTTCCCATTGGAATGACATAATTTCACGGGATAAAAAGTAGCCTATGTTGGGCTCTGTACCGCTGACAATATGTATACAAATATTCATAATGATCGGATGATTAGTTAAGCCGTGAAGGAATAACAAACAAACAAACAAACTCACTTTCTCATTTATAATATTAGTTAGGAAGTTAGGATAGATAGAAGTATAGAAAAGTGATAAAAATTTGTTTGTTTTGGTTCCGTTTATTTTCTTTGTATTATAAACAAAATGTATTATAATCATCATCATCTCAGCCACAAGAAGTCCACTGATGGCATGGCCATTTGGCAGTGGCCTGCATTCAGCTACTTCCTGCGATCTGAAGTATTTATAATAATGAGAGGTAAAAAATATCTTGTGATAGAAGCAGATTTACGCCTTGCTTAACTTGGGATCAGATAGCGCTTTGTGAATTTTTATTTATTCATATAATTTTTTTTTTTAATAAACATCATTTGGGGGTATCCAGTGTCAGTGTTTTCAAACCACCTAATTCTGTCACTGACTTGGCTTAACGATTGTTATCTATCGACAACAGTCGAAGTACTTACGTTCGAAAATCTCGAGCTCCTCCGTACTTTTTTTAAACCTATTCAAGTATTGGCTGGGGTTGTCGTTGCTTTACTTTTACACCTACAACAGAGCCATCGATCCTCATTTATTCATATTAGAACAAGTGACAATATGTCAAGTATTTCTTTAATCGTAAAACTCTTAGACATATCTTGGAACACAACTGATAACTCAAACACATTAGGTCCCAAGTTCGAATCCAAATGAGCTGTATGTAAATGTTTACCTTAGCCCTTTCAAAGTCGTTGATCCCTTCTTGAATATATATAGACTAGATCTTACTTATGTAATTTTTAAACTTACTTTTACAGAAAACAAACATATACTACATTCAACTATACTTGACACAAAGCTCCAAACAATCGTCTGCCCTCCTATTCTCGTAACAAAAATAGATCCAATCTCGATTCAAAATCAATCGCTGTCTCGCTACAAAATAGGAATTGAACGGAGTTTGAATCGAAATTGATCCGTTTTTGTTACAAGAATAGGGGGGCTGATTTTAAAATATAAATCGATATAAAAAAGACATGGATCGATTACATTTCACTTTATTGCGATAAAACACACAACGTTTTGTTGCCACAATAATTTCACAAGAAAACTTGTACCAAGTTTATTGAAATGGAATATACAGTCTACATTACAGATTTAGATCCCAATAGTAATGTAACATTAGACCGTGTTGCTCGACAATTGGCCGTCTCTGTAAGCAATCTTAGGTTTCAAATTACTGTTCCGCACGTTGCTATGTAGGAATATTCAAAGCATCTAGTAGGAAGGTGAAGTATAAATAAAATTAATTAACTCAACGATACTATATTTCATAACAAATACTATAGATAGGCATTCAAGACCCGAGGAAAATCAGAAAAAGTTCGTTTTTCATCATGACTCCACCGAGATTCGAACCCGGGACCTCCTGGGTGTCGAATCACCTACATAGACGGATCAATCGGTTATTTGTAACTCCAAGGCACATAGAATGACAGAAATAAACAGTTAATGTTGACAAGGAAGTAGAAATGTGTGCTGCAGTGATGCAAAGAGGCAGCAACTCAGTGCATTATTTGCTCGGGGAGCAAATTATTGATTTTCAGCCACCAACAATAAATCGGCATTACTATATCTTGCTAAAAATCTTCATTGTGAGTTTAAAAGAATCAGTGGAACTCCTTGACGTCCTGTATGAACTGTTTTGGAACTTGCAACGAATTTAAAGAAAGATATAAGTAGGCTCCGCATGTTTTCAAATGGTAAACAATCTGTGCTTCTCATGTCCCCAGAGCCTTGAGTTACCTTTAAGGGGAACAGGGAAAAAATATGAAACATAGACATCCGTTTCACTTCCTATTTCTTCCATGAAATATCAAAGAAGAAATAAGAATAAAGACATACTAGAGAGACCCGCGCAACTTCGTTTGCGTGTATTTATTTATCCACAGTAGCGCCATCTATATCAGACTTTTGATGAAATCCTAAGAGAATCGCGTATTTTATAATACCGATAAACAGTACCCTATGTGTTAATCCAAGGTATCAGCTACCTATATACCAAATATCATAAATATTGACCCAGCCATTTGAGCGTGAAGAAGTAACAAACATTCACATAACTTTTGCCTTTATAATATTAGTAGGATAGGATGAAATATCATGGAAGAAATAGGAATTGGACTGGAAGTCCCGGTAATTATTACATGATTTTGCGTCCTTGCTTTCTATCTTAAGTTACATAAAAATTTGAAGTTCAAATCTTTCTCCTAGTTCTCCATTTAAGTAAGTCAAGATGGAAAGCAAGGACGCAATATCATGTAATAATTAGTAAAGTAATTTGAAGAATTGGCTCAATTCTTCCACTTCCGATTTCTAACTTTGGAAGTACCAGATGAAGTTACTAGAGTAAGTGCCTGTGAGTGAAGCCCTAGTAGATTTGATTTTTAATTCAATTTTACAAGTTCTATTTCTTACTTATGAATGTAGCTTCAGGAATTAAAAGCTTCTTGTAGTAGATGAAATAAAACTTTTTGGTAAACTTCGAATTTCTACTTTATGGATACAGCCTTAAGAATGAAAGCTATTTAATTAGTAAAGTAAAGACAGGTATATCGAGTCAATCCTCCTACATCTAATTTGTAAGTTATGAACGCAGGCTTATGGTGTAAAAGCTAGTGATAAGTGAACAAGGCCAAGTTAAAAATAACCGCACGCTACTCGGCGGCTCCTCCGCCAATTTCTTCAGTCACAAAAGCTGGCCATTCGATACACGTCATCGCGAGCCTGTCCGGTCGCTCCCCCAATAAATGAAATTTAACAGAATGAGGGAAAAAAATCAATACGAACACTAGTCAGTCGGTATCGGCGGGCCACTATCGCCCCTCTAATTTACTGCGAACGATAAAAACAATCCGGCCTATGTGTGTGTCTGACCACCCGCACACAACCACACATCATATTAACTGCTACAATATTCATGCGACATTATGAACGCACCCTTATATAACGTACATCATCAATAATTCTACATCGACGATTGATTCAATAAATGTAAGCCATACTCACGGATACAGCAGACGTCAAATGTTCTGGAAGTTGAGCATCCTACTGCGACGAGCTCGCGAGGTCGACGAACCCGGCGAACACACCGACAAACACACAGTCCGCCATGATGGAATTCAAACGTCAGTTTTAAAATTCAAACCCGCGAACTGTCAAACTCGCCGCCCGAAACTTGCTGTCAAAACTTAAATGTTGCTCTCCTTAATTTTTTTTCGTAGAAATCGCGCTTTTCCTTTCGATAGTTTTAAAAAAGTTCGTTTTATGTTGTAATTACGCCTATCTATAAACACTTTATTATTGTATAAAACGGTATAAAAATATTAAAATTATGAACCATGGAAAACTTGTAAATTAAAACGAAATATAAATATATATTAATAATAATAAAAACGTTCAAGCCGCTCAGAGTTCGAGCGCCTACTGACTTAAAATTTTTGGGTATAAAAACATGCTACAATAGCCTCCCGCAGGAACGAGCAGTCTTGGTCCTCGCTCCGGGAAATTACGGAAAAACTACACGCGTGTCAGCATTTTGTTAGGCGAGGAGGAAGCCTATTCCTCATTGACAACGATATAAATACACGATTCATTACATATTATTACTTACATTATTAAACACAGTAATCATTTTTATCAAAAAAATATAAAATTAAATCAATTAAAAAAATAAATGTGAAAAATAACTTATGAACTGCGAATATGTACTTCATATTGAAAATCTATCTTTCTATCTATCTAGTAACATTTTTAATCCTACTAATATTATAAAGGCGAAAGTTTGTGAGTATGGATGTTTGTTGCTATTTCACGCAAAAACTACTGAACGGATTTTAATGAAATTTAGGTACACAGGTAGACTATAACCTGGGGAAAATAATACATAGGGTACTTTTTATCCCGAAATTCCCACGAGAACGGGAATAATAAAACCGCTGTGAATAAATAAATTCACGGAAACAAAGTTGCGCGGGTTTCACTAATTAAATATATTTTTTTAATGTAATAATTCACTTTATATAAGCAACAATGTAAATGTGAAAACCATTTCCAATACTTTTATAAAACTAACTTAAACTACTAAAAATTTTATAAGTAACAATCGATTATCATAAATGAGAACTGAAATTAGTTTACCTTTTATTTTAATCGTAAACCAATAAGAACCAACTAAACTCAACTAAATCTGAATACTGAAAAAGTCCCGTTTATGTTTTTTTTAACTAATCTTAAATTAATACACCTGTCACTTAAAGCACCAAATCAAAACCTATAAAATAAATGAAAATTCTAAATTAAAACATGTCAAAATACAATCAAAAAAAATTTAAAAGTCATAGTGAAAGTGCTAGTATCAAGAATGGTAGATCGCGAAAGGGGGGCGCGTGTGTGCGTGTGCGAGGGGGCACGCGGGGGCGAATGAGGCGAGGGGGTAGCGGGTGAAATTTTTCGTTTTTCTCCCACTTTTCCGTCCCGCTCTAGTTTTTCCTCTCCCTCTTTTTTTCTTCGCCCGCTTTCTTCTTCCTAGTGCCCCACCACATGTGTGCCGGTTATAGTACACGCTGAAACTTCAGATGTTACAAATCAGTTTCCGGTTTCAGTTTTATAAATATTTGAGGCTTTAATTATATTTTATTTAAGTTATGTTTTAACTTGTGCGCCGTTGCGTAGTAATTAATTATTAATTGTTTATAACTATGCATTACTTTTTTTATAAAATCGTAAAAGAAAAAGTTTGTGTCAGGTTTTTTTAACGCTTTCAATTACTATTCATAAGTTAGTTAACACAATAGTGATTGAAATAAAGTAAAAATAAAGTAATAAATGTAAAAAGCAGTCACTGGGACTGAATTATCTTTTGGTAATTTAGAAAATTCTTACTCGATTATTCGTACTTATGGATAACCTTTATTAACATTATAACTACCTATACGTTATCAGACAAAAAATATAGATTTAATTATTTTTTTAGATTAGTACCTATACCTATATACATTTTTTATTTATTTACTTATCATAATTTTGGGATGGAACTGATTACCAAATTACATTATTAAATCAGTCAAGGCTTGCTTGGTAATTATGCTTAATTTTTACCTAACAAATTACAATTATATTGTTTATTATCTTGATTAAAATAATAGTTATTAACGTTTTATTACAAAGTACTTCAGCATATATTTTTATTGTACATTAAGTAGAAAGAAATACACAAACAAATATTTTTGTAGTATTGGCTTTTAACAGAAAAAATATTAAATGTGTAAATATAAAAAGAAATTGTAATAAAAATAAATGGTTAATTAAATTGAGTTTTATCTGCATTCTTGTAATATACTACGCGTCGTCGGCCGCCCGCCCTCGCTCCGCGGCGGCGCCTTACAGATATACAGCGTGTTCCCATTTGAATTTTTTATATTTATTATTTTAATTTAATAAAATTAAATAAAATTAAAAAAATATTATGTATGGCTTCACGGTCTCTGTCTATTATCTCTAAACTTAATTGTATGGATTGTACATATTGTTGAATAATAATTTTTAGTAATATAAAATCTACTATTTAAGCTATCCTCTTTTTTTTTTGGAAAGAATTATAAATCATGTTACTTGTGTTTGGTGTAATGTCTTCTGCCAAATAACATTTTTTATTTCATGTCGTCACCATTATCATTCATTTGACACACAATATCTGTACAATTATAGCTCCCCCAAGAAACTCCACGTTATTAAATGAGTCAATGTTTCAATAAAAATTAAATAAATAAATAGGTATCTATTTCAAAAACAATAACATTTTAATTATTTTAAAATAAAACAATAACATTCACACGACACGAACTCTATGATTTTTTAACGGCACTTTATCATATGCCTTTCACGAAATTAGCATTCAAATCACTTCCTCTAACTTTGATTTGCTTTGTTTAAACATAAACTATGACGTATTTTTTGTATGTTATGTTAGTTATCTATGAAGAACCTGAATAACTAAGAAAACAAACTAAAAACTAAAATATATTAAAAAATAAACTAAAACTAATATTAAAAAGACACAGTCCCTGATCTCTCTACGTAGCGTACCCAAAACGCTTGCAGTCTTGCAGCGTTACCTCGCTGAATGGCAAGAAAACAAACAAAAATAATACTACCAAATTTCAAGGCCACAAATCACTAAGCGAGTGTCGCAACACGCTGTACGCGGCCAGAACTAGGAAACGAGGGGGTAAGTACACACGCCTCCCCCCGGGGGGGAGTACATGGCAAATACGCGAAAGCAATAGGACTTTTAAAAATTCTCCAGAAATATGATTTATGTGTTGACGCGGAGGACGCCTCTCTTCCCTCCATCTCAAGGCCGTAAGCATGATTCGATTTTTAAAACCACCCGAGCCTCTACTGGAAAAATGTATTTTTCAACATTGTTTTTCTTTTAAAATGGCTTGGGGAATTTTAATTTTTTTTTTCTTTTATGTACGGCCAGTAGCGTTTTGCTTAATCTGTATACAGACCTTTTTGTTTTCATGTCTTAGATACGTACACAGAATTTTTTTATTACAACTTACTTACGTCATACGTAATTCTTACAAGAAGCTGTTACCATAATAATATTAGAACGTAATCTACATAATCTTTTTAAATTCATGTCTAGCCTGTCTAGAAATTGAGAGAATTGAGTATTCCATATTTTAACGTAACTTAATTTTTTTTAAATTTATGTCTCGTCTATAGCCTGTTCAGAATTCCGTTAATTCGATACATACTGTAGTTAGATATAGTTTTTCTCGATCATTATATTCAGCCATTAGTGTTTTGCTTAATCTGTTATACAGACCATATTTGTAAAATTAACATTTTTTTTTATACACAGAGATTTTATATACTTACTCCATACATCGTCATACGTTTAGGTTCCACATTTTAACGTAACTAAGTAAATATTTTTTTAAATTCATGTCAAGCCTGTCTAGTATACAGTTTCACCACGTTTCAATGTCTAGTATCAATTTGATACTGCAATGAGAATGTTTTTTCTCGATACAGTATATTCGAGCATTCGGCCAGTAGCGTTTTGTTAATCTGTATACTATGAGTGGAAGAAAAAAATTCTAAATGACAAAAAAGGCCGTAACCTGATTTCTTTCGCCATTTCTTTAATTGGCCATTTTGCTTGTGTCCGAAACGGTGGTAGTTTATAACGTAGTTTATTTTCTTTATAACAAGTTGTATGACAAGAAAAGAAAAGCTTGTGCCTGTAAAGATCTAATTTCTGAAATAAACGATTTCATTTCATTAAAAAAACCTAATTCTTACTTCATTTGGGGGGTCAGTTTCCTATGTGGTCTTCTGTAAATCAAAAGGAAAATACGCGTTTCACGATCGTCCAAGTTACGAGGTTCAAATGTCATTGGAAGCGATAGGCTCGTCAATGTGCGTTCAAAAAGCGCCGTGTGCTACCCGCTCAAATTCCATCCTTGTATGTGTTTCGGAATATCTATAGCATACTAATATTATAAATGAGAAAATGAGTTTGTTTGTTATTCCTTCACGGCTTGACTGAGCAGCCGATCATTATGAAAAGTATACATATTGTCAGGGGTACAGAGCCCAACATAAGCTAATTGTTACGCGGGCGAAGCCGCGGGTTTCTCTTAATATTTACACGATTAAATCACTAAATCGAGAAGCAATTAACATGTACATTGTTTAATTCTAACTATCACTAAACTTTCTTCTATTGCTGAAAACTGTCTTAAAATCCGATGAGTAGAACAGACGGCGGAATCCTCTTCATTTTATACTATGTAAACATAGTTTTCCCCTTTACGAAACTACAGTTCATAGTAAGATTCAAAGATTTAAAACTATAATTCAGAGTCTTCACAAACACTTGCTCTTGTCAAATACATAAATGATTTGTGTAATCAAGCTCTATAAACTACTACCATTTCGGAAACAAAACCTATTATGGACCACTGGTAAAAGAAATGGCGAAAGAAAACCAGAAACAGATATATTTAAGAGAGGTAGGGCACAGCGGATAATCCGCTCGGAGCAGCCCGTCTGGGGAAGGACCTACGCCTTACAGAAGATCGTAGTCAAATAGCACTGGTCTCGGCCATGTTGTGTTTCTACGGTGAGTAAGGTCTCCAGAGCTCCACTTGGGGGGGTTGGGAGGGTTGGCAACGCGTGAGTGATACCTCCGGTATTGCAAGCGTCTATAGGCTACGGTGATGTTTACCATCAGGCAGGCCGTATGCTTGTTTGCCACCTTTGTGGTATAAAAAAAAGCTCTACCACAGGATATTATAATAATTACAGCAGTACACTCCCGAAGTTGAGCGAAAACAAGAGTGTGGTCGGCCTCTTCGTCACACTTCGTGTTTAGTTTTCCTTGTCTTCTCACTTCGTGCCTAACTTAACTTCACTTCATTTCGGTCAACTTTGCGATAGTTACCGTGCATCCACAGCGCACTTACTTTTTTGCGGAGTAACATTTCCAAGTCAGTTTGGAGCAACATTGGATAACAAAAAAAATATTGTAAATTCGTAAAAGTTGAAGAATGTTACCTAATGTTATCGTCTTACATTATGTTGCTCGACAAAAAGTAAATGCAGTGATGCACCGTAGACAACGAACTTTTTTAAACCCCTTGCGCAATCGGGTAAAAAAAAACTCCGCTCGCTCTTTTAGTGGCCATCATAAAAAATGTTATGCATTACATTTTAATATCAATATATTTCCTTGTATTTATACCGCGCAACTTCGTTTGCGTGTCCCGCTTTCCCGTGGGAATTTTAATTTTTCTTCCCGTAAGAACCACCCTCGTACTTCAAGGAATATTCTAAAAAAAGAATTAGCAAAATCGGTACAGCCGTTCTCGAGATTTGTGCTTAGCAACACATTCAGCGATTCTGTTTTATATTCTAGAGACTAGCTGATCCGGCAAACTTTGTTTTGCCTTGGAGGCACTGCCCTACCCTACCCCTATCCTACCCTACTCTACCCCTATCCTACCATACCCTTTTTTTTTTTTTTTTTTTTACGTCAGAAAAATGCTTTGTGGCAGCCCCACCGCCCGGGGAGCACGCGGTGGGGACTGTGGAACTTACCACTAAAAAACTGACGGGATGCCTCTTGCCCTGTGTGGCGGGGCCACGGGAAACTGGGATACAACCGCGACCCCGCCAGGGCCGTCCGGCCAAGGTACCAGCCGGACCCGCTCGCCCCCGATACGCTCCGTCAGCAGTACACCGCATCCAGGTGCACTGCCGACACCGAGGACCATCGCTCCCTCAAGACGACGGGCCTTCCCCGGCCCGCCGTCTCGGCTGGGCTATGGTCCCCGTCCACTCGGCGATCGCACCCACTGTGCCGACCGCCAGCCAACGGCCACACCACACTTATTCAGCGTGGCGCGGCCGTCAGCTCCGCTCGTGATTTTTATAGAGGTTGTCTTCCTCGCGGCCCGGGCGGTTAAGCCAAGGCCCCCGGCCCGTGGGTGGAGGACCCACGGGTTACGGTATGCGCCGCTCCTACCATACCCTACCCCTATCCTACCCTACCCTACCCCTATCCTACCCTACCGCAGGAAACATCGTATTTAACAAAAATTAGCATATTAAATGTAAATAATTTTGGCAAGCAGATCGTTGTATTGTACACGTATTGAAAAAGCATCAGATACATCATTGTATCACACTCGTCTTTTCGTGCCAAACTCTTTACGAGAGTGTAGCCATTAGACTAACTACTACTAACATTTTTTTTATACCACAAAGTTGGCAAACAAGCATACGGCCCGCCTGATGGTGAGCTTCACCGTAGCCTATACACGCTTGCAATACCGTGGGTATCACTCACGCGTTGCCAACCCTCCCAACCCATTCAAGTGGAGCTCTGGAGACCTTACTCACCGTAGGAACACAACTTGGCCGAGACCAATGCTATTTGGCTACGATCTTCTGTAAGGTGGAGGTCCTTCTCCAGACGGGCAGCTCTGATTTGAGCGGATTATCCGCTGTGCCCTACCTCTCTTAAACATATATATTAACAATTTACATAATGCAGCAGGTATTCAGTAACGATGTAGGCCGCTGCCGGTCGTGTTGGAACTGCTGGAAGCATTTGGGGGAGACCTGTGTCTAGCAGTGATCTTCTTGAGGAGTTTCCGTTCTGTGTGGGTTCTACTTTCTCAGTCGTGGTCTTAATAATGGTAGAATATATAAAATTGACTACCTCTACCGTGAAACCACAATGTTTCACCTATGAGGAAATGAAAAAAGAAGGCAATAGGAAGAAGGAAACAGGACGGGTGGTTTCCGCGACTCGCACTTATCGTACGAAACACAACGGCTATTTCACATCGATATTTTGTGATAGAGTGATACTGACACTACTGACCCGTTCGAGCCAGCCTTTTATAAGCAGCTCTACCACTCAGAGCTATGCCATGAGTGATACACTGATATTATTTTCTCTTTTTGCCCTTTCCCGCTGTTTTCTTGGCCCCTCGTCCCGGCGTCCCGCGGCCGGACGCGTCCCGTCCCGGGGCACTTATTTGCGTCCCTTTAAATTCCTACTGCCCTATATTTGTTGGCACTCCCCATAATAGTGAATATATCATATTTAACTAGCTTATTGAGTTCCACTTTGAGAAACCCTGCTTAGGCATTTCGAAGTTTGAGGTTTTTTTCTTTTTTGAGCACATTTTCTGAATGATTAATACGAGTTCTTTATCATACCCATATTAATATATGTACTTTATAAATTTTTGACAAGTACAACCTAGTGTTGCCAGCACCACCCAGCACTAAAGACTTTTAAACCACCACCAGACCAGCACCAAAGAATTCTTTAATTATTACTAAGTATTTGTCATCTTGATGACTTCATTTTCTATATTTAATCAAAGTAGTGATGTCTTCTACTTAATTGTATTTTTTGTCATTAATAATATTTTAATTTGTGGAAAAAATGGCAAACAATAGAGATAATTGGAAGCGTAAAGGGGAGGTTTTTGCCCAGCAGTGGGACCTAAATAGCTAATGAAAAAAAAAAATTTTTCGAAACCAGGACAGTAATTTTTGCGTGATGCTCGAACAAAGAAACAGATAAATTCAATAAATTGTTATAATCTCGTAGAGAAGAGAAAAGATCGTCTTAACTGGTCGGAGTGCACAACTCGCGAGGATTCGTTCAAATGTCATCCCTCCGAAATCACGGGTGACATGAAAACTGAGAAAAAAAATACCAATTGTCCCCTCTGCGGTACGATTAGGAAGGGAACAGTTTTGGAAAAATTCTCCATGTATCTCTATGTAAATATGTACCTATCTACTTTGCAAATTTTGTTTATTAGATTCTTGTTTTGCTTACCCTGCCCGTTTCTTTCTATAATTCGTTACCCTAAGGTTGCCTTTAAAAGACTGCTTTTAGCAATAAGGCCGCCTTGTTGCTAATACACTAGTATGTAAGATTTCAATGTAATATTTCTTTGTGCTGCTGTATGTGTATTGCAAAAGTAAAATAAAGTGATGGAAAACATAAGAAAATGCCAACGTCAAAGAAATTTTTTTTTGGCAATCAGATTTCTGACGAAGATTCTATTGTGCCAAGGTGTTCATGCTATCTTGACTCATACAGTCTCTGAGTCAAGACGCCCCGAAGAAAGATGATAGCAAAATTTCTTTGAAAAGGCCGATTTTGAAGTCAACACGATAATGTACTTATAATAAGTTCCTGATCACAAACTCAATCACTATGCACTTTAACCAATGTTTGCTTCACATTACATTTGACGACCTCCGTGGCGTAATGGTTACCACGCCAGACCGCCACCCGGTCCCGGGTTCGATCCCCGGTCGGGTCATGATGAAAAACGAACTTTTTCTGATTGGCCTCGGGTCTTGGATGTTTATTTATGTATGTATTTGTTATAAAAATATAGTATCGTTGAGTTAGTATCCCATAACACAAGTTTCGAACTTACTTTGTGTCCCTATATATTTATTTATTTGTCCCTATAGTTTTATTACACTATCAATCTATGAATCAAACGCTGAAACACACAGAAATTAAATTTCTAATCACGAGCCCAAGTGGACGCTATCGTAGTTGTCGCCAAAATCCGTCAAACAAATTATTCGTTTAAAACTCCGTTTTGCGTTCTTTCTGTTGGTATTTTGGAAAATCCTTTTTTCTTTCATAAAAATATCACGTTTTATGAATCAATAAAAGCTATTTATACCTGAAAATAATTTAGATTGTGTATACTACAAGGTATTTTTGATGACCTCCGTGGCGTAATGGTTACCACGCCAGACCGCCACCCACGAGGTCCCGGGTTCGATCCCCGGTCGGGTCATGATGAAAAACGAACTTTTTCTGATTGGCCTCGGGTCTTGGATGTTTATCTATACATGTATTTGTTATAAAATATAATATCGTTGAGTTAGTATCCCATAACACAAGTTTCAAACTTACTTTGGGGCTAGCTCAATCTGTATGAATTGTCCCTATATATATATTTATTTATTTTTTATGTAGAAGGTTAGCAGACGAGCATGCGGGTCACCAGATGTTCTGTGATCACCGCCACCCATGGAGCACAGAGACACCGGGTGAGTCCCTGAGCCGCTGCCGGCCATTTAAGTGCATGTATGCTCGCTTCCTGAAGGTTCCCAAGTCATAGTCATTCGGAAACACCGCTGGCTGGAGTTGGTTCCTGATCTTTACTGTGCGTGGAAGGAAATGTCGCACGAATCGAACAGTGGTAGATGTCCATTCATCCAGATGATGTTGATGGAATTGGAGTCTGTGGCGGTTGGTACGATAGTAGAACCGAGCATCTGGAATAAGAAAAGAGGTATAACTGAATAATATTATTTTATCATACAAATAAGCTCTTTCAATTTACTTCCCACGAAAAATATAATATTCTTTATTATAGAAAAATATTTAATTGAGTTTCCCCATTGTTGCTTATCGTATAGACAAAGTGCGCGCACGAGACAAACAGTAATATAAATAGTTGTAGATATATAGTAATAAAGTATAAATGATGGAACTAACATATAGAAAATATAATATATTTGTTCGCATAGCTACGGCTTGCTATATATATTACTCAGCGATGGAACTGGAGTGGCGTGGAGAGGACTTTAAAAAAATATATTAAATAATATTTATTACTAGCTGTTAACCCGCGGCTTCGCTCACGTGAGTTCCTTCTAATGGTTGGTATGGTTGAGCAAAACGATGGCTGGCTGTCGCGTCAACTCGTGAACGGGTGCCGCCTGGAGTAGGTAAGGTCTGGTAATTTTTTTAAATAGTTTCATTTATTCCATTTTATCTTACAAGCTAACAGACGATGTATCATCCAAAGCGCTTACAAGAACACAATAAAAAATAACTAAATAATAATAAATCATGCATGTCAAAATTAATGTCAAACCAAAATACTATTGAATAAAAACAAATCTAAGTTTCATTCGAAAACACAAACAATGTCATGAAAATAATATTCACAATCCAATTATACATATGACTAATTGCCCATGTCATGTCATTATTTCCCTAATTTTACGACAGAAATGTCCCAAACCATCGGCAAATAAATCGAGTTCGTGGTGCTGAGCAAGCAGGTCACTGATAGCACGGAGTGCACGATTGGTAGGAGCGTGCCTTCCTCGCTCCGTGCGGGCCGTTGGCAGCGCCAGTAGGCGCGGGCGCCACTTGACCATTCTAGTCCCACGATATGTGTCATTCTCCAAAATTTCCGGACTATCAATCCTATTATTTATAATGGAAAGATACTGCGTAATCTGTAAAATGGCCCGTCTTACTTTTAGTGTCTCCATATCTACCATCCCCGAAACAAACAGGGACGGATACAAATATGGATAATATCCGTACTGTTTTTTTAAATGACCACCGAGTAAATTTCCGTTGAATTTTCTCGATCATCAATGCATATTTCTCTTCATACGGATCCCAGACAATAGAGCCATACTCAATCTTGCTGCGTATTAGTACTGATTTTTAAGTTATGTTAAAAATATCTACACTAATATTACAAAGAGGAAAGATTTGATTGTTTGTTTGAATTGAATAGGCTCCGAAACTACTGGACTGATTTCAAAAATTCTTTCACCAGTAGAAAGCTACATTATCAGGGAGCGACATAGGTTATAGCTTTTCCCGAAATTCAACGTGGTTCCCACGGGAACGGGTCCGGAACTTCACGCGGACGAAGTCGCGGGCAAAAAAGCTTGTACTAAATAATAATATTAGAATAGATTGAAGCCGGCTTTTCACTATGGGATGTATATATTACATCTTGAGCTATATCTGTTCACACTGTTTTAACGGTCTCGTACAAAATGTATGACGAGCGATATAACATTATATCTCAAGATGTAATATATATTGTATTATATACCGTAGTGAAAAGCCGGCTTAAGTAATCTGTGGTAAATATTATAAATGTGAAAGTTAGTATATTTTGTTTGTTATTCCTTCACGCCTTGACCACATGAGTAAATTTCCGTGGTTTTATTTACTCATGTGCCTTGACTATGCACCGGATCATTATGTTTAATGAAATGTCACATCGATTTAGGGCTTATTCAGACTAGCTACTTTGTCGGGGCAATCAATTTTGTCACTTTTGACAGCTAAATTGCAACGAAAAAGCTCTATGAAGAGATGAATGAATGAATGAAATTATATATTTCAGAATGTCGAAATAACATTTTTTTTCATGTAAGTTCTTAATGCTGGCTGTTGGATGACATGTTTTTTGCGTAAACTTCTACAGAGACCTGATGACCTGACGCCGATATCGGAGGCGTGTAAAGATACTAAGGAACGTTCAATTTATCTGAACCGTCTGAAATTACGAGTTATGCCCTCTACGCACCATCCATCCGCGCTGGACGTCCGCACACGATGCACGACGCAAAACGACCGTGCGTAGGCTTGCCGGACGACGAATTTGTCATCCAGCAAGCCTACGCACGGTCGTTTTGCGTCGTGCATCGTGTGCGGACGTCCAGCGCGAGAGGGCGAGAAGGCTTTATGTGTGTAGCCGGCATAAGAAAATTCTGTAGCATGTATTGCATCTTATTCATTCTCATTCTCCATTTACAATTAAGCATTAACATTCTAATGCCCGTATTTCACCAACAATTACTACAATTTAAAAGTCTCCTAAAATTATTCTCTACTAGTGAAACCCGCGGAACTTCGTTTGCGTGCGTGTATTTATTTATGCACAGCAGCGCCATCTATATCGGACTTTTAATCAATCCTACGTGAATCGCTTACTTTTCGGGATAAATAGTACCCTATGTGTTAATCCAAGGTATCAGCTACCTACATAGCAAATATCATAAATATTGGCTCAGCCATTTCAGCGTGAAGAAGTACCGAACATACACACAACTTTCGCCTTTATAATATTAGTAGGATGTCGGAATTGTTGGAGAAAACGGAAATAATTCTCTCATAATTCTGTGAACACAGAAGAAAAACTTAGAGATAGTAGGCTTACTTTCTGAATATAAACTATTTGACTTTTAACTATATTTTCTTAGCAATGAAAGTATGAAAATGCACACAAAAACAAAGAAAACGATCTCGACAGCGGCTCCACGCCTCCCCTGTGCTATACACACATACGAAGCGCGCGGCGCTCCGTCTTAAGGACGACATATGAAGTAATTTTTTTTCGAAAGCACCCCCATTGAAAACGTCACCTTAGCACAACAACATTACGGTCTAAATTCGTATCTAACGCGAAATATTTTTTCCATTTCATATTTACGAATATGCCCCAAATTCCCGAAAAATTAGAACCGTGAAAGCTGGGGGGTGGCTCAGTGTGGGTAGCACGAATTTTTCCACACACACAAACGTAATAAGGGGGGCGGTGGGGGGGAATGAGATAGTAGATAGTTTTAGAAAAGGAGAATGTTATATGTGCGGCCCTGAGATCAGTCAGCGGCTCGTTGGGGCCGCGATTAAACTCGATATGATTAATTAGAACCCCAATGTATTGCCTTTGTTCTACAACTTAATGTTTACTTGGTGCCGGTGGACTAGTGGCCTTTCCTTCTGATACCTTCTAAATCTTCAAGCTCCAAACTTATTTGGACACTAGTAATAAGTTTGTTAAAGATACTGACTTCTTAATACCAAATCGTCCTTCTCACTTTTATGGTGCTGTGCCATCAGTCTACAAAATGTTATGTACATTACGTTAATACCTTTATTTACTTTGTGGAAAAGCAGTAACAGATTGAGTATTGAGTAAAAATACTCGAACTCGAAATATTTTTATTCAAATAGTCCTATTACCAGCTCTTTCAACTTGTCCCAATTTTTTCCTGCCACCAGTTGAGACGGCATATTTGGACTAAGAAGAACTGGCAGTTTCATCTAAGCGCACGGTAGTGCGCAGGCCAAGTTCCAGCAACAGGCCGCGCGCATGCCGTGCACTATTTACACGAACCGTTTCGACCCACTTTTGACCCCCTTTTCGTTTTGCAGATCAGGAGCTAACCCAAGTTATTTTCCAGTTAGTTTAACATACATTACTCGTTGTGTTCTGCGCCCAAGTATGAAAAATCATATTAGCAATGCATACAAAGCTAAACTTACTTAGCAATGACTTAGCTTAGCTCTGGGTCTGCAACCCGCAACGCTAATAATGTGTGAGAGGGTGTGGTACTGTGATCGAGCTAACCTATTTCATAGAATGCTCTACCAGTTCTACCACTCTACCACTTCGTATATGTAATTATTGTACTCTAAAAACCAGCTACCCGGCAGTTGACACTAATGGCGGGAAACACATGAAAAGAAGAAAATATTATCATTATTTCATACAAAAACTTGCTTAACGAGATGATTGCTTATTGCAAAATGCATGCATATGCACTATGAATTTTATCAAACCAACATATAGTTCCTTAGAGGTGTTTCATTACCAAAAGCATTTTTAAGACGAACTGTAAAATTTTACGGAGAACAATGATCTATTACAAATCGCCAAAAATTATCCCCTCTAAAATTCTATCCTGTCAGTTCGATTTTCCGGACGGTATTATAATTTCCACATGTATTTAAAAAAACATTTGTAAAGCGTTTTTCCGCCAAAACGTGTTCTAATCATAACATGAGATTTTAACTTTTAAATTAACAGCTTTCATAATTCACGCAATTGCCAGACGCCAGAACATTCAGAACTGCATAACTTCTAGTTATTGGTCGCTGTTTGTGTGTCGACAGTTTTTGGTAAACAGCACGTATGCCTTCTACCTACTTAAAAACGGATGAATCGCCGCGACTATTAATTGCTTGTTTGCACATACCCTTTTAGGGACTAACTCCAGTGGTAGAATCGCGAAGATAATATCGTCGTGCCACCTAATTACATTGTCTTCGAACGTGTCTCCACATGGCGATTTTTCGCGGCGATTTTCATTCGGACTCGTCGCGATTCTTTCGCTCGTGGAGATGATCCCTTAGATCTCCATATTTGGATTCCAATTTGTGGAGATTTTGTGGACCTCTGACAGTTTGATGGGTCGTAAACTAGTGAACATCGAGGGTCAGAACATTACCAGGCATTAGCCATTTACTGAGCTGACCAAAATCCTGAATATGTCCGAATAACGATTCCCTTCCCGGTGACTTATCACGGATTTCTTTGGGTATCCCTTTATTTTGTTTTAGTAAAACTTTTTTTTAATACAAAACATTTATAGTTTGCCAATTGAAGAGGTGAGCAGAGTCGTAAATGTGACAAGTTTTCTAAATATTCCATTTTTTATTTATCAATAACATTCATAATATTTTATGATTGTTTTAGGGTAATGTAGTAAACTACAAGGAACCCTTATAGTTTCGCCATGTCCGTCTGTCCGTCCGCGGTCTAGCGCCTAGACGCTTGATGCTAGAAAGCTGTAATTTGGTATGTATACTCATATTAACAATGCTAACAAAGTGGTAGAATAAAAATTTTGAAAATATAATTTTTTGGGGTGACATTGAGGGTGTGGGAAGATCATTTTCCGATACATCCGTTTGCGAATTATTTGCATTTAACGTGTCAATTTTAGTTTTGCACGGTGGTCCCCCCCCCCTCTATCTCCGAAAGTCTTGAGTTTGAGACCTTGAGGTGCACCTCAAGGTCGAGTTTTACACTTGCAGTCCGTGGTGCAGTCCGATGTGTAACAGGTTGACGTGCTCTTGACTGTACTATGTAATATATATAATATAAATACAATTCACAACGATGCTTGCTTACGTTATTAACCCACTTGTTCCTGAACCTACTCAATATTTTCAATATTAATGAATTTTACATATTATGCTAAAAATACTACACTTAGTACGGGAAAATTCCAAAAAAAAATTTTCTTCGTAAGGAAAAGTGAGAAAATGGTGTTCTTTTAAAAGGACGTTAGGAATATGTACTACTATGGTGATGTGAGTTAAAATAAAATGAGAATCTAGGTTTCACATAGTTTTATTTAGGAATATGCAAGTTTTCGAAACAAGACTTAGGGTGTAAATTACATTACATTTAGGACAGTAAAAAATAGCTTTTTTGTGACATTCAAAGCATCGAAGTTGATTTTCTCTGTATCTTATAATGTGGTCCTTTCCATCAAATCTTGAATCTTCACGAAAATTTTGAGAGACACGGGTTGCTTTACGTTCCGAATTTTTCTTATATGCTTCAAGAAGACTTGTTGCTACACTTCGGCGGAAATAGAGGAAATCATTTTCGCCTCCATTATTCTTATATATTTACCAAGAATTATGTAAAGCCATGTCCAGTGCGTGACAAATCAAAGAAAAATACCATATCTTTCCTCTTATGGATACTCTGTAAAGACCGATATTCTGTTCGGATCTGTTAACCCCACCCATATCATATCATTATATTTTCTAACGACAGCAGGTTGATCCACAAGAATATATTTTTTTAGTTGCTGTGAGAATCTTTTTACTTTTGCAATAGGATGAATACTAGCTGCGTTTGACGCAACTGTAACAACGCTGTTATCAAATTCACTGAAATTGTATGAAATGTGTCATTCAATTCTTCAGATGCTACGCGCATGCGTTTTGATAGTTGTATGAGGGGAACATCATCATCATCATTGTCACTATCGTCATTATGGTTAAAATGGACCTCTGCATGTGCCCGTAACTGAGATCCAGGCAAATTATGTAAAGTTACTTGGTTTTCATCCCCTGAATCCTCATCAGTAACGTCAGCATTGCAGTTATCTGGCGGGACAATAACAATGGAATCAGGAACTTGATATTCCTCATCTTCTTCTAGCTCCACAATTATTTCATTCAGCGTCAAAGCTCGTGACTACGTTCCTTTCGGCTTCCTGAAATGCATAACATGATAGTAGTACATTGTCCTATTGGTTGTTTAAAAGGACGGTAAAGAAAACAGCATATAATGCATATTTCTAATGAGAATCAAAACCAGATGTTACTTGTTCTTGTAAATATATGTATCATATTACTTAGTTTTATAGTAAATGAAAAAGTAATACAAACTTTTAACGATAAATACATACCTTGAATTCTCCCTGGTAAAAAGACCGTAAATTTTTTTTATTAGAAAATACAACACTGTTTAAATAACACACAATGAATTATGTGTCGGTTCCCTACACTTGTAAGGTGTCGAATGAACGAAAACAATTATTTTATAAGTACCGTCATTGTTTACAATAATTTTATATATCCCATGTCCTTTTAAAAGAACGTTAGGTCCAAGTGGGTTAACGTCAAAATCTTAGTTCTGCACCCTGTTCATCTCATTCATTGACTACATTAAATTTAATAGATTTTCCCAAATTGCCATGAGAAATACACGTGAACGAAGTTGCCCGGGTTACTCTAGTTGAAATAAAAAAATTGTTGACATTTTGATCAAATCGACGAAGTCGGGGTGGCCTCTAGTTACGTTTCTTAATACTTTTCGAGGCACCTTGACTCAGTACAACAGGAAAAAGGCAATTTTCCTCGCCGGAATTTCTCATATCATTTTTGCGTTTGTAACTTCGTATAAAGACGATTTTACGAACACAATTTCCTATTTATTTATATGAAGTTTCCTAGTGACGACAGATTTTTTTTACATTATGTTAGGCAGAATGAACAGGGTAGAGAAGCCGAGAGGGCTAGCTATTCCTACAGCTGATTCTCGCATAACCAGCTACTACTAGCAACTGGTAGCTCGTTCTCCATGGACGGTGGTGTTCACTTACCATCAGGTGCCTTGCTCATTTTATAAAATTAAATCATACTATGATTTTCTTAAAATCTAGCAAAAAAAATAATCTAACTGATGGACAGACGTTCTATTTGTGATGGGCTGCCATCAGACGGACTGCATTCATCGGACCAACATCATGCAGTCGGTGTATTCGACAGTATCAACAGCATGCGGTCTTTCATGATTTTTGAGACTTCAACCATATTGACAGGTCTGGTGGTCGAGTGGCTAGCAATGGTCACTTTATCCCAAGGACCGCGGGTTCCAATCCTGCGCAAGGCATACATTTGTGTATATGAACATGTCTGTTTGCCTTGGTCTGGGTGTTTTCTATATATAATAAGTATTTATTTACAAAAAAAAAGTATTTAAGTATATTTATCAGCAATCTAGTACCCATAGTACAAGTTTAGTTGCTTAGTTTGGGACTCTAAGGCGTTGTGTGGTTCGTCCAAGAATATTTATTTATTTATATATACAATAATAATGTGAGATGAGAGTTTGTTATCATGAGATTTTAATAGGTACGCAGATATTATAATACTTAACAGTAATAGGATTTTAATATACAATAATGTAAGATGAGTTTACCGCCATCTGTTGATGAACGTTAAAAACATTTTATTCGATACAGGAACATTAAATAGCAACCACTAACAGAAGTGACTAAGAGAAGTTATTATGGTAATGGAGATGGCGCTTAGTTTTTTTTTTGTAGTGCTACAATTCACCACTAGGTGGCATAAAACTAAATTGTACTCGTTTTTTTTTGTACCTTGTAATCCGATTCAATAAAAGCTTGTAAGTGGAATATAAGTCATTTATTCTAAATATAATATTAATATATTATTATCAGACTCATTTCGGTTCATGATATGCAATTCATGTCCATTCTTGTAGGTAAAACATAATTTCTTTAGCCATTCTTGTATTTTAAGTAAATAACATGCCATTATTGTGATGCTATGAATGATCTCAGTAGTTTAATTATACACCGCTAGATGGCAATAACATTCTAATAACCCGATCAAATACAAATTCCTACCACATGAGTTTTATTTACTCATGTGTTCTTACCTTTCAAAATGTAATTTTAAAAATTGTTCATTCATATTCGTTCTTACACTGATAATAATTAATTTTTGTGTGATTGATTTTATCTATTTTCCTAAACTCAAACACCAAGAAATAAAAATAAAAAACAATAAAATTCTAAAAAGATTTTTTATTTTGTACAAAAAAAATCAGTCTCAAAGGTTTTGCTTACAGCCAGTTTCTGTAAGGTCTTTTTAATTTTAATTCCACATTAGTATTAAGCTATTCCTTTTTCTTTCTTATATTGACAGCTATGATTTAACGTGTCATTAACTTCCAAAATGCGTTTCAGGAACTGTCTGTTAGGTATTCAATTTAACGGTAGTAACTTAAATTAATTAAGTTTAATTTTGATTAATCAACGTCTCCTCTTCTTCTGCGGCGACTTCGTTTCTTTCTCGCCATCTTGACAGCCTTCCTGTTGTTTTTCTTCACCATTTTCTTCATCTTCATGGACTGCCTTCCTCCTGACTGGTCCTGTGTGTGTAATAGGAACTGCTCTTTCATCTTTCACACCTTTTGTTGGTTTCGGAGCAATAACTGATAGTACCCCATCAGAGGAAAGTCTAGATTCCACAGCTTCAGGGTTAAAGCCTTCTGGTAACATATATCTACGCTTAAACTGCCTTGAAACGTAACCGTGGTCATCTTGTTTCTCTTCATGTTTTCCTTCAATAACTATGAAGCCGTCGGCAGTCTTAACTGAAATTTCTTCAGGAGCAAAATGTTGCACATCTAAGTTGATTTGGAATTTATCTTTGTCCGTCTTGATTGTGGAATCTGCGTCTTGAATAGTAGCCAGGGTCCTCCATGGACGTCTACGTATAGAAGGTCGTTCTAATACATCAGCGATCAGAAAATCTTCAGGTGTTAAATCCAAGTCGAACATATCGCGGAAACGACGTCGACGTGGTCTCAATTCACCAAATAAATATGGTAAAAGCGCCATTGAGAAATAGTTCAGATATTTCTACAAGTAAGTTTACTTTTAGTTAGTTAACTCAGTCGCGTTTGATTCGTAAATACTGCTGAGCGAGCGCGCTCCGTCGCTTTTATCTGAAAACGCAAAAGCCGAGAGATTTGGAGAACGTTCTCGAATTGGTTATAGCGCCATCTAGCGGCGAATAGCGTAAATAATAGCACAATTCAAGAAAATATCTTGCTTTTTCTAGATGCTTCAATCGCGCGAAACCAAAGGTTTGTGTTTTTCTATTTCTTTTCTTTTGTTTATTAATTATTAAAATTTTTACAATACGTGGACACATTGTATCAATTAATTTATAGTATGCTCAAGCATAAAATAATGACTGTAGGTACAGTTTGTTTAAAATGCAAACCTGAAGAAAGAATGTCTTGCTCGGTACAAGTATTAAAAGTGCGTGCACAAGTATGGCGTTCTTTTATCATAATGTTTCATCAGACGATCGTTGGTATGAGCTATGATACGAACACGATGTTACGATGACAAACTAGGCATGTATGAATGAATAATCAGTGATAAAAATAATTAACTTGAACAATGATTAATAAAATTTTATTACTTTATCATCCACGCGTAGGATAAGCATAGCATAGCGTGGCATAACCTTTAAAACACATTGCTGATCGTGACCGTGCCTGTAGCGTGTTTATTAATCAAATAATCAATGAGCTCTTCTAGGTAATTAATGAAATCCCGCTAAAAAACGATCAAAAATGTCATAGTTCTAGATTTCTTTTATAGGTGTTCTGTTTGTATTTCTTTTAATGTGGTGGTTACATGTGGTATTTAAATATTGTTTTGTGACTGTCGCGTCGTTTGTGAGGAGAACAAATGCCACAAGTTTCTGAAACGCATTTTAATTTTAAATCCACATTAAGTCATAGCTATCTCTTTTTTTCTTCTATCTATACTTTGACAATTGACAGCTAAAATTTAATGTGTAATTAACTTAAATTAAAATTAAAATGCTAATGAAAAACTGTCTGTAATTTAATTAAAAAAAAATATTAATTCAAATAAAAATACTTAATTAAAATAATTTACAATTTTATTAGAAGTTTGATATCGAAATTCCTCTTAAATATTATGTGAGCATTGACTGGACCTAGCTAGTGGTCAGGCCTTCATATGCATCTGGAATGATCTATTATAACCATATGTCTTTCTGTTCCTTTGTTGCTTAGCGGAGCTTGGTGTTTTGTGCCCACTTCCAAGAAACTAAAAAAAAACGTGTCTTAATAGTTAAAGACCTTATAATTATGTACTTAATAACAAAAATGGCAAATTATTATAGATTGTTAAAAGTACTAAAAGGCCTTTCGGTTTCGTAAAGTTGTTTTAAAATGCAAGGTTCTCCATAATATGCAAGGTCATTCATAATATTCACATTGATTTTAGGAGGGTGCAGTGCAGTGGACAATGCCCTTTTTTTCGCACTATTCTCGACTAGTATAATGTTGTGTTGCCATCTCAAATATAAAATAGTTACACGAAATCAAATTCTACACAATTTGTAACATTGACTTGTTTCACCATTATTTTGCGGATTAGTTTCAACTTATTTGTCAGATAGAAACTCCAAATCAGTAAAATATTTACTTATTTGTTGTTATTTCTACAGATTTAGTTTAGCCAGTCATGGACCAAGACAATTAGCATAGAGACGACTCGTAATATTAAAGAAAAAAGCACAAAAAGAAGAATATTGATGTAAACCACAATTATTGCTAAGTCCCATTCAAATTTCATTTTATTTTATAAGTGATACAAGAAGTACTCTGTCCTTTCTTCTACCTATTCTCTTAAGTGGGCAATGCGTCCTATTCCTATAGGTTTTCTACTAAGGTCACAAGGACAGTACAACAATAGTTACCTACAGCGAGTTTCTGAAACGCATTTTTAAAGATAATGGCACATTAAATTATAGCTGTCAGTGCTGTCTCTGTCAAAAAAAGAGATAGCTTGAGACTTACTGTGAAATTAAAATTAAAATGTGTTTAGCTGTTAGAGGATTAATAATTATTTCCTAAATAATAATAGAATTATATAAAGTTTCAAGTGCCAAGCATCTAAAATGTTTGCTTCAGATACAGACAGACATAAAAAATGTACCAACTAAATTTTGTATCTCATTCATCTATTTAATTTATAAAATAGATGAATGAGATACAAAATTTATTATCAAAATACGCTTTTGTTATAAATATTCATATTTGGGAACTATTTTAGTTGTTAGCAACACTGATGACACGAATATTTTCTCTATAGATTTTCTGAATAGAACGCCGGAAACAACTAGCGCTTACAGCGACGAGTAGCAACAACTTGTAGCGGAAATGCTTGGAACGTTCTAGACGTAAAGCTACTACGGTCAAATTAACTAAAAATCTGAATGAAAACTTAGAATATAATTGCATTTTTCTCCATAAAATATCATAATCGACCATTTGATAGCATTTTAAGATATACTTTCCATTCAAAAACTGTCGAAATAGGCATTTCCTGTGGAATGTTCCAGAACATTCTCGAAAGTTCTACGCTGACTCTGTTAAAACAACGTAGCGACATCTTGCGTCGAATAGCGGTACTACTTAAATTGAATCAGAGGTCGTCAACAAAATTACACATTGTATAATTTATAGTTTTTTTGTGGTTTACTTTCTGTTGAAAATAATGACAATAAAATGCCGAATTTAATTAAAGTTATTTTGTCAAGTAAACTTTATATATAAAATTGACAAAAATATTGCATTTCAACTACAACTTAAGTGTTTGAACTCGGTGTTTGAATAAATACTTAGGGAATCATTATCTTTATTGATCTGAATGAAATTGTTAAAATATAAGTAAATACGTATAGTAGAAGATGTTATTATTTAACTAAATATGTACATTATTATTTGATGTAATTAGGTATTAATAAAATAATCGTGATTTAAAAAATAGTCTAAGCGAAATAGTGTAAAAACCACAGCGAATGAATCACTAAAAATTACACCATAAAAATAATGATTGATAAAATATGATGATAAATAAAACAACCACGAGGTAACGTACTTAACCCTTAGAACACGTGGTGTATGTATATTATAAAGTGGATTCATAAGTCAGAAGAAAGTATCAAATAAGTCAATTTTACTGACAGAATAATTATTTTTGCGATTAAAATATATTAACGTTATTTTATCCTGATATATTATTGGCTCAGAATATTGGTTAATGTTTCTTGTGTCTCATTTGTTACTAATTAAAAATTAAATATTATTTATTTCCTCAAACCAAATTCCAGAAACGTTACATTTACACGAAAAACTTTATATTTCCTCAATTTTTCTAATTTATAAATCAATAAATGATAAAATGCATACCAAAGTTGTGTTACTTCTGGCAAAATGCGCGCCAAGCTCTCGAAAATTCTACTCGGCCATAGATGTCGCCCCCTCCCACAGTCTATATAAGCAAAGTGACAACGCCGACCGGCGTTATTTGAGAAATTACAAAGCGCGAAACGACAGAACGCTGCGGTACTAAACACGTGTTTCTAAAACGCTAGTCAAAAAGGGAATATTACAATAAGTATTAATTCAAGTGAAAATTAACAAGATGCCGGAAGAAATGCAGACACAATCCAGCGAGGTGGAGACCTTCGCTTTCCAGGCGGAGATCGCCCAGCTCATGTCACTGATCATCAACACATTCTACTCGAACAAAGAGATCTTCCTCCGTGAGTTAATCTCCAACTCTTCTGATGCATTGGACAAGATCCGCTATGAATCTCTCACCGACCCGTCGAAGTTGGACAGCGGGAAGGACCTATACATCAAGATTATCCCGAACAAGAGTGAAGGTACGCTAACCATTATTGATACCGGTATCGGCATGACTAAGGCCGATTTGGTGAACAACCTAGGTACTATCGCCAAGTCTGGAACTAAGGCTTTCATGGAGGCGCTGCAGGCTGGGGCTGACATCAGCATGATCGGTCAGTTCGGCGTGGGCTTCTATTCGTGCTACCTCGTCGCGGACCGCGTCACTGTCCACTCGAAGCATAATGATGATGAGCAGTACATGTGGGAGTCCGCCGCTGGTGGGTCCTTCACTGTCCGCTCGGACCCTGGCGAGCCACTTGGCCGCGGTACCAAGATCGTGCTCCACGTCAAGGAGGACTTGTCCGAGTACTTGGAGGAGCACAAAATCAAGGAAATCGTCAAGAAACACTCTCAGTTCATTGGTTATCCGATCAAACTTGTTGTTGAGAAGGAACGTGAAAAGGAGCTGTCTGATGATGAAGCCGAGGAGGAGAAGAAGGATGAGGCCGAGGATGACAAGCCTAAGATCGAGGATGTAGGCGAGGACGACGAGGAGGACAAGAAAGACAAGAAGAAGAAGAAAACCATCAAGGAAAAGTACACGGAGGATGAGGAACTCAACAAAACAAAGCCCATCTGGACCAGAAACGCTGATGACATCACCCAGGAGGAATATGGTGACTTCTACAAATCCCTCACCAATGACTGGGAAGACCATTTGGCCGTCAAGCATTTCTCTGTTGAAGGCCAGCTTGAGTTCCGTGCCCTGTTGTTTGTGCCCCGCAGAGCTCCCTTCGACCTCTTCGAGAACAAGAAGCGCAAGAACAACATCAAGCTGTATGTACGCAGGGTGTTCATCATGGACAACTGCGATGACCTCATTCCCGAATACCTGAACTTCATCAAGGGTGTTGTCGACAGTGAGGACTTGCCTCTGAACATTTCCCGTGAGATGCTCCAACAAAATAAGATTCTCAAAGTCATTAGGAAGAATTTAGTTAAGAAATGCCTAGAATTATTTGAAGAATTGGCCGAGGACAAGGAGAACTACAAGAAGTATTATGATCAGTTCAGCAAGAACTTGAAGCTTGGTATCCACGAGGACTCTCAGAACAGGTCCAAGTTGGCTGACTTGCTGCGCTACCATACATCTGCGTCCGGTGATGAAGCGTGCTCCCTCAAAGAATATGTTTCCCGCATGAAGGAGAACCAGAAACACATTTACTACATCACCGGCGAGAACCGTGACCAGGTGGCCAACTCTTCGTTCGTCGAGAGGGTCAAGAAGCGTGGCTATGAAGTAGTTTACATGACAGAGCCCATTGATGAGTATGTAGTCCAACAAATGAGGGAATATGACGGCAAGTCTCTGGTCTCTGTCACCAAGGAGGGCCTAGAGCTTCCTGAGGACGAGGAGGAGAAGAAGAAGCGTGAAGAGGACAAGGTTAAGTTCGAGAATCTCTGCAAAGTCATGAAGAACATTCTAGACAGCAAAGTGGAGAAGGTAGTTGTGTCTAACCGCCTGGTAGAGTCTCCATGCTGCATTGTCACAGCTCAATATGGTTGGTCGGCTAACATGGAGCGCATCATGAAGGCCCAGGCTCTCCGAGACACATCAACAATGGGCTACATGGCCGCCAAGAAACATCTCGAGATTAACCCAGATCATTCCATAGTAGAAACTCTAAGACAGAAGGCTGAAGTTGATAAGAATGACAAGGCTGTCAAGGACCTGGTTATCCTGCTGTACGAGACCGCTCTGCTGTCCTCTGGCTTCACCCTGGACGAGCCTCAGGTGCACGCCTCCCGTATTTACCGTATGATCAAGCTTGGTCTTGGTATTGATGAGGACGAGCCTATCCAGGTTGAGGAGTCGAGCGCTGGAGACGTTCCCCCATTGGAGGGTGACGCTGACGATGCGTCGCGCATGGAGGAAGTAGATTAAACTCATCCGCCTATAATAGCCATGTTGTAATGGTGTTTGCTGATTATTTTGTGCACTGGTGTACCGCCAAAGACTGATTTAGTTCAAAAATTTCCATTATTTCAAATAAATGGTAATGTTAATTTCTTTATTGTTTCATTTATCACACTTAGGGCCGATTGATTGATCAGTAGTGAATTTGACAGTGATTGCTATAGATTGTGTCATTAATTACTTATGCATTACAGAAACTGTTAGTCTAGAATCTAGACCAACAGTGGAACTTATTAGGACAAGTTCAGGAAAACTTTTAAGACATCTAATAAGTTCCACTTTAGCTGGTCAGATAAATTTTAAAAACGATTCTTATTTTTTGACAAATCATTTGGATCTTAGGAGGACATAGAACCAACCATAGATTTATTATTACATTAGGTAAAAAACTAGTTCAGTACTCTGTATACACATAATATTCTGTTCCATTATACTTGGCACAAAAGCTATAAACAATCTTGTAATTTCAAATTATACGAATTTGTCTTGTGCCAAGAATATTGAAACTGGAATATACAATAACACCCATTCACCACACAAGCAGCAAATTTTATGTTGACTGTATCTATATAAACTAGTAGCAAAATTAATGGAGATAATAAACAGTCCATTTTTCCTTACTTGGTCTAAGAATACTAGTGAAATCCAATATTAATGATAGGTATTTTTACTACTAAGTTTGACCACGACGAAGAAAGGTCTGTTTTGCTTTTTCGCAATATTCATCGTGATTTGTCATGACAATGTATTCACATTTATTTCATAAATCAATTTGATATTTTGTTTCAAATTCAATACACAATACGTAACCCTGTGGATCTGAATTTTATTTTAAAATCTGAAATGTCCTACGTAATGTACATATTGTTTTATGACAAAAAAAAGCGGCCAGTGGTAAGTGCCAGTCGGACTCGTCCACTAAGGGTGGCGGTGGGTATGGCGGGGCGTAGCAGCTATTGGGTTGCAGTTTACGATTTTTTTATTATTTTTTATTATTAAAAAAAAAAAGATTTATGACTTATTAAAAAAAACTGGGTAGCTATCTAACTACTTACTAGATCTCGTTCAAACCAATTTTCGGTGGAAGTTTGCATGGTAATATAGGTACTTGCATCTTATAAGTATTTTTTTTCGTTTTATGTTCTGAATTGTTTTTTTTTTCTATTTTTGTGTGAAAATCTTAATGCGGTTCACAGAATACATATACTTACCAAGTTTCAACAGTATAGTTTCGGAAAAAAGTGGCTGTGAAATACCTACGGACGGAGAGGCATACATGCATGACGAATCTATTCCGTTTTTTTGCCATTGGCTATGGAACCCTAAAAAGATCGTAACTGGTTTGTTTTCTTTCGACGTTTCTTTTACCAGTGGTCATTTACTTTTCTTTTCGAAATGGTAATAATAAATAAATAAATGATTTATTTTTCTAAAAAATCTTAAGTGTACAATATACTATTATAACAGGGTGGGTGATTAAAATCTAAGATTATGAGAGACTGGTGGCTGAACTAAGCATGAGCTTGTATCTCGGCACACCAGCCTCTCTCCGCGTGGAGTTATATAATAAAGTTAGAATTAAATTAAAGGACAAACAATAAAGTAGGTAGTGGACTAGTAACTAGAGAAAAAGTTTTTTTTTTGGATTTAAGACAAAATTAACAAAAATACTAGAAGATTATACATGTACAGTGTAAATGTGTATGTGTGTGTGTGTGTGTGCGTGTGTGCGTGTGTGCGTGTTGTGGATGAGTATAATTTTAATTTGTAACTGCGTGAATTATTGTTGTGGGGAATAAATCAGTGCCTCCAGTCAAAAGCGGTCTAAGACGAGTTATGCCCTTTTGTTTTTATTTGCCCGTTGGAATCAGCTCGTCGAGTTACATAACATATCAAAAGGACATATCTCTAACTTATTCCTAACCCAATTTTTAGATTACACTAAGGACATATTTCACGCTTTAAAATGACACAAACACAGTTACCGGATTTTAATTTTCGACTCTAAAGACATAACTATGATAGGTTCGTATTTGTTTGAGTTCAAAATGGCATTATTTTAGTTAACTTTGTTATTATAGACATTACGACGTTTGTACCTTCATGGCGCAGAATCAAATTTCAAATTTATAGAAACAGAAGCAGTTGTTCCCTTTAATGCACACTTTTAATAAGTGCTATAATTAGGTATTCTCCGACTTGTTACCTTCTCGCATCGGTTTGACTTGCTGCTAGTGGGAATGAGTCAAATCATTCCTTTGAAAAGTAAATACTATAATATGAACTGTTCCACATTATAAAAATAATTATAATGTTCTTTGTGATTTATTTTACGTTTTTCTTATTGTTTTTGTGATAAAATAATCTCTAAAATGTTATAATTTTGAAATATGATTTAAAAAGTGCGAAAACTGTTCTCACTCACACCACTCTAACACTTAGATGGTATTTTTGTAAACACTTTGTGCCTTCATTTGTTTTAAGCCGTCGCCTTTAGTGTTTTAAAATAGTAAAAAAATCAGCAATTAGTAACAGTAAGTACCTATTTAGCTATCTATTGTAGGTTATTCAGTTGTAGACATTTTTTGACAAGTCGATTTTAACTTCGATACTTTTTCAGCTGTTTATGTTACCGCATATTATTACAAAATATTTTTATGTTTTTCATAGGGCGAAGAATTGATTACTCCGCAAGATTTAGGCATAACTGAGTATACGAACGAGATTTTCAGGGTAACAACTAAATCTAAATCCATTAGTGACAGGGTTTGTACTACTTGACTTTTTAATGTTTTGAGATGTAATTATAACTAACTTCGTGCTTTTCTGTTACTAGTTTTGAAACTTCTATTTTTATTTTTCTAGGTTCAGCTATATTCAAAAACTATAAATGTCGATTATAATGAGTGTTAATCATAACGAGACTGCTCCTGTACTAGTAAGTACCTACCTATACCCATTTTAAAATTCTGTTGATCGGCGAGTTGTGTATTTTACTTTTTTTCTTCATAATAGCCTATACTGTGTTTCGTTAACCTAGCTATAATATACAATAATATTTTTCCAATCAGACTAGTTCCAGAGATTATCGCGTTTAAAGATATAAAAAAAAACTCTTTTGCTTTATTACATTAGGTATAGATTTATCTTGTAACAGTTTATTTTCAATAGCAACGTCTTCTGTTATTTTTGCAGAGCGAGCCAATTAATGCCAAAAGAACAGTACCTGAAAGGTCAAAGTAATGATAATTAATAATATTATGACTGAGGCTTTTGAAGAACCTAGTAATGTAAGTAATAACTTACGCTCTTCGTTCGCGTAGACCCTGGTTTTCTGTTAATAGTTTAAAAACATCAGATTTTTTTCTAGGTGCAGCTAGTAGACGAACAATAAATTTGATTTATTTTTCTTCTATGTCTTCATCATTGGGTATCATAATGTTATTAATTAATTATTACTACGACTCTTTGTACTTCATTGTGTATGATATTTTTCAATAAAATTTTTATTCTTTGACTTTACCTTTGATTTACCTGCATGTCTTTTGAATTACATTATTTTGCGACACAAAGAGAAAAATATAATTCGTATTATTTCTTTAAAGTGACATAGAAACAATCGCTTAAGACACGTTATGCCATAAAATAATGGTTAACAAAGGCATAATTCGTATTATTTCTTTTAAGTGACATAGAGACAGTCGCTTAAGACACGTTATGCCATAAAATAATGGTTAACAAAGGCATAATTCGTATTATTTCTTTTAAGTGACATAGAGACAGTCGCTTAAGACACGTTATGCCATAAAATAATGGTTAACAAAGGCATAATTCGAAAAAAAACGTAAAAATATATATTAAACGAGCGTGAATTTAAACCATTTTTCATATACACAAAGTCCATAATATTGTCTACGAAATTGTGTATTTCAATTCCTGGTTAAAACATAAGTCAATGAGAATTTCCAAAAGTTTGGTTTTTTGGCTCTCCTGAAAAGTTGATAAAATCGAGTTATTCCCTTTTTAACTGGAGGCACTGAAATAACAGATGAATTAAATTTTTGGTCGAAGCATAAGTTCCGTGGAGTTATAATTGAGTTTCAGTTTAATAGTTCATAAAGTACATTAATTAAATAAATAATTTAATACTGTAATATACCTAATCATTGCTACTCGCTGAATTAATATTTTAAATTATGAAATAAAATAATTTGCCTTTTGTTTTTGTGCCAACTAAGGATTATTGGATTGTGCTTTTGTATTAAGCCAGCTCATTTTCTAGCACATTCTCATGACCTAGATATCTTGAGCGATCAATACCGTAACCGCCCACGACTTCTGGAACTCTAGAACAATCTAGATTTCTGCTTTTGAAATCGAAATGATTCAAACTCCTTTGTATATTGTATACAATATGATGTCCACATAGAAATACTCTTCATTGTTCCTCCAAAAATATGTGAGGTGGGCAGAGCTAGATAAAAAGGTAGCCAAGTTGTAAAAATAAATAAATAAGGTACACTAACTCACAGCACAGATTGCCTAGTTAGTAAGTAGTGACTAATAAAATAGGTACTTTTTCTGATTTTCCTTAATCCACTCGAATTTTCAAAATATTAGCAAAACCCAATAAAATAAAATAGTACCTACTTCTGAAAAAGAGAGACCTCTTGTGGCATTTTTAAGCAAATCAAGAGAGATTTGAGACGCCTCTAATACATTGATATTCCTTGTTCTAACCACGTTCTAACGCACCAAATTAGTCCGAAATAAAATAAAAATAAATAAATATATTTTTTAAATATGTTCAGTTGTATCGGAGCCTATTCAATGCAATTACATGTAAATATATCACTCAATCATCTTTCGTATTTATAAAATTATAATATTAGTTTACATAACTTGTTACAGCGACATCTATACGTATTTTATGACATTGCATGAAAAACAGTATGGTTTGACGATATAAAATAAAAAACTTTGATGTTCTGTTGAATATATTGTTTTTATTGTAAAAGAAATAATCAATTCAGGTTTTATGTATGTAGTATTTTTTATTAATGTTCACAAAATAACAATGGACTTGTGTTCCTAATACACTGACATCTATCCCAATTTTAAGACGCTACAAAGGATGACAGTGGTTGACCACGACGAATTTAGGCAACTGCGGCCAATAGATGGCGTCAGTAGTTGTAATAATTCAATTTTTTTTTTAAACCAAACTTATTTACTGTAATTTAATTAAGAATAATATTAAAGAATTTTTATGTTATTTAGGTTTTTTAGTTTTCTGTGTTGATTAAAATTTGTTTATTAGTGTCTGTGTTCAAAATAGATGTGTGTAGGGATCTCCAAGCATGCTATCAAAATTTAAATGTCAAATGCTAAAAACATTTTTCAACTGTTCCTTGCTAAACAAATATTCATACTTATAAAATTATAACCATCGACATACTTAAAACTATCCAGCCTTGGCTACCAAACCAAGGGTTTCTAAGGTAAGTAACAGAGTACTATTTTTATTATAAGAGTACACTGTGGTAACAGTAAATAAGTAAGTGGGTAAATGATTTTCACATCGTCATTATTTTATACACGGATTCTACGTACATTCCCACTTATTTACGATATTCTTTAATGGACAATTGCGTTATCTGACAGATTTATTGATATCATAGGTAATGGATAAGTGAAACAAAGAAATATAAATAAAATAAATCATTTATTTAAAGCTCAGCAAGATGATCATTTGTTGTACAGATTCAATTTTATTTAAACTATCAGTCTTGAACATAATATCACAACAAACTAATAAATTAATTTATGTACAGGTAACACTAAAACTTAGGAATTGAATTTAGTCTAGTCGACTTCTTCAACGGTGGGCCCAGCCCTCTGCTGCGCGTTGGGCATCCCGCCGGACTGGGGAGCGCCGTGCATCTTGCTCATGATAGGCGAGCACGCTTGCTGCAATTCCTTCAGCCGATGTTCATACTCCTCGCGCTCAGCCAGCACGTTGTTATCCAGCCAGCGAAGCGCCTCGTCGCAACAAGTTCGCGCTGTGCTCTTGTCAGCGTCGCTAAGTTTGTCGCCGGCGTCGTCCACAGCCTGCTTCACGCTGAACACGTACGCCTCTAGCTGGTTGCGCGATGTCACGCGCTGTCGCTGCTTCTCATCCTCCTCCTTGTAGCGCTCCGCCTCCGACAGCATGCGGTCGATGTCGGCCTGTGACAGTCTGCCCTTGTCGTTCTTAATCACGATGTTCTTGCTGCGGCCGGTGCTGTTCTCCTTGGCGGCCACGTTCAGGATGCCGTTGGCGTCCATGTCGAATGTCACCTCGATCTTCGGCACGCCGCGTGGAGCCGGTGGAATTCCGGTCAGGTCGAAGGTGCCCAGCAGGTTGTTGTCTTTAGTCATCGCTCGCTCGCCCTCGTATACTTGGATCGTGACGGCAGGTTGATTGTCAGAGTACGTGGTGAATGTTTGCGACTGTTTGCACGGGATCCTGGAGTTGCGCTCTATGATCTTGGTCATCATGCCGCCCGCGGTCTCAATGCCGAGCGACAGCGGCGCGACGTCCACTAGCAGTACGTCCTGGATCTTAGAATCGCTCGCGCCGCTCAGGATGGCGGCCTGCACGGCGGCGCCGTACGCAACCGCTTCGTCGGGGTTGATGGAAAGGTTCAGCTTCTTGCCGCAGAAGAAGTTCTGCAATAGGCTCTGCACTTTTGGGATACGCGTAGAACCGCCGACAAGCACTACGTCGTGTATCTGGCTCTTGTCCATCTTGGCGTCCTTCAGTGCCTTCTCGACCGGGTCAAGCGTGCCGCGGAAGAGATCCGAGCAGAGCTCCTCGAAACGCGCCCGCGACACGCGTGTGTAGAAGTCCAGACCCTCGTAGAGCGCGTCGATCTCGATGGTGGCCTCGGTGCTCGAGGAGAGAGTGCGCTTGGCGCGCTCGGCCGCTGTGCGAAGGCGGCGCAGCGCCCGTGGGTTCATACATAGATCCTTCTTGTACTTGCGCTTGAATTCTTCCGCCAAGTGGTTCACTAAACGATTGTCGAAGTCCTCTCCTCCCAGGTGGGTGTCGCCCGCCGTCGCCTTCACCTCGAACAGCGAGCCCTCGTCGATAGTAAGAATGGACACGTCGAATGTGCCGCCGCCGAGGTCAAAGATGAGCACGTTGCGTTCGCCCTTCAGGTTCTTGTCGAGGCCGTACGCGAGCGCGGCGGCAGTGGGCTCGTTGATGATGCGCAGCACGTTGAGGCCGGCGATGGCGCCGGCGTCCTTGGTGGCTTGCCGCTGCGAGTCGTTAAAGTACGCCGGCACTGTGACCACTGCGTCGCGCACCGCCTCGCCGAGGTACGCCTCCGCTGTTTCCTTCATCTTGGTGAGCACCATGCTGCTCACTTCCTCTGGCGCGAACCTCTTCGTCTCGCCTTTGAAGTCCACTTGTATCTTCGGTTTGCCGCAGTCGTTGATCACCTTGAAGGGCCAGTGTTTCATGTCTGCCTGGATCTTGGGGTCGTCGAACTTGCGTCCGATCAGTCGTTTGGCGTCGAACACCGTGTTGTTGGGGTTGAGGGCGACCTGGTTCTTCGCCGCGTCGCCGATCAGTCGCTCTGTGTCCGTGAACGCGACGTACGATGGTGTCGTGCGGTTGCCCTGGTCGTTGGCGATGATCTCCACGTTGCCGTGCTGCCACACGCCAACGCAGGAGTATGTGGTTCCCAGATCGATTCCTATAGCTGGCATTTTGTCTTCTTTCTTATAACACTTCAATCAATATACGAATATACTCTCAATGGCTTGCGTAAATGCGTTAATAATCTCCGGTTTGCACCGAACTCTCAACTTCTATCTAACTCGTATTGTGTTTCAAATAATACTGAGTTCCCGCTCCGCGCGCCGTGTTTATATATCAAACAAATCAGCTTCGAGATATTTCTGACGTTTACCAGAAGGGCCAATCGAGAGAATGAACATTCGAGATGCTACCGTTGTGACCAATGAGGACGCGGTGTTGTAGGAAAGAGACAGCAGATGCATTATGTTTTGTCTCTGCTTAGGGTGACCAGGTTATAAATTCTAACAATAATGACGGGAAATTTTTGTTTCGTTAGAACTGGTATGTAAGTATTTACAACTTACAAGTGGGTATTGTATTTGTTATCTAGTTTGATAATAGTCAGATAGCGTTGTTAAATTTTATTGTCTTTAATTTTAAATACATAATTCGGAAATATTTTAAAAGTAGGTAGGTTTTCTATCACAAAATAATCAAGTTCTTACTTATTTAGATATTTTAATTTAAACCTATTCAAAATATACCATTACGAATTTTATTAAAAATGGTAATATCATATCACAGATATTTTAATACTTACAATAAAAAAAATAAAGAAACTATATCTTAAATAGCATGTTAGTTCATGTAAAAAAATACAAATTATCTTTTGAATGAATGTATTATATTATGTGATCAAAAATACATGATTTTTTATGTATTTTTCCCTTTGAATAATAACATTCTTCCTTTACAATTTCTTTCACAAACAAAAATAAATTAGATTACATGAATGTGTAATTTTGTTTCATTGACATGGCCACACTGCGACGAAGCTTCGAGAAGTCGGGAAACTTCGAGAATGTACGTACAAATACGCGATAGAAAGAGATAGATACATCATGTGAACACCTTGATAGAAAGAGATAGATGTACACGTCGTACACCACGAACACACATGGAAGCGATTGTATTGAATGAAAATAAAAGTGGGTCAATGTTTACGTAGAAAATAGGAAGATTCAGGTACATACTAGAAATTTCCATACAAATACCTACGTTCCATTTAAAAATTGCCTGTAATTTATAAGCTATTGTTTGTGTTATATAGGATAAAATAGTTATAATCATATCCTAAGTGAAATATAGGTATAATTAATTACACTCGTAGCCATTAACATTTTTTAATTAGATTATAACCATAACTAGCGATAGTTAAAAACAATAAATCTATACTTACTAATATTATAAAGAGGAAAGATTTGATTTTTTATATATAAATTACCTAAATTTACAATTTGTTTAGGTTACCATACTTACATACTTAACATAATATTCTTAAATTATACAAATTTATTTTAATATTTATGTTATATTGACGTACTTATATTATTATTTATTAGTTATATAAGTATATTTGTGTTATAATGACGTGCAGTCATATTATTTTTATAAACCTTAAAATTTAATACTTTTTATTTAACTTCCCAACTTAATTATTTCTCATACACGTAAAAACTGTTTTAGGCGAATTTTAATATAAAGGCGCGCAGAGTTTTGTCTCACTAGCTGTTGCCCTCGATTTTGCACGCGTGGGCACAGAATAACTAATATTACTACGTAGCGTGGGCTTTTTCGAGTTAATGACACAAAAAAACAATGTGACTTTCAATTGGTAAAAGCATGGTATATATATGTACCTAGTATGGTAAAATATTATTTCAAAACAGATCAGTAGATCTAGAGATTACCCCTTACAGACTCACAAAGTATACCTCTTTATAATATTACATTAAACAATACATAATATATTGTAATAGTAGATATATAGATATTATTGGATATTATCATAAAAACCCACGTGGGCGACAGCTCTTCACTACATAGTATAAAACAAAGTCGCTTTCTCTGTCCCTATGTCCCTTTGTATGCTTAAATCTTTAAAACTACGCAACGGATTCTGATGCGGTTTTTTTTAATAGATTCAAGAGGTAGGTTTTTAGGTATAATACATTCCGAAATTCCCACGGGAAAGCGGGATAAACGCAAACGAAGTTGCGCGGGTTTCGCTAGTTATGTATAAAATGAAGTTGCGACTCGCGATGTCTGTCTGTCCCTATGTACGTATGTTCAGATTTTTAGAACGCAACGGATTTAGATGTGTTTGTTTTTTAATAGAAAGATAGATAGAATATGCTTTATTTGCAAATCACAAAAACACAGAATACATAGATAACTTACAGACTAGTGAAATTGCAACAAGGCGGCCTTATTGCTAACAGCAATCTTTTCAAGGCAACCTTAAGGTAACGAACCATTTTAATGGAAGAGTGATCCGAGAGGATGGTTTATATATAGGTGTACCTATTTATCACATTCCGATATTACCTACCACAGAGAAGCGGAATACACGAACCAAACGAAGGTGCATGGATTTAACTAGTCTTCATAAAGACTTGTTTTATTATAATGTCATTACAGTTCTGATGATGCAATGCAGTAACATTACGATTATAAACACTGCCAGAACTTTCTACCCTTCCTCACAACTGGAATTTGTATAACGTCATTAATAAACTAATAATAATAATATGATGGTGCAAGTTCTCTATTTTGTCTCATATATTTTTTTATTATTTATTCAGGGTTTATAATTGTTTTCCTCATAAACATCATTGTCATAATTATTCTGAAAGTTCGATATTTATTTAGATGATGTTACGCTACTCTGCTAGGAAATTAAACCTTCCTTAGTTTCTTTTCGTCATTATTGCCTTTGATAATGCATATTTTGTGTGTGGCTTTATGTACATACCTATATTACGTACCTATATTGTCCTGAAAAATCCCACGTGGATGAAGCCGCTATGCTATCTTCTCTAAACTTGTTTTTTAACGTCATGTCATTACAGTTTTGATGATGCAATGCAGTAGCAACATTACAACGGCTAATAAAACTGCCAGAAGTTTCTACCCTTCCTACAACTTGAATTTGTATAACGTCATTGTTAATATGATGGTGCAAGATCTTTATTTTGTCTCATAATTTTAAGGTTTTAAAAGTTTTTTCTCATAAATTAATAATAATAATAATAATCGTTTATTTTTCTACACAAAGGACTTAAATATACTTAATTCTAGGTTACATACAACCAATGTGCAGGCTATATTTAAACATATTTATGATAAACATCGTCCCTGTGAGAGACTGGTGCCTGAAGAAGGTTCGAAAGAACCTGTGTTACAGGTCACCAGTGCCCCACCTCGGATCTTTATTTATTTATTTGAGTGGAAAAAATATGCATGCGAAGGTTTGGTGAGGTGTATGCCTTGCCTGACTGCTTATGTGTTTGGGATGTGTATATATATAATTAAAATCATTGTCATAAATTGGTCACTAAAGTATAGTGACGATGGCCGCGTTTTTACCCGTCAAATCCCGTTATTCCCGTATTTTCCATACCAGGATTGATATCCGGGATAAAGACTATCATATGTGTTAATCCAGGTTATAAACTACCAGTGTACACTTTCAAAAAAATCTATTATGCCGCTTTTGCGTTATAGAGTATTTAAAAAAACATACTCAAACGCAAACTTTCTCATTTAAAAAATTTACATAGTCAGCAACGCGCGAGTGATAACTCCCGGGTCCCGGTGTTGCAACGTTGCAAGGTGGTTGCATTGCAAGCGTCCTTAAGCTACGGTGACCGCTTATTATCAGGCGGGCCGTAAGCTTGTTTGCCATCTTAGTGGTATAAAAAAAAACTAATAATGTTATTGCGGTGAATATTTATGCTAGAAATTATAATCTTCCTGAATACCATCGAGATATAAATACTTCGTTAGTAGGTACGTACTTAGATTTCTTTTCTTCATTATTGTTTTGATAATGCAAAGCAACGTCATTACAACGGTTTATAATAATGTTCTGAAAGGGCAATGCAGTTGACGACGCCCGTTCGACCTTCCTCTCCCAGGGTCGTCCTAGGGCGAGGTGCGAGAGAAATAATCTGAAATACTCTTCGATCACATAAAATATAATTTATTGAATAAATCACATTATACAGATAAATATTTTACAATTCTTTAAAAATAAAACTAAAAACTAAACTATATTAAAAATTAAACTAAAACTGAACTAATATTAAGAATTTAAAATATTATTTTCTTACATCTCTTCGTCAATTATATAAATTCAACTATAATTTATATTGTGTAGTTAAATATTTCATTTTACAATACGATCTAGAAAATTACTAGAAATTTCTACCCATTTCTCACGGTACGGTTGTTGTGTGCGCACTATGGAAACGGCAACAACTTAGAACCTTCTACCCTCGACTCGAATAACCGTTTATAACCGTTGAACATTAACAATTGAATATGCCAGCGTTCTTTTTTTTTGTATTAAACTTATGCGGTATCTTTAACACGCTCAGTGCCATGTTGGGGTCGTAAACGATACATTTGTGTATCGAAAAATATACACGTTGAGCGGGTTAAGGCACTACGTGACAACTGACAGCTACGTAAATGTTGTAGACAAATTATTGGGACTTTCGTATTTTTTTTATTACTTATTTCTTACTTTTGCAATTAGGTAGTTTTATTTATAAAATATTTTTTTTAAAGATATAATTTTGAGTAGCCTATCTTACAGCAAGATAGCATTATATTATGTCAGAAAAGGCCGGAATTATATATTTTTACAATGTTTTTTTTACACAATTTTTTTGTAGATTTAAGCCCAGCTTACTGTGGGACAAATGGTGCTGTATGAACTGAATTGTATGCTATTTATTACTAAGTTCAAATCAATACATTTATTTGCAAATGTAGGTAAGTAATCAGGTGTTAGTAAGTCTTCATCTTCATCATCATCATTTTAAACTAAACGGAATCAACTGAATATTGTGTTATTTATATTAAATTCATTTCAAAAAATATAACCCTGATCTTTATTAAAAGACGTACAGTCTGATTTCAAGACCATGAGATTATTTCGGGTCGAAAGATAAATACATTCACGTTCTCGTGTGGGAGGGACGTGATTTCGTCATTACTAAAATTATTCTCGAAGGTATGATTCAGCATAATGAAACATAAAATTAATATTCTGCCGAATACCAGATGACTTATTTAGGAAAATGTAATATGTAGAGTATTAGTAGGCGGTAACATGGCAAGTCAAAAACATGGTGGGATATATTGGATAAATGTTCACAGTAGTCTAGTTACTTAAATCCATACTTAATATTATAAATGTGAAAGTGTGTTTGTTTGTCCCTTCACGTCGAAAGTAATGAACGGATTGATATGATTTTTTTATTGGGGACAGTTTAAGGTCTGGACTGGAGTATGACATAGGCTAGTTTTTATCCCGGAAAAACGTCTCATTCCCACGGGAAAAAAAGTATAACATCATTTTTTCATAATTTTTTAATAAGGTCTGGAGAGTGACCTAAGGCTACTTTTTCCCACGGTATAAAGAGATTCCCATGGGAAAAGTTATTGACATTTTTCCTTGACCACGCGGGAGCCGCGGGTAACAGCTTGTATACTTCTAATTGAAATATTTTAGCAGCACATCCAATCCATGATGTTTTAACTCGTATTGTCTAGGATTATAGAAGTGACACTGGTGATGATGTGTTGTTTCAGTGTTTTACATTTTGATCTGTGTGTATTTAATACTATTCATCATAATTTACTTCATAAACATTGATTGGTTATTTTAGTCGGCTCAGTTGCCATTATAAAATTATTATCTACAAATTGAGTCTTAAATTTTTTTCAATTAATAATAATCGCATTTCTTTTTTTATTTGCTAACAATGAAAGTATATGTATGTGTAGGTAATAAAATAAGTATAAAGTTAAAATGAAACAAACGAAAAAAAATAATATTATTATTTATTTATTTTTTAGAGCTATTTCACTTTTACAACAAAATGATCATCTTAGCTGTGGCTTTTAAGTTATTTTTTATCAGTCTTAAAATTAGTATCACATAAATTAATGACTATTTTGTTTTAAGGCTTTCGATCATCACTGAGATACTTTTAGTCAACTTCTTCGACTGTAGGTCCGTCGCCTCTTTGTTGCGCGTTGCCTGGCATACCGCCGGATGGGGGAGCACCGTGCATCTTGCTCATGATCGGCGAGCAAGCGCGCTGCAGCTCCTTCAGCCGATGTTCATACTCCTCGCGTTCAGCCAATGCGTTGTTGTCCAGCCAGCGAAGCGCCTCGTCACACTGAGTACGCGCCGTGCTCTTGTCGGCGTCACTAAGTTTGTCGCCGGCTTCGTCTACGGCCTGTTTCACGCTGAACACATACGCCTCGAGTTGGTTGCGCGCCGTCACGCGCTGTCGCTGCTTCTCATCCTCCTCCTTGTAGCGCTCCGCCTCCGATAGCATGCGGTCGATGTCGGCCTGTGATAGTCTGCCCTTGTCGTTCTTAATCACGATGTTCTTGCTGCGACCGGTGCTGTTCTCCTTGGCGGCCACGTTCAGGATGCCGTTGGCGTCCATGTCGAACGTAACCTCGATTTTCGGCACGCCGCGTGGAGCCGGTGGAATGCCGGTCAGGTCAAAGGTGCCCAGAAGGTTGTTGTCTTTAGTCATCGCTCGCTCGCCCTCGTATACTTGGATCGTGACGGCAGGTTGATTGTCAGAGTACGTGGTGAATGTTTGCGACTGTTTGCACGGGATCCTGGAGTTGCGTTCTATGATCTTGGTCATCACGCCGCCCGCGGTCTCAATGCCGAGGGACAACGGCGCGACGTCCACCAACAGCACGTCTTGGATTTTAGAGTCGCTCGCGCCGCTCAGGATGGCGGCCTGCACGGCGGCACCGTACGCGACCGCTTCGTCGGGGTTGATGGAAAGGTTCAATTTCTTGCCGCAGAAGAAGTTTTGCAACAGACTCTGCACTTTCGGGATACGCGTAGAACCGCCGACAAGCACTACGTCGTGAATCTGGCTCTTGTCCATCTTGGCGTCCTTCAGTGCCTTCTCGACCGGGTCAAGCGTTCCACGGAAGAGGTCCGAGCAGAGCTCCTCAAAGCGCGCCCTCGATATGCGCGTGTAAAAGTCCAGACCCTCGTAGAGCGCGTCAATCTCGATGGAGGCTTCGGTGCTCGAGGACAGAGTGCGCTTGGCACGTTCAGCCGCGGTGCGGAGACGACGCAGCGCCCGTGGGTTCATACATAGATCCTTCTTGTACTTGCGTTTGAATTCTTCCGCCAAGTGGTTCACTAAACGGTTGTCGAAGTCCTCTCCTCCCAGGTGGGTGTCGCCCGCCGTCGCCTTCACCTCGAACAGCGAGCCCTCGTCGATAGTGAGAATGGACACGTCGAAGGTGCCGCCGCCGAGGTCGAAGATGAGCACGTTGCGCTCGCCCTTCAGGTTCTTGTCGAGGCCATACGCGAGCGCCGCGGCAGTGGGCTCGTTGATGATGCGCAGCACGTTGAGGCCGGCGATGGCGCCGGCGTCCTTGGTGGCTTGCCGCTGCGAGTCGTTGAAGTATGCCGGCACTGTGACCACTGCGTCGCGCACCGCCTCGCCGAGGTACGCCTCCGCTGTTTCCTTCATCTTGGTGAGCACCATGCTGCTCACCTCCTCTGGCGCGAACCTCTTCGTCTCGCCTTTGAAGTCCACTTGTATCTTAGGTTTGCCGCAGTCGTTGATCACCTTGAAGGGCCAGTGTTTCATGTCTGCCTGGATCTTGGGGTCGTCGAACTTGCGTCCGATCAGTCGCTTTGCGTCGAACACCGTGTTGTTAGGGTTGAGGGCGACCTGGCTCTTCGCCGCATCGCCGATCAGTCGCTCTGTGTCCGTGAACGCGACGTACGATGGTGTCGTGCGGTTGCCCTGGTCGTTGGCGATGATCTCCACGTTGCCGTGTTGCCACACGCCGACGCAGGAGTATGTGGTTCCAAGATCGATTCCTATAGCTGGCATTTTGTCTTCTTATTTCACTTCAATATTCTCAAAAATAATACAGCTTGCGTAATTAATCTCGCTCCGGTTTGTACCGAACTCTTAACTTTCGTCTAACTCGTATCGTGTTTCAAATAATACTGAATTCCCCGCCACTCACCGTGTATATATATCAAACGAATAAGTTTCTAGGTCAGTCTAGCTTATACTCGAACGAGCCAATGAGGGACGAGATGCCGTCGAACATTCTCGAAGTTTGTAGCATTAACCAATAGCAGCAAAGCTATGCGAAAAAGAGATAGTATAACTGGGTTATCAGCGTAGAAAATGGACGAGTTAAAATGGTGTTTTATTTACCTTTAATTTTATCTATTTAATATTTTAATGTGAAATATTGCGTTTATACATCTTGTGGGAAGAAATAATAATAAATAATTTAGTTTAGCATTGTTATATTAGTATTTCTTTTACGTAACGTTCCAAAACATAAAATTATCAACTTTATTTGCTTTTAATTCATGATTTCATGATTGCTGTCAGCAATAAGGCCGCCTTTTTGCAAAAACACTAGTCCATAGTTTTCTGTATAATACCTACTGTATTGTTTTATTTTTCTCTGTGTTTTGCAAATAAAGCATAATATTCATTCATTCGTTCATTCAATTATCAACTTTAATTCTATTTAAAAAAAAAAATTACGTATGTCAGTAATTTAGATGGGTTGATTAATATGTGAATATAACGACTGTTTTTTTAAATGTTTTTTAGGTTTTTTTTCTATATTTTTTCCACCATTTATCTGACTGATAGACTATCTAGAAGGTCTTAAAACATTGTGGAACAGGCCCTTATAATATTTCGCCTACTTACTAAATAAAATGTATATTATTGAATTCCAATTTTAAAATAGTTTTTAAGGTAATTTATATTTTGAACTGGCCACACTGGAGAGTCTTAATTATAGATGAGTCAACAAAGTCAAGATCGAACGGGGAAATTAATGAATTTATTTTTTTGCATACTTTTAATATTTACGTATGTTTTATTTTTCATTTATTTACCATTCAAAAATATACATTTTTTTAAACTTATTATAACATATAGAAACCACGCAGGTTTGTGCTTATGTTATTAGGGAGTCAAATAAAATTTATTCAGTTTAACTTAATATAGACTTGTATGTATGGTTATGGAATTATTATTATTATTTTCATTAATACTTGCTACTTTAAACAATGTTTTATAAATTATATTATAGATAGTTTTATTTTTGAGCTCAATCATTAATATTTAAGTGAAAAAAATGTACTAATGTATTTCTTTCCTTGTTGCTATGCTTTTTTTTTGCGTCAGAGTAAAACAAACGAGCTGGCGGGTTATTATAACAAAACACCAGGGGCCCGATTCTACTAACACAAATGCACCAATGGACTCTCAATGGTGTCTCAAAAGAATGCCGATAGTGTATCAGTGGAATAGTATTTATTAATTTGACATTTGTTATGGACTTAAACGATAAGTTAAACATTATGTTTTTGTTTAAGTCCATAACAAATGTCAAAAACTATTCCACCGATAGGTACACTATCGGCATTCTTTTGAGACACGATTGAGACACCATTGAGAGTTCATTGGTGCATTTGTGTTAGTAGAATTGGGCCCCTGATGGTAAGCACCACCGCCTACATCATAGTATACTTACTTACATATCTGTAGGTATATGTTTTAGTATCGACGTATAAGTAGGTACTGTACGATAGTACCTACTCATAACTCGATGTTTTTTACTTAATTTTATCTACATTGACATTATTTATTTTATTTATTTATTATTGCACATGTTTACAATACAATTAACATAAGTTACAGATAGGACTTAACAACTATTGTACTTATTTGTAAAAAACATGGACCCTGGTAGGGTATAGCAATATAGTACAGTAAGCATTGCAAATTATTATACATAAAAGTTATGAAATATGATACATTAAAAAGTTATTAGCATTCTAAGAAGTGATATAATCTACGTATTTCTTTGGGTTCCCGTCGGACAAAAACTCCCTCACTGAATAGCATTTTTGTAGTAAGAGTGTTTGTAATTTGTTTTTATATGTATTAATTTTTTGTTAATTTTTTATATAATCTGGTATTTTATTGTAAATTTGTATAGCTCTATAGTAGGGTCCCGATTTATATATTTCTAGCTTTGGTTCCGGTAAAATTATGATACACAATGTCGTATTAGGGTTAAGATATTGAATATTTTAAGAGTAAAAAGTATAAAAATCATCAACCTAATATCATTTTTTGGATTATTTAATACCTTGTACTATTATGTACTCTGTGGTACCTAATACTTAAGTAAGTATGGACTTATTTACTTATACATAAGAGAACCAACAGAACCAAAGAACTACAAAAATATTACAGGTTGCCACAGGTAGAAATAGTAAATTAAACTACAAACTATTAAATAGTAAATACATATAAAATTAAATAACCATGTTTACGACTTAATCAGCCAGTTTCTGAAACGCATTTTAAAGTTAATGACACAGTAAATTATAACTGACACTGTTAAATTAAATAAGAAAAAAAAATGGTAGCTTGAGATTTATGCAGAGTTAAAATTACAACAATAATTTCATTTTAAATTAGCTAATGTTATTTATTTATTAATAACGTCGCGTCGCGTCATTATAATACCTACATTTGCATAAATGTAATATAATGTAAGGTACTTATTAAATAATACATATTATTTTGAGATTTCCGTGTTACTTTTTAAACTACGATAATTTCGTCATCGGTATGTTAAAAAAAACTTACAACGGTTTTCTACAGTATAGCCAGATTAGCGAATATTCTGGAATACACCATTGTTGAGAGAAAGAGACAAATGTTACTTTTTCATTGTATGGTACGTGGGAAAGAGATAACAATAATGCTTTGTCTCTCGTTGCGTACGTTAAGCAGATGCTCCATGAATGAAACGATTTTACTAGAACCACTAGAACTTTCTTCTACCCTACGTAAAGTGACCATATCGTTCTTTTATACTCAAAACGGGACAAATTAATAGGTAGTGAATGAAAAAAAAACAATTTTTTTTTGATAAACTTATTAATTTATTTAAACAGAAAAAGTTACGAATAAAAAATATACTTAGGTACTTTACCAAAATGTTTAGTTATGTTATAATGTTTATCATAAGAACAAATTTGCTTTAATATACTTAGCAAGCTGGTGATGATTTCAAGTAAGAATGAACCTCTTGGCATGTTTTTTCGCGCGGTTACTGAAAACGGGACAATTTTGCGTCCCAGAGTTCGTTTCACGGGACTCGTAATTATAATAACCCTTTTCCTTGGGCAGTCGGGTAAAAATAAAAAGAGACAGTCCCGCAAACGGGACACCTTTAACCCTACGTTATTGTCTACTATGCTCAACGAATTGGTAGCATTTCTGGTATAATACACCAGAAATGGCGACATCGCCATAGATTTAGAATTTTTTTCGCTACGCTAATACACGTGTACAATATCTATGGGTGTGGCGATCATATCAGCGGTAAGGTAACCAGCCACTTCCCATCAGGTGGTCTGCTTCTTGTTTTCTTGTTTATGACATAAAAAATCTACCTAACCATCGAGATGTAAGTACTGACGTACCCACTACCACTACTTACTGAGTTATATCTGGATGTACGTACCTAATTTACAGCAATTAGGTTATGACTTATGGCACAAACTCATACAAAATTTAACGATAACACAACTATTATTTTGTCTTTTTTTGGTTTAATGACTTGGTTTAATATCCAATAGCTGGTTGCTGGAATGCATTTTTAAAGTTAATGTCACATTAAATTATAGCCACTTGTTAAACTAAAGAAGAAAAATATAAATCGAAACTTAATGTGGAATTAAAATTAAAATGTGTGTTACACAACAATAATTTAATTTGAAATTAGCTAATGTTATTTATTAATTACGCTAATGATTCAAACGTTGCATCAGTAAAATACCTCATACATACTTATTTTTATATTTTCCGTGTTATTTTTTAAACAATTAAAATCTAAGCCAATGACCATCGGTAGGTATGTTAAAAAAAACAATAAGTACAACGGTTCTACAGTTTAGCGAATAATCTGGAATGCTCCAATTTCCGTGCTATTTTTTAATCTAAGCAAATGTAAAAAAAATCTAATACAACGGTTTTCTACAGTTAAGTCAGTTTAGCGAATATTCTGGGATACACCAGGGACGGGTTATTGTTGCAAGAAAGAGACAAAATGTTTCTCTTTCATTGTATTGTACGCGGGAAAGGGAAAGAATGTTTTGTCTTTCGTTGCGTTACGTTATAGCAGATGTTCCATGAATGAAACGATTTTACTAGAATTTTCTACCATTTCTACCCTAACCACAACCCTAACGTTATTTGTTTAGTATACTATTCGCATCGATCAAATTCGAGATTCCGTGTAGTTTGTACGTTGTAAAAATAAAATAATATTCCTGTAACTGTAATGGACGAAGTATAACTAACAGCAATTAAGTAGGTTATGACTTATGGCACATGCTCAACATAATTTAACGTTAGCACAACGTAACTTCGGTTGTTTATTTTTGTTTTATTGACTTGGTTTAATGTCAAAGTCAAGTCAACTATTGTTTCTTTGAAATTAGCAGAAATTAGCCTACCTTTTACCATTTACCATAAATTAGAGAACATACATTATTAATTTAATTATTTATAATTTAGCTTTAAAAAAAACTATTCTTAAGTACTTACTCGTTCCGATTTGGACAGCAAATTTGGTAGGAAAAGTTACTAAAATAGATATGTGATACTTAAAGAAATTATTTTTATTAAAGAGTCATAAATACATTCGAATAAAACTAGGTTAGCCATCGAAATAACGTTACTATTTGGATGGCTAACAACAATTTCTGAAACCCATTTTTAAAGTTAATGTGTTAAACTTTCAATGGTACGAACTACGGAACTACCAAATAAAACCACAATGGCTACCACTGACTATGCCACTGAAATTTTATTGCCGTGAGGCTGTTCAAGTACAACAAAATATTTTTACAAAGGGCTATTAATACAATTCTAAAAAGGAAACGATAGCGCGATCTATTTTTTCCTATGGCGCCATCTCTTATAAATAAACATAAACTAAAAATTCATACAAACTTATATTATAAAGAAAAGCTATTACATATATTAATATCAACCTTTAATATTCCGCCCACCAAGAACGAACTCATATTTGTTCTTAGAACATTGTACCGCCCACCTTGACGGTAGAGATTACTTTCAAACTTAAAATACAAACTAAAACAAAATAAACATTAACAAACAACAAATTAAACAGTCCTTACAAATTAAAAATAAAGCTCAAATTCTTAAGAGCTAACTGGTAAAATAATAAGTTTGGATACAGGTCTTTTAATGACCGCATTCTTAACTGTCAATGTAACAACGCGAGTGATGTTATCTGTCCCTGGATGCTTCTCCTTAATTCTACCGTAAAGCCAACGGCTCGGGGGTAAATCATCCTCGCGAATCAAAACCACATCACCTACATTCGGTTCTGGAGTTTGTACTGACCATCGATAGCGATAAAAAAACCGCGAAAGATACTCTGCAGACCAGCGGGGCCAAAAATCTTGGAGCATTTTTTGTGTGTGCTGCCATCTCCGCAGAGTACCGACATTAGAAGATTCAAAATTATAATCTGGCGCTGTAACAATCGCTTCGCCAGTTAAAAAATGTCCCGGTGTTAAAATTGTCACAGTATCGTTCTCATTATCAATACGCGATAAAGGTCTAGAATTAACACAGGCTTCTATTTGAGATAGTACTGTCGACATTTCTTCATAAATTAACGTTGTATTTCCGATAACGCGTTTCAGGTGCTGCTTTACTGATTTTACACCAGCCTCCCACAAGCCACCGAAATTAGGTGCGTGAGGCGGAATAAAATGCCACTGGGTTCCATTGGTGGCTAACGCCTCCGCCACCTCATTGGTGATATCCGTTTTTTCAGACTGAAACAAGCGTTTTAATTCCCTGGAAGCCCCGAGAAAATTTGTGCCATTGTCATAATGACTATCATGTTAATGACACATTAAATAATAGCTAGTCACTGTTGGAAATAGTATTAAATATAGTAATAATAATAGTAATAGAAAGATTGATTGCCAAGATGTTGTAATTATAAAGCTTTTTAATAGACAGGCAGACAAATCTTTTAAAAAACAAAATAGGTATAAGAAATACAAAAGGAGTTACCAATACTTTAGATAATGTTGCCTAGAGTCGATTTGTGGTAGCCAACAGTCACTTTCAAACTAAATATGAAAAATTGAGTTATTTTGAGACTTAATGTGGTAATTCAAATTCAAATGCGTCTCAGAAACTGGTTGTAAGACAGCTTGTTAATTATAGTTCATACATATAATTTTTTATATTGCTGGGGATCTTTGATAAAAGTATTCATTGCTCCTGCATTGCTATTGCACTTATCAAACTTGTCTTGCATTCATTTAGGTTCTTGGCCCACCTGCTCAGGTAAATTTCTTTGAAATTAGGATGGTAATTAGGTAGACTCTTAGGTGGCCTAATGTATGACTCGCCTAAATTCAAATTCATTTATTTCAGACTAGCAGACCGCCGAGGCTTCGCACGGATTTTACTAAAAGTCTCTATTTTTTTTGAAAATTTAATATAGCTTATGTTATGTTACCCAGGTTAAATGTACCTTCCTAACGGTGAAAGATTTTTTGAAATCTGGCTCTCTATCATGCTCACCTCTTTAATTAGTTTACTGTACGTATTAAAATGCTTTGAGACAAAAATAAATGAGACATAAAACAAAAATTGCTGAAGTAAATACTTTTTATACAAAAAATTCTAGTATTTTCTGGTTATACATAACATTTTATTCAATATCAATATGTGCGTGTGTGTTTTGTTTACCTCCTCAAATCATTACGAAAACAACCGTAAAAAGAGATGGAGATAATCTCGTTCTACAAACACTTCTGTCAAAGTTCGTGAAGTTTCCCGAGTGTTCTACGCGTTTCGTCAGTGTGGCGATGTTAGAAATAAAATTACCCAACTGAAAACAAAATCTTTATTAAGTTTTTCGGTTTACTCTATATTCATAATTATTTAACTTTATTACTAACGAAATGAAATTAAAATATATTATAAATAAAGGAATTATAATAAACTAGCTTTTTTGCCAGCGGCTTCGTCCGCGTGAAGTTCCGGACCCGTTTCCGTAGGAACCACATTGAATTTCGGGGAAAGCTATAGCCTTTGTCACTCCCTGATAATATAGCTTTCTACTGGTGAAAGAATTTTTGAAATCGGTCCAGTGGTTTCGGAGCCTATTCAATTCAAACAAACAAACAAACAAACAAACAAATCTTTCCTCTTTATAATATTAGTATAGATCAATGTAGAACCACGATAATACTATAGATGGTAGAACTCAATTATGAATAATTTTTTATGAAGGAACCATTGTTTAAATATAAATACAACATAATTAAAATTAGTAGACATGTACGTACATACTTATTATTTTTTATACTCATCTATATTTGTGAATACTGAACTTTATTAAAGGTACAATAGAAGAAAATTACAACGATAAAAAAAAAACATCAACGGGAACTAAACTGACATTAAAAATTAAACTAGATGAAAATAAAACTAGTGTTAAAAATTAAAAACGCAGGTACTCTTTACATATTTTGTATTATAGACAGCAAAAAATAAAAATGTACTAACATCAAATCAATTTAAAAAAAGTCCCTTTTTCAACGGTAGAATTTCTACAATGGTCACCCTAAGCCGAGACAGAACACAATGCATCTACTGTCTCTTTCCTACAACACCGCGTCCTCATTGGTCACAACGGCTGCATCTCGAATGTTCACCCTCCCGGTTGGCCCTTCTGGTAAACGTCAGAAATATCTCGAAGCTGATTTGTTTGATATATAAACACGGCGCGAGGAGCGGGAACTCAGTATTATTTAAAACACAATACGAGTCAGACAAGAGCTGAGAGTTCGGTGCAAACCGGAGATTATTACGCATTTAAGCAAGCTATTACTTATTGAGAGTATATTCGTATATTGATTGAAGTGTTATAAGAAAGAAGACAAAATGCCAGCTATAGGAATCGACCTTGGAACCACATACTCCTGCGTCGGCGTGTGGCAACACGGCAACGTGGAGATCATCGCCAATGACCAGGGCAACCGTACGACACCATCGTACGTCGCTTTCACGGACACAGAGCGGCTGATCGGCGACGCGGCGAAGAGCCAGGTCGCCCTCAACCCCAACAACACGGTGTTCGACGCCAAACGACTGATCGGACGCAAGTTCGACGACCCCAAGATCCAGGCAGATATGAAACACTGGCCCTTCAAGGTGATCAACGACTGCGGCAAGCCGAAAATACAAGTGGACTTCAAAGGCGAGACAAAGAGGTTCGCGCCAGAGGAGGTGAGCAGCATGGTGCTCACTAAGATGAAGGAAACAGCGGAGGCGTACCTCGGCGAGACGGTGCGCGACGCAGTGGTCACAGTGCCGGCGTACTTCAACGACTCGCAGCGGCAAGCCACCAAGGACGCGGGCGCCATCGCCGGCCTCAACGTGCTGCGCATCATCAACGAGCCCACTGCCGCCGCGCTCGCGTACGGCCTCGACAAGAACCTGAAGGGAGAACGCAACGTGCTCATCTTTGACCTCGGCGGCGGCACCTTCGACGTGTCCATTCTCACTATCGACGAGGGCTCGCTGTTCGAGGTGAAGGCGACGGCGGGCGACACCCACCTGGGAGGAGAGGACTTCGACAACCGTTTAGTGAACCACTTGGCGGAAGAATTCAAGCGCAAGTACAAGAAGGATCTATGTATGAACCCACGGGCGCTGCGCCGCCTTCGCACAGCGGCCGAGCGCGCCAAGCGCACTCTCTCCTCGAGCACCGAGGCCACCATCGAGATCGACGCGCTCTACGAGGGTCTAGATTTCTACACACGCGTGTCGCGGGCGCGCTTCGAGGAGCTCTGCTCGGATCTTTTCCGCGGCACGCTTGACCCGGTCGAGAAGGCACTGAAGGACGCCAAGATGGACAAAAGCATGATTCACGACGTAGTGCTCGTCGGCGGTTCTACGCGCATCCCGAAAGTGCAGAGCCTGTTGCAGAACTACTTCTGCGGCAAGAAGCTGAACCTTTCCATCAACCCAGACGAAGCGGTCGCGTACGGTGCCGCCGTGCAGGCCGCCATACTGAGCGGCGCGAGCGACTCTAAAATCCAGGACGTACTGCTGGTGGACGTCGCGCCTTTGTCGCTCGGCATTGAGACCGCGGGTGGCGTGATGACCAAGATCATAGAGCGAAACTGCAAGATCCCATGCAAGCAGTCACAAACATTCACCACGTACTCGGACAACCAACCCGCCGTCACGATCCAAGTGTACGAAGGCGAGCGAGCGATGACTAAAGACAACAATCTACTGGGTACCTTCGACTTGACCGGAATTCCACCGGCTCCACGCGGCGTGCCGAAGATCGAGGTGACGTTCGACATGGACGCCAACGGCATCCTGAACGTGGCCGCCAAGGAGAACAGCACCGGCCGCAGCAAGAACATCGTGATTAAGAACGACAAGGGCAGACTATCACAGGCCGATATCGACCGCATGCTGTCAGAGGCGGAGCGCTACAAGGAGGAGGATGAGAAGCAGCGACAGCGCGTGACGGCTCGCAACCAGCTAGAGGCGTATGTGTTCAGCGTGAAACAGGCTGTGGACGACGCCGGCGACAAACTAAGTGACGCCGACAAGAGCACGGCGAGGACATGTTGCGACGAGGCGCTTCGCTGGCTCGAGAACAACACTCTGGCCGAGCGCGAGGAGTATGAACATCGGCTGAAGGAACTGCAGCAAGCGTGCTCGCCTATCATGAGCAAGATGCACGGCGCTCCACAGTCTGGCGGGATGCCCAACAACGCGTACCAACAGAGGGCTGACGGACCTACAGTTGAAGAAGTCGACTAGTCTTTCAATTTAGTTCAAACTTTCCAAATTTAGTTCCTAAGTTTTACTTGTACATAAATTAATTTATTGGTATTATTATGTTGTGATATTAATTTGAGACTGATAGTGTAAAAATAGATAAGAATTAAAATACTGTAACAAATGATCGTCTTGCTGGGTTACAAATAAAAGGTTTTTTGTTTATAAAAAGTCGTTTCAGTTTCCAATTCCACTCTTTCAACATTTTGCAGTTTCATAAGATACCCACTTTGAATCAAAAACAAGAACTTTTAAGTTTTCTTTCAACTGTAGCCTTTTTGAAATATAAATTTTGATGTAAGTTTATTGAAATAAAAAACAAATGGCAGTGATCACCATAGGCCGTGGATCACAGAGACATTGGGGAGTTCCTGAGCCAGAAATAGTAGAATAGTTGGGCTTCCGGATCATTCATTAAACAAACGAAACGCATCACAATTACCGCTTCCTGTCGATATGATTTTGTCTGATGGCCGCATAGATTTTGGTGGCCACATTCTCAAAAATATTTAGTTTAATTTGGTCCTGCCGCCTGCCATCTAGTGAATTTATTATTTTATTAAAAAAACAGTACGACGCGTACAGACAGTGTAACACAGCAACAGTTGCTAAGTGATTTTAATGTAACACAAAAATAATAGATGGCGCTTTATTTATTTATTTACCGCCCAAGCCGCCGTTTTTATTTTTATTTTTTTTAGAATATCCTGATGTTAGGTTCGTGAATTTCGTGATAGATAGGCCTATCTGTCAAACAAATTAAGTTTTCGAGAACCTCTTCTAATAATAAGAACATAAAAAATAGGGTTAAAAATATGTAGGTACCTACCTAATAAGACTTATTTTTGAGTCGCGTTACCAAGATGGTAACATTGGTGACGCGGGACAGCTATAGTAACGGAAATAAGCAATTCACCAAAAGTCTTTTAGATTCTCCTAATAACTCCACATCATGAAGTGTCTTCTACGAGCTACTCATGATCACGATTGTCGTCTTCAAATATCAACTGACTAATACAAGATATTGATCATATATTCTTCTATGTTCTTCGCAAAAAAACATGCTTGCGCACATTTTTTATCATTATAAGCACATAATTAAGTATTTTTATCGTAATCATTGGCATATCAAAAGCGGTTCGACATTGATGGGAATCTAAACCTTGGGTGACGCGATTTGCGATCTGCTTGTTGTCATGCGCGATTAATATCTCGTCAATATACAAATTTATTACGTAGATTTTTTTTATACCACTAAGATGGCAAACAAGCATACGGCCCGCCTGATAGTAGCACCGTAGCCTAAAGACGCTTGCAATACCGGGGATATCACTCGCGCGTTGCCGACCCTGTAAAAAGTAGAGCTCTGGAGACCCTAGTCACTTGAATGAACACAACATGGCCGAGACCAATGCTAATTGGCTACGATCTCCGGTAAGGTGGAGGGTCCTTCCCCAGACGGGCTGCTCCGATTTGAGCGGATTATCCGCTACCTCTCTTAAAAACACACATCTCTTAAGGTACACATATTAGTAATACTGGTAATACAGTGAGCCAATGAAAGAGGTAAGCGGGGCCGTAATATTATGTTTAAAGATTTCTAAATATTGCGTGAAGCGATTTACTAGATTTATTTATTAATAATGTATCATTATTTGACAGGCCCGATGATCGAGTGGCTAGCAATGGTCACATAACCCAAGGGACGCGGGTTCGAATCCTGCGCAAGGCAAACATTTGTGTGCATGAACATGTCTGTTTGCCTTGGTCTGGATGTTTTCTATGTATAATTAAGTATTTACTAACAAAAAAAGTATTTACATACCTAAATATTTATGTATCAGCAATCTAGTAAGTACCCATAGTACAAGCTTAATTTAACTAGATGGCGTTGTGTGATTCATTTAAGAATACTTAATATTAGTTTTTAATTTGAAGGGCCACTTTGAAAGAGACTACTCTATACATATCTATACTAATATTATAAAGAGGAAAGATTTGATTGTTTCTTTGTTGGTTTGTTTGTTTGCATTGAATCGGCTCCGAAACTACTGGACCGATTTCAAACATTCTTTCACCAGTAGAAAGCTACATTATCAGGGAGTGACATAGGCTATAGCTTTTCCAGAAATTCAATGTGGTTCGGAACGGGTCCGGAACTTCACGCGGACGAAGTCGCGGGCAAAAAAGCTAGTAACATCCTACGTTGTGGCGGCTAATCATTCATTTCATTGCTTATTGACTGTGAATCTGAGGTCGCCGTTGTTGATCCTAGCTTTACAGGAGACCCAGCGGTGGGAATGTGTGGTGGGCATCGAGATATAGTATGGTGGTGGGTTTGTCCCGAACAATAATAGACATTTAAAAGTTTATTTATAAAACTTTTCACTTTTGCGAGTGAAACAAAAGTCATTGTTTTCGAAGTGTCGCTGTTGACGTGATGTGATTCAGCCGCTTCACTCACTTTTGGCACAAAGCCTCATATTTTTAGATAATGTCCATTGACGATACATCTGACTTTCGTTATTATAAAATTACAAATAAGATGTATACAAATTACATCGTAAAATATTACCTTATTTTAAACATGTCCATGTGAGGTCGCTGTAAGCGTTTTGGGTACCTCCCATAGAGGTCCCCGTGGCAGGGTACCCAAAACGCTTGCATCGTCTGAATAGACAATTTTTAATACAAGTTTTTATTTTTGTTTTAGTTAAATTTTTAATGTTAGTTTTTTTTAATATTGTTTTAATATTTGTATATTAATAAAAAAACTTTTGAATAAAAAGGACCTGTTTCACCATGTGCCATATAGTTTACGATAAAATGAAGTTATTTTTATGGTCTGTTTTTGGTACTAAATGTACTTTATAAGCTCATTAAAATCCTGTCTAGAATTTAAAAAAATGCAAAATACGTTTCTTAATGTATGACTTTTATTACAACGCCATCCAGGGGCCCAATTCTATTAACATAAATGCACCAATGGACTCTCAATGGTGTCTCAATCGTGTCTCAAAAGAATGCCGCTTGTGTATCAGTGGAATAGTTTTTGACATTTGTTATGGACTTAGACAATAAGTTATGTTATTGTTTTTTTGTTATGGACTTAGACAATAAGTTATGTTATTGTTTAAGTCCATAACAAATGTCAAAAACTATTCCACTGATACACAATCGGCATTCTTTTGAGACACGATTGAGACACCATTGAGAGTCCATTGGTGCATTTATGTTAGTAGAATCGGGCCCCTGGATGTAATTGTAAACGGTGTGACTGTTCTTAAGTGTTTATTATCTATCATCTAACAATTACACAGAAAAGTGATGAACCCTAAGGCAAACGTAGCCACTTAGCCTTTAAAGTCCAATGGCGAAGATTTCGAAATAAAAATAATTAAGAAAGGGGAAGTCCCTTTCTTAATTATTTTTATTTCTAATTCTCGAATTTATAATAATTTATATATAAAATTAACGTCAAAGTTGTTTGTGTGTAAACAAAGGATGCCCAGGCAGATTGCCAACACGTTCAGCCAAATACATGACGTTGCAATGCTGAAAGCCATTTACAGACTTCACAGTTTCATTATGAAGTCTTCCGCTAATGTCGTGTATATTTAATAATCTAATCGTTATCTTAAATATTAATTTATTATTGATAATCAGTATTATTGTGTATGTGCCGAAAGACAATCGTGTCGTTGGTAGAAAATGCATTTATATCATTTGTTATGATGACTTGAATAGTGATTTTCTGGAAAAGAAATCGTGAAGAGTTTTCTAATTTTTAAAGTGAATTATTTTGACATTTAATAAAAAATATATTAAGAATGGATGAAATACAACCGAGTAAAAAGACTCGGTACACACCATTTCTAAGACAGGTATGATTATATGGAAAAAATAATAAATAGTCTTAATTCAAAGTCAAAAGAAATGAAAAATCTAACTTTGCCATAGTTTCTAACAAATTAATTACTCTTTTTAGCAACATTAAGTAGAGAGTTCTTAATAACCTGCCAACATAACAAGAAAGTTTTTATGGATGCTAGTTACTCATTCCCATAAAAACAGTTTGACGGTAAAATACAGAATAGTTTTTACTCTTTTTGACGACCTCCGTGGCGTACCATGCCGGACCGCCATCCAGGAGGTCCCACGTTCGAATCCCGGTCGGGATCATGATGAAAAAACTAACTTTTTCTTATTGCCCTGGGTCTTGGATGTTTGTCTATATTTATAACAAATACATAAGTAGGTATTTGTTATAAAATATAGTATCGTTGAGTTAGTTTAACCTTAACAAAAGTTTCAAACTTACTGGGGGGCTAGCTAAATCTGTGTGATTTGTCCCTATATATTTATTTATTTATTCCCGTGGCTTTTCCTGTTAAATAAATTAAAAATGTGCGTGAAATCACGGGTGAACCAAAAGTTGGTGGTTACTTCGCTCCCCACATTTCTACTGTCATTCAGCAAAGACGCTGTAATCGTTTTAGGTACCCCTGCCATAGGGTTTCTTTTTAATTTCTCATAGGTAGGTACTGTTAAATTTAAAAAAAATGTCTTAGTTTTTTTAATGTTAGGTTAGTTTTATATATAAATTATTGTAATTTCAAACCATATAATAAATACGCGTATATAATCTGTTGCTCTTAAATCATATTCATCAATTTATAGATTACAAGCGAATTTCAAAAAACTTATCCTACCAATATTCCTAAAGGCGAAAGTTATGTGTATGTTTGTTACTTCTTCACGCTTAAACGGCTGGGTCAATATTTATGATATTTGGTATTATAGCTATAGCTGATACCTTGGATTAACACATAGGGTACTTTTTATCCCAAAAAGTACACGATTCCCGTAGGATTTCATCAAAAGTTTGATATAGATGGCGCTACTATGCATAAATGAATACACGCAAACGAAGTTGCGCGGGTTTCACTAGTTATACATAATAATATAAAGCTTCCTCTTAAATCACACTATCTATTGCTGAAAACTGCATTCAAATCCGTTGAGGAGTTTATAAGGTCTAAGCCAACAGACATCGGAAGCGACGTCATTTCAAACTATGTAAAGATTCATGGTTGTGTCAACTTGTGTCAAAGTCATCCATCAGTATATTTGTGTACGGCCTGTTTGTTAGCATAAACGTATAAAAATTCCCCTATCATTATTATGTTGCCTTTTGCCTTGTTCATTTTCTACGTATTACGTGATAATATCTACACAAAAATAATATTTTATCTAGCTAGAAAGATTACATTACAAGTGAAAGTTGTAAAGGCAAATGTAAACTGGTGCTTACGAATATTCGTTGTGCGAAGTTTAAGAACAGCGTCTTTGTCCATTGATAAAAAGACAATAGAATGTAGTTGTTGAATTGCGTGTGTGACACGACCGCAGGTTAGAATATTACCACTCCTCCTATGGGTCTCGTAGAAGACGACGAAGAATGCTTACATAGAGAGACCGGAGGGCTACTACGAAACGTAAATCCGATACTTCGGCCGAAGTATCGGAATTTTAACCGTGAAATACAAGTTATTTCATGAATAAAATTCAATGAACTATTAAAATAACCATAAAGTACAAGGTATTTCATGGATAGAATTCAAGGAATTACTAAAATAACCATGAAATACCTTGTATTTCACGGTCAAAATTCTTCCGATACTTCGGCCGAAATATCGGATTAACGTTTCAAATTCAAATTCAAATTCAAAACTTTTATTCAGAGAATAGGTTTTCACAAACACGTTCTCTTGTCAGAGTATACAGTAATAAATGATTTGTATAAATTAATCTACTCTATAAACTACTACCATTTCGGAAACAAAAGCAAAATGACCACTGGTAAAAAGAAATGGCGAAAGAAAACCAGTTACGGCCTTTTTTGTCATTTAAAAATATATCGTACTTTTCTTTTTTCTTTTCTTTTTCAACATAGAATTTAAAACTAGGTACATACATACAACAACAGGCACTTTCTACTTTCGTAGTAGCACTCCAGGTTTTAGATGTCGAAAACCTACTGTTGTTTGTAAACACGTTAAGGGAATATTGTAAAGACTTTATTTTACCGTTTTACTCTTTTTACCGTTTTATTTCGATGTTTTATACATAAAAATCTTCACCAACTGCGCTCGCGAACCCGCCTGCCAGCGTGGCGAGTATTCTCAACCAATTCAATTCAATTCAATTCAATTCAAAATATTTTTATTCAAATAGGCCTAATATAAGCTCTTTCGAAACCCTAAAATGAAATGTAGTTTGGAAGAAGATCCAGCAGTGGACTTCTAGTGGCTGAGATGAGGATGATGATGTTGTAAGAGCTCATCAGTTGTTAACCGTTATTGCGTAAGGCCGCATATACATTTGCCTGGATGTTACTGTATGGAAGCAAGCCAAAATCGTATGAAAGTGAAAATTCTATTTTTCGGCATTAATTGTAACTGCCAACACCCGTCTGTTTCATTTAACACTGTCGTCTGTTTCAGTTACTCTTGTTTATGTCAATTTTCTTGCAAAATCTAAACGTCGTCAGAGAACTGTAGGAATTAGGGGAATGTCAAGGTTTCACCTAGTATCATTATTAAAGACTAGCATTTCCGCGCGGCTTCGCTCGCGGTTAATTTTATGACATAGATCTCGTTTGACAACAAAACCCACGGCGCGACTTGTGGCGCCATCTGTTGGCCGATACAGCGCCCTCTATAGTAGAAAAAATATTTTTCCATTGGAATGACATACTTTCACGGGATAAAAAGTAGCCTATGTTGGGCTCTGTACCCCTGACAATATCACAATGATCGGATGATTAGTTAAGCCGTGAAGGAATAACAAACAAACAAACTCACTTTCTCATTTATAATATTAGATAGAATTGAAACAAAGGAGAGAAGTAGAAACTAGAGATCTCAAAGTAAAATAAAAAAATATAATATGTATAATAAACAGTACAGGAAAAATCGATAAGTACAGGAAGAACAATGGAGTATAAAAGACAAAACAATATGGCTGTAAAAAAATAATGTTATAATCAAAACGTATTACTTCCAGACTGATGGGTAGTTCGTAATAATCAATGTCAGAAGTATAACCATAATTTTTTAACGACATTTCTAAACGACTGCGTGAAATCACGTAGTCGTTTAGAAATGTAACCCAAACCAAAGTCTGGGTGTTCCATCGCTCAACGTATTTCAATTGCTATTAAGCGAAGCAAGCAACACTACAAGCATTTTGGGTACCCTACCAATGGTGATAGGTCCCTATGGTAGGGTACCCAAAATGCTTGCTAGCATAACACTTGTAATTTTTTTTTGCACAAATGTTTTCTGAAATGATTATAAAAACATACTTAATTGGTTTTAAGAATCCCTCATTAGAATGTTTTTCACTTTTTTATATTAGTTTTTAATGTACGTTAACTTTTAGTTAATAATTAATATTTTTTATATTGCTTGTTATTGGTTTTATAAACCCTAGTAAACAATTAGAAAATTTTAGAAAAGACAATAATTTCGTAACGCTAATCATGTTTGTGTTCTGTTATCTTTTAATGAGTTTATATCTCAAGGATTAGATAATGGTTTCATTGGCACACACTTCAAAGCAATTGTTCTTATGTTTGTATTAGTTAATCATATGATATTAATAAGGTAAGGATTCATTAGTTAAGATAATCCAATGGTTGACTGGTAGAGAATGCAACTGAGCATTAAGTCCGCCTTGGTCCGCCTTTCAGTACTTTTGTATTGTGGTCAATAAAGTTAAATAAATAATATTTGACTTTGAAAAATACATTATTTGATTGAAAAGCAATTAATGATGTATTGAAATAAGATTGAAATTAATACTATTATAAAGAGATTTTAAAATTATATCGATACAAATATCGAGCAGCTTTTTGAAGTAAGTAAAGGAACGTAATAAAATAGTTTCTGTCCGCGCGGGAAATTCTTTTTTTTTTTACAAATTGCATCTCATCATAGATTCTATCAATTGTATTGTGTTGATTTCGTGAAAATTGATTTGGCGACAACAATTACAATATATCTACTGTATTTGTGTATTTGTGTATACAATGAATGTCCACGATGCATATTTTCCCCTATAAACGTGCATTATGCACATTCATAATGAGAGGAGCCAAAAAATTTGAATTTCCCGCGCGGACCGAAAGGAAACTGGTCGAAAACTTTGAAAAGCTGTCACTAGATGCCGTTGTAAAAAAAAAACCTATTGCGATCTTTAAAACATATTATATCTTATCTGTATCTGTGTGAAAGAATTTTTAGCATCGGTTGAGTTCTTCATGAGATTATCTCACATAATCGTACAGACATAAAATTAATTACTAGTCTAGATACTATTAAAACTAATCTGTTTGTCTGTAATACTTTCTTTAAGATTTCCGTGACGATACTTGTCTGGTCTGATTAAACCCAAGACAGATTACTTAATAGCTACCCCTGAATAATCACAATGAGAAATCGATTTTATTTCGTAACAAGTACATTCGCTAAGTAGAATGCAATCGAGTGTCCAACTGCCTCTTCATCTCTCTTCGTCTTTACTTTTAATATGTTTTCTCACTTCGTGCCTAACTTCATTTCACTTCGGTCAACTTCGCGAGAGCCGGCATAAAATCGGTGAACTAAGCGGGTGAACCACGGCAAGGAGTATCTAAATATATCTAGGGAATGCAAATCTCGCGAGTTTGGGGCTCAAGCGAGATCCCGCGAGTTTAGGAATAACAATACTGATTCGGGCCTAAAGAATTGTGACGAAACAGTGAATTCCTAAATCTAGGTTTATTAATTAAAGGGCTGGAATATGGACGTGGGAGTGATTGTTTACCATTTGCTTATCATAAAAAAATTCAATCACCGCTTTTTATCATTATTTCAGCGACCTTTTATAGATAAAATGATGTCTGGGACATATAAGTACAGGTTGTAATAATTTTTTTATCTATTCTGTGAATATCTAGGTAGGCACTCTACGATAAATGTACAGTCAGCTGCAAAATATCCCTCTATATTATTTTTGTTACACTGTGGAATAAATCAATCAAATTTTAATTTTTTGTTACCTAACCCTACAAGTTAAGTATTATAAGTAATTATAAGCTTCCATGTTTGTGAAGGAGCGGATAGGCCTAACACAAGCATTTAATATGCTTAAAAGGCAAATCCAAACCCCAATCATATGTAACTCCATAGAAAAATACAAAAAATTGATTAAAAAAAATAAAAAAATGTTTGTTTAATGATCTATATATATAAAATTCAAAGTCCTGATTGACTTAACTATATATCAACGCACAGCCCAAACCGGTGGGTCTAGAGATTCCAAATTTGGACTGTAGGTTCCTTACGACGTCTAGGGGTGTACTAAGAAAGGATTTTTCAAAATTCCTACGGAAAACCGAGATATACGCAAACGAAGTTGCGAGGGTATATCAACGCACAGCCCAAACCGCTGGGTCTAGAGATTCCAAATTTGGCATGTAGGATCCTTATAAGGTCCAGACCGACCGGACCGGACCGGACCGGAACGGACAGGACCGGACCGGAACGGATCAGACCTGATCGGTCTGGAAGGAACCGCACCGTACCGGGCCGTGCCGGACCGGATCGAACCGGACCGGACCGGATTTTTTTTATAGATAAAATTCAAAGTCCTGACTGACTGACTTAACTATACATCAACGCACAGCCCAAACCAATGGGCCTAGAGATTTCAAATTTGGACTGTAGGTTCCTTACGACGTCTAGGGGCGTACTAAGAAAGGATTTTTCAAAATTCCTACGGGAAACCGAGATATACGCAAACGAAGTTGCGAGGGTATATCAACGCACAGCCCAAACCGCTGGGTCTAGAGATTCCAAATTTGACAAGTAGGTTCCTTACGACGTCTAGGGATGTACTAAGAAAGGATTTTTCAAAATTCCCACGGGAAAAGATATATGCATACGAAGTTGCGAGGGGACGCACAGCCCAAACCGCTGGGTCTAGAGATGCCAAATTTGACATGTAGGGTCCTTATAAGGTCCAGACCGACCGGACCGGACCGGACCGGAACGGATCAGACCTGATCGGTCTGGAAGGAACCGCACCGTACCGGGCCGTGCCGGACCGGATCGAACCGGACCGGACCGGATTTTTTTTCATAGATAAAATTCAAAGTCCTGACTGACTGACTGACTTAACTATATATCAACGCACAGCCCAAACTAATGGGTCTAGAGATTCCAAATTTGGACTGTAGGTTTCTTACGACGTCTAGACGCGTACTAAGAAAGGATTTTTCAAAATTCCCACGGGAAAGCGAGATATACGCATACGAAGTTGCGAGGGGACGCACAGCCCAAACCGCTGAGTCTAGAGATTCCAAATTTGGCATGCAGGGTCCTTATAAGGTCCGGACCGACCGGACCGGACCGGACCGAACCGGACCGGACCGGATTGACCGGACCTGATCGGACCGGATGGAACCGTACCGTACCAGGCCATCCCGGACCGGAATTTGTTTCTGAAGAAAGATATGCTAATTGTTACTAGGCCACGCGGGCGAAGCCGCGGGCGGAAGCTAGTAATAAATAAAAAATAAAAAATGAATCCATTTTAAAATCCTTTGCCTTTTCCAAGGTTTCCTATAGGCATGTAAAAGTTGGGATAAACAATATTTGTTATGTACAATGTTATCAAATACTATAGAAGACTAATACCCACAGCTCTTGACGTTTCTCATACAATGACTTGGCAACCTCCGTTCACCTCATACCGCTAGGGGCGCTGTAACATATTGCATACAAAAAACCTCCGTTCACCTCATGCCGCTAGGGGCGCTATTACATTTTGCATACAAAAGTTTTGAAATCGTTCACCTCATGCCGCCCTCATGCCGCCGTAGGGGCGCTAGTGTCGCGTCTTGCCCGAATTCTTCCGAAGCTGTGGGTATTAGTCTTCTATAGTATTTGATGTTATGTACAATGTCAAAAGATTGTAATACGTTCGTTACCTTTGTTCTTTTATCAACCATTTTGTACTCCTAAAATATTATAATGTTTTGTATACTAATAAAATATTGTTTTAAAAGCTGCTTCCTGTCGTGGTCTTTTTTTATACCACTAAGGTGGCAAACGAGCATACGGCCCGCCTGATGGTAAACGGTCACCTTTGGACGCTTGCAATACCGGGAGTATCACTCGCGCGTGGCCGTACCCTTTTGAAGAACCCCGTATTAACAATAGTCTAATCTGTGGTCTAATGGTCCGACTTATACATATGCAAAATGCAAAATAATGCGTAAATACTACATATCACTTTGGAATAAAACCACGAATTTTAAAATCCTGAAGGTTTCTTACGGGAATGTGAAAATTGGGATAAACAAGGCCGTATCAAAATATTTGTTTGAAACAAGGTTGAATTACAAAAATATAATATAAATTATTCGTGTGTCATTTTCTCATCGTAAGGTCAATACGAGTTCCTGTTGGCGAAGCGCCATCTTTGTACAAAGTAATTACTTATTCAAAATGAAATCGTTTTTAAATTATATTGTGAAAAAAAAAACTTATTAATTGTTCTTTATTTGTATACTAGCTTTTCACCGCGGCTTCGCTCGCGTTAAATAAAACAACCCATAGCGCGACTTGGGCTCTGTGCGCCTAACAATATGTATGCAAATTTTCATAATGATCGGGTGCTTAGTCAAGCCGTGACAAACAAACAAACTTACTTTCTCATTTATAATATTAGTTATTAAATATAATAAATACCAGTATTAAAAAGTTATCAAAAAGCTGAAATTTTGTACTACAAAATACAATTTTATTTTAATAAAATTTTAATTTTTATGCCTTTAATTTCAGTGCTTCATCACGGCAGCGGTTTCCATCAATATAATCGGGCATGGTTGCGTGATCGGCTACTCAGCCATCCTGATACCCAGTCTTCGGCGACCCGACTCCTATATCCAGGCCACACCAGCCCAGGAGTCATGGATAGGTGAGCAACAGTTTCAATAAGTAATTTAAAAAAAATTAAAAGTAAAAAAAATATATTTAAAAACAAGCTTTTATTTAATTGCGCTAAAAAGAATAAAATAAACTTTTCTTTTATAACTTTAACTATCAACTTATAACGTCATTACACAATTTATATGACATAAAAGCTTGTCGCGAGATTTAATTACTAACATTTACTCGTAGTACGAGTAAATGTTAGTTCGATAATTATGTTTTCTTATACAGGTAAATCTCGCGACAAGCTTTTATGTCATATAAATTGTGTAATGAGATTTAATTACTAACATTTACTCGTAGTACGAGTAAATGTTAGTTCGATAATTATGTTTTCTTACAGGTAAATCTCGCGACAAGCTTTTATGTCATATAAATTGTGTAATGACGTTATAAGTTGATAGTTAAAGTTATAAAAGCAAAAGTTTATTTTATTCTTTTTAGCGCAATTAAATAAAAGCTTGTTTTTAAATATATTTTTTTTACTTTTAATTTATTTTTTACTTTTTAGTTATCACTGGACAGGTTTCGCAGTGCCATCTATTGCCGAAAGGCGGTACTAGTCTAATGAATTTATTTGTTATAACTAGCACCAGCAATTTGAGTACCTACCTATATAATTTCCTGATTTTACTACAGTCACCCTGCGACAAACTAAACGGGTATAAGTACCCATCAAAAATAAAATACCGACCAAGGGCAAGTAGAACTCGCGCATGAGGGTTCCTTCCCATAATCATACTAGTCATACTATCATACTAATATTATAAATGAGAAAGTGAGTTTGTTTGTTATTCCTTCACGGCTTGACTAATCAGTTGATCATTATGAAAATTGTCAGGGGTACAGAGCCCAACATACCTTTTTACCCGTGAAAGTATGTCAATCCAAAGGGAAAGTATTTTTTCTACTATAGAGGGCGCTGTATGGGATGCTATCGGCCAACAGATGGCGCCACAAGTCGCGCTATGGATTGTTTTGTTGTCAAACGAGATCTATGTCATAAAATTAACACGAGCGAAGCCGCGAGGAAAAGCTAGTAGTAGCTAAAATACATTTTAATTCAAAACCGGTATAAAAAGAGCCATATACCAATGTAAAATGTACCAAGGGTAGGATCACATTATATTGGTTGTTTAAAGAAGAAGAAGTAACTACAAATTTACAATTTTCAGATTTATTCCTGTACTTGTGCTACATTATCTTGCTTCTTGCCAAATTTCATGATTCTAGGACAACCGGAAGTACCCTATAGGTTTTTGGTCGGAACGGTTTTGTACGAAAAACGGAACACAAACGGCTGTATCGTAATTTTGTTATCATAATATTGTATTGTCATCTGATCTACAGTTTTAAGCAAAATTTCAGCTCAATCGGTCTTCGGGAAGTGGTTCAAATTTTCGTTCCAATATTCCGCCCTTACATACATTCATACATACATACATACATACATACATACAAGTCAAGTTAAATAAAAGCTTTTAATATTCAATACTGCTAGCATTTTGGGTACCTACTGCCACAGGGACCATAATTTTTTTAATATTTTAATATTAAGTTTTGACATAATATCATTTTTATATGTATTAGTTAAGTTTTTAGCTAAATTTTTAATGTTATTATGTAGTACTACCCGTCCGCCTCAAGTTTGCCGTTACCTCACACCGCACCTCAAGGCAGATCCGCAGTTGCTTATCGGATATCGCATATCGGATCTGCCTTGAGGTGCGGTGGGGTGTGCGCGGCGTGAGGTAACGGCAAACATGAGGCGGACGGGTCGTAGTTTATTAGTTTGTTTCTTTTACTTTAATGAAAAGTAAGTTTAGTTATTTACAAACTAATATTGTACAAAATCAATACTTGCTCTACGCTCATGGCTATAATATGGCCGTCGCGTCGGATCTATTTAAATCAACATCCAAGCCTGAATCAGAATCCTGGCTTGCATTTACTATTTTATAATTTATTTATCCACACGAGTGGTTTCCACGTGCTTGACACACGTTGAGTTTATCTCTAACATTATCAAAGTCATTGGCAGTACACGATTAGACATAATTATAATATCTATCTAATACGTAGACTTCGCTTTACAGAAATGAAATGAAATGAAATTGTTTATTTCAGAAATTAGACCTTCACAGGCACTTTTTCTTGTCATTTACAATTTGTATATATGTATAAAGAAAATAAACTACGTTATATACTACCACCATTTCGGACACAAGCAAAATGGCCACCGGTAAAAGAAATGGCGAAAGAAAATCGGTTACGGCCTTTTTTGTCATTTTGTATTTTTTTTCTTTCACTCGTATGTTACAGTTACAATGTATGAGTACATTTATAAGAATAAATAAAATACAGATCCAGGTACATACAGAAATCAAGCACTAAACGCGGGAAGTCGATCCAAATAGCGCTATGGTCAAATCCTAAATATGTCGAATATGTAGATGTTAATAAAGCGAGCAGACCAGTTCTCCAAGATGACAACCACAACTGAGAAAAAAAACAGAAAGAACCTAGTCTTGATTCATGGTTCAGGTTTATTCATCCACTTTAGTCTGTTCTTCTTCTTTTACCCACTTATTTAAGGAAGATCAATCAAGATTTAAACGTTATCTTGTTTTGTTATTTTTGACTCCCGCAGACTGCTGTATTCACTGTGATTTTTCAATGAAGACGTCGCATTTTTTTCATGACATAAGGCAGAAACATGCTAGCAAGCGTGCCACCTGATGAAAAATAGTCACCGCCAGCTATGTACATCATCAATACAGATGCTGCATGCTACAAGTTAGGGAATAGATAAAGGGACAGGAAATGAGATGATGACTCGCCGAACGAAAGGCATTGATGTAAAAAATTCAAAACTTTTATTCAGAGAATAGGTTTTTAAACACGTTCTCTTGTCAGAGTACACACAGTCATAAATGATTTGTATAATTAATAACTCTATAAACGACTACTATTTTGGAAGCAAATGTGAGAGGGTGGTATTACCCCGGTCAAACTAGCCCATTTCGTATGCTCTACCACTCCATAAAGATTTCTACGCACAAAGAATCTAAACTAAAAATTTTATTTTTAAGGAATTGTAATTTTTTCGTATCATGAAAAATAAATGTGATCTTTGTGTTTGCTGTTTTCTAAAAATATTATTGTTTCTCGTTTCAGCATCCGTTGTTGGAGTCGCATTGATCATGGGAAACCTCATCATAACACCTCTGATGGGATCAGTTGGAAGGAAAAGATCACATTTACTGACTATACTACCTATAATGACGGGATGGATCCTACTATTACTAGTCAACAGTGTTGCAGGCCTAATCGTGGCCAGGGTTCTCCAAGGCATCGCTATGGGAATGTTGGGCCCACTAGGATCCATTATAATTGCCGAAATGACTGATCCGAAGAACCGTGGAGCATTTCTTACCTGTGTGTCATTGTCATTGACAATTGGAGTGCTATTCTGTCATGCATTAGGCACTTATTTCACTTGGCAGAAATTAGCATTGATATGTTCTTTCGTAACCTTTACTAGTTTGATTATGATTATTTATTCACCTGAGTCGCCTTCATGGTTGATATCTAAAGGAAGATATCAGGAAGCTACAGATATATTCTACTGGTTAAGAGGTACAGGTGACAGAGAAGAAGACGAATTGGACAGTATGATAAAAGCGCAGAAGATTATCAGAAAATCTAAGGTTTCGACCGAGAATATGTCCTTAAGTGACAGAGTGAAACGTAGTTTCAGATATTTCTTTGATACATGGAAAAAGCCTGGTTTCTACAAACCTGTTATTATTATGTTATTTATGTATGTTATGTTCCAATTCGCTGGTATCAACGTCATTAGTTCTTACGCTATGGATATAATTAAACAGGTAGTTGGACCTGAAGCTAATGCGAAAGTAATAATGGTAGCTTTAGATATAGAAAGACTGATTTGTAATATAATGGCGGTATTCTTAATGAAGAATTTGGCAAGGCGTACCGTTCTATTCAGTAGTGGTTGTATATGTATATTAGCTTATATAGGTAAAGGTACATATGTTTATGCAAAACAAAACAATTCCTTACCATTCGACAATGAATGGGTACCTATAGTTTTGATAGGTATTTATATGTTTTCACTTACTGTTGGCATTTCATCAGTACCATTCGCTATTTCTGGTGAAATATTCCCATTGGAATATCGTGGTTTGGGAGGTGGTTTAAGTATAATACCGTTATCTTTAAATTTCTTTATAGCTGTTAAGTTCTTCCCAGTGCTAACTGAATCTATAGGTTTACCTTTAACTTATTATTTATACGCTGGCATTGTAACTTCGTGTTTAGTGATACTATTCTTTATGTTACCAGAAACAAAAGATAGAACTCTTCAAGAGATTGAAGATGCTTTGTGTGGTGTATCCCGAGAGGACAGATTAAGTTCCGAACCACTGAATAAAGAGGGCAGTGAAATGCTTAGGCGGTGTAGCTCGCATATTATCTATTAATTTTTCTTTTACATCAACTACTATAATCCCATTGCTGGGACATGGGTCTCTATCCTCTATTGCAGTTTACCAGTAAGTGTTTCAAGGAACGGTGACATTTCGACTGACGTATTGACGTGTAAAAAGCGCGAATTAGCTCGAGTTTTGAAACCCATCCAAATACTGGCTGCGATCGTCGTTGCTTAAATTGCGAGTTCATTTAATTTGACAAGCGCAATGATGCTATCGATCTAATGTATTATAGGTAATAGGTATAAACAGTATTAAAATGGCAGAAACCTGTATGAAAGATTCGTTAAGGAAAAGATAAAAACGGGGAAACCACCTCCTGTCTTAAGGTGCATTAAACGTGCTGGCTGATCATATTATGTGGAACATACATAAGCGGCGTGGACGCTTTCTACTTACACCCCAATCGCACGTGCACGACGCGCTTCTTGTAAATTTCTTGGAACCGCTGCTTCTATCCATTTTTATTAAGCAAAGAATGTATCACGCGACTGCTACGGCACCTCGTCTACACCCGACACCGTTTATGTATGTCCCGCTCCTTTAACTTTAGCATTGTGTAGTAATGGACAGCGGTAATGCCGGAATTAAAGTTATTATCTATGTAAGTTATTAAAATGAACTAAAATAAAATAATTTATAAACTCTTTAGTACTTTATTCATATCTATCACAGCTCTATCATCATCTAAATCACGTCTACCTTTCATCAAGGTCTTCATGGACCCGCAGAACCATCCTATATATTCACCAGTTTTCTCTTCATTCCCCTTCGTCTTTTTCCACCTCAATCTTTTCAAGTTCTAGCATCTTATCATTCTCAGTGATCCCTTTATCCATATCCATTTTAATTCCTCTAAAATGGCACTCTATTTCATATAACGTCTTCCCTTTAGTCTCTGGGAGTAAGAAATATAAGAAAATACCACAGACAGCAATACAGAAACCATAGATACAGAAAGTACCATTAACACCGATCCCTCTGAAAGAAGCAGGAGCAGTTTTTACAACTACAAAAAACATAATTGATAAAAACATACCAGAAATTCCACTACCCAAACTTCTGTAAGCTAATGGAAAGATCTCTCCGGCAATAGCCCAAGGTATCGGCAATATACCTAAAGTTTTCCCAAAAATATACGCTAAAGTGGGTATAACTGGTACCCATTTATGATTTTCTGGTAAATAACCTAAATCACGTAAGTATAATAGAAGTGCTGCTAACAATAATGAGACTACACTAATTATTACACCCAAGAATAATACTGTACGTCTGTTAAATTTGTTTACTACTATGCAGGCAAGAATGGCTGTCGCAAATCTAAGAACATCAACCATTAACATACTAGTGTAAGGATTTATAGCACCATCTGTTACCTCATTCATCATAGGAACGGTATAGGATGGTACAACAGTCATCCCTGATATTTGAAATAGTATAAACATGAACATCATTATCACAGTTGGCTTATAAAACTCTGGTTTCTTGGCAACTGTTAAGTAATATCGAAATTTTGAGATCTTTGGTTTGACGCTTTGCTCAATTGTTTGAACGTTCAATAATATTTCTAATTCCTTTTCTGCCATGTGATCATGTCCTCTGAACCAACGAAACGACCGTCTGCATTCGTTAGTTAACCCTCTGGAAGCTAAGTAGGGTGGTGTTTCTGGACTTAGAGAGATTAATATTAGAGAGAGGACGTATACTGATCCGCAGGCGACGCCAGCAGTGCGCCAATATAGCAGAGTGCCAAAGATATGTGCCACAAGCATGCCAGTCGCGAAGGAGAAGGCTATAGTAGCCAGGAAGGCACCGCGGTGTTTCGGGGAGGAGTATTCAGCAATAGAGACCGGCGCTGAGGCGGCTTGTATTCCCATACCGAAACCCTGAAATTCAAATAGATTTTGTTACTCCAATTATCTGGCTACACAGCAGTGGGAAAGCGTGGTGAGCTTGTCCCGATATCCATCAATATCTTATTCATCAAGCTTGGAGTATATTTGTTTTTTGAATTATTTACACATTACCATCTAATCCCATTCATATCCCAAACTTGATCTATAGTTAATACAGAAAAAGATCGTTTAATAATTTAATATCTATATTTATAAAAGAGAAAATCACTGACTGATTCATCACGAAATCTCCGAAACTACAAGTGCCAGGAGTCCCAAATTTTGCATGGGGGTTCCTTTTGGAGCGTAGGTGCTCACTAAGAAAGGATTTTTGAAATTCATCCCCTAAGGGGGTAAAACGGGGGTGCAAAGTTAGTATGAAACTTTGCCGTTTTTGAAGTTATTCGAATGAAATTCAGCATGAAGGTTCTTTACTGAAAAGCATGAAACATGAGTAAAATTTTTTTTTCAAAATTCATCCCTTAGGGGGTTAAACGGGGTTGCAAAGATAATATGAAACTTTGCCGTTTTTGAAGTGATTCGAATGAAATTCAGCATGAGGGTTCTTTATTGAAAGGCATGAAACACGAGTAAAATATTTTTCTCAAAAAACATCCCCTATGGGGTTAAACGGGGGCGCAAAGTTAGTATGAAACTTTGCCGTTTTTGAAGTTATTCAAATGAAATTCAGCATTAAGGTTCTTTACTGAAAAGCATGAAACATATGTAAAATATTTTTTTCAAAATTCATCCCTTAGGGGGTTAAACGGGGGTGCAAAGTTAGTATGAAACTTTGCCGTTTTTGAAGTTATTCAAATGAAATTCAGCGTGACGGTTCTTTATTGAAAGACATGAAACACGAGTAAAATATTTTTCTCAAAAATCATTCCTTAGGGGGTTAAACGGGGGTGCAAAGTTAGTATGATACTTTGCCGTTTTTGAAGTTATTCGAATGAAATTCTGCATTAAGGTTCTATTGAAAGGCATGAAACACGAATAAAATATTTTTCTCAAAAATCATCCTTTAGGGGGTTAAACGGGGGTGCAAAGTTAGTATGAAACTTTGCCGTTTTTGAAGTTATTCGCATAAAATTCAGCATGAAGGTTCTTTATTGAAAGGCATGAAACACGAGTAAAATATTTTTAAAAAATCATCCCTTAGGGGGTTAAACGGGGGTGCAAAGTCAGCTGTTTTTTTTTTATAGAGATTCCCTTTATGATGTTGACGAGCATAAAGTAATTTTTTTTTTAAATTCCTACAGGAACTAAATCATTGGTATTTTCGCTTGACCACGCGGGCGAAGCCGCGTGTAACAGCTAGTTATACATAAAACATCTATCCAGGTCAAAACAAAATTCAATGTTCATTGTCCATGCATATTACTATGTTTCCCATGAACGGTACTTATTGAATCAACCTCTTCATCTTTGAGGAAGAGGAAGACTTGTGACAGTCTTTTGTCATTGATTTTTCATTCTTTGTGCCATCCTTTTTCAGATAAGCAAGTTGACGCTGGGGGACAAGTCCTTCTTCGCTAATAGCAATGCCTGTTTTGTCTACTGTTGAGATAACCGAGATACGCTATTGGCAGAGCGGATTGAGAAAATTTTGTCGTGTTTGTCATGTTAGCCCGGCTGGGGGAAAAAATACAGCTGTCTTGTTAATCAGAAAGTTAGATGGACTAGGAAGTATTGAACAGAAGCTTAGTAATAAGTTCATTTTCATATTGATTATCAAACGAAATCCAAAATATGAGATTTTTACAGCCGTCAATGTTCGAGTGATACCCCCGGTGTTGCAAACGTCCATGGGCTACAGTCACTGCTAACCATCAGACGCGTATGCTTGCTTGCTACCTTAGTGTATATAAAAAATATAATACCTGCAGACTCCTACTAATCAGGATCGCTTCTGGTCCGTTGGCAGCGACCATCAGTGCCCACCCACCCATAGACGGCAGTGTACTGAGTTGGTTCGTCAGTCGTCTACCGAAGCGCTGAAGGCAGAACGGCGCCACCACTATACCAGAAATCAGGGCCAGACCGAGGATCGAGGCTGGAATTAATTAAACATTTATTTAAAACAATAATCCTTCTTTAGTTTCATATTCTATTTCACGAATAGCATTCGGCTTTTTAAGGCGTGCATGCACATTGTTAACGTGTGCGTGACCGATTTTACCAGTTATTCCGAGGTTAAGTGCATGTGAAGTAAACGTTACAAAATTCATTGCCAAATGCTTGTTCTTCCAAATGAATATCTGTAATTTCTTCTTCTTCCTTATTATAAATGCGAAAGCTTTGAGGATGTATGGATGTTCGTTATTCACTCAATAACACAGATTTTCTTGAAATTTGGTATACGAGTAGTTTATAACCTGGATTATAGGATAGTTTTTATATCAGCCCGGGAACGAAAACAATTTCGTAAGTAAAACTGTAGGCATCAGATAGTTATCTATATATATAAATGACTTAACTATATATCAACGCACAGCCCAAACCGCTGGATCTAGAGATTCCAAATTTGGAATGTAGGATCCTTACTACGTCTAGGGGTGTACTAAGAAAGGATTTTTCAAAATTCCCACGGGAAAGCGAGATATACGCAAACGAAGTTGCGAGTATTTTACTAGTCTACTTGTAAATGTAATGGTTTGGATGTTTTGTAATCACGCAAAAGGGGTTGAATATATCATAAAAAAATTGGTGGAAGATGGAAATTTGTATCTGTTTTACAAATATATAAAAAGGTATAACAATAAATAATCGTATCAAAAAGCCTCTAATGAGCTGACCACAGCATAAAATACAAGGTTGGTCTTAACGATACCATTCATGAATTTCTTATGATGTCTTTGTGGACAAACATCGTTTGATGAAATTATACATATGACTAGCAACTTGGCACTGTACTGAACCAGCACAGTAGCCATAGCCACATATGTTATGAAAGGATTCTTGGAAATACCTATATTGTGTTATTGCATCTTGTTGACCCTGCCCACTCCATTCAGAAATTCATTACCCTTAGGTTGCCTTAAAAAGATTGCTTTTAGCAATAAGGCCGCCTTGTTGCACATATACTAGTCTATAAGCTTTCCGTATGTTGTATTATTTAAAGATGTATTGTATGCAAATATTCTCTCTCTCTCTCTCTACAATTATGTCGTTCTGGGAAATACGACTGTTACAAAAAAAATTATTTTGGATGACGAATGACGATGATGCAACTTTTCCCGCCTCGACACCCGCCTGGGGTAAGGTAACGCGATTCGGTGCGGGGCGGAGAGTGGCCATTCTACTTCGAGTTATTACTTATTCTATGGCATAGCAACTATGAACAATACTATTACTATTCTTGTTATGAAAACAGTTACATTCTAATCCAATTCTAATCTCAATGGGCATGTCGTTCGTTTTATATTTTGTACTAGCTTTTTTGACCGCGACTTCGTTGAAGTTCCGGACCCGTTGCCGTGGGAACCAGGTTGAATTTCGGGAAAAGCTATAGCCTATGTCACTCCTTGATAATATAGCTTTTTACTGGTGAAAGAATTTTTGAAATCGGTCCAGTAGTTTCGGAGCCTATTCAATAACAAACAAACCAACAAACAAACAATCAAATATTTCCTCTTTATAATATTAGTATAAGTTTATAGATGCACAAGATTTGGGATTGAAATTAGATTTTAACTGTTTATTGTTACGAGATTAATTAGGCCCTCTGGTATGGGTCGTAAATGGCCGACCGAACTGAACAGACAGGTATATTACAAGTTCTTTTGAATCGTTTTTTCTTATCTGTCAGACGTCAGATTTGTACAAAGAACTGAGTATAAATGGTAATAGTTATGTACAGTACAAGCACCATTTTAAAAAAGTTCTAACTGAAAAACACTAAAGAAGTAATCTCACAAGGATTGCACGCAATTTATAATGTGCCGGTGATGAAATATGCAAATGTCTTGATGCTTTTATGACACCAGAATGATCAGTCAATTTAAAAGCTATAGAAATAAATGCATATCAGAACATTTTCCACAATCAATCGACAGAGATCAATGAAATTGACCGGCGTTCAATGAAAATCATATTGACGTCATGTGGTTTGTGAGTGAGGCAAATCGTTACAAATAAGCTGAAATTGTGACAATTTCGCCGCAAGAGATGAGCAAAGATTGAAAACGTTTATTTAGAGAATAGGAGTAAGAAGAAGAAGAGAAATTACATGAAAAGGAAGCGTGAGTTCATCATAAGCGCACTTCAGCGCAAGTTTTGCTCACTACGCGGTAATACCTTGATCGGTCCGTCCACACGCACCCAATTTTTGGGCCAATTTGATCTATTGTCCTGTTCTTGGTGATATCTAAAGAAAAGGACAGGTATACATATTGGCCAATTAGATTGGGCCGTGTGGAAGGGGTGTAAGATTGCATTGCAACGCGTGAGTGATACCCCCGGTATTGCAAGCGTCTATAGGCTATGGTGATGCTTACCATCAGGCGGGCCGTATGTTTGTTTGCCAACTTTGTGAATATCTATGAATTGAATTGAATTACCTATCCAAGACTCATGTTCCTCAGTCAGCTTCAACTCGGAGTCAGGTTGGCGGAGTTGCTCCAACAGCACTCCAGGGTAAGCAATGTTGGCGCCAGTTCCGATCATGTACAGCACTACTCCACTCACGGCCAGGAGCTGAGAATTGTACGTTTTTTTTATCTTTTTAAATAAACAGACAAACAAGCAAGCGGGTTAAAGATACATATTATGTGGTATGTAGTACATAATTTTTTTTTAGAAGCGTGATTGCACACTTTTTATTATCCATCTATTTGTATGGGCTCATAAGTAATTTTAATTGAACATAAACTATACCGGTCCGCCATGCGCCACCCAGGAGGTCCCGGGATCGAATTCCGGTCGGGTCATGATTAATATCGTACATTTTCTGATTGGCCTGGGTCTTGGATATTTATGTGTATATGTGATTGTTATAAATATAGTATCGTTGAGTTAGTATCCCATAACACAAGTCTCGAACTTACTTTGGGGCTAGCTCAATCTGTGTGATTTGTCGTCATTTATTTATTTTATTTATTTATTAAGGTTTACCTGTCTCATGAAGGGGGGTACACGTGGTTTAGCCGCTGCCGTTTCCGTCATGTTGTATACAGACAGATACACAGTTAGATCTTGCCCCTGTTCCAAAATGCTACACAAGTATGGCAGTCATCTGAAATAAGAGAAAAAATAAATAAGTTACTTATTGTGTACACAATTTATTCACACATCGCCACGCCACCTAGTCCTAAATTAAGACTTGCATTATCTCATCCATGAATGACAGTCGTTAAGCCAAGTCAGTGGCCTTAAGTTTGAAAACACCGGCCTCTGGCAATCCGCATTGGAGCAGTGTGGCAGAGTACGCTCTAATTATATTCGATTGAAAGAAGACCCGTATCCCTGCTGTGGGATGATTATGGGTTAATATGAAGAAGTTCACCATTGAATTGACGTTTTCTCCATGTAAAACAACAATTCTTTTCGATTAAGGAATCCTAAAAAATCCAAGTGACACAGATTACGCGAACGAAGTCACGGACAGTGTAATATAGGCATAGAACGTACGTTTAGGTGAAAGTTTAGAAATACTAGAACTCAATTAGTATGACAAACATTATGGTGATTTAACACCTCTGTGACGTATCACTACCGAAAAGACAAATAGACTTTTATAAGTGGTAAAGCCTCAGATTTTTAAGAGAGTTAGGGCACAGCGGATAATCCGCTCAAATCGTAGCAGCCCGTCTGGGGAAGAACCTCCACCTTACAGAAGATCGTAGCCAAATAGCAATGGTCTCGGCCATGTTGTGTTCCTACGGTGAGTAAGGTCTCCAGTGCTCCACTTGGGGGGGTTGGGAGGAATGGCATCGCGTGAGTGATACCCCCGGTATTGCAAACGTCTATAGGCTACGGTGACGGCTTACCATCAGGTCGACCGTATGCTTGTTTGACACCTGTGTTGTATAAAAAAACGAGGTCGATGGCGTGCTGTGTGTCGCACATTTATTATTTTAATGAAATTAGGCCTGCCAGGCACTTTTTGTATACATATACTATACATATAAAAGAAAATAAACTACGTTATTAACTACCTCCATTTTGGAAAAAAGCAAAATGGCCACCGGTAAAAGAAATGGCGAAAGAAAACGGGTAACGGCCTTTTTTTGTCATTTAACAATTTTTTTTCTTCACATCGTTACAATGTAGTTAAGTACATACATTTATAAGAAGAATACGCGGAAAACTCGAAATGAACACGTCAAGCAACGTAATCCTAGCCAGTCTTTGGATGGGTTCGTTTTCATATATACATAGAAAACATCTAGCTCTTGATAGATTCATAAAGCAAACAAACATGTTCATGAACACAAATGTTTTCCTTGTGCAGGATTCGAAGCCGCGGCCCTCGGGGTAAAGTGTTGTTACTTTTTTTTTTGAGTTTACTTTTTTTCAGAAGATTGAGGTGGAAGACAAGAACAGTATTATGTCTAGACACAAAAACAAATGCGGATGACACTATGTCTAAAGTAGTTTTTTATCAATGCTCTAAAAAAACTAACAACTTTAAAAAAAGTGACAAAAAACCACCAAATTACCATTGTTTTTTACTCACCAGAAGTTGTGAACAAAAAATAAGACGTGTATCGTAAATTTATTCGCTATTGTTTTACTAAAATATATACTTGTACGCAAATCATACTAAAGGATGGTTTACACAGTGCGAGCTGCTGCCTAGACAGTAGACAGCTACCTACTCGGTTTGTCTACTCGTACGCCAGTAGCTCGGCTCGCCTTTGTTACGTCGCCGGGGAGGCCGGTCGACGTAAGCAAGATAGGGTAAAGAGTAGAGAGTGAGAAGAAAAACAAGAGACACAGAATACTAGGTTTATTCGTAGACTCAGGGTGTGGGCTATGAGAATTCACTTGCAATTCCTTGGGGGACACTTAGCTATGGGCTTCTTCGGGTGTTCCGACGACGGGCGTAGAGATCGGGAAGGGTAGATCCTCCCGGGAAGGCTGGCTCAGCAGTCAGCGGCAGGGCGCGGTAGGGGCGCACGACTGCCTCTCACGCAGCGTAGAGTTGCGCAGCAAGTAGACTCCCGAAGGTGCCACGTAGAAGTGATGCAGGGGAAGAGTAGACTCTCCCGTAGGTGCCACGTAGGAATGGTGCAGAGGAAGAGTAGGTTCTCCCGTAGGTGTGTTGAGACTAGGTTGTATCCCTAGGGTAGTTGTCCTGGAATTTGAGAGACAGGGCGGTGTTAGGTCCCGCCTTCCAGGAACCCTGTGAGCCGTCGCCGACAATCTTCTCGCTGGCTGGACGAGCTAAGGTCCAGTCTATAATTGTCTTAGGCAGCCACACAGAATTACAATGAAGGTAGGCTCGATCACGCACGTCTGAGGGACATACGCGATCTCACAAAATAAGCAATACTTGAATTTTAATTTAGATTATGAAAGATACACTAGCAAGATAGAATTTACACAAAGACAGATTAAAACAAAAGAGAATCCTATTAGAAATTAGTCAGTGCAAAACTCACCAAGTGGACAACGAATTTACACTCACGATTATAATAACGGTAATCACTAATTAACAAGGTACTTGTCGCTACAGCAAACAGAAAATGTGCCCTGCCACTCTCGCGCCGTGAATTTATGAACTCGCTTTCGTCTAGAATATTCCAACGGCCGGAATACGGCCGTTGACTGCGAGAGCCAATCAATACTGAATAAATCAAATATTGTAACGCCCCCTCCGCACAACGCCAAATATGGACAGCAGCTGATCCACCGGCGAGCCGAAGTATTGATTAGCCCAAGTGATCTTAATGCCTCAAGGAATACGGTCGAGAATCCTATGTAGGGACTCCCGAAATTCGTTATAGTGCAATTATTAATTTTTATTGTTTTCAATGTTCTAATATTATTTAATATAATTGATATATTACGTGTGAATCTAGTTCACAACGTAACAGTACCCCCCCTCTTAGGGAAAAAAAAAAATCCTTAGCATTTTTTTTTTTTTATAAAAGGCCTACTAGACTTAGCTATCTAATAAGTATGTTCGCAAGATTAGACTAAATTTTCACCGAAAGTTCGCCATTACAATTCCTAAAATGCTAGCTCCCTAAGTTGACATGTCCGGATGTTTAGCGTCCGAACAGCAACAGAACTAACATGTACCTTTATCCGGGCTAGCCCGAACCTTGACAATAGCTTATCAAGATTAAATAGTTTGTCAATGAGTAGGCATTGACATAACTTTTTCCTCACGATTAAATAGGCTTTAGGCAATAAACTGACAGAACTCCCAAAAGATACGAACTTTGTCACGTTTAGGTTGTGATCAGAAGTTCTCATCTATATAATCCAAAGAAAAGGAACAAAAATGTTGTATGACTTTATAGTTTTAATTATTAAGTGTGATTACACCTTTATAATGTAGTTCTAGAGAAAATTTTATAGAAATAATTTAATATGGCATTAGGATAATAAGCGAGAGAAAAAAAAAATTAATTTTTTTTAAATGTGTCATTAAATTTTAATGGGTCATTAACTTTAATGGTCCGTTACGCAATAGGCTCAATGATAACAGCGTGAGAATTGCGTGCGCATGCACCTGTGCGAGCGTTATCAACAAAACGAATTAGCTAATGATGCACATTCCAATCGTTCGAGTGCAAGGTCGCGAATAGTTCCGACGACTGCCGAGGGACCCCGAACGAAGATATACGAAACAACTCGAGACAGCGGTTTGACGCCACTACGAGTTATTAAGAATGGATAAATACCCGCTTAGAAAATTATTGAGTTAAACAGCATTTACCCTGTTTTATAAATGTTAATGCATTATGATAGAACATTTTAAATATGAAGTTTTTATTATTCCAGTTATAGATTCAAGTTGTAAGTATATTATGATTACTAAAAAACAAATTATTATATTAAAATTAAAGATTTTAGTTTATTTTAGATTTAAGTAGTTTATTATGAATAGCAAAATTTATTATATTATTAATATTACGTTTAGAAGTTAGTTAAAAAATATGTAGGTTTTTTAAAGTATAGATTCAAGTAGTAAGTGTATTTAGATTAGCAAAATTTTTAATTTTATTACCAATACAGATTTAGTTTATTATTGATTTAAGTAGTACATTATGAGTAGCAAAATTTTATTATTTAAAAATTACCGATTTAAGTATAATATAGATTTAGGTATTAGATTAGGATTATCAAATTTTTATTTTATTATATAGGTCTCCACATAGGAATCGAACCCACGAATCATCACTTAGATGAGATTCTTATGGAATTTAATAGAATTTAGACTAGATAGGTGAACAACATTTTAGATGTCGTCACCATTGTAGTAGATAAGTAACATGGGTAGACATGTTACTATCTCAGCGCGCAACATTTTAGATGTTGCGTCGCGACAATTTATACTAGCTAGATAGGCCGCATATGCAGGGTATGCGTAACCATCTTTTAGACAAAAATATATGGAACGGTCCATGTTTAAACCTATATATTGTAGACAAAAGTTTTATTGAGCGGTGCATGTTTAAATATTACTACTTGTAACGTTGAGCTAGCGCAATTGAGAACTGTATATCAAATATTGGTACCTACGTGTGCGTTTGAATAATGTTAAAAAAAAAAACGTTTAGACAAAATATTACCGTTAGCAAAAAAAGAATAGAAAAAAAGAAATAAAAAAAAAAAAAAACGTCGCTTGCTGTTGTGACAAGTTTAGGTCGCAAATGAATGCGTTATAGCCTATGGTGGACTTTTACCACCTGCCTAGGAGAGACGGCAACTGGGATACTCGATGTTTTTCTTTCGCCCCCAACCCAGTATGGGGGAAAGGTAAGTTCACTATCCGTACTTGTGATTAGCACTGAGTAACCCCTAATAGTGAAAGAAATAGCAAAAATGAGCTTACCTTTAACAATTCGTCCCTAATGAGCGACTCCGTTATATATTTGAAATTAGAATAGAAAAATTTTGTAGGGTAGTTTAAAAATTAAAAAAAAAAAATAAAAAATTAACTGGACTTAAAAAATTGCTCCAGCTAGTGAGTACACAAGTGGGGACAGAGAAACAAATTATAAGGGTGTACTCCCTAGCTGAAGAACGGAGAAACTCGTACACAGCTAGAAAAAAATGTTAGCACACCTAATACAATTAAAAGACACAAGAAATTTGCAAGTGAAATCCCTAACTCTCACCAAAAGTGTGGGCGCCACTTGTTACGTCGCCGGGGAGGCCGGTCGACGTAAGCAAGATAGGGTAAAGAGTAGAGAGTGAGAAGAAAAACAAGAGACACAGAATACTAGGTTTATTCGTAGACTCAGGGTGTGGGCTATGAGAATTCACTTGCAATTCCTTGGGGGACACTTAGCTATGGGCTTCTTCGGGTGTTCCGACGACGGGCGTAGAGATCGGGAAGGGTAGATCCTCACGGGAAGGCTGGCTCAGCAGTCAGCGGCAGGGCGCGGTAGGGGCGCACGACTGCCTCTCACGCAGCGTAGAGTTGCGCAGCAAGTAGACTCCCGAAGGTGCCACGTAGAAGTGATGCAGGGGAAGAGTAGACTCTCCCGTAGGTGCCACGTAGGAATGGTGCAGAGGAAGAGTAGGTTCTCCCGTAGGTGTGTTGAGACTAGGTTGTATCCCTAGGGTAGTTGTCCTGGAATTTGAGAGACAGGGCGGTGTTAGGTCCCGCCTTCCAGGAACCCTGTGAGCCGTCGCCGACAATCTTCTCGCTGGCTGGACGAGCTAAGGTCCAGTCTATAATTGTCTTAGGCAGCCACACAGAATTACAATGAAGGTAGGCTCGATCACGCACGTCTGAGGGACATACGCGATCTCACAAAATAAGCAATACTTGAATTTTAATTTAGATTATGAAAGATACACTAGCAAGATAGAATTTACACAAAGACAGATTAAAACAAAAGAGAATCCTATTAGAAATTAGTCAGTGCAAAACTCACCAAGTGGACAACGAATTTACACTCACGATTATAATAACGGTAATCACTAATTAACAAGGTACTTGTCGCTACAGCAAACAGAAAATGTGCCCTGCCACTCTCGCGCCGTGAATTTATGAACTCGCTTTCGTCTAGAATATTCCAACGGCCGGAATACGGCCGTTGACTGCGAGAGCCAATCAATACTGAATAAATCAAATATTGTAACGCCCCCTCCGCACAACGCCAAATATGGACAGCAGCTGATCCACCGGCGAGCCGAAGTATTGATTAGCCCAAGTGATCTTAATGCCTCAAGGAATACGGTCGAGAATCCTATGTAGGGACTCCCGAAATTCGTTATAGTGCAATTATTAATTTTTATTGTTTTCAATGTTCTAATATTATTTAATATAATTGATATATTACGTGTGAATCTAGTTCACAACGTAACACCTTTGCTGTCTACACGACACCTAGTTACTGCCCAGTTCGAGTCGAGTCGCGATGTGCGGCTGGCACTGGCGAGCTACTGCCGAACGCGTCCAAACGATGCGAGCGACGACCGAGCCGCTGTTATGTGGGAGTTGCTGCCGGGCGGCAGGCGATTGAAAACAAAAAATGTTGAAGTAACTCGGATGCGAGCTATTGACCAACTCGCACATACGAGTTACTCGTAAGTTACGTCCAAACAGTGCAAGTTACTGCAGTGCAGATACTCGGAAGGCTGACTCGTACGCTAGCTCGCACTGTGTAAACCAGCCATAATGTAAATGAGAAAGTGAGTTTGTTTGTGTGTTATTCCATCACGACTTGACTAAACAGCCGATCATTATGAAAATTTGTATACATATTGTCAGGGGTACAGAGCCCAACATAGGCTAATTTTTAAGCGGGCGAAGCCGCGGGTAACAGCTAGTCTCTTATATTAATAAAATAAGTTCTTTTTTTACTTTTTTAGGGTACCGTACCTCAAAAGATTAACGGAACCCATAGAAGTTCACTTTGTTGTCTGTCTGTCTTTTTGTGGTAGAAGTAGGGGTAGGGGCAGGGGTAGAGTAGGGTAGTGCCTATAACGCGGAACAAAGTTTACCGGATCAGCTAGTTGGTTATAAAATATAGTATCGAGTTAGTATCCCATAACACAAATTAGTTTCGAACTTACTTTGGGGCTAGCTCAATCTGTGTGATTTGTCCCTATATATTTCAGCCTTATCCTGGATATCCAAGATCTTGTAGTCGTGGATGTCTATGGGCAGCGGTGATAGCGTTGTTGCTTGTCATCAGGTGACCCTTAATAAGAATTCTCTATTATGACAAGAAAAACGGTAATTCTAAACCTTTGAAACAGTCCATACTTACTTAAAGACATCGCTCATTTACAAATTACCTACAGTCAAGTGTAGACTAGGCCTAGACTTATTAGTATTTTATATCTATGGAATGAACCTGTCTTGACAAAATGACATTGCAGTTTGTCAATGTCACTATTTCCTGTCATTTGCCACCATTAATGGAGAGGCTGTATTAACTATGTTGTTTACCTCAAATAGTTCCGCATAGTAAACACTTTTTTAGTGTTCCGTACCTCAAAAGGAAAAAACGGAACCCTAATAAATAAGATCACTTTGTTGTCCGTCTGTCTGTCTGTCAAGCAAGACCCTTCTTCTCTGGTTTGTCTATAACATCAATGGCATTAATTTGATGTAAGGGACAAATATAAGGTTTGGTAATAGAAGAAAATAATTATAAATTCTACGTAATTCGTTAGTTCTTTCATCCTTAGCTCCTTACATATTATAAAACAAAGTCCTCCGCGGCGCGTCTGTCTGTCTGTCCGCGATAAACTTAAAAACCACCTGAACCGATTTTTCATACGGTTTTCACCATTGGATAAAGTGGTTTTTGTGACGAAATTTGTTGCTTTGCTATCTAGGGAGCTGAAACTTTTCACTTTCACAGAGATGCCATGTAACATTGGTTAAGACTTCATTTCCTTGACCACGCTTGCGAAACCGCGGGCAACAGCCAGTAAGTAATATAGTAATGTTGTTAGAACGACACACAAAATATTATTTGTAATTATGGATATCATTGCCAGATATAATGAGTTCTGGCTTATTATGCTACTTTTTAGGGTTCCGTAGTAAATTACAAGGAACCCTATAGTTTCGCCATGTCCGTCTGTCCGTCCGCGGTCTAGCGCCTAGACGCTTGATGCTAGAAAGCTGTAATTTGGTATGTATACTCATATTAACATATTAACAATGCTAACAAAGTGGTAGAACAAAATTTTGAAAAATATTTTTTTTTGGGGTGCCTCCCCTATATGTAAAGTGGGAATGTTTTTTTTTTGCACCGACCCCATTTTGTGGGGTATCGTTAGATAGGTCTCTTAAAAACAGAGGGTGTGGGAAAATCATTTTCCGATACAATGATCCGTTTGCGAATTATTTACATTTAACGTGTCAATTTTCGTTTTCCCATCTATCTCCGAAAGTCTTGAGTTTAGAAATCATGGTAGTAGTCCATATAGTGAACCTACAAGGAAAACTATAACGGTTAAGTAGGCACTACTAGTTACCGAGTAATATAGCCGACAAACTTATGAAGTAAAATTTCTTTGACGAAAACATACAAATGTCATAGAAAATGGCATTGTACTCATCTGCAAGCAAGAAATACGTAGCCAATACGGAACCCTACATTGTACGTGGCCCGACACGTACTTGCCCGGTTTTTTTGACGTTAAGAGCATCGCTACAACAAGTTAACCTTGTGATGTGCCATTAAAAAAACGAATACACGTAAGTAGCTACAAATAATCATTTTATTTTTTTATTTTTATTAAACACTTGACCGTTATTTGAAGCTTATGTGTATATTATATACACAATGAGATAGGCCCTATCTGTTTTCCGCACATCTTTCCTCTCTTTCTACCCTGTAGCCCTCTCTCGCTCGCACACTATCCCCTCTACTCCACCAGGGCGGCCATACGGTTGGCGGCCGCGTTCTCATCATTGGCGTCCTGTTTTCCGCTGCGCACGGTCGTGCCCAGGATTCGGTGAAATAATTATTTTTCTTTTTTTTGCATTTCTTTATGCAATTTATTTAATTATTTCTTTTTATTAATAATTTTTTACTTTTTTTGCATTTCTTTTTGCAATTTATTTAATATTTCTTTTTATTATCTTTCCTGTTTCAATTATTAGATTAACGGGGTTACCGTTCGGTACTTTTACGTACGTAGGCTTTTAGTTCCTACCTACATATTTTTTCAGTTTTGCTTAATTACATGTTTTATGAATAATTTGTGTGATTTTCTACCCTAGGTTTCTTTTCAGCACGTATTAAGATGGAAAGTGACGATAGTGTTTTAATTCCATGCTCGAAAACACCATGTGCTAGTGCTCTCGCTAAAAGTGACGATAAAAATCGCGATCGCGTGAATCAATTGGACTCGAGTCCTCAGAAAATCTAGACCGCGTCACCGTAACAAAAAGGGGGGAGAGCAAACGCCGGTATCGACGTCGCGAGTCCTGTAAATTAACACGTTAAGTAGATGACCTTCAAAATCAATCATTCATTTTATTCAATTTGCAATAATAATTTTATTCTGTATCTTGTTCCGCGGTACACATTAATGGGAATATAGGTGACGGGAACGTTAGTGTCGAGCTATACGCAGATCTATTGTAAATTCTGTCGAAGTACCGCCACCGGTTGCTCAATCAGGTTTTATGTTTAAAATTGAGACGAAATTGAAAGAACCTAGTATACTTAAAACTCCTCAGGGGTTTCTTCAGACGTTAAAGGATTTGCAACATTTAGATAGTAGTGATTGGTGCGTGGTTATTTTTATAATGCTACCCCCGGTTTTGTCGATTTAAAGATAAATGACGAAATTAAGACATGATTCGTAACTCCCTTTTGCTCACGCTCACAAGTCATTTGCTGCCTTATCATTCTGCGTTCATAAGCAACGCGAAGCCTTACAAACTTCTGTCAGAAGTTTATTACAGTGGGCGCGCGATTCGAATTTGACATACTAATAGGCGAGAAATTTTTAAAGTTTGCTCTGATCATTGCAATTAACTTGAATCGTCGTGCGGAGGTTATCAAAATGAGAAGTTGTTGTTACGATGTTACGAACCACGTGAGCGTTTCCCCATTTCAAGGTCGCGCTACGTAAGATTCCCCGTCATGTCAGCACGTGTTTAATGCGGAGTCACTAGCCGCAGCACAGGAGAAGGGTGTTCGAAAAGCTTTCTTGCCTTAACCAAACCCGGCCATCTCTGCTTCCGTTGCGCAAACGGGTCAAAGCAAGGCCGCACGCCACCTCTCGTAGGGGCAGGCTTTACATAACGTACCTCTGTAGGGTACTACTCATGGATGTTGTGCACCTACGCATATTTCCCATGCCTATTATCAACCCTCGCAGGGTTGCTGTAACGCTCGACCCTCGCAGGGTCATTGATAGATAGATAGAATAAGCTTTATTTGCAACACAGAAACAAGTGATACAATAAACACTAAAAGTCACAAATATTAGTCATTGGTCTGATCACGAGCCAAAGCAAGACCACACGCCACCCCTTGCAGGGGCAGGCTTTACATATCGTACCTCCGCAGGGTACTACTCATGGATGTTGTGTGCCTACGCATATTTCCTATGCCTTCAATCAACCCTCGCAGGATTGCTGTAACGCTCGACCCTCGCAGGGTCATTGATAGATAGATAGAATAATCTTTATTTGCAACACACAAACAAGTGATACATTAAGCCGGCCATCTTTGCTTCCGTTGCGCAAACGGGTCAAAGCAAGGCCGCACGCCACCCCTCGCAGGGGCAGGCTTTACGTAACTTACCTCTGCATGCAGGGTACTACTCATGGATGTTGTGCGCTTACGAATATTTCCCATGCCTACAATCAACCCGAGCAGGGCTGCTGTAATGCTAAACCCTCGCAGGGTCATGTCATGGTTCTGATTACTACCGTAACAAAAGATGTATAGTTTGACTATCAGCCCGTGTTACGTTGCCGGGGAGGCCGATCAACGTAAGCAAGATAGGGTAGAGAGTAGGGAGACAAGAGAAAGCACAAGAAACGAAATAATAGATTTATTTAGATTCTCAGGGTGTGGGCTATAAGAATTCACTTGCAATTCCTTAGGACAACATTCAGAGCGTCGCATCTGGCTCGTTGGGTGGGTGCCCCAAGTTTTGTATTAAAGATAATAAAAGGGTATCCACATCGACCGCCACCTGTAGTACCTGCTACTGTTAAACGAGACTCGTTTCAATGCAATCGACGGATGCAATGTCGTCCATTATCACCCAGATGCAACACCGGTGTGTAGGTATTAGATGTTGTCAAAGCCTCGCCAAGTTTGTGTACACACTGTTCCTTGTATCAAAGGACAACGAGTCGCACCGACCCATGTTCAACCTAGCGGCCTTGAACAGATTTGTAATCACCGACAGTATCAGATTAATAAATGTCTCTCGAGTTCCGGACTACTTTCAAAAAATGATTGGATGTGGAAAATAGTCCTGTCACAGACCTATTTTCACTAGCTCCATCTCACAGACTAGACGGTTCTTTCCGTAGCTCCATCTCAGAGATTAGACGTTTCCTGCGTCTAATCTACAAAGGAAGGTTAGTGGAAACGAAGTGCCTCCCATTCGGTCTGAGAACGGCCCCCAAGGTGTTTGCTTCTATCTAATTAGGTAGCACAGTCAATGAGGAATCAAGAGATTCAAATATTGGACTTGCTGCCTTGCGGGCGGTCTGCTCCTATCTTTAACACCGATTTAGCATTTTATATTTTAGACTTATTTTTATGTTAAGACAAATTAATGGCACTTTTTATTGACATTCCGCGTACGTAATGTTGTATGTATGTACCTAGTTTTAAATTTTATGTTGAAAAAGAAAAGTACGATATATTTTTAAATGTCAAAAAAGGCCGTAACAGGTTTTCTTTCGCCATTTCTTTTTACCAGTGGTCATTTTGCTTTTGTTTCCGAAATGGTAGTAGTTATAGAGTTGATTAATTTATGCAAATCATTTATTACTGTATACTCTGACAAGAGAACGTGTTTGTGAAAACCTATTCTCTGAATAAAAGTTTTGTTTTTTGAATTTTGAAGAGTTTGAATTTTGAATTTGGACGATTTTCGAAGTGTGAGTTTTGCATCAAAGTACACAGATATTACAAGTCCAAATCACGGTAGAGAAGTTGCAATAAATTGCAATATCTCGGTTGGCTGGTGATTTTCGACAAATCGACATTAACACCTTATCAACGCCTAGTTACCTGGGTGGTGGGACACTCTGTTAAACGACAAGGAATGCTATATAACGTAGAAGAGAGAGAGCTAGATTTGAAGGATTACAGAGCCCAGTGGATCTATTAAACTTTGCAAGTTTTTTAGTGACAAGAGCAGCCTTCACTTTCGAGTACTCCTCTCTTTCCTGAACACAGTCGCCACAATACCAGGTGTCAAACAGTTCATGTTTCCGGTTCATTGACTGAAGGAGCTAACATGGTAGTTGCAGAAACACCATTGTCTTTCCGATTCACTTCGTATTTCCTAGTGACTGACGTGACAGACCTTGCTTGGGAAGAGCAAATAGTCGACCGTTCGTTCATGAGACCATAGAACTAATGAGAACCACTGGTACACTGCAACCAAAAGGAACTTTTGGCCTTACTCAATGTATTACAAGACCAGGGTCAGTCCTTGAGCCGTTCCACGGTTCTATTGCAGTGCGACAACAGAACAGCCTTATATTTCATTCGCAAAAAAGGTAGCACGAAATCAATAGTTCTCTTGAACTTGATGAGGGTGGTTTATAATCTAAGCTAATCTGGAACAGTTCGCAACTGGACCTACTTTCATCGTTCTAGCGTCCATCTACGCGTAGTACATACAAAGCCGCATGGAATAGACGGCTAGGATTCGATTTTTGAGTCATTATTATTTTAGGAATCACACAGTATTTTTACTATTGCACAAATCAGTGGTGTCTACGCTCTGTAATACCGAATTTTTGGGAGTCCTAAGTGCTCACGTACTGGTTAAGCATGATATAAAAAACCTGCAACTCATAAGAAAACTATTTGAGATGTAAATTCTCTTAATTTTTGTCTTCATATGAAATTCACCAAAATAACTGCTTTGCTACCAGACACACTGTTCTGTTGCTGCTTTGTTTTCTGGTAGACGTATCCATGACCTGACCCTTCTGGCAGTCAATAAAAAGCATTATATTGACAATACTAATCATTTGATTCTATGGCCCAGGCTTGGTTCTAAAACTGACCGTTTGGATTTTAGGCAATCGGCCTGGAAATTACTAAGAAATATATAAATGACAATTCAATAATTGTTTTGGGTAAGGCAATGTGTTAAATTGTTAAATGAAAAACATAATTCCATTTTTATTTGTTATTTTAAGGAGGGACCACAAGCCAGTAGCGCGTATTGTGAGCGCATAACAGAGGCTAGTATTGTTGCAACTCCCGGTAGCGTTCGCTCAGCGGTCGCCTCCAGAAACTGGTCCGATAACGTGTCCGTTGACAAATTTTGTCACGAGGTAACTAGAGGTCTGATGACACATTCCGTTGCTTCTATAGGCGTGAGGTCGTCCAGGCTCCTGTTAGCTCTGGGATGTCAGACTGTCTCGGCACAAATTAATCAAAATTGTGAAGAAGTTTACTATTTTATTATGTTGCTTGCATATTATTTCGTATATGTTTTTGTGTATATTTCCAGATACTATGATTGTAATTTCTATGTACATCAGAGTATTATTTGATTTAACAAATTTATTTAGTCTCGCACACTTGCAATTTAATTTATATTTTCCTAAATATAAAATGAATAGTGTAACCTTCATAGTTACCGTTTACGCCTTCGGCTTGTTCATGTGCATAACTTCACATTGGCGTCCTCCTCCACCAGGCGATAACAAACAGGTCTCATTGTGTATATAATACATACATAATACACATAAGCTTCAAATAACGGTCAAGTGTTTAATAACAGCGTTTTACCCTGAAATAAAACGCTTATTAAATACTTACCTTATTTGAAGCTTAGTTTTTAAATCTGCCTGGTTTAATTCGACACAATGATGAGAACGCGGCCGCCAACCGTATGGCCGCCCTGGTGGAGTAGAGGGGATAGTGTGCGAGCGAGAGAGGGCTACAGGGTAGAAAGAGAGGAAAGATGTGCGGAAAACAGATAGGGCCTATCTCATTGTGTATATAATATACACATAAGCTTCAAATAAGGTAAGTATTTAATAAGCGTTTTATTTCAGGGTAAAACGCTGTTATTAATTGTTTTGTTCAGGTTCGGGTCTACTAATACCCTCTTCTGAGACACCGGACTGTTGCTAGCGTAGGGCTCTCACCGCCAACAAATAATCAAAAGTTTGATGAATTCTTTTTGTACCACGAAGGTGACAAAATTAAACTGGATCGTATTTTTCGGCTTAGAAGTAAACCAAATTACATATTTTTTTATTTGACAGGCCCGGTGGTCGAGTGGCTAGCAATGGTCACTTTATCTCGAGGGCCGCGGGTTCGAATCTGCGCAAGGAAACATATTTTGTGTGCATGAACATGTCTGTTTGCCTTGGTCTGGATGTTTTCCATGTATAATAAGTATTTATTTACAAAAAAAGTATTTAAGTATTTGTATTTATCAGCAATCTAGTACCCATAGTACAAGCTTAGTTGCTTCAACATACATATCACAATACACTCACTTTTTAAGTTAATTATTCACTTTTAACGACTGTCGGTCCCGCATGTTGTCGATAGAAAATGTCAGTCTATGATTGCCATTATCAACCCTGGCTTTGCAAAAGAAATGTGTGGTAGGCTTGTCATGTAAGTGCCACATAAAGAATATAGTGAATTAAGTGAATATAAATAAATAAACGACTTATTTCAGGTATAATCCATATGAAAAATACAATAAAATTAATTAAAACTACCATAGAGTCTAAAAATATTATAAAATAAATACAAATACATAAACGAAAATATAGAAGCGCGTGAAGTTCCAGGCCCGTTCCCGTGGGATCCACATTGAATTTCGGGAAAAGCTATATTTTTGAAATCGGTCCAGTAGTTTCGGAGCCTATTCATTTCAAACAAACAATCAAATCTTTCCTCTTTGTAATATTAGTATAGATAAGAATATACCTAGTGCCCAAATATTGAAAATATCGCTTTCAGCAATAAGGCTGCCTTGTTGCTTACCTACGTATACATTAGACTACAACTTTTACTGTCCACGTTAATACATGTTTGTGTATTGCAAATATAGCTATCTAGATATCTATTTATTTATTAACTGAAAAGGATTGATTAGATATTTCAAATTGCAATGTTGCAATTAATTGCATTATATAAACGCTGATATCGCGCAATCTAAATGCAATAACAACTAAATTAACTAAAATAAAAAACATACGTACAATTTATCGTGTCGTAACACAAATATACTTTAACACAATAGACACTTTCATTTTTTAATACATTCTGTATATATTTTGCATTTGTGTTTTACGGCATACGCGTGCTTCACTCAAAAAGTCATTCACGAACTGAGTCTCTGAATGCTACTCATACTTGTACGTTGGACCACTAGAAGGTAAACGAGTATTTTGTTAATGTTTTGGTTCCGCAGATAATATTAATTTTGTTCAAGACCAAAACGCACATAGTAATATTTTTGTACCAAAGATGGCGTTGAACCATTCCTGCGTCGCGCTATGGTTTTCTTTTTTCTATTTTATTAATTAGTTTTATGTCAATAACGAGCTTATTAGACTATAATGTATTCGTTGTATGCTGCAAGGAGAGGACTGCAATAATATAAATTCTACAAGAATCACACAGCGCCATCTTGTGCCAAATTAAGGTAGTCTTATCTTGCTTATGTCATGGTACTAGACACCAGATTATATTATTGTAAATATATACTTATAATACATAGTGTAGGGACACAGGGTTTGTTGTTATATGGAGTGGCCCACTCTGACGCAATTCGAAGGGAAGCTGCGCGAGTCGGTCGCCCCCGCGCCGCTTAACCGTAAACGCGTTCCTTGATTATTATTAATAAGTTAGGAAGTATTTCCTTATGAACAATTTAATAAAGACTAAAGTTACTCGAGAGTTAATTATTTAAAACCCTTAAAAAAAATTAAAAAAAAATTATTTAACACAAATATCATCACATAAATGTTTGCCTCGAACAGAAATCGAATCCGCGTAAGATCGCTTTAATCTATCTATACTTACGAAATAACTATAAAATTATCTGTGTATATACCATTGCCGGCCTTTTAGGTGCATGTATGCTCGCTTCTTGAAGGCTTCCAAATCATAGTCATTCGGAAACACCGCTGGCGCTGGCGGGTGTTGGTTCCAAATCTTTACTGTGCGTGGAAGGAAGTGTGGCAGGAATCGAACAGTGGAACAGCTCCATTCATCCAGTATTTTTGTTTGTGTCGAATAAACTCAACTACTGGACTGTCTGGACCGATTTGAAAAATTATTTCGCCGTTTGGAAGCTACGTTAAGGCGTGGTCCCACTGCTGCGCACGCTGTGCACGAACACGTGGGCCACGTGGCACATTACAGCTGCGTGGCTACGTGGGTCTACGTTTCCACAGCGTGCGCAGCGATGTGCACGCTTTGTGGAACAAGCTGTGTACCGCATTCACTGCGTGCATGGCGTTGACAGCGTTGACCTATGTTGAGCAAGCCACGCGTGTATCATTGACGTCACTTGATGGTTAACGTGTCCGTGGGTTGCAGTGGAAACAATCACGTACATCCTCTTGCAAGGCAAAGCTCAACACACGTGCGTAGCCTCTTCGTGCGCAGCAGTGGGACAGCGCCTATCCGCGGTTGACTTATTTATTTATTTATTTAACTTTATTGACCACAATACAAAGTAATGATACAATTGGGCTAATTGCATTCTCTACCAGTCAACCATTGGGAAGTGCGAAAATACACGAAAGCGGCTATGGTTTTTAAAACATGACTACTTATACATACGTACAAACTAAAATTATTATAATAAATACATAGATAAATATTATATAATACATACAAATATATAATATAACTGATGATTATCTGAGACAATAAAATAATGTTGACGATGATTAATCACTTTGGCAAGCTATCAAATAAATGGGATCGTACTCTTTTTTTAAAAATGAAATTGTTATGCGTGTCTCTTATATGGTACGGCAGCGCATTCCAGAGTCGTGACTTATGTATGCTATATTATTATTTTTTAAATACTTACAAAAACCCGTGCTAAGCTAGGACGCGGACGCGACGGCGACGACGACGCGACGAGCGACCGACACAGGGCGCTAGTAATTTATATTTTAAGAACCATTATTATTGTCATGTGATACGGACCCCTAAAATCAAGTTTTGTCCATGGAAGCTAACCTCTGTCACCGTATCTCTATTGGCGTTGGGAATAAAATAATCGAAACGTTATATTATTATATTAGACGTACAGCCAATTCAATTATTTAATATAATGAGATAAAAAAAACAAATATAATGAGAAATTAACAAGAAAAACAAAATGCTCAATTGTTTCGTCGAACAACTTTCAACTTTATTTGGACTAACAATGTTTCTTATAATATATATCTTATATGTATCTAACTCTATGTGCAACGGATCTACTGGGGAAGTCTCTCACAGATCGCTATTTATTTTAAAAATATAGCCTACGTTACTCGGGGTTAATGTACCTTTTCAACGGTGAAAGAATTTTTGAAATCGGTCCAGTCCAGTAGTAGTTGAGTTGAATCGTTATAAACAAAAATATATATTTTTCTTTTTATTTAAGTACTAGCTTTTTTGCCGGCGACTTCGTCCGCGTGAAGTTCCGTTCCCGTTCCCGTGGGAACAACATTGAATTTCGGATAATGTAGTCCCTACTGAAAGATTTTTGAAATCGGTCCAGTAGTTTCGGAGTCTATTCAATGCAAACAAACAAACAACCAAATCTTTCCTCTTTATAATTTTATTTAAGTATTAATATGATAATGACATAAAAAAATAATGTTCTGGTATTAAAAAAATAATGCATCAAATGTTTTGGTAATTTTTCCCTGTCGTCGAACTCGTGTCCTTCGCTGAGAATTCCATTACCAACTGAGCCACTAGAACCGGCTCTACTGAATAAATATAAAAATATTGGGATAAACTGATGATTGAGCTAACCCCAAAGTAAGTTCGAGACTTACGTTATGGGCTACTAACTCAACAATACTATATTTTATGATAAATACATATAAAGAGCCAAGCCAATCAGTAAAAGTTCGTTTTTAAATCGTGTCTCGACCTGGATTCGATCCTGGGACCTACTTGGTGGCGGACTGGCAACCGTTACGCCACTGAGGTCGTATAGATCAAATGTTTTGGTAATTTTTCACTGTCGTCGAACCCGTGTCCTTCAGTAAAGATTCCATTACCAACTGAGCCACTAGAACCGGTATACGAGTATACTGAATGAATTGCGACTTTCGAATACAAACCAACACGTTGCTTATGCAATAAGCACGTGATGCGACCGCCTGACCGCCTGACTACACTCACCTTTGACATTCGCGAATTCTAAACTAATTCTGGAAACCGCTAACTCTTGTGGCAGAATTTTTACACAATTCTGGTCCCAGAGTAAGGTATGGATACTAGGCAATGGCAGGACTACCAAACCCAACCACCACCGGGTTGCCAATCGGCGAATGTATTGCTACATATCATTCCCGAGTTTTTTTAAAATTGATATTGGATTGGATGTCGATCAATGAAAAAATTATTGGACTTTCATATTTTATTTCTCCGCGCGTACAAAAACCACGATCACAATCATGTAATAATAATTATTTAAAATTTAAAAATAAGACTTATTAAACATCTATATTTGTAACTACAGATATTATTTTTACAACTTATGATATTGTAAATACAAAATACTAATTTATCAAATTATTATTTATCATAAATAAAATAAATATTATTTTTAAATAAGGATAAAGGTTATTTTTTATCAATTTGAATATACACTTTGAGAAAAAAATACTTATGTCTCAGTGAAAAAGTATGTATACCTACACCAACTTAAATATTTTTGTGTTTTTTCTTCAGAGCGGTACTTAATAAAAAAATAATAAAAAACTTAAAATGCAAAAAATAAAGGACTTTTTAACTAAAGAAATTCTCAAATATTCGAGTAATAACTAATAATTAAGCATGTTTTTATTTTGGTCTAAATATGTGTGTTATATTATAATATGTTTTTTTTTTTAATTATACTTAGCTTTTTTTATGTCATACAGTAGACAAACAAGCAAGCGGGCCACCTGATGGAAAGCGGTCACCGCCGCCTATGGACATCAGTAACACCAGGGGCGCTACCAATGCGTTGTCCACCAAAGAGGTTGGAGGAAAGGAAGGGAAGGGAAAGAAGGAGGGGGAAAGAGGGGATAGGGAAGGAGTTGGGCTTCCGGATCTCTCACTCACCGAACGAAACGCATTGCTGCTTCACGTCGATATTCTGTGAGAGGGTGGTACTTCCCCGGTCGAGTCAGCCCATTTCGTAATTATTGCTCTACCACTCCAAAAAATACATTATTACATAGCTTGCATTTGAATAATATTTATTCTGATGTGAAATTATTAAAATAAGTATAAGTTGTTATTATTTAAATATTGCTTAAAAAAAGAGACGCGTACCTTTAAAATTCAATTGTACATAAAAAATAACATGATTATTGTCAAAAATACAAAAAAAATATGACTAGTTCCATAGACTATTTTAGTTGCAAAGATTATTATTTTATTATGTAATAAATAATATAGTATACCTACTTAATTAGTTAGCTATTTATATTTATGAATTAATAAATTAATATATTGCAAATGTTATTGAATAAATTAATTAACATAATAAAATTATTAAAATTAATTTGGCTATCAGCAGCGCCCCAAGATACGAAATTAAAAAATCTGAAATGTATGTAGTTAGCATATAGTGCAAGTTGTGAATTCATAAAAGATTCTTAATACATATTTATTAAATAAAAGCTTAAACTATTATTAATTATCTTAGATACCTATCTCTCGAAATAATTTAATTAAAAAAAAATGTAAGTCTAACTGACGGTTTGCAATCAATATCCATGATAATAAGTTCAAAATAGCCTGTCAGATTGATTTTAAAGAAATAAAGAAAATATGTACGTTTATTTGGGCACTAAAAATGTTTTATTTTTTTATTTTACAAAATCTTAACTGTCTGACTGTGTAATATAAGGTATTTGTCAGATTTAAAAAAAATGACAATTTATCTGACAGTTAGGCTATCTTAAACTTAACGAGATAATAAAGAAAACGGTCATTATATGTATTTAGAAATCGGTGTACGCCAAATTCAAGTTTCCGGCGCCATCTAGCGAGACTGGCCGGTAATAATCTGACATTTCGCCCCAGCCGCGTGGGGCTACATTGAAGTTGGGACCAGAAACAAGGGGCAGACGTGGACTTTTTGGTGCAGCATACACATCATTTAGCTTAGTAGGAGCCATGGGAACAGGTACATCTAAGTTTTGTACAGTAATTGTTGGTGGGGAGACCGGGAACGGCTCCAATTTCGGTAGGCTTGAATTTCTTAATGCTGATTTTGGGTATGTTTTTTGACTTCTTAGGCTTGATGGAGGTCTGTATGCTGTGTCGTGGTTCGCCACTGGTACTGGTGTGGAGCACAGGTTTGATGTGTTGCGGCCTTGAAATTAAAAAGATAAGTTTGTCATTGGAATTTTGTCAGAAAAGTCAAATCCGATTTAGGGTGGTTTTTACTTTTTTATGAGTGGAAAATACAATACAATACAATACAAAACACTTTATTGCCATTAAAAATATAAACATACAGATACAAAAAAATAAAAATAATTAACAAAAATAATTAACAAAAGGCGGTCTTATCGCAGAAGCAATCTCTTCCAGACAACCTAGAAGAAGTGGAAATTAATAATCATTATAGACGGGGTATGTGGCGAAAATATTTAACTAAATACATTAATAACAAAATTACGTAGTATGCGTATACAATAGCAAAATTCAATAGCTAGATCCACAAGGGCGCATCTGCAGTACACTCACTACTGCACATGCGACCCAGTGGCCGCAAACCAGCAAGACACAATAATACCTATATATATATATATATATATGTGTGTTATCTACATAAATAATACATATATAAATAATTAACTAATAAATAAATAAAAGGTGCATAAACGGACTACAATACGCTATCAATTTAGTCACAAGTTTGAAGGTAATAACTTTTTACCATTTTTTTAAAACTAACAATACTCTGAGCTTGCCGCACAGCTATAGGTAAAGAGTTCCATAGATGGACAGCCTGGACTGTGAAAGAGTCGGAGTAAAATCGAGTGGAGTGCATAGGGGTTTTATGGCGGAGTGTAAGGGTACTACGTAGGTTAAGTCCTTCGTGGAACGTGAAGCGTTCTCTAAGATAAGGGGGAGTGTTGGGATTAAAAAGGATAGAATATAAAAGTGAGACAATATGTAGGTTGCGGCGAAAGCGAATCGGAAGCCAACGAAGCTGAGAGCGGAATTGTGACACGTGGTCGTATTTACGAAGGCCAAAAATGAACCGAATTGCAAGATTTTGGAGGCGCTCGAGTTTATTCAGAAGATCTTGATTTAGATCAGGAAAAGAAGAGTCAGCGTAGTCTAAAATAGGAAGAAGTAAGGATTGAGCCAGCGCTATTTTGGTGTCAGTTGGTAAAAAATTACGAAGCCGTCGAAGAGAACCAGAAGCTACAAACAACTTCCTACTAACTTCTGCTATATGTGGCACCCAGGACAGAGTTTTATCTAAATATATACCGAGATTTTTAACTTTATCAGTCAGCTCGACGTTAACTCCTTCAAATACGATAGGAGAAAGATTAATGGAATTAATTTTTGAAATGAATCGATGACTGCCTATAATAATAGCCTGAGTTTTGCCGGGATTAACAACTACACCGTGTAACCTACTCCATTCGGATATTATAGACAAATCATTATTAATTAAGCCTACATTTGAAGTTAAGTTATCAATATGAGAATGACGTCAATGATCGTCAGCATAAAGGTGGTAGGAAGACTGAAGTTGAAAAGTTATGGAATTAATAAACAGAGCAAATAATAAAGGGGAAAGCACGCCACCCTGAGGTACACCAGCAGACGTATTATGCCACGAAGAAAACTTATCTTCAACACGTATACGCTGTCGGCGCCCAAACAGGTATGTACGAAACCAGTCAACAACCGTCGGAATTATGTTAAGAGAGCTCAGCAAAGATAACATTATGTCAAAATCCACAGTATTAAAGTCGTTACTAAAATCAAGAAGAACCAAAATAGTCACCTGTGAGTTATCCATGGCGAAACGAATGTCATCGTTAATTTTAACGAGTGCCGTGGTAAAATCTTATTGTTTTATTAACAACACATACCAAGGATGCATTGTCAATAAAACAATAAGATTTCACGTCATTTTAAATGTTCTGCATGTCTTTTAATAGAATGGAGCACCCAGAAATGCACAATATATTTCATTTTTAACAAATTTTGATGCTCAAAATCAATATCCACAAATAATTCAGATTTTGGACACTATATGGCAGCGAAAACGTCGCGCTCCATAATGTAATCTCATTTTTCAAGCATAAGTTGTACCTCTTGACTTTATTGACTCATTACTTTGTCTATTAAAAAAAAATAGATTTAATAATTCAAACAAACATTCATAATTCAAGTGCCGTGTACAATGAACTTGGAAGGTGAGTCTGGTCTGGGTCGTAAATCTAGTTACTGGCAATCCAGCACTGGCGAACGACCAACCAGACAATAAGTATTAAACTATGACGTGCACACTCATAGACTCATAGGTATTCATTTAAATCTGTTTACATTTTTCGATTTCGAATATCATCTTCTTAGACCTTCTCCCAATTCTCCTTGTAGCAGGTAACGCATGGGTCATGGGTAGCTTTCGTCTTTCTTTCGCCATGTCTTTTACCAGTGACCATTTTGCTTTTGTTTCCGAAATGTTGGTAGTTAAGATTTATGTACTTAAACAAATCAATATTATTTGTACAGTCAAGAGCAGGTCGATCTTTACATATTGGACTTTGTACCGTACTTAAGTTCTATGTCATAAGAGCCAAAATTGTACTACAAGTGTAAAGCTTGATGTCCACCTGACTTTACATTTCGACTGGATAAAGTGCCTGTGTTTATTCACAGACTAGGCCCGTCTGTGAATGAACACTTTTTTATAGCAGCTCAGATGTTACTGATGTTTTTATGCGGTAACTACTCCATCAGGCGGTCTGACTGCTTGTTTGCATGCTATATTAAAAAAGAATCTTCTAACATCATTTAGAATGTCAGTGCTCCGATAATCGTGAACAGCTGCAAATGACTTGGCAAAGCGACTAACTATTAGACAGCATTCGCGGTGAATTATTTTGATACAACCAAAATTGGCTACCATTTGAAATTACGTGCGTTAATCATAGAATTGACTGACAGTTAATATATTTATACACTGGGCGTCAAAAATAAGTAGTACAGTTTTAAAATTGCAATTACTCTTAAACTAGAGAAGTTAGAGTTTTGAAATAAAAATTAATCTTTAAAAGACGATATTATGCATGAAGTTTTTATTAAATGAAATGAAATTGTCTTTTAACTTTTTTTTATTTCAGAGGTCTAGCTTCTGTAGTTTAGGAGATATTGCAATTTTAAAACTGTACTACTTATTTTAATTTAATCCTATTTTGAGACTAGCGAAACTTCGTGTGTAATATATCTCGCTTTACCGTGGGAATTTCGGGTAGATAATCCTTTCTAAGATGCCTGCGTCAAAAGAACATAACCTGCAAGATACTGGTCTCTATGAAACGCTTATTGGTTTGTGCGTTGATTCGTCAGTCATTGGACTCGGACAAAGCATGTTATATGTATAGACAGATTGTATGCCAGTTATATCCTTCTGTCCGTATAGTTCTACCGTTCATTTTGCCTTATGTATTTTGTAATCCATGTCCGTAGCAACCGAATAAATTATTAATTACTATATTATTCTATTCCACTATACTTTGCTCAAAAGCTCTATTTAATTCGTCAGATTTAAAAATCTATATAGGTAGCCCAAACCGCTGGGTCTAGAAATTCCAAATTTGGAATGTAGGTTCCTTACGACGTCTAGGGGTGTACAGTCAACAAAGGAGTTGACTGACCCCCCTCTATATATTAGGGGATTTACTTGAAATTTTATTTATCAATAGTATTCATATTGTACTATATAATTACAAATTTTCAAGTAAACCCCTTCACGCAATATTTAGAAATCTTTAATCATATATACAGAGGGGGGTCAGTCAACTCCTTTGTTGACTGTACCACAGATATTATAATACTTAACAGTAACTGTACTAAGAAAGGATTTTTTAAAATTCCCACGGGAAAGCGAGATATACGCAAACGAAGTAGCGAGGGTTTCACTAGTTTAAAATATAAATCGAATCGACATATAATAAACATAGATCAAAATAGAAATCACTTTATTGCGATAAAGGACACAACATTTTGTTAACTTAACAAATGAAAACACAATCATTGAATTTCACTGGAAAGTTATTGGATTTCGAAGTTTAATAGAATGGAATATTATCTATGGAATTGGTAGTTGTTTATGTGTCGACAGTACGTAGTCGACGTACGATCAGCGACGAATTCTAGTCGACGCACGAACAGCGACGAATTCTATCTATTTATCAAACTGTTATATGACAAAAAATGCCGTGAACAGTACTATATACCTCGATCGCCGTAACCGACTTTCTTACGCCATTTCTTTTACCGGTGGCCTTTTGCTTGTTTTCAAAATGATAACGTAGTTACTTTATTTTCTTTAAGACAAGTTGTAAATGATAAGAAAAAGTGTCTGTGAAGGTCTAATTTCTGAAATAAAAATTTTTACAATTCATTTATATAATCTGTCACTCTTACCTCTTCCCTCGTGCACCCACTTGACGGATCTCTTCTTCCTGTTGACATACATGCTCTGCCCTCGGCTCATGTGGTTGCTGGAGTCGCTCAATGACTTGGAGATGGCCCTGGCGAGGTCCATCTGCTCTTTCACGGTGGGATGCACTCCGGGCACGTAGAACGCTGACGACGCGAAAGTTTTCTCTGGAATTTTATGATTACGTATTAATTGATATTCTTAAAGCGTAATATGAAATGTCTAAGTTTGGCACGACCCGCGCACGCGCCTGGCAATGCCGGCTTTGGTGTGTACCATGGAAGTAATAAGTACGTACGTAGTACTTATTACTTCCATGGTGTGTACAGACGGTATTATGAAAGAAAAAATAGTCTTTAATCAGTCTTTTTCAATCTGGAACGACTCACACAACGCCATCTAGTCCGAAAATTTAACAAAACGAGTACTAGATTGCTGATAAATATTCACAAAGACTTTTTTGTCAGTGTTGCACGGGATTCTGTAGCACTGTATCCAAGACCGCGTGCAGGCATGGGCTGCGGCAGTTCGGACCGGTGCATTGCTGTCGCGTCGTTTAAGAAATGCAGCGTGCATGGTATTTTGCACGAACACTGATCTACGACGTATCATAAAGGTTCCCACGTACCTATACTTTCTACAAAAACTTGGTCAAATACTGATTCGGTCCATTTATAGGTCCCACAATAAGTAAGATGTGGGCGAGCTCCCTGACTTCATCTGACCACCAGTGCTTAGTGTAAGTTTTTTATTTATTTATTTATTTATTTATTGTAATGGTTAACCAACAGCATATACATAGAAACATTTAACAAATAAGCAGATAAGGGTATCAATCTTATATATACACAAATTACAGGTTAACACAGCATTCGTAGAGTTAAAATTATAAGTGACCAAACAAAAAAATAAAAAACACAATAATAAGTTTAAGTATAAGTAGGTAATCAAAAAGACTTAACAATTTTATTTCTAAATTTATATTGGGAATCGAAAAATATATCCAAATCTGACTGAGAAGCAGTGATTTCATTATAGGCGGCAGAAATGCGAGGCAAGGGAGAATGTTTAAGGACGTTAGTACGTGACGCGGGAACAGAAAACGTTTTACTTGTGGCTTTTCTGGGTATGTTATATGGTACAGCTAGACTCATTCGATTGATAATTTTTTCCGATTTTATAGCACCGTTGACGCATTTATGGAGAAACATAAGATCTAGCATCTTACGTCGATTACGCAAGGAAACCAATTTAAAGTGATCCAGGCGTTGGTCGTATGGCGATCTGTGCGATATACCTGAGGATATAAAAGCCAGATGTCTGGTAAAACTGCGCTGTATAGTCTCTATGCGTTGAGAGTGAATGGTATAGGAAGGATTCCAGATGACCGAAGCGTACTCTAGGTGACTTCGAACCAGAGAGTTAAATAATACAAGCTTAGTTTCCGGGCGAAAGGATCCAGAGTTCCTTTTGACGAAGCCGAGCATCTGCGATGCTTTTTTTATAACCGAGTTTATGTGTGCTGTAAATTTTAACTTATTATCGACAATAACCCCAAGGTCCCGGATCTCAACCTGCTCGGGCAGCACCTCGTTATTAATATGATAGGAGGAGGTGACTGGGTTCAATCGTCTTGTATATCGTATGAAACTACATTTTTTTGCATTAAGTGCCATACAATTAGATCTGCACCATTTCTCTATGCTACTGAGGTCCTTCTGGATTAAGGCTACATCATTGTCTGAATCAACTCTCATGTATAGTTTGAGATCATCTGCAAAAAGTGCAAAACCGCTATATGCAATGCAATTTGTGATATCATTGATATAGGCCAGAAACAGCAGTGGGCCCAGGTGGGAACCTTGCGGCACGCCAGATTTAGCCACGAATGCGTCGGATTCGTAACCCTTAACCACAACAGACTGCGACCTATCAGCTAGATACGACCTGAACCAGGTCAGAAGTGAGCCGTGAATACCGTATGCTTGCAGCTTTTGAGCAAGATGCAGATGATCTACTTTATCAAATGCACTACTAAAATCTGTGTACACAGCGTCAACCTGATGTCCCTGGTCCATTTCGCATGCCAATTCCGATACGAAGTCCGTTAAATTAGTTTGCACGGAGTAGCCGCTTCTAAATCCATGTTGGTCACACGTAATAAAACGTTCCAGGTGGCGATTAACGAGAGGGTACAGTAGAGATTCAAAAATTTTAGATGGACATGAGAGAATAGCTATAGGTCTATAGTTTTTAACATCTTTCTGGTCCCCCTTCTTAAGAACTGGTACAATCCTGGATTTTCTCCATGTGATGGGAAAGCAACCCTCTGCTAGTGAAGCATTATAGATTAACATTAGTGGGAAGGCCAGCGCAGACGCGGCTCGTTTAAAGAAGACTGGAGGTATTTGGTCTGGACCCGCTCCCTTTTCAGGATTCAAACGCCTAAGTTTTGATAAAATGTCAATTTCCGTGAAATGAATGTTACCGCTAAGTACATGATGATGTGTTGACAAGGTGCATTGAAGATCGGAATGATTTCTGGAATACACGGACGAAAAATGGGTGGCAAAAAGGTTTGCGATATTTAAGCCATCATTAGCAATGACATTGTCGAGGTGCATAGATGCTGGAAGCGATAAGTGGTTGTCACGTTTCTGTTTAATATAACGGAAAAAGAAATTACTATTACTTTTAACAGCCTCCTCAATTTTCCGTTTGTAATTACTATAGCAGGTATTAAATAGTGAATTGCCCCTTGTGCGAAGAATTTCGTATTCTAAAAGATCCCGTGGATTTTTATATTTTTTGTATCTAAGTCTAAGTTTTTCTTTCTCTTTAAGTAGTTTTTTCAAAGCTGGGCTAAACCAGGTCGGTTGATCTCGTCTTTTCGGAAAACGTTTTGGTACAAAAAGTTCAATATATTTATTAAGAGTCCTATAAAAGACATTTACCATCTCCTCGCAGTCACCGCACCCAGAAAACTCCAAACACCAATCAATATCCTTCAATTCCCTTACAATACTGTCGTAATCAGCTTTAAAGTAATTGTATGTCACATTAGAGTTACCTCGCAGAGTTTTATGACTTACAAAGTTTACAGAAAGAAGAACACCCGGATGATGAGCGTCTAATTTGCTTAAAAGATCAGGAGGAGATGAGGCCGTACAATTGGGAGAATTACTAAATACTAAGTCCAAGATTCTACCATTGCCATTTTGTATGTTGTTATACTGATATAAATTGTTTGAATGTGAAAAGTCTATCAGAGCACACTCCATATTGCTAGTATAATTGGAGGGAATCATGTAGCAACTATTTGCGTCCTTGGTCCATTGTATCTTTCCCTGATTAAAATCGCCCAGCACGAGAGCACTATCAACCATTTCTAACACATTGGTTGTGTTTTCTAAAAAAATATTTAGTGCGTCAAAACTAGGCGGAGAGGGCAAATAAACTGCACATAACGCTAGCTTTTTGGAAATCCAGTCATTGTCAAGGTTTATTGTTACCCATAAATCCTCGCAGGCACTTTCCCATTGTGAGATTCTAGAAGATTGGAATTTTCGAGAAACCGCTATTAAAACACCACCCCCGTCCAGCTTCGACCCGCCATTACTATTTGGTTGACGTGCTGTGCGATCCCTGCGATACACTAAATATCGATTGTCAATAAACTCGCCGTCTAGAATACTACAGTTGAGCCATGTTTCCACTAGCACTATCACATCGTATGAGCATTGGAGAATATTCGAATATAGGTCTTCTGTTTTTGTTCTTAAACCTCGTACATTTTGGTAGTAAACATCAATCATTTATACTAAAAACCAATTCAACTATAATAGTATTAAGCGATAAGATTGATGCTGTCTAAATTGCGGATTAGTATGGACGGACTAGTTTCGTTCTTCCTGACAAAGACGCGGCCGTTGCGAATCCAAACAAATTTATAATTTTTGTCCTTGGCTGCTTTCCTTGCAGCGGCGTGAATATGCTTGTTGGTAGGCGTGAGGTGTTCCGACACATATACAGGTGAGTCAGCGCCAGCTAAACCCAGGTGGTGCGAACTTAACTTTTTATCAGGATTTTTTTTATTGAAATTTTGAACAGCAGCCAGTAAAGTGTCACGTTGTCGGGGGCTGCGCAGTCTGACAACAACAATGCGTGATCGGTTACTTTCCTTATTAGCTTTGGCGACCCTCGTAGCCTGCGCAATGTCGTCTTCAACAATGGGGGCGCCAACAGTTCTGGCTAGCTGCGCCACGCAGTTAGGTAGATTTTCAGTGCGATGCTCGGGTATGCCGTGGATTTCTACGTTGTTTTCACGCTGATGTTGTTCAGCCAGATTAAGTCTCGTCGAAAGATCATGTACTGTCGCAGTCAGTGTCGCGTTTTCCGTTTGCAACCGCGTTATTACAGCAGAGCTCTCTTCTTGACGTTTCTTCAATATTTCTTGCTGATCATTCAAGAAAGACAGGGAATTCTGAAATTCCGAGATCTGTTCAGCGATCTGGTCAAACTTAAGCGACACCGCATTAGCTACCGTTTTTCGGATGTCCTCAGCTACTTCTCTTTTAAAGGAATCCAATAACTCTCTGAGAGTCCTGTTCGTCACAGGCGAGTCGTAGCTCGCGTCGTCCGGCTTAGATCCCCGTGTAGATTTGACACGATGAGTAATATTGTTCGCCTCGCTTTCCGTGATCCGCTGACCCTTGGAGCTGTCTCGAACGGGGGTGTCATCCCTTGTACGTTGTCTGGGCTGAGTCAGTGAGCAGGCTGGACATACCCATGATTGCTTTTGCTCAGTTGTCAAAATCTTGTTATTTTCAGTCGGATACGAACATTGTATGTGATAATTACTCTTGCATTTAGAACACAGTAAGACACCAGCAGAGGCCTCTTTTGTTGCACAGCAGGCGAACTTCATAACTTAGTCGTGTGCGATTCAGTAAAAATATATAATTTTATAATTCGATACCATGAATAAGAATATAGAAAACAATTCCAGCACCACAGTGATAAAGGTCTGTCATTCGCGCACCGACCCGTGACTTGTTGTAGTATTTTGCTAGGTCTGTGAAAAACGGAACGTGATTTGTAGCACTATTCGCTTTCTATTACTGGCAACACAGGATAAGCGAATGTCACTGCCTACCACTTGCTGTACGATGAATGTCACTCACTAGTACCAACTAGTACCTACATCGTAGACAGAGAAAACTATAGACAGCTACTAAGCGTGCCGCTGAAAGGGACAGAAAAAAAAGTACATACTAGATTTAGAGTTGCCAGGTAAGGATAAATTTACCCCAAACTCTCGATTTCCTTTTTGTATGTATAAAATTGACATGCTGATACTTAGTACTTTTAAAAGTTTTTAATCCATTAATAGAACTAACGAATACTTACCTATTAGTTTCAAAACATCGGGGACAAATCATAAAAATGAATGCGTGCGGATGCCAATAGATAAGTATTGGTAGGTAGGTATTATATTATATGTATGTACACTTCAAGATAACAGGCATTTTTCAAATTCTCACTCATGAATTATATGTAAAAAAATAATGCGAAGACTGTCTCTTGAAAACTGCCCGTTTATTAAAGTAGTTTGTAGGAAATAAAATGAAAACAATCTAAAACATTATAGGATATTTTATTTTTATTATATTCACTAATTCGTCTTGATACCGCGAGTGACATTGAGTACATAAAAATATAAAAACTTCTGTGATTTAAAACATATAAAGTATTGGAGTAGACTTTACACTAAATCATGGAGTTTGTTTTTCCCTTTTGAGTGGTAATTTCATGCAGTGGTTTTTTTTTTTTAAATTAGTTTTTAATAACAACTAAAGTTCTCATTTATTGGCCTTGGAAAAGTACTAATTTCGTGTGAACATTACGGATTATCCCTTTCGGTATAATTTTTTTTTTACATATTGTTGAGCTAAGTTTTGGGATCCAATCTGTTCTTCTGGTAGCCGCAATCCACAAACTACGCAGCTTCTGGTAGCCGCAATCACAAGGAAATCTAAAAATGACAAAACAAGATAAGGATATCGATATGATAGGGGGCAGCATTTTTTTTCTAGAAATCTCCCCTTCTTTTGGTCTCATCTTATCTAGGGGGGGGGGGGGGGGCACTTACGAACACTTTTGGTCCTTTGTACCAACCCCGTGCCCCTGAGAAATTTGCAGTTTTGAAAATCCGCTTTTTTTCCAAATTCAAATCAAATCAAATAGTTTATTTTCATAAAGTTTGTTTACAAATAAATGGATCCTGGTTCTCGCACTAGGAAATTGCGTATATCTCGAGAACGGTAGCGCACGGGGTTGGTGCAAAGGGCTAAAAGTGTTTGCAAGTGCCCCACCCCCCCCCCCCCAACTCAATGGAACCCAAAAAATAAGTAAATATAAAAAAAACTTAAATTTTTGTTAAAAAAATAAATTGTCTCAAAAACTTTTTTTCATGTTTTCTTGGCGTCTCATAGTGCCCCTAAGCCTATACTCCAACTCTACTTCCTTGCCCCTAACGCGACTCTGACAGAAAATTACCTATTTTAGAGAAAATTTCCACCAAAAAAAATATAGCAACACTGACTTGAAAGGTTATGTTAACAAAAATGTTAAAAATCTCACGTATTTTTCAAAATCATGATGAAACTTGATATCATTCGTCGAAAATAAACCAAAATTAGTATATTTAACTATGATAAATCGTAAAATAGTCGGGAATAATGTCTACTTACGAATGAAACGACAACCCACTAATTTTTCTCTCACTATCACTTTTACATCCCATTAAACTGCACCGCACCATTTTCTACAGATGCAATCACCTCCAGGAACTTAATTAACACAAAACAGTTATTCGTAATTGAATAAACAAAACAAAAACTTTAAAATTAGATATCACCTGCAGCAAACGTCAAAGTTTGTTTAGCAATTATAGTTGCTGGCCTTGAAAAAACCGGCCACGCAGTGAGGGACAAAAAAATATTCTCTTTGTCTCTTTTTTTTAACAGCCATGCGTATATGACCATCCTTTTCTATTGTAAGTGAAATAAAAAACATCCAGCAGTCTATAGTTTTCTCTGTCTACGACCTACATCAAATGTAATAATTATCACGTTTTACCGCCAGATTTTAGTGTCACTTTTCACTTCACTTATTCCTCAGTACAAAAACCGTGTTATTATCCCGATGCAGATGATATGTATCAATTTATTTTCACTATTTCGGTATAAATATGTGTTATAATGATAATTAAGGTAATTTTAGCCACTATTACTATTTTTTGAAGATTAATTATAAGGATGCGTTGTTATCACTTTGACAGCTGTCAGAAAGCTTTTTGTTCGCGTTCAATCATATCGACGTAAACAACCCGACCAAATAGGGAAGAAAGAAACTCTCATGTTGTGATTTTATAAGGCGCGTGCGAAATTTTGTGGTTTCCTTATTATTTATTATTTAACCTGAACATGAGCCAGTCCGCGATGTGCAAATTCTGTCAAGACGAAGAAGAAAGTGCCATGCACATTCTCTGCTCCTGCAGACTACTCATGTATAAAAGAAGTATATACATAGGAAAGCATATTCTGCTTCCAGAGGAGATACAGTAGCTCTCTGCCCAGCACATCTGGAAGTTCCTTGAAGCAACCAGTCTGGACAGGGAAATTTTAAATAAAGGGCACTACAAAAGATCAGTAGGTAATGGTAGAAGCAGTATTATAAAGCCCACATCAACAAATAAATAAATAGTGGCCTCCATGCTCACATTTTGAAGTTAGCAACCCGGCTATGTTGGATATGTAACACGCGTCTGGCAAATCCATACCTACATCCATGGGCAAATCTAAATTTTTTGGTGTGGTCGGCTTATAGAACACGTTCGACTGTGACCATTTGGTCTCTCTAAGGCTAAAAAACTGGACACAGAATATCTTACCGAATTTGCGGTCTTTCTTGATGAGATGCTGGTCAGCATCAGGCGCTGGTGTGAAGATCTTGTTCAGGTCTATATCCTTTTCCCCGAGCATCGGCTTGTTTTCCAAGTCTTCCTGTAATCACATATCATTTATTAGATCTACATATATTTTATAAGCCAATGAATCATCATTCCGTGTATTACTAAGTTTTATTTGACATGACGACCTCCGTGGCGTAATGGTTACCACGCCAGACCGCCACCCAGGAGGTCCCGGGTTCGATCCCCGGTCGGGTCATGATGAAAAAACGAACTTTTCTGATTGGCCTCGGGTCTTGGATGTTTATCTATATATGTATTTGTTATAAAATATAATATCGTTGAGTTAGTATCCCATAACACAAGTTTCGAACTTACTTTGGGGCTAGCTCAATCTGTGTGAATTGTCCCTAAATATTTATTTATTTATTTGTATTATTGTTTTTTGATTTAGTGCAATAAAATGTATGTATTGTATAGTATTCTGTAATTTATCTATTTCTCTTCCTTAGTTTGACAATGACAGCATCAGATGCGTCATTAACTTTAAAATTTATTTAATTAGATATCTATGTATTTATAGTTCCTACATGTTTTAGAACGTTTACATGAAAGTTGCAGCAACACATTTTAATCTTAACGTGTCTTAACTTCACATTAAGTCACATTGTCAAGCTATCTTTTCTTCTTCTATAATATAGCAGTGATATTTAATGTAACATTACTTTATGCTTTTGTGCAACTAACCCTCATGAACGTTTAAATGCCTGAACTATATCTACCTAAATAAATAGATATATATCTATCTACCTAACTAAATCCTTTGAAACTGGCACTCTTTAATTTACAAACAAAAATAAGGGCGGGTGCACTCCGGGAGTGCCGGCAGAAGTGTAAACTTAAACATCAAGAATCTTACGCTTTTTCGATCAGGCTACGGATCTAACGCAAGTTTAAATTTTTTAATCCATCTAAAAAAAAAGTATCAAGCGCCGCTAAAGAAGTTTTCACTTCAAAAATAATGTTGTTAGACTCAGCTTAGCACAGTGCCACAGTGGTGCTAATTCTGTTGTACATTAGACTAAACTAATTTTGACAGGACTAAAAGTGTTCCTATCCTTGTCACTAATTGTAAACCAAGGAAGGACAAACAACACCTTTGGTCCTGTCAAAATTAGTTTAGTCTAGTTAAATGTACAACAGAATTAGCACCAGTGTATAACTAGCAAAACCCGCGCAACTTCGTTTGCGCGTTTTCCCGCTTGTATGTATTAGACAAACGTTCCTCTTGAATCATTCTATCTATTAATGAAAATTCCATTAAAATCTGTAGACTAATCTAAAAGATCTAAAGCGAACATACAGCGGAAGAAACGTAATTTTAAGTATAAAAAAACTATGTAAAATGTTAGAAACATCGACATAAAACATGCACATAATCAAGTAGATAACATTTAATCTAATAATAACAAGCCCACCACACAATCCCACCAGTGTGTCTCCTGTAATTTTCGCGTCATGAAAACACGCTCTAAAGTCGGGAACAACGGCAACCACAGATGGACTAATTCACAGTCAGGCTCATTAATGCCCCAAGCACTACCCCAGGGGAGGACTACAGCTCTTTGAGATTCTAGTATTAAAATTATGAAGACTTGATGCCCGCTTTCACCAGTTCTGTCACTATGTTGAACTCCTTGTTTTTGGTAAGTACATGTATGACATGTATATAAAATTATTGATTTTTAAAAACCGTATTTTAATTCATAATTTTGTTTGTCTTACACATACCAAAAACAAGGATTTGAACATTTAAAATCGCGTAAATTTTTGTTTTGCTCGGTGGTCCCCCTCTATCTACGAAAGTAATAAGTTTAGAAAGTTGAAAAAAATCATATTAGTATTCCATGTGCTGAACCTTCAATGAGAACTATTTACGGTTAAGTAGGCTCTAGGTGGCTCTAATAGTTACCGAACCGAATACCGAGTACCGAGTAATAGCATAGCCGACGAACTGCAAGCAAAGCGTAGCAAATACGGAACCCTACATTGTGCGTGGCCCAAAACGTACTTGCCCGGTTTTTTAGGCATTGTTGGTGAAAATGGACATGATAAATCAATCTAACTTTGGTGGGTGACATGTACAAAACTGACAATTATTAAAACATAACTAAATGTAAAGTATTTGATTACTGCAACAATATAGACATCTTAACAACATGATATTTACAAGTACATGAGACTATATCCACATTCATTATATCGTGGGGCAGTCTTACGAAGGGTAATTCCGGAGGCTGCACTGGCGTCTCACGGGATAGCTCACCATCATTCTGTATAATTTATTATTTATGTTAATTGCTTACAAATAGTATTATTACCAACAACTTACACTATGTTTAAGAAATAAAATAAATATATTTATTATAATCTATAATGTTTAGGAAATTGCCCGGCTGACTATCAACGTATAATCAAGAAAACTGTTTGGAATTTAAGTTTATTTTCAAATGTTTCTCACGATTCCGTTTCTGGTTTTTTAAGGTTTGTAAAATACACTAGTAGTTATAAAAATTTTAGTCGCATATATGTGTGCCGCCGACATGCCCAATATATTATACATAGATTAGCAAATCACTGGATTTGCTGAACTGAAGAATATCAATTATTCAGGTACAGTCAACAAAGGAGTTGACTGACCCCCCTCTGAATATATGATTAAAGATTTCTAGATATTGCGTGAAGGGAATTACTTGAAAATTTGTAATTACATAGTACAATATGAATACTATTGATAAATAAAATTTCAAGTAAATCCCTTCACGGAATATTTAGAAATCTTTAATCATATATACAGAGGGGGGTCAGTCAACTCCTTTGTTGACTGTACCTACTGCGTTAAAAAAAATACTTTGAAATCTGCAACAAAATTTAGCTTGGCGGCGTGATTTAAAACAGACTGACGAAAAGAACGCAGAACATGTATTCTGTTACTGAAATATTTGATGAAACTCTGACCACCATAGTATCTTGTAACTTATCTTGTAGATATAGTATCTTGTAGATACGTAATTCAAATATTTGGAAACGTGTCTGAACTCTGAAGTCATTGCTTAGGAGTTTTTGTTGTTTGTATTGCGTTCAAACCTAAATAATAAAAGCATTTGACGTTCAGTTTTGACTGAGTGAGCTCTTGGCATGCTTCCAGCGGGAATCGAACCGGTTGCCAAATCCACCAGCAACAGTCGGCTTTACGACACTAATCAGGCCAACGCTATAAACTAACAGTGAGCGTGTTTTGAAAAATTATAATTATTTTTTTTATTAATTAAAACTGTCAATCATTTTTAATTCTTAATTAATTTGATGGTAATTGACATAAACATATTGGAAGAGGTGTCGAAATGAAAGAAGTGTGCAGGGTAGACAACCAAGACTAAAGATTGTGATGCTAATAATGTAAGCATCATTATGAAACTCAGGAGCTACCAGATGGTGGTGCCTCCCCTACAAGTAAAGTGAGAAAGATATTTTTTCGCGCTCACCTCGTAATGTCGAGTGTCGTTAGATAGGTCTCTTAAAAACATTGAGGGTGTGGGAATAACATTTTTCGATACAATTACCCGTTTAGTAACTAAGTATTTACATTTAAAGTTCCATTTTTCATTTGATACCGCCCCGTAGCTTCTAAAGTATTGATCCGTGGTAAATAAATTGTATTTGAAAACTTTTGTCAGAAGTAGTCATTAAGCTATTTGTATAGATTTGTGAGATATAAGCAAAAATTAGAAAAAGGGACCTTTGACTCATCCCCCCTACACCCTCAGCACCCCCTCCCCCCACCCTCGAGGACTTTTGGTATGTTGATCTGGACTCCACAAGGTATAACTGTGCCATTTTTCAAGACTACACGAATTATTTCTCCTGATTGCCTATATATGTATATATACATACATAATGGCTTAATTTTCTTGGGCTAATATCTATGATAACTCAGTAGTTAAAGTGAAAATAAAAGAATTTTTTTATGCTCATTAAAAGCCGTTTCAAACAGCAACAGAACAGTTTTTGTCTACTCTGGGTTTTTTTTGTATGAAAAAATAGCTTATTTCACCTTCTTAATTTTATTTCCCCTTGTGTCATTTATTATGTAAAGGTTGACGTACACTTGACTGTGCGATATGACCGTGACCACGAATACGCGGGTTCGACGTCCGGCGCGGGCCAGGTAACCAAGGTGGACAGATTAGACGCGAGTTTGAAAACGAGAAGACGGGTACACTTCGAAATATTGCAGTTAACACACTATGTGTTAGAAGAACTGGTCCTGTGTTAGAGAAACTGACCCACGAACTGAGTAACTTTACAAACGAGGAAACTAAACAGTCCAAATTTTAACTAGTATTCGACTTGTCAGACACTGATAGTCTTGCCCCGGTGGTAGTCCTACCCCACCTGGCCTGATTTACAATAATATATCCGTTTCCCATAACACAAGCAGGTTTAGCCAAGCTTACTTTGAGACTAGGTGGCGCTATGTGCATCCTGATTAATTCTACACATAAAACTGGCATAGAAGCTTTGTTGAGTTTGGTGTCTAGATGGCGTTCTGAATTCGTTCAAGATTATTGATTCACTCATTAAAAATTCAACTTAAATGCGTGGTCGATCATGCCTGCTCATACGTGTTGTATGTGGGTATAGGCAGGTACTAGATTTAAAAGTTAGTCATAGGGCATCGACATTTGAGTTGCGATAAGGCGGTCGTGTCCACCTACTGCTTGTCATGTCAAAAATAACAGTTTAATTTGATCTTAATGATACATACAATGGTCCGAGTAGATAGACAAATAAACACTCAATTTTATCCCAATCTGTCGGTTTTTGAGTGACAAAAAGACACCAAAAGTAGTCTAGTCTTTAAAACGGTTTCATTCTATTATTCTGATGAAGGTGTACATACACACTACACACTTAGTATGTACCTAATAATAATATTAAATCTTTATTTTTAACAAAACAGTTTTACATTAACATGTGAAGGGGAAACCACTTCACATGTTAATGTAAAACTGTTTTGTTTTAAGTTAAGATAAGAAAATTTAAGTTAAAATATAGAAAACCCTACATTTACAAGTAATCCCTAATCACTGGGCAGTAATCGGCTGTTTCAATATAATGTACAACAACCTTAGAGCATTCAAATTCAAATTCAAAATTCTTTATTGTGGAGCATTCACTTATAAATTCTCTGATGTCATCGAGTAAGTATCTCTGATGTACCTACACCTAATCACAAGTACACGATATATTTTTATGTATGTAGCCAGTAAAATGCATTACTGCATGTCCCGCCACTTGGGGAAGTTGAGGATCTGACGGGTTCTCTTCTGAGCCAAATGAGGGGCATACCGACTAAATATCCGACTGTCTGCTTTCTCCGCCTTCACAGTGGCGGGGTCGCGGAAACTGGTGATACTTCCGCGACCCCACCGGCGCGGGTGTCCGTGGACCCATCCCATTTGGGCACAGTTCTACACCTAGACTACCCTTGCACTATTGTAAATCAATTAAGTTATTAAACTAAGGTCAAATAAACAAAAACTTACCAACGAATCGTAATCTTCAACCCTGAAAGTCTCAAGAGACATCTCCTCAGTTTTATACTCAACGTTTTCCATTGAAGATTCCATTTGATATGAGGACTCCTCTTTGAAAGAGGACTGTGTTTGATATGACGTCTCCATTTCTAAAACTGCACTATCACTAGCACTACGAAACCCACGATATTGATTATATTTTTTAGGCCTTGAAAAGTTGCTAATAAATTTCAAGTTATGTGTGTAGACGACAGATTGATAATTTTAATATTTTTTTATCAATCTATCTGACAAACAAGCCATCCGTAAACTAGGTACCTACGTTATATGAATTTCCATTTATTTTGTAACAAAATTCAAAGAATTAAAATATTTTATTTTGAGACTAGGCCTTCACACTTCCTCTCGTCATACATCTTTAACATTAAATAATTAATTCTAATTAGCACATAACTAATTAGTATATAAACTACCACTACTTCGGAAACTAACAAAATTGACTACTGGGAAAAGAAATGATAAAAAAAATCACGTAATGAACCACTTTCATTTGAAATTTGAATTTAGAGTAAAGTCAATCACTTTTTTTGACCTCTCAAAGTGAAATGTATAATTTACAGATGACTTTATAAATTGAACTTTTATGCAACAATATAGCCTTTAAACTAACTATAAAACTTGAATATCGTACCGCGCGTTCAAACAACGGATTCGAGACTGGCTATCACAATTAAAATCGTATAAAGATTTTTTGACAAAAATAAAATGAGCCTACAGCAGTTGCCAAAGCCCCTTCCTATATAATTAGATGCATCGAACAGGGAAACTAAGTAGGTTAATTCACTCGCTTGTCCGTCCGTACGGGAATAAACGCAGCCGGTTTAAAAATTTAACTTTTTTTTGTTTAAGTACAGGCAGCTGAAGAGAAACCTTGCCCCCCCCCCCCCCCCCACACGAAAAAAATCTAATTCTTACAATGAGGTTTTTTTAGGTAACTCTAATCAGATTTTAATGAAATTTCATCGAATACAATTAAAATATTTTCTCATACAATGGACGTATAATCACGTCTTTATAAAATATTTCTCTTTCTCTTTCATAACTCGTTTACTGCAGATAAAGAGACCCATACAGACCTCAGTTCAGTACACAGACAATACAGGCAGCTGAAGAGAAACCTGCCCCCCCCCCCCCCTTCCCCCCCACGAAGAAAATCTAATTTATACAATGAGGTTATTTTAGGTATCTCTAATCAGAAATTTCATCGAATACTAGACGTAATCAAAATGTACATGTTCTCATACGATGGACGTTTATACACGTCTTTATAAAACCTCATTTCTCTTTCATAACTCGTTTACTGTAGATAAAAAGAGACCCATACTGACCTCAGTGCACAGATGGCAACAAAGAAATTATGGCGCAGCATGAAATGGATTTTAAAAACGGATAACTTTAGATAATATTCATTGGCAACAAGGCAGCTTGCTGAGAGCAATCTTTAAAATTTCTGTTTAGTGTTTCTTCTGTGTGTTTTAATAAACACAAACAATTGATGTAGTGTGAAAACAAAGCTGAGCCATCGTGGTAAATAAAAAAACGTATCTACCTACTTGGTAGATACGTTTTTTTATTTACCACGATGGCTCAGCTTTATTCATGCCAATAACCCAAGTTACGACCCACACAGTAACTTTTAATTATAATTTGAAATCTTTATCCTCAAGTTTCCAAATACTTTGGAATTGTGGAAAATCCTAAAGCTTTCGTAAAGATTAAATTGTTGCAGAGGACAACGGACATAACCATCACAAAGGATCCTCTTGTAAAAGTTAATCCTAATGCCTGCTAAAAGTCCTAACTCCTTCTTATCTATAATAGAACATTAATGACAAAAATACCGTAACTGGGTTTCGTTCGCCATTACTTTTTCCAGTGGTCATTTTGCTTTGTTTCCGAAATGAAAAAATATTTGTATTTTTGTGTTTGTAATTCTATGGGCTACATTATATATTTTTTTTAAATTAGGGATCCCTTGTTAAAATCATGCGAAGCGTGTTGTACATAATAATATGTACATAATAATATGTACAACACGACAAGAGAATTTGTCTGTGAAGAACTACACTCTGATTAAAAGATTTTCATATCATTTCATTTGCTTTCATTTCATCACTAGATTCAGTGGTTTCAACTTGTTAGATCAATCAGTCAGTCTGGTTCTCCTGTTCGTTGTGTCTGCCAGCTTCTTCTTTTATATAAAACAAATAATGTTTACCCAAATGCGTCACAACATGAATAACATCATCGAAAACATTAACTCTGCCAATACTTTGATAGCGTGAACAGATTAGAACGAGTTCAAGGAACACTTTAATTTTTACGTCTGGATCAGAGCCAGAACCATTAACTTTACTGGAGTACATGTACTAGAATGTACTTGATGTTATTGTACTAAGGAATAGGTATTAGTAGGTTAACATTTATATGTTGTCCTGAATGAGGTCACCTTCTTATTATTAAAATCAAAATTTATTTATTGTGTGCTTCGCGGGCACTTAGACACGTGTTTTATATATATTTTTTTTTAATCAACCAGCGGAATGGCCATTGACGAGAAGAAATGCCAAAATAAACTCTGTCAATATAGGTCTCTTTTCCATCGCCATACAATAAAAGGTTATTGAGTTTATTTAACTTCCCAACAATTAAATTTTTTGCAGGTGAACCAGTTTTAAATGGCGGAGAGTGCAAAATTTACTTTGATAATATTGGGACACTTGCGGTTAACATTGAAAATCATAGATGTGTCCAGCAAAAAGTACTGCTTCAATATCTGACATTGGATATTCTGGACCATGCAGTCATTAGGATTGAGCCTTAAGGCACCCCAATTTCACATTTATACATTGATACCTCTGCAGAATCACCGTCTCTCTGACAAACTTTCTTCACCCGTTACGATCTTTAGCTGATGGCTTTGTGAAGCTGTGTTTCAAGAGAGTATCGAATTTGGTCAGTCTATCTTGTCGTCAACCTTGCCTGTCATTTATTGTTTAAATTTATTATGTAAATATGAAAAGAAACAAATTTTAACTACTTTACACTTGCAGTACAATTTTGGCTCTTATGGCATAGAACTTAAGACCGGCTCTTGACTGTACCTAAATATTTTTCTCGTTTTATCAGAGTTCTGACTTTTTATTCCAAACAGTTTCAAGATTATTTAGTACTTTTATGGGTCTGAGCAGACACGTGTCAGTTGCAGCATTTAGCTGTTTAAATTGCCGGTTTCCGCAACTATGATAAGCGTGTTTGCTGAAGCCCTAAAAGTGCATATTATTTATTAAATGTAATTATACCTAATTCTCAAGTAATTTTCTCATATGTGTTAGTACCACATAAAATAAGCTAATAATAATGTTAAAATTAGAAATAATACATAAAATACCCATAAAAAATGCGGGCTCCAGGATTGATCCTTGCGGCACACCTTGCGTGAGTGTTATTTGCTCTCAACTTATACTATAGGAATAAATACACTTACCCAACTTACAGGGAACAATTTATAACTGAGGTTCGTGAGGAATTCTTTTTTTTGTGGATCATACATGTCCGATGGTTTGAATCCACGCTTTGTGACCAACGCGCTGTTGACCGAGGATGAGCTTTTGACATCGTCGTAGCTGTCCCGATGGATGATCCTGTCGTTGATTCTGTGCACGCTGGACATCTTGTTTGAGGAGTATTGGCTTTCGCTTATCGTCATCATTTTGTTGCAATTTTATTTCACTTGTTCACTATTCTACAATGTTCGTTTACTGTATTCGCGTTTCTATTTTCGTCTTGTTTACCAATGTCGACGTCTAATGAATCTAAATGTGAGTAATGATGTAAATTATTTCGCTGATTTGACTACACAGCTATTTGATTCGAACCTGAAAAGTATTTGATTATTTTTATTGCATTTTATAAAATGTCGTTGATTCTTTGTGGTGCAGTATAAATTTCCGACTCCTTTAAATTTTTATCTTAAACATAACAGCGTTATGTATGTTACTATGTTTTATGAGATATTATCTAGAATAGAATAATTAAATTGTATAAGATTATGAAAAAAGCATTATATGAGGTAGTGTACCAAGAAAGATCTATTTTATCTTCCTAGCGTTATCTAGTTTTTTAAATTACAAATCTAAATCTAATATGGGGTCCGCTACATAGGTTGGAGAAGATACTGATCCAAAACTCAGAGGAGAGACCAGATCTTTCTTAAGACTCTTCTTCCTATCAAGAAAAAGTAACTAGTAACCGGAGAAAAATAACAAAATGAAACAAGAATACGGAAAAACCCATCAAAATAAGAAACCTCAATGGAAATACATAAGAAAAAGACATTTGTACGAATTATCGAGATGTTATTTATATGTGTACTTTACAGAATCTGAAGGTTACAAAAGATAAAGCAATGACGGCACAAACATGAAGGCTCCCCGTTTTAAAACGAAACTATGATTAATCATCCGAACTGGATGAAATGCGCCGTACTCCTAATGGTATTAGGGATGACTAAAAACATCTGTTCGTTAGGGCCTGCACAAGAATTAGGTAGCATTAGGGTTTGCATGGATTGGTACGCTTCAGTTGGCATATCTGTTCCTATATGAATTGTGGTTTATTATTATTAAACAATTTATGATATAAAAGTAATTAAAATTTTACGGGAACCTGTGAAATTAGCTTTAAAATGAATTAAGTAACAAGAAGTTCAGTACAGTTTGTTATCAAAATAAAAATGTTGAATATTTTTTCTTTAGTACCTAAATGGTATGGTAGAGAGGTAACAGACACTGACTATCATCATCTGGTGCTCTAATCTCTATTTCCGAAGGCTATATTGATAGGAGATTAAACAGATGCATAAAGACATATATAGTAATGTAAAATGTTTCCTAATAATGTCAGTGCGTCAAAAAATGTAGTTACAACAATTTAGTTCAGTTGAAGTCGAGTTGTATTATTCCTGAGTCTTGACTAATGATTTTGACACACTTATATATGTAAGCGCTTTAGCACCTAACAAGCAGCAAAATAATGTAATTATATTGATTTTAAGATTCTAATGGACTATTTACAAAATCAAATATGTTTTATTTATTATTGGAATTTCTACCTCTGTACAAGTGTACAGTCTCTTTTGTAACCAGGATTTTAAGAAACATCCATAGATTGACAATAATAATGCAATACTTGAAACATTGATAAAAATTAAAAGTGGAAGACCGAGAAGAGCTTGCACATGGATCAAGTGAAGGAAAGCCAGGTGTCGTTTCTTTTAGACAGGTAAAAGAGCTGGCACAAGACAGAGGAAAATGGAGACTGTTACACTGACAGAGACACTGAAAGAGGCAGCTCTTAAATTAAGAAGAATAATATAATCATTGATATCCCGGAAAAACTACCGCTATCGTGAAAAATACTACGTATCTCTTGAAATTCAAGGAAAAATTAGAAGCAGGAAGTGTTTCTTTCAAGGAAATGTTAGTTTAACAGGAAGTACTTCTTTCCTAGCAAGGGTAAGATATCATCAAAATATATCCATCATTGCAAGGAAGACGTACTCGATGATCATTGCTTATAAAAAAGTCTATAAATTGTACAATGTTCATAAGTGGCAACCATAAGAGATTCCAGTTCTACGACTGTTTATTACAACGGAGCAAGACGCAAAATTGTGTACATAACACACATTAAGAAAATATGCCAAGCAGTGGGAGTCAACAGAAATAATTTCTCTGTTGAAATTCTGTTGCTGTGCGCAGAACAAAGTTTTCTTTTGTTTTATTGCAATATTTTTTTATTTGTTTGGTGCAATAAAATTTCGTCTGAACTAGGATCGTTTGAAGACGTGCATATTGGTAGTGTAGTTTTTTTGTTTACATAAATAATTTTGATTAAATACAGTTCGTTTCTTTTTCATTTTTTAAGCAAGTCAAGACATATGCATAGATACTTTAAAAAAATCAACAATTGGGTCCATTAGATGGCAAAATTCTAAAATGTAGAAGAAGCCTCGACTGTATTTATCAACGTATGTTTCTTTGTGATTAAATATACACAAAATCTTACATAAATTTATGTGAGTACTATTGTTTTCATAGAGCGCTAACTTTTGTTTGTTTTGTAATGTGTATCTGTTGATCCCAATTTTTTGTCAAGTACGTTTTGAATATTAGAAAATAAAATTCCTGTCAAACCCTACCACGTTTACGACATGAAGAAAGTACAATTTTTGTGTTTTTATATTAAACCCTATGTTTAACACAAATATCAACCCCCAAGATAGACACTTGCACTATCAACCGTATTACGTTGTTTTAAAGACGTTATTCACAATGCGTCGGCGGAGACCCGTGCTCACCGCGACTCTTCAGAGAACTAACCAAAATAAGCTCATTGCATAATGCGCAAAAGCTTTGGCTGTAGGTTAACCATATGTTCAGGGACTTTCGGATAATACACAAAAGTAATACAATGTATATCTTACAGATAAGAAAGCCAGAAGTCTAATGCCCGTCCTGATTTCTACTTCCTTTTTTCTTCCTCCATATTTTCTGATTCATTCCTTCAGAGGGCAACGCATCCAAGACTTATGGTGATCCGTGAACTAGTTTGTCCTCTGACATATAAATATGATTAGGTTATTCGCATAACAAGGCAGCCTTATTACTGAAAGCAATCTCTTCGTTAGTCAAAAGACAGACTGTTTGTTGAGTATCTTGTGATTTTCTTTTGGAATTGAGTAGCGATTAAAAAACTCTTCTTGAATTTCAAAGTGATGTGAATAATTCCTATACTCATTAACTCGCTAGCTTTGTATGAGATAGGGAATACTTATGCTAGGGCTCGCTCGTGAAAACGGGACGGTCATCAGAAAATGCAAAAAAAAAAAACGACAATACCGAGATGTAGATTCGCTACCTCTTTCAGATTTGAATTGGATCACCTCAACCTTTTACAGATTTGAATTGGACCGGGTGATCCAATTCAAATCTGCTATTCCAATTAGTAGAGCAATAAGCTACATGGAATTGCTGCTATCTGAATTTGTACTCTTCTGCGATAGAAAAGTGAAAAAAAGTATGCATCTTATCCTCGTTTAGATGACGCATCATAGCCACCCAAATTTGGCCCGCCATCGCGTCTAATTCTGTACTGCGTGCTGCGCGCGCGCCGCCTCTTTCACCATACAACACTACCATTTATTTACATTATGTAAACGTTAGCATCTGTATACTTGTATATGGGGAATAGGGAATATGGGACGGGAATTTTGTTATGGCCTAATTAGATTTTTTCGCAACGTATCATCCATCCACCTGTTTAACATCTTTCTAACAAAACATACATTTTATGTAACGTGAATATCTAAAACTATTTTTTCAATCAATTGATATAAAAAATGTCTGGATTTTTTAGGGTATAGTTTCGCCATGTCCGTCTGTCCGTCCGCGGTCTAGCGCCTAGACGCTCGATGCTAGAAAGCTGTAATTTGGTATGTATACTCATATTAACAATGCTAACAAAGTGGTAGAGCAAAATTTTGTAAAATATTTTTTTTTGGGTGCCTACAGGTAAAGCGGGATTGATTTTTTTTTTTGCACCGACCCTAATTATGTTGTGGTGTATCGTTAGATAGGTCTCTTAAAAACATTGAGGGTGTGGGAAGATCATTTTCCGATACAATAATCAGTTTCGGAATTATTTACATTTATCGTGTCAAATTTCGTTTTGCACGGTGCCCCTCCCCCCCCCCCTCTATCTCCGAAAGACTTTAGAAATTTGAAAAAATTCATGGTAGTTGTCCATATAGTCATGAACCTACAAGGAAAACTATAACGGTTAAGGCGCCATAGGTCCAGCGACCCAAGCGCGATGTCGACCCCGCGCCGCCCCGGGCCGCGCCTCGCGTCACGTTGCGACAACCGAGCGTCTTTTTAAAAGCTTTTATTTAACTTGACCTGTATGTATGAATGTATGTATGTATGTAAGGGTGGAATCTTGGAACGAAAATTTGAACCACTTCCCGTAGACCGATTGAGCTGAAATTTTGCTTAAAACTGTAGATCAGATGACAATACAATATTATGATAACAAAATTACGATACAGCCTTTTGTGTTCCGTTTTTCGTATAAAACAGTTCCGACCAAAAACCTATAGGGTACTTCCGGTTGTCCTAGAATCATGAAATTTGGCAAGAAGCAAGATGATGTAGTACAAGTACAGGAATAAATCTGAAAATCGTAAATTTGTAGTTACTTCTTCTTCTTTAAACAACCAATATAATGTGACCCTACCCTTGGTACATTTTACATTGGTACATGGCTCTTTTATACCGGTTATGAATTAAAATGTATTTTATCTATTACTAGCTTTTCCTCGCGGCTTCGCTCGTTCGTTAATTTTATGACATAGATCTCGTTTGACAACAAAACAACCCATAGCGCGACTTGTGGCGCCATCTGTTGGCCGATAGCATCCCATACAGCGCCCTTTATAGTAGAAAAAATATTTTCCCTTTGGATTGACATACTTTCACGGGTAAAAAGGTAGCCTATGTTGGGCTCTGTACCCCTGACATATACAAATTTTCATAATGATCAACTGATTAGTCAAGCCGTGAAGGAATAACAAACAAACAAACTCACTTTCTCATTTATAATATTAGTATGATAGTATTTATTTATTTATTTATTTATTTATTTATTTATTATACAGTTTACACCATCATTACAGGTCTACTTAACCTAATGCGACAGCGAAACAACTAAATATCAAAACTACGACACAATTATGACACTAATAAAAAACTGAAAAACTATTTATAACTTATTACGTGTAAAGCCGTCCTTGTGAATTCACTCAGCGAACATGAAAATATGTCCTCTATTTCCGCTATCGCGTTAAAAGTGCGCAAAGCGCGCGTGAGCGGCGCCTCGGCCAGCAGGTTGGTGCGCGCGCGCGGCAGGGCCAGCAGCCGCGGAGCGCGCCGCCTTTCCGCGTACCTGTCCGGTGAGCTGAAGTTAATATGCCGCAGTAATTCAGCATTGTGCACTTTTCCTCTCAACAATTTGTGGATATAGCTAACCAACGCAAAGTCCCTCCTAACCCTTAGCTCACTATACCCCACCATACCCAGAACAAATAAATTAGGATATCTTAGGGGATAAAATGGATAGACCCCATATTGTTTCAAGTACAGATACCTAATAAACTTGTTCTGGACTCTCTCCAACATGAGCCTATACTTTTCCTCACGAGGGGCCCAGACCACCGCATTACACTCAAGCAGGCTCCTTACTAAGGCGTTATATAAAGCTATAATCGCTTTGATGTTTGTAAACCCGTGAGCCCTGCGCAGTACAAAACCTAAGTTGCGATATGCTTTCTTACATATATTGTTAATATGCTCGCTAAATGATAGTTCTGTAGTTAGCCGTACGCCCAGATCTTTGACTTCTGTTACCCTCTGCATAACTACCCCCCCAACCTCATAGTTATGAGTCATAATGTTACGCGCACGAGACAGTGTTATAACCGCACATTTGGAGACGTTGAATTGTAACCTGTTCTCCTCACTCCATGCTACTACTCTGTCTATGTCTTTCTGCAACTTCTCACAGTCTTCTGGTTTTTCAATAGGCAGATAAAGCTTTAGGTCGTCCGCAAATAACAGGCACTTAGCCTCCGTCACCACCCTTGGTAGATCATTAATCATCAGCAGGAACTCTAAGGGTCCAAGATTACTACCCTGGCTTACCCCTGATCTTGTAAAATACGGTTCAGACACGTACCCCGCGTACTCCACATATTGCTGCCTATCTCCCATATAACTAGCAAACAGCTGCAAAAGGTGCGGGGTGAAACCGACAGCCGCAAATTTTTTCAGCAAGATGTCATTGTCAACTAGGTCAAAAGCTTTTTTAAAATCAAAATAAGCGGCGTCTACTTGCACCCCACTATCTACCACCGGCACCACGTCCGCCATGTAATTGAGGAGGTTGGAAGTGGTACCGCGCGCCACGCGGAATCCGTGTTGAGCATCTGTCAGTTGCGCGCTGACCTGCACGTATAGGCACCTATGTATGGCCGCTTCTAGCACCTTCGCTACTGTCGACAGCACTGCCATGTACTGCCGGTATGACTAGTATGAGGAGCTCGATGGCGTCGCTGTGTGTCACACTCTAATATGAACACATAAGTTAAGCGACGGTGACCCTAGCCAGCGTTTGGATGGGTTTCGTTATCTCGAGCTTCTTCGTGCTTCGGAGGGCACGTTAAGCCGTCGGTCCCGGCTGTTGTCGATAGATGACAGTCGTTAAGCCAAGTCGGTGGCCTTAGGGCGGTTTGAAAACACCGACCTCTGCCAATCCGCATTGGAGCAGCGTGGCAGAGTACGCTCTAATCACCTTCGATTGAAGGGAGACCTGAGACCAGCAGTGGGATGATTATGGGTTGATATGATGATGATGATGATGACTAGTATGATTATGGGAAGGAACCCTCATGCGCGAGTTCTACTTGCCCTTGGTCGGTATTTTATTTTTGATGGGGACATAAACCCGTTTAGTTTGTCGCAGGGTGACTGTAGTAAAATCAGGAAATTATATAGGTATTCAAATTGCTGGTGCTAGTTATCTATCTATATATATAAAAATGAAACCCGTTTTCCGTTGTCACGACATAACATGAAAACGGCTTGACCGATTTGGCTGATTTTTTTTTTAGAATATTCCTTGAAGTACGAGGATGGTTCTTACGGAGAGAAAAATTTAAAAATTCCCACGGGAAAGCGGGATACACGCAAACGAAGTTGCGCGGGTTTCGCTAGTAACAAATAAATTCATTAGACAAGTACCGCCCCTCGACAATAGATGGCACTGCGAAACCTGTCCAGTGATAACTAAAAAGTAAAAAATAAATTAAAAGTAAAAAAATATATTTAAAAACAAGCTTTTATTTAATTGCGCTAAAAAGAATAAAATAAACTTTTCTTTTAAAATTTTAACTATCAACTTATAACGTCATTACACAATTTATATGACATAAAAGCTTGTCGCGAGATTTACCTGTTTAGGAAAACATAATTATCGAACTAACATTTATTCGTACTACGAGTAAATGTTAGTAATTAAATCTCGCGACAAGCTTTTATGTCATATAAATTGTGTAATGACGTTATAAGTTGATAGTTAAAATTTTAAAAGAAAAGTTTATTTTATTCTTTTTAGCGCAATTAAATAAAAGCTTGTTTTTAAATATATTTTTTTACTTTTAATTTATCTTATCATTGCGCACATAGTGTAAAAATATGCAGTACCGAAACTTTAAGTTTTCTAATTTGTAATAAAATAATAATTGCCTACAATTATTTTTTAATAAATATGAATGAATATAAAATGAAGATTATGAACAACTTTTATTAGGAACCAAATATGAAAAATGAAATAGACATGGTTTTCAGATGGTTTTGGTATGGTTTCGGGATGATTTTCAGATAATTTTCAGATTATTTTTGGATGGTTTTCAGATGGTTTTTGGATGGTTTTGTGATGGTTTTCTGATGTCTTTGGGATGGTATTTCAATAGTTTTCGGATGGTTTTTCAATGGTTTTGTGATGGTCTCAAGATGGTTTTGGGATTATTTTCGAATGTTTTTGGTATGAAACTATCTGAAAATTGTAACTAAATAATGCGATTGTTTACTTATGATTTTAGTTATGGTTACTTATTTAGGTCTAACAGGAAATAATGATTGAAAAATCATTATTTCCTGTTGGACCCACTGCTACGCACAACTAATTTTGGCACAACTAAAAGTATTCCTATTGGCACAACTATGGCACAACCAGATAATTGTCATTAAATAGTTCCCTTTGGTACCACCATTCATTAAGGAAGTACATTCGTGTGCAACACTGTATAAGAGGCATGTTATGGGGTGACTCAGGAATGGTTTTGGGGTGAGTTAGGAATGGTTTTGGGGTGAGTTCGGAATGGTTTTGAGGTGAGTTCGGAATGGTTTTGGGGTGAGTTTGGAATAGTTTTGGGGTGAGTTTGGAATGCTTCTGGGGTGAGTTTGGAATGCTTCTGGGGTGAGTTTGGAAAAGTTTTGGGGTGAGTTTGGGATCGTTTTGGAGTGAGTTCGGAATGCTTTCGCATCAAATGGCACTGATATAGTCGTCACATAGTGCAATCTTCCCACCTTTATCCTTACATAATTATAAAACAAAGTCCTCCCGTGCGTCTGTCTGTCTGTCTGTTCGCGATAAACTCAAAAACTACCTAACGGATTTTCTTGCGGTTTTTACCAACGGATAGCCTGGTTCATGAGGAAGGTTTATGTATAAAATTTGTCAATATTTTGTGTAAATTGGCTGAAATATAAAGATTATTGTTGGGAGTGTCGGAAAAAATCGACCTGCTTGGGAGCTGTCGACGAAAACGCTGTCTAAACCCTTTGAGTTTATACAAAAATTATAGGACATTCCTCTTATTTAGGTCTCCAAAAAAGTCAGCGATAGCATATATTTATCGTTTACGGATAACTTACTATAAAATAAAAATCGATTTCGAGTAATAATGCGGAAATTGGAAACCGATTTTGACGTATACAGTATTAATCCTTATCCTATTAACTACGTTAGTTACCTTAAGCATTTCATGTACATTATCTTTACACCATATAATTTAAATAGATACTTTAGAAGTTATAGGAAAAAATTTACGCGCTTGCCGAAATTAATTCAAGTTCTTTCTATTCTATGCTAGATGGCGCTATTCAAAAGATACATCGCGCCGCTATGGTTACGTTTTCATCAAATATCACGCGAAAACTAAAGCACTTTAAATCTATTACGCTAGGTGTCGCTGTTTAAAAATCAAAACTAATATTTAAAGCTGAAGAATTTGTTTGTTTGTTTATTTGAACACGCTAATCTCAGGAACTACTGGTTCGAATTGAAAAATTATTTTTGTGTTGGATAGTCCATTTATCGAGGAAGGCTTTAGACTATATAACATTACGCTGCGACCAATAGAAGCGAAGCATCAGTGAGAAATATTGCAAAAAAGAGGAAAATTATTAGGGCTTCTGTTGCGTGCGCTGCATAAACGGTTCAAGTTACCGAAAAAATATGTATGGCGCTCAACCTAGAAAGCTGGAATTTTGTATAGAGGTTCTTTTGACAAGAATAAAGATGGGGTTTTATAGAATTCCCACGGGAAAGGGTAATAGGACTATAAGTGTATTATCGCAGGCGCACAACCTAAAAAGCTGGAATTTTATATAGAGATTCCCTAAAAGATGTTGATAAAGAGAAAGACGGCAATTTATAGAATTCCCACGGGAAAGGGAGTAATAGGACTGTAAGAGTATTATCGCAGGCGCACAACCTAGAAAGCTGAAATTTTGTATAGAGGTTCCCTTTTTATGATGTTGACTAGGATAAAGACGGCAATTTATAGAATTCCCACGGAAAAGGGGGTAATAGGACTGTAAGAGTATTATCGCAGGCGCTCAACCTAGAAAGCTGGAATTTTGTTTATGGGTTACCTTTGTGATGCTGACAAGAATAAAGACGGCAATTTATAGAATTCCCACGGGAAAGGCAGTATCTACGCGGGCGAAGCCGCGGGTACAGCTAGTTATAAATAATTTCAAAGACATGATGAGCTTAGTAAAATAACAACTTCTTGTCTGTCAAATAATAAATCCGTTTGACATACACAATATCCGCAGTCGTCATTATACTCATCTCTTATTACAAGTATACAGTGATATCAAAGAATATTTTAGTATAAGTACTATTTTTAAAACGTTGCAAACGTAAGTCGTCTTTGTAGATATAGTATATCGTTTAATTCGCCACTTCCCTAAAATGTTATTTCGCCTAAAATATACATTATTTAGTTCAAACCCTTAAAGAAACCATCGGATAATAGAAAACTACCCCAAAACTGTAAATACTATCCAAAAACAATTGTAAAGCTATACCTATAAATCGAACCTATAAACCAAAAACATTCGAAAATAATCCTAAAAGATTTTCTCATTCATACCATAAACCATCCCGAAACAATCCCAAAAACATCTTGATACCATCCGAAAACCATTGGAAAAACATCAGAAAACCATCTGAAAGCCATTCAAAAACCATCCCAAAACCATCCAAAAATCATCTGAAGACCATCCCAAAACCATCCAAAAACAATCTGAAAACTATCTAAAAATCATTCGAAAACCACCCAAAAACATCTGAAAACTATCCAAAAACCATCCAAAAACCATCTGAAAACCATTCGAAAACCATTCGAAAACCATCCAAAAATCATCTGAAGACCATCCCAAAACCATCCAAAAACAATCTGAAAACTATCTAAAAATCATTCGAAAACCATCCAAAAACATCTGAAAACTATCCGAAAACCATCCAAAAACCATCTGAAAACCATCCAAAAACCATCTGAAAACCATCCAAAAACCATCTGAAAACCATCCGAAAACCATTACGAAACAGCAAAAAAAGTAGTTGTGCCAACAGGAATACTTATTTTGTGCATAATAGTTGGTCCAACAAGAAATGATTCCACACTGTTTTTCCTTTTTTTATTGCATTTGTTACCCATTTTCACCAACAATTATTCTACGTAATCGAATTGCGAGCGCGGCGGTGATGGCGGAAAATTTGACACACGTCCGACGTCGATAAGGTCTGCGACCGGACTGAGTAACGCGAACTCACGCTTTGACTTCGTATTTTCGTGTATAAAATATGATATAAAAATGCCATGTAATCTTTCTAAAGTTATTTTGCATGAATTGACTAGTTCAATTAATAACTAAAAGGATAATTAAGTTTCAAATCTTAAAACGTGTCAGAAGTAAGTTTAAAATAAGTTATTTGTTTTAAAAAAGTGGAATTTTAAATAATTTTTTTTATCGAGTGAAGTAATTCTAATTGTGTATTGAAGATATGATTTAACTAGACAAGGTACTCAAGAATACCTATTATTTTTTTGATTCGTTATTTTGAAGAACTTCATTAAAAAAAATTGTTTTTTCTAGACCTCTTCATAGGTATTTTACGAACCGGTAGCGTCTTAAGTAGGCACTTGCTAGTTACCGAGTACCTAATAGCCAACGAACTTATGAAGTAAAATTTCTTTGACGATAACGTACAAATTTCATAGAATATGGCATTGTACTCATCTGCAAGCAAGAAATGCCAATACGGAACCCTACATTGTGCGTGGCCTGACACGTACTTGCCCGGTTTTTTTAAGTTGTGATACCTACTAGTTAGATGTACTTAAAGGATTGTTGATAGATATATAATACAATAAAAAGGGGTACTTAAATAAAATAAAACAAATTTATAAAATAAACAAATTTTAATTTATTGATATAATAACTAAAAAAAAATATTTTACACAATACATTATAATTAGTATTACACCACTAAGAATAATTATTTTTAAACATATCAAGTGGACTAGCAAATAAAAATTAACTTATACAAAAAACATTTTTTTTTATTACACAAAGTGTCAAAGGAATCTTTTCAGTTTGGGGACATTACTTCTAGACTTTTCGAAATCCCTATTTTATTTTCTATCCAAATCTCTTCGGAGGGTACTCGAGTTAAGAGCCTGTGAGCCGCCTTAGAGGATGTTTTTGACGGACTGTAAAATAGTCCTAGGGACTCTGTTATAACGCAGTTAAAAGTTCCCCCGCGGCACACGTTCCTTTGTGTCGAATTAAACCCTGACTAATAAATTTCATAACATGTGCGCTGATAAAATTTCGCATAATCTCAGTAGCTAACAAAACTCCAATCGTTCGATCACACACTGAGAACACACCCTATTTTAACCCTTCAAATAAAACATCCAACGGATCTCACCGTCCCACTGGGATAAACCTCTCTTCATCGTTAATTAAAAATCTTAACCATTTAGACCACAGAAGAGCTCAGTGTATCACCGAACGGGTCCCTCGAGCCCCCTCGCCAGTTAACCCTTCCATTCATTTAAGTAAGAAACGTTATAATAAGTTATAGTTAAAGGTTAAAATATGGCAGTCCATTCCAATAATGTAAAAGTGAGAAAAATTGGTCTGAATAGAAAACAATGAAACAGGAGCCATATCAACTATACATATAATGCTATGTTATATTAAATTTAATGTCGTACATCGATCAGAAAAGAAGCCGTTACAGTAGAAAAACAATGTTTTTATTTTTAAAAAATTGTCTTATCCTAGGCGTAAAACTAGCAGACCAGAGCTATCTCAAATTTACCCTCTCTTTCATCTGCCCAACATACTTGGCTGTATCGTGGTACGCCTTTGCCTATACGATTTGAAAAAAACTTGACAGTTCCGCCATTTTGTTATGTTGGACAAACAAAATGGCATCCGCGTAACCTTACATAGACAATTACGAATGCGTGTATAGAAATATCTCATGTTTTTATATTTTATGGAATATTTTGATGAAATTGTAAATTAAATATTTACGCGCTGTTATAATAATTAAGATTAATTTGTAAAATGGCGGATTTCTGATATGCCATAGAAAAAACGGGTCGCAGTCATACATTAGCTGGTTATCGTTTTCAATGGCTATGTTTTAACATATATGACACTTTCATTAAACTACATGAGTGAATACATCCAGAGAACGTGGTTCAAACGTCCAAGATTTAACTTGTTGTTAATTTAACCAACGCAATATAATATGAAATTGTCTATCAAACCTTAGTTGTGTAAATAGTTACAGATACTACATAGATACTCGTACATATGCATACTTGAGCACGAAACACACAGACATACTGCTTATTCAATATAGTGATTATAAATATTGAACATACAAGCATGTTCGACGTTCCGTCCTTGTGTAGCCATGTCTCGAACCGCGCCAGCCTTAATATAAACATCTAAATATATGACCTATCTAAGACAGCTTATATAATGAAAAATAAAATATTAGCTCAACTGTCCATCGACTAAATAATTAAATTAGAAAGCCGACTAAGGTAAAATTGTTTACAATGGCTGTTAGTTGCAGCCATTATAAATATTACCCGTTTAGTAACATTTTGTGCTTAATTTCAAAAACGAATACTGCAACATAAAGTTACTTACCTAAACGTAATTGCAGCGCAACATTTACCAAACTCACTGATGGAAAAGTACCTTTACAATGGCTAATTCTCATTGAAATTGTCATTAAGCTTCCATCTCACATGTCATCTCTGTCATACAAAATGAAATGATCGAGACAGCATTTGAGATTTAAACTTGACTGACACAGTTTTTATTATGTGATTATGAAGGAATAGATTTTGTTGCTAACAGGTTAACAGAACGCCGTACGTGTATATCGTATACCCATTCCACGCTAGGCGTATAATAATACGCCCACAACTGCATACGGCGTACAATCAACAATTTTTTTTCAATTTACACATACAGTTAAATTTTTTAATATGTAAAAGTGAAAAGTTGTAAGTAGTGTTAAAATGGCACTATTTCATTGTCCATGCGTCAGACACACAAATATTTGAAGACTTCTTTGAATTCTGCGATGTCGTTTTTTAAGTGCAAGTTTTTTCAAGAGAACGTGCCTATGAGGGCCTAATCTCTGTATAAATGATTTTATCTTTATCTTTTTTAACTTTGGACAAAGTCAAGCAATCAAACAAGCTTTCAAATAAAAGCTGTGTTTAACGCTGGCTTGCATATGATAATGAGCTTGCTACATGTTACTCTGAAGGTGTTACCAGCAACACAGAATGTGAAAGATACATTATGAATCAATACTTAAAAACTACAGCCTATCTTAGAATCTAGAGATGAACATAGGACATATATCCCATATGCTGCTAGGATATTGAAGGGTTAGCCACGTGATGATCAAATACCTTGGTTACTTGAGTATAGTTTATTCGTTCTTAAAAAAGCAGTTTTTATTCAAATATAAAAAATCTATGTGGAATACGCTAAAACACGGTCGGATTACACGCGTGGCGTACACTTATTACATTAGATTTACTGTGTGGGTCTAGTCTCTGGATAATGCTTTTATCTCTATCTCAATGTATTTACGCAATGTACGCCGTTTTGTAAGCGATGGCAGACGCATGCGGACGACCGAGTTTTAGCGTACAAATTACTGCATAATATTAAAATGATCTGATGAATTAGGACTCAAAACATCGAGGAATAAAAACCACACGCGACTTAAGCTGTAAATTCAGTATAAAAGTGCATAAGTACAGTAGAAATTGTGATTCTCATTTCATATACCTTACACTTAGTATCATAAGGACTGAAGTTGTGCTGTTTTAAAAGCTCATTTTTGAATTTTGTGCTATTTTGTTTTGAGATAAAAAAAAGATCTTCAGTATCATATACTAAATATAGGTTATATTTCACGATTCCGACAATTTTGATGAAGTAAACAAAAAAATCATGTCGTGTTTTATTTGAAAAACAAAAACAACATTTAGACATAAATAGTTGTTGTAAATTTAATTTCGAATATACGCCAAAGGTTCGACATACGATTATGTACAGTACAGACAGACAGATTACGTGTTACTCGTATATACGATACAAAATACTTTAATCATAACATAACATGTAATTGTAACATACATTGAAATAATTTCCCGTACAAATAATGCTCTGTTCGTGCGCGTAATGTGCACGCTTCGTGCGCACAAGTTGTCCACACTATAGGAATTTTGTTACATTGCATGCTATGTTACGCAAGTCTGTACGCGGCAATACGTGATAACCAAATAAATTAATACGCGTTGAATTCGCAAAGTACGCCATACGTGAAATTGGCTCTATACGCTGTACGTGTATTGAACGCCTAGCGTATTAATTGCGTAACGATGCTTACGACAACGTTACCCGACTTGATATCAATAATTTAATTTGTATAATTGAAATAATAATAGATTGAATTAAAAAAAACAAATAAATTGTTCTAAATTAATTGATTATACACAGATGTTATATGGAGACAAGTCAATTGCCTAGTACTGTATGAGATAGATACAATCCCAATAATCTTAATAATTAAACGTGTGATTAAAACTAAAATATTAATCATATTAAATAAATTAGTTTCCGTTTACATATGTCCAAAAATGAAATTCACAATAATAAATTACGAATACATACATTTTAATAATAGTATTTGGTTACTATACACTTTAGTTTTTTGATTGTACGACTTGTTTGTGCGATGAAAGATCTGGAATGAAAGAGAAGACTGTTAATGGCTTACTCATATTTTTTTTAAATCTTTACTGTTGTTAATATTTTTGTTGTAATTCAATTATTAATGTAACGGGAGCATACCGCATGCAGCGCAGCACAGCGTGTTGCAGCTTATGGCGTTGTAATCTATGCAATATTATGAGAACGGACACACCAAACGCACGATGCTGTACAGCGCTGCGCAGCTACGCGTCGTGCGTTTGGTGTGTCCTTTCTCATAATATTGCATAGATTACAACGCCATAAGCTGCAAAACAACCCACAGTGCGACTTGTGGCGCCAACTGATGGCCGATAGCCCGTCTCATAAAGCGCCCTCTATAGGAGAAAAAAACCCATAGGAATGACATACTTTCACGGGATAAAAAGTAGCCTTGGTCTCTGTACCCCTGACCATATGTATACAAAGTTTCATAATGATCGGCTGCTTAGTCAGCCGTAAAGGAATAACAAACAAACAAACTCACTTTCTCATTTATAATATTAGTAAGGATTCATTACATAAAATATTTATTATTTTAGGTACTCATTTACAAGAGAAAATGCTCTCTCTTTATATATATATGTTTTGAATTTTAGATAACGACAATTTTAGATAATGATAATAAAAATAAATCCAACTTACCAAGTCACAGAAACGTAAAACAGCAGCATTGGTCCATATGCGAACCTGAAGGGGTGGGGGTCGGGGGTGCTACTCTTACAATAATTACAAGGGTAATATACAATGCGACTTTACACACCGATATTTATATATTCACGCTTTTATCTCATTGGGGTGGAATTGAGACTATCAAATTGACTGTTTGTAATTTTTTTTGATATTATATTCAATTCGGTGCATAAAGTCCTCCTTTACAATATAAAGACAGTTATTTTGACAATAAAATATTAATATAGCGTCATCTCTTTCTACCAATCAACGTGTGACAGAGACAACACTATACATATTTTGATCAGTCAAAACATCCGTAGTGTTTGAATGCCGAACACTTGCAACCCATACATACAACTCAAATACACACACATAACCCGCCCTACTATAAATGCCATACGATTTCAGATTACGAGATTGTGGGTTTTGCGACAACGCATTCAAGAGCCGAAACGTACGCAAAAACAACCCCAATCACATTATACGAAACCCTTATTTACGTCCTACGTACAAATAAATAAAGCAAATTTGTGTGCAACATCCCTGTTAGTTTGAGACGATGAAACATGAGTTTGGTGATGAGCGGAGCGTGCGAACATGCTAGCAAATCGCTATACGCTCAGCTCATGACCGAAGCACACAGGGATCACAAATAAACAGTGCGATCAGAGACACTTTTCGTAATTTACTAAATTACTGCATTGACCGTGTCCATTGAAAATGGATGGACTTATGAGAAAAAAAAGTATTTTTCAAGACAGTAATGTTGTAATGTACAGCGCAGTGTGCGCGACGCACGTATGTTAATGAATAAAAACTGTCAAACAGCCGTAAATGAAGCACTGTGTAAAATGATGCGAGCGTTACCTTACAATATAATTCACGTAATAAAATGATAATCGAAAACCGCTCCCGATGTAGCGTTAGTCTTAGCATTTAGTTTTAAAAACGCTCAGTGTTAACTAATAAGCACGTACCCTTACACACCGCGAGACCAGTCGCCATTTTGTCGGCGCGACGGCGGCCATTTTGTGACGGATCTATTAACCGACCGAATCGTATAGACCGCCTATAACCGTGTAAAGTTATGATGGTATGTGATTTTATACTAAGCGACTGCAGCCGATGGGGCTAAGAGCCAGTTTCTGAAACGTATTTTAATTTAAATTCCACATTAATTCTCAAGCTATCTCTTTTCTTTCTTTAGTATGACAGTGACATTTATAATTTAATGTGTTATTAAAAATGCGATTCAAAAACTGGCTGTATGTAGTTATTTTGCGTCAATTCAGTAAAAGTCGATATATTGTTTATTAGATTTTTTATAACAAGTGTACGTAGTTTCACTTCGACTGTATGAGTGACCTTGCAGAGACCATCAGATCCCATAAATAGTAATCGCGTCTTAAATAGCTTAGTATAAAATCCGTCTAAAGGCGGGTACAGACCTCTGCAACGTTACACGCAATGAAAGAATTTCCCATAGACGTAATGCTCTGTTCGCGCGCGTAGTGTGCACGATTCACACTATGGGAATTTTGTTACATTGCATGTTACGTCGCAGTCTGTGCACACCATTATATACCATCAGAATATGTTACGTTTGTCGTGTATGGGGTGCGGCGTGTCGTGGGAGTGGGTGGGAGTTTAGTTCCAGATGCGCAGGAAGGAGTCCCAGGAGCCGGTGGCCACGGCCATGCCGTTCTCCGTCACGCCGAGGCAGGACACGCGGTTGTCGTGGCCCGCCAGGATGCCTGGACAGATATACATACATTTTTCATTAATTAAATCAACAAAAACATTAAAAAAGAAATATCTACACAATGGGGATCTCCACGCAAAGCTAATTGTAGATGGCAACAAAAACGTTTCGTAGCTGTCAGATTGTTATCGTGGTTCTTTTTTGTGTTTTCTCGTGTTTTTTTTAGCATACTTTGTGTTCTAGACTGACTTTATTATGTATTCCACTTGGAATACGCTTATTTAATTAAATATAAAATATTTTTTTTACAAATATTTTTTTTGTGACGCATTTCTAAGAAATAAATGCACTCCACTAATATTACATCCTGGTACCGAACAAAGTGGCATAGCGGTGTATAATAAAAATAAATAGTCAGTTAAACGATTAAATAATACGTAAATGACAGCTGGTAATAGTCATAGCGACGATGCGCCCTCTGTAGGGATAAAAGCGCAGTGGAGATCCCCATTCACACGATGCCACCTAGTCCCAAAGTAAGTTAAGCTTAACCAGCTTCTGTTATGGGTACCAGTCTACCTGTGAATCCTTAATTTCCGTGGGGAAAATCCTTGCATGTGTTCATACCACATATTTATTGCTGAACAATGGATTAATCAATAGCTTAACAGATATGAATGAAGAGACAGCGAAAGCGATTTTTAATTTTACATAAGCCATATTTTATAATCAAATTGAATGTCATAATAGATTTTACTTTTACATCAAAGTATTTATGTTTACCACGTGGTACTGAAGGGTCCCGCTTCAGTACCACGTGGTCCACTCTATATTCTTTTCCACTAGACTTGGCTCAAGATTTCCAGTGAAATTCAACGATTGTATTTGAATTAGCTTGTCATACCATAATATCGATTGGCCTCGGGTCTTGGATGTTTATCTATATAAGTATTTGTTATAAAATATAATATCGTCGAGTTAGTATAGTATCCCATAACACAAGTTTCGAACTTACTTTGGGGCCAGCTCAATCTGTATGAATTTGTTTATTTATCTCACCGGCGCGCTCGCTCTTCATCGAGTCCCAGACGTTGCAGTTGAAGTCGTCGTAGCCGGCCAGCAGCAGGCGGCCGCTCTTGGAGAAGGCGACGGAGGTGATGCCGCAGATGATGTTGTCGTGCGAGTACATCGCCAGCTCCTGGTCGGCGCGGATGTCGAACATGCGGCACGTGGCGTCGTCCGAGCCGGTGGCGAACGCGAAGCCCGACGGGAAGAACTGCACACACAAAATAATACGATTAGACAATTCAATTCAATTATTACATGAAGCTCGACGACGTCGCTTTGTGTCGCACTCTAATACGAACACGCAAGTTGCAGCAATTTCATGTGACATGAACCAGTAAAGTTTAGTTGAGGCCAATGTCCGGTGGACTTCTTTTAGCTGAAATAATGATGATTACTATTTTATATGCTACTACTAGCTGCTGCCCGCGGTGTTACCCGCGTTTAATTTTATGCATAGCATACGTCTATATCAGATTTCTTCTGGAATCGCGTACTTTTCGGGATAAAAAGTATGTGTTAATCCAAGATATCAGCTACCTACATACCAAATATCGTAAAAATTGGCCCAGCCATTTGAGCGTGAAGAGGTAACAAACATACAAACTTTCGCCTTTATAATATTAGTAGGATTTACTTTCGGAAAATCCTTTCTTAACGTATGCCTACGTCATACAAAGAACACAAACCTACAAGTTTCTACGATCAGCTGTTTAGCCTGTGCGTTAAAGTATGTCTTCAGACACTTTCACACATCCGTCAGTTAAGTCATTTATGTTATAGTGTTTACCGTGACCGCGTTGATGTCCGACTCGTGCCCGGGGAAGGTCTGCTTGCACTGGCAGTCGCGGATGTCCCAGAGCTTGGCGGAGGCGTCGCAGGCGCCCGAGACGAAGGTGCGCTGGTCGGGCGCCAGCGACAGCGACATCACGTCGCCCGTGTGCCCCGTGAACTGCCCGCACTGCTGCCCGGTCTCGATGTCCCACAACGCACTGACAGACACAACACACGTCACCAAATCTACTCATTTCATTATCATAACTGTTAACGACTCTCATTTAATTATGTTTTTTGCCACAAAGTTGTCAAAAAAGCATACGGCCTGCCTGATAGACCCTTGCAATACCGGGGGTATCACTCACTCGTTGCCTCCCAACGAGCGAACTAGCTTTCTCCGAATACATATTATCTATCATATTATCTTAATTTATAGTCCACAGTCAGCTCTAGGTGCTCTCTCACCGGTGTTAAACGTTATTGAACAAAAGGTAATAATCGGTGTGGGAGCTGAAAGTAAAACCTGTTTTAGGGCCCCACACATAACTGCGAATTCGCATCGCATCCCAAATATGTGCGAACTCGGCTTGACAATATCCTAACTTATCAGCGTCGCATCGCACCGCAGTTTTGTACAAATACAAATAATTAATGTTACTGTTTGTTATATAACACCGGTGACATTAATTATTTATAAGACTAGCGTGGAACTTTACTGTGGATCTCCTTCTTTAATTGTATCAATGTAATTGTATTCCAATTATTAGTTTCTTTATTTACATTAGGGTTATTCACTAAGGGAAGAATGGGCAGCAGCATTCTTCTTTAATTGGACAGGACTATCAACTTAACTGCGCTCGTCAACCCGCCTGCCAAGCGTGGCGAGTATTGGCAAAACCCCCCCAAAATGTTAAAGGCATTTGGGAGACGCCTATGTCCAGCAATGGACTTCTTGTGGCTGAGATGATGATGATGAACTCATTTTAAAAAATGTTAAAAATTTGCAAATATATTTTAATACCAATAATTTCATAAAATAAAATCTATCTCACCAAGTCATGTCACCGGAGCTGGTCAGGATCTGGTTGTCATCTAAGAAACGGCAGCAGGACAAGTAGCCCGAGTGGCCGGGCAGCTCGCGGGACACGCGCACGTTGCCCTCGCGGGTCTTCAGGCTGGAACACATAACACAATAGATAAATATTATTGTAGAATCATAACGCCATTTCGTTACCCTAAGGTTGCCTTGAAAATATTGCTTTGAGCAATAAGGCTGCCTTGTTGCATAAACACATGTTTTGTTTGTTACTTTTACTGTTTACTGTATCACTGTGTGTTTTGCAAATAAAGCTTATTCTATCTATCTATCTAACGCCATCTAGTGTCAAAGTAGGCATCGCTTGTACTTTGGGTATTCAGATTGATAATAAATTCAATGCATTGAGAAAAACATGAAAATGATACTAATATTAAGGCGAAAGTTGTGTATATTTGTTACTTCACGCTCAAATGGCTGGGTCAATATTTATGATATTTGGTATGTAGGTAGCTGATACCTTGGATTAACACATATGGTGCTTTTTATCCCGAAAAGTACGCTATTCCCTTAGGATATGATCAAAAGTCTGATATAGATAGACCGCTACTGTGCATAAATATATACACACAAACGAAGTTGCTAGATATATATTCTAGTAATATATATATAGAATTTATATTACTAGAATCACACATTGCATGGTAGTGTCAAAGTATGCATAGATTGTACAGTCAGGTGCACGTCGAGCTTTACACTTGCTGTGCAATTTCGGCTCTTATGTCATAGTACTTAAGAACAATATGTTAAAGTCGACCTGCTGATAAATTAGTACATAGAGAATTACATGAAAATACTAAATTCTTACTTCCTTAGAGCGGTGACGTTACTCTGACACTGACTGTACAGTCAGGGGCATAAATTTGTTGTGACTTTAGTACTGTGCTGATTTTAGTATTGCAGTTTAAATACTGAAGACTCGAGTGAACATAATCAACAATATTTATTAAGGAGTGAGAGATTAGGAAAAGAGGAAAAAAACTTATATTAAAGAAAAATATGGTTCGATGGCGAGAAGGTGAAAAGTGAAGTGACAGTATAATAGAATATAAAAACCGTAAAGAAAAAGGAAACATAATAACTATGTATTTACAAAGAAGTTCTTGTTTAAAAAGAGTTCGGTTTGCCACCTCCATAAATATGTAATCACTTTAGCACCTTGTCACTATAACATTGTTGAGATGTTCACTCAAAAGTAATTAAAATGATATACGAAAGTGACATGTTATCCTATGAAGTCAGTGAATCAGTAATTCAGTCAGATGTTTTTGAATATTCTTGTTCTGTATATTGAGCGACTAGCTGACCCGTGCCCACTTCGTTGGGCATAATGTTAAAAGCCTTTTTATTTTTTGGTTTTTTATATAACCTATGACACTCAGCAATAATGTGGCTTTCTATTGGTGAAAGAATTTTTAAAATCGGTTCAGTAGATCCCGAGATTACCCGTTACAATTTAACAAATACACAAACTTTACCTCTTTATAATATTAGTATAGATTATACTTTTGAAAAAAAATACCATTACAAATTTTGAATAATTTCATTTCTCTTTTAAAAATATTTTCAAAATAACATTAAAAACAATTTTTTTTAAAAGCGTTACCTGTAAATGGAGCAGATGTTGTCCAAGCCGCCGCACGCTACGTACGAGCCGGACGGTGCGTACGCGCAGGTCATCACCCACGACGACCTGAGCGGGATAGCGTGCACCTTGTTCGTCGTGTGGCTGTCCCATACGATCAGCTTCCCGTCCTGACTGGCCGACACCAGGTTCCTGGGAAATAAATAAACAAAATAAATAAATATATAGGGACAAATCACACAGATTGAGCTAGCCCCAAAGTAAGTTCGATACTTGTGTTATGGGATACTAACTCAGCGATACTATATTTTATAACAAATACATATAAAGATAAACATCCAAGACCCGAGGCCAATCAGAAAAAGATCGTTTTTCATCATGACCCGAACGGGATTCGAACCCAGGACCTCCTGGGTGGCGGTCTGGCGTGGTAACCATTACGCCACGGAGGTCGTCAAAGAGGTGGGCAAGTCGCAAATATAATTCAAGTGTTCTAAACATTTCATGAAGGGATTCACTCGATTTTTTATTTACCAATAGTTTCATATTGTACTATGTAATTACAACTGACAAGGGTTCATAATGATGCTCACAAAAATAAGCTACTCTGTAAACTACCGCACCTGCCTTTTTTTTCAACATCACGCAGAGAAACAAGCAAACGAGCGACCAGATGTAAAGTCACCGCCGACTACGAACATCATCAGGGGCTCGATTCTACTAACACAAATGCACCAATTGACTCTCAATGGTGTCTCAATCGTGACTCAATAGGATGCCGATAGTGTATCAGTGGAATAGTTTTTTATATTTGTTATGGACTTAAATAATAGCATTATATTGTTTAACTTATTATTTAAGTCCATAACAAATGTCAAAAACTATTCCACTGATACATTATCGGCATTCTATTGAGACACGATTGAGACACCATTGAGAGTCCATTGATGCATTTGTGTTAGTAGAATCGGGCCCCTGGTAGCTTACTTAATTGTTTGCCCGATGTATGACATAAAAAAAGTCTCCAAAACTCTACATGGATATACATGAAAATCAATTAAAATATAGTAAACCGTTCCTAAGATTAGTTTGTTAGGTACAAACTAATCTTCGCATTCATAATTGCAAGTTTCCTTGTTGAACGGAAAGACCTCTGACGTCACAGGTGAGTAACCCTCATTGCGTGCAGTTACGATAAAATGTTACGCAGCTAACGGAAGAACGGTGTACTGAACAGGGCAAAGATGTCGGTAAACAATATAAATAAATAAATATAAATATATAGGGACAATTCATACAGATTGAGCTAGCCCCAAAGTAAGTTCGAAACTTGTGTTATGGGATACTAACTCAACGATATTATATTTTTATAACAAATATATATATAGATAAACATCCAAGACCCGAGGCCAATCAGAAAAAGTTCGTTTTTCATCATGACCCGACCGAGGATCGAACCCGGGACCTCCTGGGTGGCGGTCTGGCGTGGTAACCATTACGCCACGGAGGTCGTCAAATATAATATCTGCGCAGTCCCATTATACGCATTGGAGCAGCGTGGCAGAGTACACTCTAATCCCCTTCGATTGAAGGGAAGCCCCGTAACCCTGCAGTGGGATGATTATCGGTTGATATGAAGATGAAGAAGTCGCATTCTCGTTCCCATGGGAATTCAAAAAAAATCACCTTCCTAATGACTAAGCAAGTAACAACGACCGCAATCAATATTTGGATGCGTATTATAAACATTGTGAGCACCTGGAGACAAGTGAGAGGTAAGGTAAGGGTCACAGCAAGAAATATGTGAAGGGTGTCTAAAAGTATTATTCGTTTAAAGTGTGACACACAGCGACGCCATCGGACTCCTCGATTTATTATATACTCTGTTTAAATATTATAGAAATTAAAAATTTCTAACAAAATAAGTTTTAACAAGTCGCCGAATGTGATTAACGAGAAAAAGAAAGATGTCCTTAATATTAAAAAGTTTCTCTCACTGGAATTTTCTTTTAGAATGTAAGATTAAAACTCCAGACCAGACCAGACAAATTATAGCACGTTTTAATTAATTTAATTTGTTATTGTGGTTTTTAAGATTGAAGCATAGTTGTCTACGTTGTCGTGAGTCGTCAAATAGGCATCTGATGTAATTTTACATACACCCACCCTTTTACAATCATTTTTTGGTACACAGGATTTAGGTTCAAGCTCTGGCATCCTACCTCTTTTATATTTACTACATAAATTGTTTAATTTTACGCAATAATTTGAATAAAGACATTTTTTATTTTGCATGCGAAGAGTGGGGCCCGCATTTTTACTCCAGCCATTCTAATTCCTTCCGGAAGCCGACCAGCTAGGTTACTCTGCATAGCGATCGCGATTTTGATTTCAATTCTGTATGATTTAAAATGCAAAATGCGATTTCATTTAGTTTAGTATTTAGTTAGCACTAGTCTAGCTGTAAAGAGTACCTAAAAGTAACAATCCATGGCGATCGAGTGGAATTATCTACAAGAGTAAGAGGGCAGATATGTGAAAGCCGTACGGAGTTGCATGGCGTCAAACGTGACTGCCTCAACACGGGCGTCTATCTAATATGATTTTCCTGTTTTTTCTAGAACCAAGGCTATAGAAGCACAAGATTCCCAAATGTAGCAGGTACTTGAAATAAAGATAAGGGGCGCGGCGCTTAAATGAAAACTAATTATTCTACGTGGTCGACGAAATAAGGCTGGTTTTAAGGCCCTGATCGACGTACGAGCCTATACCGCGGTTTTAAAGAAGGACGGTTTTACTCGCGGCTCGTTAGTGCTGATCGACTAGCGAGCAAAACAGTCGCGCCTGAATGAGAGAGCTAGAGGTCTGAATTTGTGTATCTCGCCATCTCGTTTTTACATGACGATCGAGTAAAAAATATAGCAAACATGACTGTTTAAAACCGCGGTTAATTTAGCAGTGATACACCGGCGAGCTTTACCGCCGAGCCATAAAAACGTGGTTTTACTAGCTCGACGATCAGGGCATTTAGAGTCGCGCTGACAGCACGCTCACCGTCGGTGTTGACAATATGACCGTTATTACGCGTTATTCAAATACGTTTCCTAAAAGTTCATACAGAAGACGATCAGCGCGACTCTAAAACCAGTCTGGTCTAGTCTAATGACGTCATTTATCCTTACCATTATAAACCCTAGAGGCGTACCCCAAGGCGCAATTCTTGGTCCAAAACATATTATTATGTTAATATACAAGTTATTAAACAAAAATACAAGCTATTTTTAAACTGTTTGTTTAATACTCAAGGTTGATATTGAAATCAATTTTGTTGTTTGTTGAAAACATTAGATGCACTAATGTAATACATCATGGAATATTTTAATGTCACGATCATTGATCACATACTATTTGGACTGATCATGACATATTAAAAACTAGATAGATAAAATTTATTTACTTCCATGGACACACAATAATGGCCATTTTGCTTTTGTTTCCGAAATGTACTTGTTGAAACGAGTGACGGTGCCTAATCTCTGAATAAAATGATTTTACCTTTATCTAATACATATTAACAGAAAACGGAGCAGTAGAAAAAGGAGAGTCGCCTACATTCCAAAAAAACAATATGTGTGTCACTGAGATGCAAAAAGACGGAAACTCAGTAAATTGTTTGTATAAAATGCAAATCACTCATTTTCTGTACCCACTTTTGTTTACTGCGCTGTGTTGCCGTGCATCTACACCGCAATTACTTTTTGTAGATCGTTTCCAAGTGCTAAGTGGGCAACATTTGATAACAAAAAACAAAAAGAAACTGGCAAATGTTGAAGAATGTTACCTAATATTAGCGTGTTGCATTGTGTTGCTTCACAAAAGTTCAGTCGCAGTAAACAAAGGTGGTTACTGTAAAATCTGTGGTTTGCATTCAGTGGATGCACGGTTGTAGTTGTTACTGCGGCTTCGCCCGCGTGGCAAAGGAGAAACAAACTTTTTTTTAATATTATCAGTTTTTTTATGAATACATGCTCAAATCTGATTCAACTTAATACCGCATGAAAATCAGTCCAATACTTTTAAAGATAAGCCATAACAACGGGCCACAGACAGACATACAGACAAAAAAAATTGGTCGTTGTGTGTTCTAAATGTCATCATGCAAATGTTCTTTAAATAATAACTTTAGATAAATAAATCATCTTAATTATGTTTGAGTCATTAAACTAGATAATTAAATTCAACACTGACGTTAATTATCTATTTATTTTAAGTAATTAATTTAGATATAATGATCACATTATTTATTTTGTAATCTACAATTATTTGGTAAATAACTTTAACATTATTTTAGCTGTAAGGGTTATTAGTCAATCTTTTCATATTAGACTTTACAATGTTTTGCAACTCATTTTTTTTATTTCAAACCGCGGCCCACCGGATGGATTGTTACCGCCGCCAATATATATGTATCAGTAACTAGGTGTTACTCGCGGCTCCGCCCGCGTGGTCAAGGGAAAATGTCAATCTTTTTTCCCATGGGAATCTCTTTATCCCATGGGGGGGGGGAAAAAGTAGCCTATGTCACTCTCCAGACCTTAAACTATCCCCAATAAAAAAAACATATCAATCCGTTCGTTACTTTCGACGTGAAGGGAGGACAAACAAACAAACACACTTTCACATTTATAATATTAGTAACTAGCATTTTTGCCCGCGACTTCGTCCGCGTGAAGTTCCGGATCCGTTGCTGTGGGAACCACATTGTATTTCGAGAAAAGCTATAGCCTATGTCACTCCCTGATGTAACTTTCTACTGGTGAAAGAATTTTTAAAATCGGTCCAGTAGTTTTGGAGCCTTTTCAATGCAAACAAACAATCAAATTTATCCTCTTTATAATATTAGCATAGATACCAGAGGCGCTACCAATACTTTGCCTGCTACAAAGAAGATATAAAGAAGGTATTATGAGAAGGGAAGTAAATTATGCGCGTTGAGCAAATGCGAAGTATCTTGCCATTTCTTCTTTGCACAAATCTGCCGTCAGAACTTGAGGCTAATTCTCGTAACAAAACCCGATTCGATTCAATCACACTCGCTGTCCCGTTCAATTCCTATTTTGTACGAGTGAGACAGAGATTATGAGACAGAGATTAAATTTGAATCGAAATAGAATCGAGTTTTGTTACGAGAATAGTATGATGGTAGGAAAAAAAATGTGACGATTCAAAACAGCTTGTATTAAGCAAATTTGAATTAAAATAATTGAGAAGATCGTGAGAATTCGCTAACTAATTCGCCCTTTTTCAAAGAATTTATTACTTAATGAAATTCTATGTAGTTTTTACAATTATTATTGAATAATTATTATAACAGCAATGATTTAACAATAGAAAAAAGTTACATGACAACACAATTACATCACGCAATAGTTTTTCCGCGTAACTATTAACAGTTTTTCTTTAATCTTTTATTTCCTTTGACCGCGCCTTTTATTTCTTTTTACGGTCTGGTCTCTGTATACGCAACGGGATAATACCTCGGACGGGACGGGGAAGTGACTTTTTGTTCGACACAGCCACGTTCCCGTCCCGTCCGTGTATCCGCGACATATGCATATTCACATACATTTTGAATGGAACTATATTTAACTTCCCGTCCCGTCCCGTCCGGGAAAAAACACGTTACGTATACAGCTACCTTTATTTATTTAAATTCAAAAATACAGGGTATCAGTTGACGAATATTGGAAAAACTGCGTGGCAGTTTATCGGCGACAATAGACGCTCGAAATACAAGTTTTTTTTATTATTTTGCATTTTATTTTACGTTATACCGCAGAATTTATAATAGTACTAACGTAGTTATACTTGCGTGTTCTGTCCATATAGTTTGTCAATGGGTTTTAGCATAATAAGTGTTTTTTTTTTTTTTTATAAATAAAAATAATATAAAACCCTCAGCCACTGAATGCAATTATAATAAAAGCCTGTTTACATAATTAAGTCTCAAACTATTTCTTTTTCTTCTTTAGTTTGACAGTCCATAAGATAATGTCTCATTGACTAATGGTTTTGAGCAATTCACGGTTAGACACAGCCTAAACGCTATTATAACGCTGCTATGTTTATCATTATAATTTTATTTCGTTAGTTACATTTGAAACTAACTTTTCCTGTTGTAAAATATACCAATAATTACGTCATAACTACGATCTCATGAACTCAGGTGATTGTTTACCCATTGAAACGTCCGATGTAACTAGAGTTACACAGGCGAAAAAACGTCAACAGCTCATTGTAGCTCTAAAAAAAAACAAAGTTTGTCTATACATTTTATTTTTTTAAATAAAAATGGTACGGCTCTCGCGTACGAGTATTTTTGGTGTTGCCCGGAATAAAATGAGAAGTAGCGTAGCTTTCTTAGTTTGTACCACACCAGTAGCAAAAAATTAAGAAAAAAAATGCCAAAGTCAAAAGTCATCAGTCAGTCGTCCAGTACTCGGACTGTTGAGACTATTTTATTCTAAAATGTGGACATTTCTTATAATTTATACATGCAAACTGCATACAAACGATCGTTATTAAATAAGCTTTCATATTTACAAATAAATAATGAGAAATAAATTTCTTTAGACCGAAATATTAACATGTGAAAAAGTGAAGTTACGAAAATAAATTATTACGTTCCGGGGTTCGGGGTAATGGTTTTACAATAAATCTGTGTAGAAATATATATTAAACAACGCCTTACGTTAATTATAAACATATTTTGACGCTTTTTAGTAGAAAAACCATTAATTTCTAATAGATTTCAAGGTAATTGACCTCTTTGCAAAATACCTACCCGCGGGCAAAATGATACTGGCCATTTTGAATTTAACATGTCAGACGATCTGACAATATTTTATTAAATGAGTGAACTGTTGTTATCATTTATACATGCAAACGTTATAAAAACAATCATTATTAAACAAAGTGTCATATTTACAAATAATTGACTGTAGATAAAGTATTTAATTTGATATATTATCAAGTGAAAAGTGCTGTCAAAAAAAGTGATCGATTCGTGTGCCGAAGTAACAAGTAAGTGTTTTTATAATAAATCTGTGTAGATATATATATAAAATAACGTCTTACGTTCATTATAAACATATTTTGAAGCTGTTTTAGCAGAAATACCATTAATTTCTAACATATTTCGAAGTTCTTGACTCACTGGAAAACTACCTGCGGCTCGCCAAAAAGTGAAAGTCAGAAAGTGGAGAAAGTAAGAGAAAAGATTTATGCTTTTCTTGGCAAAACTATTTGGATATTAGTATACAATACGTATATTTCCAGAAAGGTAAGTACATTTGCAATAAGATTCTAATAACAAAAATTCTAATAAGAATACGAAAGTGGAATAATAGGCCCGTAAATCTCAAAGTCGTAAAAAAAAACCTCTCATGTTGAAATTATACGCTAAAAATATACCTTATTTATAAGTTTTCGTATGTAGTTATATTCTTTTATTGAAAGATAATTTATCTAGCTAAACAGTACTAGTTTTCTTATTAGAATAGGGGTAATAATTTACGAGATATATATTTTTTTATGTCTCGGGAGGTGTAGGACGCCATCTGTCGCTCAAATTTGGGACCTGGGGTGTTTTTTTGGGGTAAGCTGGACTGCTGAGTGGTTACACAAGAGTTTAGGAGAAATGGTCTGTTAATGTTGGAACGACTCATCCCCACTACATTATTTTTTTTATGTCACATGGCAGACAAACAAGCAAGAGGGCGGCATATCACCGGTATTACACGTCGATATTCTGTGCGTGGATCGGTAAAGACCTTTAAAGATTGCTTTTAGCAATAAGGCCGCCTTGTTGCTAATACACTAGTATTTAAGATATCAATGTGATTATTATCGTTCTGCTGTTGTATGTGTATGTATTGCAAATAGAGTATTATTCTATCTTCTATCTATTTTATACCATTTAGACTGGTTTCTGAGTGACGCTGGCGAGACGCGCGTTTGACCAGCGCATTTTAAAGCGCGCGCTTGACCAGCGGACCGCTGCGATTGCTGTGAAACGAGTTATAGTAACGCGCGTTTCGTTGCAATGTTGCGCGCTAGTACTGGCCGACGACGCGCGTTTGAGCTGCGTGACTATGACGCGGCTACTATCTAGTGTTATTACATGCGCGCGCGTCAGGACGGCGCGGTTCAAACGCATGACTCTAAAATCGGCCTTACGAGTCATTACCAGTTCATAGTACAGATAATTTCACAAAGAGCATTTGACTATGAATCTTGTATGTAACATTCACATGTAAATTGTTAATGTGTGCGTGACCGATATTACGAGCGTTTCCGAGGTTACGCACACATACACAATGTGCATGTGAATGTTATAACATTAAAAGCCGAATGCTCTTCGTGAAATGGAATACCTATAATAGTCATTATTATTAATTAATCATCTTTATTTTTAATATTATATTTAAATACGTCATTTACCTCGAGTCGCTGCCCCAGTGCATCGCGTAGATCTTGGCGAGGTGTCCGCGCAGAGTTCGGCGCGTACGCATCTGGATGCGCCCGATCGGCTCCAGGTTCGCGGTGGCCTGCGCCAGCGACGTGTCGCACGCCGCCTTGCGTGCATCCTGGAAAATTACAACAAGACAATTAATATTTTTCTTAAATAAATAAATTGTGACGTCGTCAACTGATTGCCCTTAGTGAGCAAACAGTGCTTCTAATCGTCCATGTACACCCCATAGATTTATTATAACTTACTAGCGTAAGAAGATTGGCAATGCAAAAGAGATAGATCATAGCATACGCGTTTGTAAGAGCGAGATAGATAGACGAGACCATTTTTCCTATACACGCTATGGGCTTGTATCGCCCTAACGTCAGTCATATTAAAACAAATCCCACTTATTTTTAAGTGTAGTTTTGGTGTTCATTAGACGTGATTAAATATGGTTACCTGTGCAGTGCCTGGATGTAACTCAAACTAAAAGGAAAATCCACAAAATTATATATCTTGCTTGCACACATGTACATTTAACGCACACTGGTGTATTTTGTTTTTGGTCTCGCCTTAATCAACCAAAGCCGATCTATAGGTACGCTAGTATATACTAAATCTATGGTACACCCCGACTACAAATAACAAACAAAACCAAGTACAAATGAGGGAATAGTGAAAGAAAGGGAGAGGACTGTAGTTAGTTGTAGTCTGGTATTGATCTCAAGTTTTTGTAACTCAAAAATGTATACCTTAATCATCAGTCATGCACACTTGTTTGCCACTTTTCAAGTACATAGAAAACCAGTTTTATTTAAGAGCTAGCTAATCTCGACATTCTAAATTAGTATCGCTAGATTGCCAACGAAAACAGCTTCTTCTTAGAGGCGTAAGAAAAGTGCAATAACAGTTTATGTTAAAATGACTAACTGATACATAAAAACAAACAAACATTCTAAAGTAATGTACATAAAAACGTCTAGAAAGATCTTCTATCCTTTTGAAAGAAGCAAAATGTGTTTATTTAGGCACTTAAAATTTACAATTATTTAATTGTACTAAACATTAACAATTTGTCTTTTCAATCTTTATTTACAATCTGCACAAATAGGGGTTCCTACACTACAATACATTTTGTGTGTCCATCTTCCACTACCTGCACAAGGGCAGACCAGGGAAGTAACCACGAGGTCTTATAACAATTTATAAACGATTTATTTATTTTATTTATTAGGTCTGCCAAAATTTTTTCACCACAAATTATATTATGTAACATGATATACATTAGTTAAAGGTATAGTGCAAAAACAATTACAGGCAAACACAGCGTGGAATACAAATGAGAAAAAAAAGAAACAATATGTATAACTAGTAAAAATTTGAACCTAATCCGAGAAAAAAGTCACTCTAATATTATTTAATATTAATGTATGGAAAAAAGAGTATATTTATGTGTGAGATGAATGTGCTACGAATGTGTGTAAAGTTGTCTTGTAACGCCCAGTTTCTGAAACGCACTTTACATTTAATTTCGCATTAAGTCGCAAGCTATCTTTTATTTTCTTCTTTAGTTTGACAGTGAACGCTATAATTTAATGTGTCATTAACTTTTAAAAATGCGATACAGAAACTGGTTGTGTGTAAGTTAGATGACGCCTCACATTATGTATTGCGCCCTCTTTCTTACTCACTCGTTTTTGGATTGCATGGTAGAGGAGTTTATGGGAGGAAAACTAAACGACACCCATAAAATAATTCTTAGGCTGGGTTTAGAGTCGCGCTGACCGCACGCTGACAGTCGGCGTTGACAGCAAAATGTAATATGACCCGTCCGCGCTGATAACTACGCGTTATTCAAGAACGCTTCCTAAAAGTTAATAAATCTGATGTCAGCGCTGACGGTTAGCATGTCAGCGCAACTCTAAAACCAGCCTTCAAGGTATCGTTTTGGGGGTGTCGTTAACAAGAACTGTTCGTGCTGTGTGGGTTGTAAAAGTGTTAAGAAGAAATTAGTTACTCACTCGGTTTAGTAGCTATTTATTTATATAAATCAACCAAATATGTAGCTACCAAACCCGAGCTAGTTGACGACAAAAATATGGTAAAATCAGTAAGTGTCAGAAGTATCATACGCGCGACTTGACGAATAACTCCAAAAATGATCGATATGTGTATGAAAACTCACCCGAATAGCATTTTTCAAGGTCTCAGCCTCCTGTCGCAGACTATCCAACTCGTTCATTATGACGCCTCGTCTGAATGTCTACACCAGGTATATGTTAGCCTTTGCTTTGCCACGCAACGACCTGCGAAAAAAAACATTAGGAATTAGCTGAAACATTCGTGGAAACGTTGCGAAAGTTGTTGGGTAAAAGTTACGCAAGTATCCTTGTGCCGGTGCCGGTAAATGACCTACAGTTATATACAGATATAGTGAAGTGCAGTAATATGTACTGGCTTTATGTACTCTATTATTGAAGTGGTATACTCTGATATTTTACGAAAGTCGGGGAAATCGAATAATAAATTTTGCTGTGGTTGATAATTTAATCATTTTTGATGATATTATTATTACAGATAACTATGTAAAAAAGAATAATTATTGATAATATTATTGAATTTCCGCGAATAGTAATTAATATAGAGATAAAGTAATTAATATAGATTACGAGAGGTAGGACACAGCGGATCTCCACCTTACAGAAGACCGTAGCCAAATAGCATTGGTCTCGGCCATGTTGTGTTCCTACGGTGGGTAAGGTCTCCAGAGCTCCAATTGGGGGGTTGGGAGGCTTGGCAACGCGTGAGTGATACCCCCGATATTGCTAAACATTAGGTGGGGTTGAACACGCGCCCTCCGATGCCGAAGGTCACTACTACCAACGCGCCACCGGGCAATATCATGTAATGTGTCTTTTTGCAATAATAATGGTGTACATTTATTTTTCTTTTCTTAAAGGGAATGTTTTTCAAATTATGTAATCTATGAATTCGGTTCAGTTCAAACCGTGTTGAGCACATGAATTATGAGTATCTACATTTTTCTTAGCGCCTATAAAACTTTATGATTTCAAATTTGGCAATCGTGTTGAGTGGTAATGTTTTAGTTACAGCTGGATTGATTTAGACACTTTTTTATTAAGGACATTCGCGGGTCATCTGATGGTAAGCAATGCGCAGCTGCCCATGGACATCTACGACTACAAGATCTTGGATGCGTTGCCCACCTATGAAGGAAAGACAAAGGACAGGCGGAAGAGCAAACGACATATGCTGAGTGGAGACCCATTTGGGACACAATTAGCTATAAGTAATTTTAAGTTATTGTTGTTTAATGTTCCAAATAAATATTTTTTCTTTCTTTCTTTCAAATAATCAAGATTGTGCTTTAAATTTGAAATTGAGACTAGATTAAACTGTGTTCCTTCCTACGGTGTGTACCTAAGGTCTCCAGAGCTCCACTTTTTACAGGGTCGGCAACGCGCGCGCGAGTGATACCATACCCCTTGTGTTGAAAGCGTCCATAGGCTACGGGGACTGCTTACCATCAGGCGGGCCGTATGCTTGTTTGCCACATTAGTAGTAAAAAAAAACAATAAAAAAAAAACATTAATTATTTTCAAAATCTATTAAAACATAATCTAACCCTTCAGCCGAATGATTTTAACTGTTTTTATGGGTGGGAACAGACCAGCAGATAGCACCATCATAATAGTGCTGCTTCTGGAGCTTCTTTTTCCATTGACCTAGTTTTTTTGTATTGTAATGTTAAATAATGATTTATTATTAAATCCAATCTTTCCATTCAATTAATGAAAAGTATTTTGACACCTTCAATAGTGGTTTACTTTTATTCCACTTTAGTTATAGAACTTTTTGGGGTATTGCCAATATTTATATAATACACGCTTTTGTTTAGTTCTCATAAAGGTATAAGCGGAACCCGCGCAACTTCGTAGCTTTCTCGTGGGAATTTCTGAAAATCCTTTCTTATCGGCCTATCCCACTAATATTATAAAGGCGAATGTTTGTGTGTATGTTTGTTGCTTCTTCACGCTCAAATGGCTGGGCCAATTTTTATGATATTTGTTATGTAGGTAGCTGATACCTTGGATTAACACATATGGTACTTTTTATCCCGAAAAGTACGCGATTCCCGTAGGATTTGGTCGAAAGTCTGATAGTCTACGGCGCTTTATAATGTATGTGGCGGTATTGTGCATAAAATACTACGGTGCGGGTAACATTATGGACTCGGGAAGTATTTTAGTTCCCGTGGCCCTGCTCATCTAGGCGGATAAGGTGGTAGTGAGTGAGAGTTTTAGTCGGTATACCCTAAGTGGCATTAGAGGGGGAGCCCGTGGCGGGGCATGCAGTAATGCATTTCTCTCACTATAAAAAAAAAAAAAAGAGCTATGTCATATATCAAACACACTTTTCAAGTTTCAGGCGTCTACGATCAGCGGTTTAGGCTGTGCGTTGATCCGTCAATCAGCATAGAGAGTAAAGGAGCTCGCCCTTCGATGAAAAAGGGAGTGGAAGGAGCGCAGGAGAAAGAGATGAAGGGGGGGGGGGGCTTATTTTGCTCTTAACGAAATAACTAGTCAGGAGGTAGTGTGTAGGAATAGCCTACGCATAGAATGCATAGATATTTGTTTTACTATCCGATATTTCACTGTCCATCGGAACTAATGATTAGATAAGTTTTACTACTAAAATCATATCTATACATAAACAACGTTGCGTTTGTATGTAATATCCGTTTGAAGAACAAGTACCAAAATTTTAAAAAACTCAATACAGCGTTTTCAAGTAATTAGTGTAGGTTTCTGATTGTCTATTTAGCCTATTTGTCAGATAAATTATCGAAAAATCCTAAAAAAAAAGTTGGCAACCCTAAGGTTAAGTTTCCACGGACGTGGAGGTGGGCGCAACGGGATTGAGCGGATTATTGACCAATCATAGTGCCCGAAAAATCTCCACTTTGCGTAATTTCGAGCACTGTGACTGGTCATATTATTTATAATCGACTCCACTCCACTCCGCCCAGCTCCGCGTCAATGCAAACGCGCCTTAACCGTACACCACAGTTACTTTTTGTAGATCAACGTTTGCAAGTGTCAGTTGGCTACATTTGATAACAAAAAAACAAAAAGAAACTGGCAATTGAAGAATTTTACCGTGTAGCATTGTGTTGCTCCACAAAAGTTAACTGCGGTCATAGAATAAATAATAACCCGAGGTAGAATGGTCACTCTCCGCCCCGCACCGAATTTCGTTATCTTACCCCAGGCGGGTATCGAGGCGGGTGCAGTCGCAAAGGCGTGCACTTAGTGAACGAATGTGTAACGTGTGCGCGTGTACAGACGACATTTGGCCTATGTAAGTAGTAGAAATAGGTAATTATTTCCCGTGCGTTGTATGGAGTGTTCGTGCTGCGGTGTGGATGCACGGTAAGACTGATCTGTCGAAGCACGTACTGACTGGTGTGACGCGGTGCGCAATTATGGCGAACAATGCCTTGCGCGTTTGTAATTGGTGACAATGAATTACCTACACCTTTCCGTGTGCCCCTGCCTTTGTTATGGGTTTCAAGAAAATGTATTAGATTTTTCTAATGTTAACAGATGTAAGTAGTTAACTTGACAGAATGGATACGTTCTCGATGCTTGACAGTCATTTCAAAAGAGCAAAGTATAAATTAAAATATCTGTTTTTATTGCAATAAATTATAATTATTTCAAAAGAGAGTACTAAGTTTCTCGCCAGTTCTTCTTAGTACGAGTCTGCCGTCTGAACTGGTGTTGGGAAAAAATGAGATACGAAAAATAATTTGAAAAAAAAAAAATAGGCTTAAGAGTTTTCAGTCAAAGTACTTGTTTTCGTGCACTTTCTGCAATTGTTATCAACTGTGAGTTGATGGTACCAGTGTCAACAACTGTAATGGATTATTCTGAAGTTCCCATGGGAATGGAACATGCGTCTATTACCACGAGCGTAAACTAGTTAGAAATAAACCTAACATCGAATTTACCGCTGTTTACCGTACAGTAAAGACTGCCCTCGCCAGGCGACAAACAGAGTTTGGTAAACTTTGCTCAGTAACTTATAGGAAAATTTGTATGAGTAATATATCATGAGAATCGGGGTGTGCCATAGGAGAGCTTCATATAGCCATTACACGGACAATCCAGATCGTGATCAGATTGATCTAGATTATTCTAGATTCTAGATTGACTGTAACGTGTTCCAAACTGACAATACCACACGTTACATGAATCTTTCGATTCCTTGTTTCAAATTGTTGTATCTGGCAATTGTCTTATAATATGTGTCGTCAAAAATAAGTAGTACAGTTTTAAAATTGCAAATACTCTTAAACTATAGAAGTTAGAGTTTTGAAATAAAAATCAATCTTTAAAAGACGATATTATGCATAAAGTTTTTATTAAATGAAATTAAATTGTCTTTTTACTTTTTTTTATTTCAAAGGTCTAGCTTCTGTAGTTTAGGAGATATTGCAATTTTAAAACTGTACTACTTATTTTTGACGCCCAGTGTATTACGAAGTTTGTGTGGATGTTTGTTACTCTTTAATGCAAAAACGACTTGATAGATTTGCTTGAAATTGGGTACACGAGTATTTTACACGTTTTAACCCCGGATATCTGTCCGGGAACGAGGATAACGGGATTTCCCGTGTAAACCCGTGAACCTCGGCTAATTTGGCTTTATAACAATAACAATTTGTTTGCAAAAGACCGCACTTGGTAGGGTCCGACATGGGTCCGACTAATAGTTACTGCGTCAGCAGGGACTTGTGCGGTAAACACTTGATTGGACAGCAAATGAGAAGTTCTTAGAAATTAAAAAACTCTGTCTTATCGTACAGATCTAATAAAAAATATCTTATGAATAAAAAATTTAAATTAAAACCAACAATAACTAATAGTTTGGTCCTCTCTTTTCCTTCGCACCGTACTGGTTTTTTCTCCAATTCTTTCGCCGTTTTGGCTGTGCGACTATGGAACGCCCTTCCCCGACACCATTAGGCGAGCACAGTCTCGAGTCTCATTTAAAAAGCAGGTACATCAACATTTTTTGGAGCTGGAATAGACAGTATTTCGTTAAAAATCTACATTGGCTGCACTATTCAATTGTATGTATTGTTTACGCGTATATGTATGTTATGTAAGTATTTATATATGTATATAAGTATTTATATATGTGTAATTGTATATGTATGTTAAAATTTAATCTAGATTATTAATGTATTTTCAATATTTTTTTATTTTATTTATTATGCTGCACCCCTTATTACCGATTCAGATGTCCCAAAGGTAAACTGGGAGACAATGCTTTAGCATTAAGTTCGCCTTTTGTATACACATTATGTATTGTGTGCAATAAAGTTTAAATAAATAAATAACCATTTGTTTGGTTTACTCAACATCCATTTTGACTGCTAATGCACTTTTCTTTTCGTGTCAATGACTCAAATAAGTTCTCACACCATATAATATTCAATAAATTCCCGCCATTAGTGTGTGATAGAACCAGTAAGATGGCATTGTCCGTTCATGTTTAAAATATACTAAGGTCCGCCGTTCAATTTCCGTACAATACAAACATTGGTTAATGTAATCTGTGCTGTCCTCCAGGAAAAAAAAACGTTTACTACCAAAACACAAATAATAGAGTTATCGTATTACATGTAATAATATCTTTCAAAAACAATCAATCTTAATCAAAATAATAGCAACATCAAAACATTAATCGAAAGCAGAGACAATCACATTTTTTCATTAGCACAAAAGGCAGAGGTAACATCCCCACATACAGCCTTGTCTGGCACATTTCCCGGCCGGTTTTCCTTATTACGTAACTGGATGTCGGTACTTTGGGATACCGAAAGCTTGTGTTGTGTACTCTACTTTGTATCGATTTCACGTTATAGAATACTGATGAACATACTCGGTTTTGCCCGTACAATACGTTTGTTCCCACGTTTTTGCTCCCATTGAAATTGAAAAAGTCTATACCAATATTTATAAAATACCTACATAATCTGATCCTTTTAGGAATTTTGAAAATTCTACACTAATATTTATGAAGCAGAAAAGCTTAAACGCCACCTGAAAGGAGGTTGCGTTCTTTGTGTGACGAGGCATTCGAAGATTTTTTCCAAATTCCTACTGAAAAGCGGGATACATGTAATCGAAAAGCAACAGCATCACATCCCTGTCCCGCTCTGTCCGACAGAACCATGAATACCTTTCTCATTAAAACTCAGGAGATGACAGACACATTAAAGTTTGTCAATTGGTAAAGGGAGGGTGTTAATTAATTAACAGTTAATTAACCCTCCGCGACCCCCAAAAGCAGGCGTGGATGTGACAAACGGGACATTATGTTGCTTGCTGATAAAGTTTTACAAATATGAAACATTTAGTCAAAATTCAAACGCGTGATTTTATTTATAAAGTAGAAACGTTCTGTGTGGATGTGACTATATGCATTTCACAAAGGTTGAAATCCAAAATTGAAGATTTTTTTATATTTTGTCATATGTAACTTTTATTATTTTAAAAGACCAAGTGCTAAGTTTCTTGCCTGTTCTCCTAAGTACAAATCTGCTGTCTGAACTGGTGGTAAGAAAAAATTGAGACGATTCAAAAGAGATTGTATTAAATTTGAATAAAAAATATTCGATTTGAGATAGAGAAGTACCTACCTACAAAGTTTTATGAATAAAATATTCTATAGTACGATCGCGACTTCGAATGCAACTTTTCATAATTTGCGTTCCCATAGGAAATTCGACAATAAACGTAGTTTTAGTTAATCCATACCGTGAAAATTCTGCCGTTTTAATTCAAATATTAACCAGATAAAAACAAATAAATTCTGAATACTCGTAACTTTTCTGGTTTTAAATTACATACAATTTTTTGATAAGCAAAATGCAATTCCTGTAAATCTGCTTGCGAAATAAATTATTTTATTTTAATACTAGCTTTTCCACGATTAATTTTATGACAGATCTCGTTTGACAACAAAACAACCCATAACGCGACTAGTGGCGCCATCTGTTGGCCGATAGCCCATCCCATACAGCGCCCTCTTTAGTAGAAAAAATATTTTCCCATTGTAATGACATACTTTCACGGGATAAAAAGTATGTTCCTATGTTGTTCGTCTGACAATATATAAAATATATACAAATTTTCCTAATGATCTGCTGATTAGTCAAGCTGTGAAGGAATAACAAACAAACAAATTCACTTTTTCATTATTTTTTTATGAACTGTAGCACGGTAGCTAGGAAAACCTGTGAGCATGTGGCCCAAGGCAACTAGTTCCGTGCGTTACTATCGCATCGTTAAAGAAATGTAGCGTGCATGGAAGGTTACACGTGCACTGATCTACGACGCATCATGAGCTCGTGGGAGTCATATCCCATTATGTGGAAGAGGTTAGACACACATGGAACATATTCAAAGAACGTTGAAATTTGTGATTACAAAATAACATTTTTTATTTTTATACACATAGTTGGCAAACAAGCATACGGCCCGCCTGATTGTAAGCATCACCGTAGCCTATAGACGCTTGCAGTACCGTGGGTATCACTCGCGCGTTGCCAACCCTCCCAACCTTACTCACCGTAGGAACACAACATGGCCGAGACCAATGCTATTTGGCTACGATACGACCTCCACCTTATAGAAGATAAGGTGGAGGTCCTTCCCCAGACGGGCTGCTCCGATTTGAGCGGATTATCCGCTGTGCCCTTATTAGTTATGCCTATCATAGTAGTTTTTTTTTTTTTAATAAAAATATTTTATACATCATTCCTGGTAATTACCGAAACGGCAGGATTCAGGACGGTTTTTTACACGACTTTAATTTTGGTATTAGTTATTTATTGTAATATGGAGTGCCTATAATCATAAAATTTTTATTATACTAGTAACCCCCCAGTTTCAGATCTCTACGACCCTTGGTTTAAGCTGCGCGTTGATCCGTCAGCCATTCATCACAAAGCCTTTTATATATATAGATATAGGTGTTTACACACTTCATTTCTGATCCCGTTTATTAGTTGCCGAGAGACCAAGCCATGACCAAGCACACGTTTACTATTTCAGGATTTCGTGAAGCGAACATGCAACTTAAAAATACACGTTACATCTGACAAATCACTTTCACAAAGACATGTGTGTTAGGTATTATGAATTTTGTATGAGGTGAAAGCATGCTAGACACAATCGACCATTAATAAGCTTGCGGAGGGTACTTGAGTTCTTTGGCCACATAGCCCGCAAGTCCGGTGACAACCTCCAAAAACTGATCGTCACATGAAAATAAGAGGGTAAACGTTCGAGAGGGAGGAGCCCGATGCGTTGGACCAATTATCCGCATCATACTCAACACTGGCATTGCTGAAGTGGTACACACTGCAGAAGATAAGAAGAGATGGCGGAACATCATACGTGACAAGCTGATGCCTCGATGGGTCACGACTCACGACCCCCAGCATTGGGGAATCGACGCAAGAAGATCATATGGAGGCGTGATTCCTTTTTTATGAAAGAGGAGGACAAACATGCTATATGGTCAACTGATGGTAAGCAATCAACGCTGCCCATGGACATCCACGACTTGGATGCGTTGCCCACCTATGAATGAATGAAAAAGGAAGGACGGGGTAGGAAAGTGGAAAAAGGGAGTAGGAAGTAGGTAGGATTCCGGGTTTATTTGTACGAAACAACGGCACGTCACCGCTATTTCACGTCGATATCCTGTGAGAGGGTGGTACTGGTCGAGCCAGCCCATTTACGAGCCACTACCAGTTCACAGTAGTGGCTAGACTTCTCCATTCTAAGAAATAACAAAAACCTATTTCAAGTCTAATTTCGTCGAGTTCAAAGACCTCGGTTTGTATTATAAATATTGAATTAGAAAGTGGCTACCCCTCAACGGTTAAAGGTGTGAAGATACGTTATGCATTGGTCAGCATTCAAGTACAGTCTGTCCGACAATTTTCAACGCATTTCACACACGTTATGTAAACAAGGCCGGTATCGCTCTGTGTTATTGTCCATTGTCTTATACGTCACGGTCACGGTAGACGACTTTTTAGTGCTCAACGTGAAGGACCACTAAAGTCGTCTACATACAATCGCCAACTAACAGCAATAGCCACAAAGTGCTGCACGAAAGCAAAGACATTTGTACTTGTTTGTACTTCGCACTTGCTCTTTTCATTTCAAGACTTACTACCATATCAACGACCTATTCCATCTAATATTAAGATCTGCAGCACACTAGGTCACCAAGTGGCGGTCACAATCGAGTTACTAGTGGAAGACCTTTTTCATTAATTTCGTTCCATAGCTACGGTAATGTACGGTAATGTCGTTTTTGAGCCACAAGTTGCTATTTACAATTAGATCTAGAACTTCTGGCAGAATGGCTAGAATCGGGCGTATGTCCTAGTCATAAACCGCTAACAAAATAATAAAAAAACGTTAATTGAAATCTCGTATCGTGTCTGATTATGGATAAACGCCTTTAATGTTAACATACTGGTGCGAACATGGCCCGTTTGCTCAATTACAAATGCGTAATGTGTTCACTGTATGATTTATAATGTGACATATTAAATAAGACTCGCTGGAACAGATTAAATAATATGTTTAAAGACTAATGACTCACTTAGAAGTCAGGCCAGTGATCAAATTACATTTAGGGCACTAGAGTGCAAAATTAAATGTCAAACTACAACTTTATATACTCTACAACTCTTACATGTTTACATGCAAAAACAGCTGGACCTATTTGGTACATAAGTAGTTTAACCTGGACTAACACAGGACAATTTCTTATCCTGGATATTAATCAGGGAGCTGGAACATGGTGGTCTCTGGTCAAATTTTAACACTGAACATTGTAAAGTGTCTAAGTGCTCGTGATGACCCACGGGATGAAAAAATATATATATGTATAACGGGAATAAAACTTTACTACAACCTTATTTTCATAATCATCATATTTTCTGAGCAAATGCTAAGTTTCTTGACGGTTCTTCTTAGCACAAATCTGCCGTCTGAACTGGTGGTAGGAAAAAAAGTGACGATTCGAAGTGTTATATGCCTATTTGAATGAAAATATTTTGATTTGATTCTTGTGAGAGTATAATATTAATAAAATACGGCGTCTGCCTAACCACAGTCATGGGAACCTAGATCCCACAAAAAGTGCCTGAATCTGCCATGGGTAACGGCTAGTCTGAAATATATTTATAATGTAATTCACTTAATGTCCGTGAATGACTTAATGTATTTAAACAAAAAATAAATAAAAACTTAATTTTTACGTTGTTTGGGGGGCCAGATTTATCTGTCAGTACATTGTTTATACTGCATCAATTTACTATATAAGCCTGTAAACCTATTGTATAACTTTTATGGTAAATAAACTTATTATTACTATTATTATTATAGTACACAGTTTAACAAAATGCATTTATCTATCTAATCTTATTTGTTAAAGAATGTCTCTCCAATTCTTAATTTTTTTTTTTTATATTTAACACTTTATACTTCATTCTAGAAAAGGAGAACCATTTTAAAGAACAGCTGTCTTACTTGAATAAACAACATGACCTCAATAAACATCATAAAAAGGTTATAAGAGGTTAACAGCTAATTTCTGAAAGATTTTATTAAAGTTAAATACACTTTAAATTACAGCTGTCACTGTTCAATAGAAGAAAAGTTGAGACAGGTACAGGTAGACTTAATGTGGAATTAAAATTAAAATGTGTATCGTAATTGGCAGGCCGCATTGAAAGCGTTTGGGGGAGGCCTATGCAGTGGACTTCTTGTGGCTGATATGATGATGATGATGATGATGATGAAAGTAACTGACTATGAGATCTCTAGATCTTTTGATTTAATCCTCACACATCCTATTAAGTTACCGAGAAAATGGGATATTAGACCATGCTGGGACATCTAAACTTTCGCAGCCAGCCGGGCACATGACAAACGCGACAAAATGTTCTCGCTCCATTCTGCCAATAACGTATCTCGGTTATGTATGTCTACAGTAGACAAAATAGGCATTGCTATTGACGAAGATCTCTAGTGTAAGCATGTTAGGCTGGCAGGTGGCTCTGTCAGTATCAAACAATCATTTATTTACTCAAGACATTGTATTTTAGGTAACAATGTCATAGTTAAATGGTACACTAGTGACCCTACCCTCAATACTACAGCAAGCAAGTTTGATATCCACATGGTGTTTGTCTTGAGTGGTGTTTATGAGAAGGAGAACCAAGCTCAAATGAAAGAGACGAAATGGACAGAGCATAGTACATTAATAAGCCTGTGTCCAGTAGTGGACTTCTTGTGGCCTGATGCCTGTGAGCCGAACACAGTTTGATGATGACAAACACAGTACATTCATAACACTGACAATGCCAAAAATGGGAGGAGTAGAAATGTGTACCGCAGGATCACAGAGGCAGCTAAATTTATACATTATATGCCTAGATAGTAATTCACTGATGTTCACCGTCTTAAATAAATAAAGAGGTATTAAAGTATTGACTAATTCCCATGAATCTATCAATGAGTAACGTTGTACATAGTTGTTTTTCCAGGAAATACATTGAAAAGGTAAATGTATGTTTTATTGTAAATAATATGGTTTCAACTTCAGTAACATCCTCAATACATGTAAATTTATATGAGGTTTATTTCAATACTCCAGAATAGCTTATTTGTCAAATAATCCAACAGATATTATGTTCATTTATGGTATTGATGTTTTTTTTTTTGCAGAGGCTTTTTGTCATGTTTAACTACGTCTCTTAGGGAAGTTCATTGAACAAACTACTCCCCCTCATTATATTACTATTCTTTGCAGAAACCTAAACATTTTTATGTCAATCACCAAAATTCAGGTGATTGACATAAAAATGTTTTTTTTTTCAGCGAAAGTCAATAATTCCTGACACAGAAGCTTCAAACACTCATAATAATATGTTATAAAATATTAAATTAATATGACATTAACATGAATAGATTACAAAATTGTGATAAAACACACAAAACTACCACTGCAGTGCAAATGCAGTTATATATTTTTTTAATCTACAGGCATGTCAGAAATTATGATAATCAAAATAACCTAAATGATATGGTATGCATGATATTATAGATAGTTAGTAATATTGTAATAAAATAAAAAGCGTGTAAAATATCTGAATTCCCATGTAGGTACATTTATTGATTATCTCATTCAGTCTTTTCTCAAGTGACACACAAACACACAAAATCAAATACCTATGACATAGGTAATTAACGTGATTATTATAATGTTGATTACTAATCTTGTAATTGCTAAACGTGAATTATAGAACAGAAATTGAATAGGTAGATGACTTAAGAACACTTTTCAGTAAAACCACAATATTTCGTGTTCTATGGCAAGCAGTAATACAAAACATTATAAAATATCACAGTATATATCAAAATACAATAGTAATAACATACAAGTGTGAATTTTAGATAAAAAAAACGTGTAATAGACACGGATAAATCGATGTCCACCCATCTAGCAACAGGGCCACCGTAGTACGCTATCTATACTTATATCTAACTATATTGGTGACTTTACGCGATAAAATCATTATAATATAAACGTTTTGTGGACATAAACGCAGTTCTAGCATTCCAGAGACGGCATACGTGACTTCATTAGCTGAATAACAAGGGCCTCCAAGCTCTAATAGGCGTTTCACGATGCACCTTACCGCCGGCGACAGCATACACCCATTTTACCCAACTATTCACTTATGTCATATACCCTTGATAGAAGTCCTAAAACCCTCTCACAACTTAATAAAACACAAATACAACGTCTACGCTAAGAAATAATGATACAAACGTTAATAAGATAATAGAACTTTACCCTTCTGCCAGCTAAGTCTCGTCGGTTGTGCCTCCAGCGGTAATCAGGCGCTTCCTATATCACCATTAAGACTGGATTCTCACTTTTTGGCACATTTTGTATAGTATCAACGACACCGCACTGAATTAACAATTGATCACAAGTTTTTATCACGAAATCATCCACCATTAGCTTTTCATACACCCTCGAGCTCGGTCCTTTTCACGGCCATTTGCAAATTGCGTCAAAGTTCCAAGAATTTGATTGGTCCGCTCTGCGCTAAAACACTGCGCCATCTGGCGCCGCAATTTCGTACAAAAAATAATGTTAATGGAAAATCAACTCTATTTCTTTATGTTAACTGCTACGAATATTACCAATAGGTACATATACGTCGTTTTGGATGGACGGGAATAGGGTGCGGTAAGAATAGTTTGAGAACCCCGTATCGTGACGTCAAACTGGGCGTGAGAAATGAAATTGCGGGTAATTTGAAATAGTGAATATAAGTCAATAATCAGTCCAAATTAAGATTTTTAGGAAGTCCGTTGAAATACGAATTTTCTTATGTTAATTTTACTTTAAAATACGGCATTAATAAATATATAACAGTCATTAATGTTAATTATTCATGAAAACAATTTTATTGTTTCGATCAATTTCGTTACTTTTCTTGCAAAACATGATCAGAGAACTGAAATAGTAAAATCGAATTATGTCTATAAATATGCATTATTTAACATATTATGTCTTTTTGGTTTGAACTGCGCTATAACAAATGAAACTTTATCTTCATCACACATACAATTTTATACCTAGTTTTTTTCTAACTTTTTTCCGACATCATGTCTATGATTGTGGTGCAAATATAAGTGTTGCTAGCAGATTTCTATAATACACTTTTGTAACATTTTGCGTTACTTTGGGCACTGAACTTGCTAGGTACGCGGTTAACGGATCTATGGGTAAACCTCTGGTATACCTACTCAGAAATAAATTGAATTCAACTAAATTTACCTGGAAAATGGTCCTGAGCTGCTTTTTATGTCTCTAACTTATCAAACTAGAAAGAGAGTCTGTTTAGTGCGAGAGAAATTAATTATTTTTTTTACCCTCTTTCCAATTCTACAACTTACTATCTTACTCACTCTCACGGAGACAGAATTACAAGTACATTCTAGCTATAATTTATTTAGCTATATTGACCACATAATATAAATAAGTACCTACTGATACAATAGGCGGACATAATGTTAAAATACAAACTTTTAAAATATTTCAACTTAATGGATTGGCTCGATCAGGGAAGTACCTACCACTCTTCCAAATAATCACGATTTAGGTATTTTGAGTTTAAAGTTTGGACCATAGAAGTCTTCAAAGAGAAGCTTTGGTTTGACAGATAGCGTTTTGAATTTGTCCAAGGTCATTATTAAAAAAATCAATTAAGGTCAGGTGGGTAAGATAGACTTACTTTATTGTGAATTTACTAAATCGGGTTTTATGCAGAAATTGTTTGACCTAGAGTTAAATTAAATATACAGGGATCTAAAATAAATTAAGCTTTAAAAAACTACGAAGTTTTTGCCACAAAATCCATTAAAAACAGTTATAATAAGTAAAACCTGTAAACTAGTACTAGGTAGTCTTGCCCTGCCAATCGGGGTATGACTACCAGTTATTTTTTTTTGGTTTAAATGTTTACTTTACACATTTTTTCAAAAACAGGCACCAGAAAAACTTTTTAGTTTTGTAGTAATTTAAGTAAATAAAAAAACAGGGCAAGTCCGTCATATGATTTACAAAACCCAGTACGGAAACCATACAAGGTATCTTAAACCAATCTGGGATATTAAAATAATTGTATACCACTTCTCAGTAATATTCATTCGAAAAATGTTTATTACTCCTGATATACAGTAAATTCAGCATATGTTAAAACTTACTTCGGGCTCACTGGTAGTTTTACCCCACTTGATCTTTTTGGGTGTTATGTTTTTTCAATGTAAAATATTACAGAAAGAAACCTCTTAATTTTACGTTTAACGAGTTACATTATTTTAAAGCCCATATCTTTATGGTGCTACTTGTGTCCGTGACAACTCGATAGGAACGTTCTTTTTCACAAAAAAATACAAAAATAAAACAATCTTACACCTAGCATTCTTAACTTTTCAAATGTCCGTTTTTATTTTCGATGTGGTGGTCATATTTGTGGCAGTAGCGATTTCTGTGTTATAAATGGAGATATTAACCGTGTCCGCTTTGTAACTAGTATATCAAAATAGAATAGGAAGGTGTATTTCTCGAGTTATCAGGCACTGACCTTATTGTTTATTTTATTTTTATTACTAGCTGTTACTCGCGGCTTCTCCTATGTAGACAAGGGAATTTGCCAATTATTTGTAAGGAAAATATTATTTTTTTGATTAAGTAGTAGGCATTTTTTTTAATTTTGTGATGTTGATATAAAAAGTAGCCCATGGTGTATGGAAACCATGTCTGCCACTGATTTACAAGTTGGAATTAAGACATGCTAAAACGCTCAATATTTCTACTTGAAACAAAGAAATATGACTATAAAAATGCTTTTTTATTCTCTATTATGCACCCCTAACAGTAATGTATTTTCATGATGGCCGATAGCGTTATGGCAGTAGTAACATAATATTAGTGTGATTATTATAGAAAATCAGTGAGAATGGGATATAGGGTAATAGTCAGCATCACTCTCACTTTCTAATTTGGTAAGTTAGAAAGAGCAGCAGCTCTATGTACATATCTATGTAGATTTCCATTCGCGTTCAATAAACTGTAACTTTTTGCTATTGCATACTGGTAACACAGAACTTAAATCAGCTGTCAGTTGTCACTGTCACTGTACACTGTAGGTACTGTACGTGCTGTATAGCAACGCAAAGAACTGACAGTTTGATCAATGGAAATTGGAATAGATAGAAAAGGTACCTACCTACTGTCAGTTAGTTGAGTCAGCGCCTGTCGGTGCTTTTAGCTTTGTTTATTTCTTTACCAAATAGACGCAAATATTTTTTCATAAGCCGAAGAGTTGATTTGTTGGCTGTGTGGTTTATGTAATAGACTTTCTATATTCTCGTAATCCTAGCCGTAGGGTATTGATGAATATAAGAAATAAAGTGTTCGTGTTTTAATAGGAATCGCGAAAAAGGTAAGTTTTCTTTGCTTGTTTTTGTTTTAAATTAATTTAGCAATCACTTATCTTAGAATCATCGCGCTGAGAGTTGCTTTGACTCATCTTATTTTTAGTTATTTTTTTAAAGTTTCATTCCAAATAGGTACTTCCAATAAGAATTGAGTAGGATTTCTATTAAATTTTCCTTGTTTTATCTCTTTTTTTTAGAATGTTCATTTCAAATTTTAAGCAGCGAATGGTAATTGGAAATAGCACGTATCTATTTACGATAATTACGTACATAATAAAAAGGTTTTTTTAATAATTATATTACAATGTTTACGATCCTAACAATGGTTGTTGGTTATAAATCTATTGAAAGATTAACAACGTGACCTCGACTATTAATAATGGCGTAACTTTAACCACAGATGTTTTAAATGTTATATTAAATAAGTACTGAGGCTTGGATAAATATTACATTACAATAATATCCAATTTACTTTATTAAATACTAGCTGTTACCCGCGGTTCCGCCCGCGTGGTCAAGGGAAAATGACAATAATTTTTCCCATGGGAATCTCTTTATACCGTGGGAAAAAAGTAGCCTAAGTCACCCTCCAGACCCATAACTATCCCCAATAAAAAAATCATATCAATCCATTCATTACTGTCGACGTGAAGGGAGAACAAACAAACACACTTCACATATTAGTATGGATGTATTGTATTTTCTAAATTTAGGTAGTCATAACAATCAATAACGAAAGATTTACATAAAGATTTATTACCATGTTTACATAAAGATAAATTATAATTTAATTAAATTATTGTGATAGTTGATTTACTCTTAATGTAAGTGATTTTTCAGCCTTAGGCGTACCTAATGTTTTAAATTTAGACAAATGTGTAGTTGTGAATGTAAATTTTTGAACTGTGCAAATTTTTGTTGATTAGTTTATTTTCTTTCTATTTCGTAAGTAATAAAGAATTTAAACTATTTATCGCATGTGAGAAAAAAACTGCCAAGTCTTTCAAAAAAGTGACAGGGAAGGAGTCTTTATTATTAGTTTATTTTCAAGTGAAAATTGTTTTATTTTACTTGTTTGCTTTCTTGCAGGAAATAAAAAATCTTAATATTATTCATAATTTGTTATTCGTTAAATGCATTAGTGAAGAGTTGTTATTTTGACATTACAATCAGAAATGTAAATACTTTAATTTGTTATTTACATAAACATACAAACACTTTATTGCAAAGTCATCCTGTATTTAAATATTATGTACCTACAGTCATCAAAAAATTTTTAATAATTATTAAATAATAATATATATTTTTTCTAAACTCTTGTTTGACCTTAATTAGATAAACTGCTATTTTCTGAAACGAATTAATGACACATTAAATTATAGTCGCCACTGTGAAACAAGAAAAATAATTTACTTAGAGACTTTAATGTGGTTAAGTTGAAACACGTTTCAGGAACTGGATGTTCGACTGATAAAATCATACAAAGTGTGAATGCTGTAAGCTGTATTTGCATGCTCAATTTGTGGTATCCTCTCGGGAATTTCTGATATTTTTTTTTATTAACAGACTCCATGAAATTTTTATTTGGTACCCTATTAGCATAAATTTTTTACTTACGATGACTTAAATATAATCAAGTTTGTCCAAATTGGTCTCAACTCCACTCAACAGTAAATGCATAGACACAAGTACCAGAAGGTTTTCTGTGGACACCGTATTTACACTTTAGGCTATTTCATCCACAGAACACAGAAAATAAGAGATCATCATATCAACCCATAATCATCCCACTGCTGGGATACGGGTCTCCCTTCAATCGAAAGCCATTAGAGCGTGCTCTGCCACGCTGCTCCAATGCGGATTGGCAGAGGCCGGTGTTTTCAAACCGCCCTAAGGCCACCGACTTGGCTGAATGTCATCCATCGACAACAGCCGGGAACGACGGCTTAACGTGCCCTCCGAAGCACGGAGCTCGAGATAACGAAACCAATCCAAACGCTGGCTAGGATTGACGTAACTTAACTTGCGTGTTCATATTAAGCCGCGTCTCCAGCGAAAGTTTTTTGAAAACATTCAACAAAAACACATACACAAAACTTTGTTTTTGAAACATGTGTCTCTACACACGCTGTCCATAGCGATTGTGTAGCGAGGCGAGAGAGTTGTCAAAATCATGACAAAAAGGGCGGATGATTACTGACACTGACAGTACCCTGCCCCTCGACCCGCGCGGGGGTGTTTTGTGTACGTGTTTTCCATCGGGCATGGAAAACAAAAACATTGTTGATGTACACAAAAAAGTGTATTGAAACAAAGTTTTGTGTAGACGACTTTGTTGAATGTTTCGTATTTTTGTTGATTGTGTAGGGCAAAGGCAAAACGCGCGCTATGGACCCGGCTTTAGAGTGCGACACAGCGACGCCATCGAGCTCCTCAATAAAAAAAAAATAAGAGATGTCTACATTATGAATATTGCACAGAATGATAGTGTGGTTGACGAGTGTTTCTTTGTGTCCAGCCAAATATGACTTTGTATTAATATGACTCATTTTAAACTGCAGTTTAGTCACATTTGAAATGATGGGAAACAAAGACAATGTGTTTTTGTGTTATTTTGAAAACTATTTTTTTTTAAAACAATCTCGGTCTTTCGGAATTAAAAAATAATTTTAAGGTTTTAATTCCTCATTGACGACCCCCGTGGCCCAGGAGGTCCCGGGTTCGAATCCCGGTCGGGTCATGATAAAAAACTTTTTCTGATTGGCGTGGGTCTTGGATGTTTATCTATATATGTATTTGTTATAAAATATAGTATCGTTGAGTTAGTATTCCATAACACAAGTCTGGAACTTACTTAGGCGGCCAGGTCAATCTGTGTGATTTATCCAAAAAAAAACAGGAAGACTGACAGACAGTGGCAGGACGATCTTGACGCGTTTTTGGGCGTAGCCAGCATGTTGCTGATAACTTGTGTGTAGGTAATAACTAAGTAATAATGATATAAAAGTGTTAGTAAGAACTAACATGACTTTAAATGCATTATTACCAACATTATTGTACTAAAGTTAAAGGGAACGTGCGACAGTTTACTCAACATAGTTAAAATCATAATACACCGTTGGCTAAAACCATTAAAATAATTCTTTGTGTTATTATTAACCAAGCTTTATTACGAAAAGGTATAAGGCCGTCGCACTGTAATGAGTCAGCCTCACACGAGGAAGTAATTATGAACAAATATTTATGTGGATCAATCATATTTAATATACTCTTTTACGAATTTTACAATGCCATCTAGTGCCAAACCAAGCAAAGCTTGTTGATGTGTAGATTTCCGATAGATATACGTACTAACTAACTCTCTTAAAAACATTGGGGGATGTGGGAATATCATCTTTACATAGTAAAAAATACAGTCGCTCCGCTGTTTGTCTGCGTCCCTCCCTATGTATGCCTAGATCTTTACAACTACACAACGGATTTCGATGCAGTTTTTTTTAAAAGAAAGAGTGATTCATGAGGAAGTTTTATATGTTACTAGCTGACCCGTGCCCACTTCGTTGGGCATAATGTAAAAGCCTTTTTATTTTTTGGTTTTTTATATAACCTATGACACTCAGCAATAATGTGGCTTTCTACTGGTGAAAGAATTTTTAAAATCGGTTCAGTAGATCCCGAGATTACCCCTTACAATTTAACAAATACACAAACTTTACCTCTTTAAAATATTAGTATAGATAATACTTTCCGAAATTCCCACGGGAAAGCTTGAAATACGCAAGCGAAGTTGCGCGGGTTTCGCTAGTAATTCAATAACAGACGGATATGACGAAACTATAAGGGTTCCTTGTTAGATTACTACGGAACCCTAAAAAGATTCGTTTTTCTAATTATTTGTATTTGACGTACTAACGTAACAAAATTTTTATTTTATTTATTAGTTGGTGTACAAAACATACTTATAACCATACAGAAAAGATTTTTTGTAATAATAGGTAAAGTTGTGAGATAGATCGAAAAATCATTTAATTCGTTTTGCAACGGACATGGATTACAATTTTATTTAATTTTATTGTAAGACCTACACTTTGCTCTAACCACATTACTTTACAAGTAACAACACTGACTAAACGCTGTCAAACATAACCAATTTATACCGGAAGAGTTTAGTGTGACGTCATACACGTTCTAATACGTCATAATAGTTATATTATGTTAATTTATATACGTAACAAAGTGCACGTGTCGATCGACGGAAGTCGGTGTATGAATTTGAACGAGATATTTTTTTCGATACCGGTTTTTGGCGCCAGAGCAGGATTACACTTATATAATAACTAGCTGCAGCCGGCGGTATTACCCGCGTTTAATTTTATGCACAGCAGCGCCATCTATATCAGATTTTTGATCAAATCCTACGGGAATCGCGTACTTTTCGACATAAAAAGTATCCTATTATGTTAATCCAAGGTATTAGCTATCTACGTACCAAATATCATAAAAATTGGCCCAGTCATTTAAGCGTGAAGAAGTAACAAACATTTCTTTCGCCTTTATAATATTAGTAGGATTCCACATTAAGTCTCAAGCTATCTCTTTTCTTCTTTAGTGTCACGAACTTTAAAAATAATAGTAAAATCTATGCTAATATTATAAAACTGAAGTTGTTTGTTTGAACGCGCTAATCTCAGGAACTACTGGTTCGAATTGAAAAATTCTTTTTGTGTTGGATAATCCATTCGTCGATGAAGACTTTAAGCTATATAACATTACGCTGCGACCAATAGGAGCTAAGCATAAATGAAAAATGTTGCAAAAACGGGGAAAATTATTCATATCGCGATAGTGTTTTCGACAACCATGCGAACGAAGTCGCGGGCATAGCTAGTAAAAAATAAAATCATTTATTTTGCAAGTAGACTACTATAGCACGTCAGTTTTTTTTTATTTTGTAATATTTTGACCAGTTCACCGTCTATTAGTTAATTTTAATGGCTTCACACCTTTTTTCTTCGCATATGTGGACAGACAGCCTTAAATTCAAATTATTTTTATTCAAATATTATTGCAAGCCCTTTCGAACCGTCATATTTTTTTCCACCAATCAGACGGCAGATTTGTATACTAAGAAGAACTGGCAATAAACTTAATCCGGAACTGTGTGCCCCACGTACACGTGCTCACATCGTGTTCACTATACCATTGTGGATTTGGTAGCCTGTTTTCACTATTTATGCGAACGATGACGAATTATAAGTAAATTATGGATTTATACAAGCCAAAACAAATATTTGGATTTTTTTTTCACAGAAAAATACTGTGACGGATCGTACCCATTTGTGTAACGAAACGAAATACATATGAGTAAATAAATTACCTTTTCCCCGAGGCTTCGCTCGCGTTAATTTTATTATACAAAACAACCCATAGCGCGACTTGTGGCGCCATCTGTTGCCGATACAGCACCCTCCATAGTAGAAAAAATATTTTCCCATTGAAACGACATACTTTCACGGGATAAAAAGTAGCCTATGTTGGGCTCTGTACCCCTAACAATATGTATGCAAATTTTCATAATGATCGGCTGCTTAGTCAAGCCGTAAAGGAATAACAAACAAACTCACTTTCTCATTTTTAATATTAGTAAGGATAAGGATTTTTTGTGAACTGTGTAATCGTTAGGTACTGTTTGTGTTAGTTAAAATTATAATGTGTATTTGTATGTGTTACTTTTGGACAATATTTGAACTGAAAAAATTAGTGTTTAGATAATAATTATTTATAAGCAAGTCATTTAATTGTGTAAATCTTTAGAGGTATAAAGAGTTTAAAAAATTTAAGTCGATTTACCGGAAATACTTTTTTTTATTCAACTAGTACTTCCACGTGAGTGGCCTCATAAGAAGTGTCGGAAGAAACTCATAGCCATTAAAACGTTTTAAGAATATTTTTATATACATTTCAAAATAAGTAGGACTGCAGAGAAGCTAATTATATTGATCACAAGTTTTCATCATTAAAATAATTGTTATCTATCTACAATATCTACATATACATATTAATAAATCAGTAGACCACGGTAAAGCTAAAAAAAAATTTTTTTAATTTTTTTATCTGTCTTACTGTCTGCTTCGTATATAATAAACGTAATCTTCGTAGTACTAAACGGATTTAAATGCTGTTCACACAGAAAGATACACTTTATTTCATTTAAATCGGATATCAAAAAAATTCTCTTAATTTAAATGACCCGACATAATGAAACTTCATTTTCATTTTCATTGAAAATTAAGTTACTCAAAACTTCACTAGATGTCACTGACTCCGATTTATCGATCGATCCTTTTTTAACCACAGATACAATTCCACGCGGGCGAAGTCGTGGGCACTGCTAGTAGACTATAATAACCATTTTTTTTGTCACGAAGTATTTGATAGTCGACAAATAATTTCTTTAGCTAGTCGCTCGTTCTAAGATTGTATAAGATGGGGACGAATCGAATCGACGAATCCCATCGTCTGATTATCAAGATGAGCTCGACTAGGTTTTAAACCAAAGATTAGTTAGTTTCCTATCTGCTATCATTCTCTTCTACATCCATTCTAATTATACTAGATTAAATTCATATCAAGTCAACTGTAATTGAGATTGCAAATCGCTAACGACAATCAAAGGTCACGCAATTACTATGATTGGCCATCATGACATTTAATATATAGTACATGAGCTTGTCAGTGATCTGAGGACCTTGACTATTGTTCTATCGGTACATCATCAACTTACATCTCACTTTAACTCATATCAATCGAAAGAGATAAGATATTTTTAGTAGAATACTAGCCCCCAGTAGGTGTACAACCTTAGGAAATGGGACTTTATAGGATAATCTTTCGGCACTGGCTGTGACTTCTGCAACACTGGAACACCGCAGACGATGGGCCGTCTCCTATCCTGTCCGTTGTTAAAAAAACTGTATCTTAATAAATTTGTGGAATGCCACCACCTTACTGGCTAACATCTTGCCTGTAGTGTGTGAGAATTTAATTTGACTCATTGACACGAAAAAAAAGAAGTAGAAAATAAATAAATAAATAAATAATAAATATTCTTGGACGAATCATACAACGCCATCTAGTCCCAAACTAAGCAACTAAGCTTGTACTATAGGTACTACGATTGCTGATAAATATATATACTTTAAAAAAAATATTTGTAAATAAATACTTATTATACATAGAAAACAGACCAAGAAGGCAAACAGACATGTTCATGCACACAAATGTTTGCCTTGCGCAGGATTCGAACCCGCGGCCCTTGAGATAAAGTGACTATTACTAGCCACTCGACCACCGGGCCTGAAAATGAAAAAGTTTTCAGGCCGACAAGGTGAGGCTAATCGGTGACGGCGTTTTCCGTTCACCATATCGATGGATGGCTTCTGGACTCCCTGCTGCTTTACTGCTTTACGTCAGGTGGAGTCGAGTCTAACATCTTGTCCAGAAATGGTGCGAATTCGCGTGTTTGCAGACAATGTATTCGTGTTATCTTGTCAAACCGCCGCGCGTTTCCGATGACAATTCGCCCCGAACGATCAAGGCTCGAGTTTGTTTTTTATACAACGCGATCTGTTTCTTTATCGTTAAATTTCTAAATTGAGGGTTACAAAATCACTTTCGTATCAATAATATTAGTGAGGATAGACACCATTTCGTTTGTCACAGGACTCTTTTGGCCAAACTTGAAATGTATGGAATTCGTGGTAGAGCACATGACTTGATCGCGGACTACCTTGATGCTAGAACTCAATGTGTAAACGTTGATAATTTTAATGATCGGTTGGAGTTTGTGTCATTCGCATCTTCGGTTAGAGTTAATAGAGTGGGAGTACCACAGGGTAGTGTGCTGGGTCCTTTACTATTCATTTTGTATGTCAATGAGATACCCGCAATTACGTCCTATCCATGTACACTGTTTGCTGATGATCTATCCATTGTTATTAATAAGAAAATAGACTGTAGTTATGAAAAAGAAATTAATGACACCATTAGTAAAGTGATCCACTGGCTGGAGAGTAATAATCTGTGTGTCAACTTGTCAAAAACAACGTTTTTACAATACATTAATAGAAATGGTAAACCCTTGGATCTGACCATAAAATTTGCTAATAAAATAATTCTAGAGTCCTTTTCGACCAAGTTTCTTGGAATTATTATTGACTCACATCTGTCATGGAAGGAACACGTAGCAACAGTGTGTCAAAAAATAAACCGATTTGTTTATGCCTTGTATCGCCTAAAAAATACATGTGGTCAACAAACAGCCCTCATAGCTTATCATGGCTTTGTGTGTTCGGCTCTAAGATATGGAATTGTTGCTTGGGGTAATTCTGTCGATGCCGAGCAACTGTTTCTCATACAGAAAAAATGCGTGAGAGCTATGTGTGGCGCTGGACCTCTGGATAGCTGCAGACCTTTATTTAAAGAACTTAAATTACTAACTTTGGCATCCTTGTATATTTTAGAAATCTGCCTTTTTACTAAGAAAAACATAAACTCATTTAAAACATTGCAGTTCACGTCGAGATATCCAGATCGTCTGGCCACTCATAGTCATACAACCACGTCATTCCAGAGGAACTGTTTCAATATGTGCACAAAACTATATAACCATTTGCCAGATTATTTAAAATCAATGCCATATTCGCGTTTTAAAAATAAATTACAAATTCTTCTCATAACAAACTGTTTTTACACTGTTGACGAGTATATTAAATTTAAGTGGTGACTTGCATGTGGGTTTGATATGTTCGTCATATTGATCATTATTATTATTTAAAAAAAAAAAATATTTTTAATTTTTATGGATGATTGTTTATTAATTAATTTAAATTTTGCTATGACATTGTAATCTATAAATCTTGTATTTAATTAAGTAATTAATCATAATAAATTTGCATGCCGATTGTGAGCGCAACACGCTTGCACTATTTATTTTATAAAATATGTACACCTATATGATTTGTTTTATACCGTGTTTGCAGCAAATAAATATTTCATTTCATTTCATTTCACCATGAAAGAGCACATTTTGTTGACAAATCTCTTCAAGCTGTGGTAATCAGTAGCGAGGGAATGTAAGTAGCGAGTGGCATTGCATCCTCGTAACCCACTAAGCAACTGGTTTAGCAAGTTCGATGCCGGCTCGAATCTAAAGCCTTCTTGTATCGAAATCGAAAATTACGAAGCCGAAAGGTCGTGACTCCGATATTCTATTACGATATTTTGATAACATTATTACGTAATACTTTCTGTTTGCCATTCAATCTTTTCACCGTCTTATAACATCTGATTAATTCGTTGTGATGTGATATTTTGACAAGCAAAAAGACTTAAAAAAAAAACGATTGATTTTGTTAAAGAGTGTGTGTGTGTGTTGTTAAATAATGTTATTTACAGTAAAGTAAGTAAACAAACAATGAGGGATAGCAAAAAAATCTAGAACTTTTTAACTTTGATAAGACAATATTGTATAGTAGACAAAGAAAAAAAAAAGAATTGTGTCGACAACATACACGAATTTCTCTTTTATTGCACTTTATAAACCTGCATAGGTGTGGAAGGTACATTACAATCATAAAGTTCTCTATGGTTTTTCAAATAACACCCTACTTTGAGATAACAGTTTTTAACACCCTAAATATTTAATTTTATAACGTACGAAATACCCAATTAGCACTACCAACCAATAGTACCAATAGTATCGATAACCAATTAATATTATTTTGGATTCAAAATTATCATTTTAAAATATCATCTTTCTATAACAGTAGGAAATACCTACTTTTTTGAATGTTCATGCAACCCCAAACCACAATAATTAAAAAAAAAAACACTATCTATGAAGTGACATAGCACAAAAAATTTTCAAAAACGTAATTGTTTAAGACAGGATAATCTCGACAAGGCAAAACCTTAGTACTATTTTAAACAGTCTTATAAGAATTGTATGCTAATTAAATTGTTGACCATTAGCAGAAAATGTTTGCATTTTGGCTAGCTCGGTCTTTTAGCGCGACTACGTTCTACACTTTCGTGAAATTGATGGCTGTTCGTCTTTATTTTTCCGCTGTCTACTTCGCGAGATTGTATTACCTCTGCCGAAGAGGTCAATGAAGAAAATTTAGCAATGTTGAAAATTGAATTCAAATCCGTTGAATAGTTAAAAAGATATAAACAAACAGACAGTTCCGCGACTTTTATTTAAACTATGTAAAGATACCTTATTGTACAAAATCCACAAGTACCTGGCTACGCAAAGCATTGCTGCTTCACGGCGATATTCTGTGAGAGGGTGGTACTTGCCAGGTCGAGGCCATTTCACAAATGCTTACCACTTGTAAGATTCCAAGATGTGACGCAGAATAAACAAAAAGATTAAAACCGGTTATCGATTACGTGTCTAGTTATCCTAAGATCAGACCAAGCCATTATAATACCAGTCTAGTGCGCTTTCTACTGGTAATAGACTGAATGGGAAAGTGGTTAATTTCACTTTACCACAGTTGTACTGTTTTAGAACTCGTATGAAAAGACTAGCCCAACGTTCAATTAGACGGCTAATTTCATCAGTTTGCTGCAACATACATAAATGGGTTTTGACATGTACAATCAGCCAATGAAAGAGATGAGCAGTGCAGATAACTTAAAGCAAATTACACGTTTAAAGTTTTCAAAATATCACAATGAAGGGATTTACTCGTTTTTTTATTCATTGTACTGTAATCATATCAACCCATAATCATCCCACTGCAGGGATACGGGTCTCCTTTCAATCGAAGGGGATTAGAGCGTACTCTGCCACGCTGCTCTAATGCGGATTGGCTGAGGCCAGTATCAATCCGCTTGAAGGACACCGAGTTGAAGGGCACAAAGGATAAGAGAGGTAGGGCACAGAGGATAGTCCGCTGAAATATGAGCAGCCCGTCTGGGGAAGGACCTCCACTTTACAGATCGTAGCAAAATAGCATTGGTCTCAGCCATGCTGTGTTCCTACGGTGAGTAAGGTCTCCAGAGCTCCACTTGTGGGGGTTGCGAGGGTTGGCAACGCGTGAGTGATACCCCCGGTATTGCAAGCGTCTATAGGCTACGGTGATGCTTACAATCAGGCGGGCGGTATGCTCGTTTGCCACCTTTGTGGCATAAAAGTTGGCACGACTATCCATCGACAACAGCCAGGACACGCGCCCTCAAAGCACGGAGCAACAAAATTCATCGAAACACTGACTAGAACCGACGTTACTTGACTGCATTTAGAGTGTAACACCCTCCATCGAGTAATTATCTGTGTATACAAAATTGCATATGTCGAAATGCGTGTACATTGTGTTATATTGTGCAAACACATCTTCCGAACAAACGGGTTAAGTAAGCTTCCTTCAAAATTATTTGCAATATTGCAAATGCACTTCACCATTGCATTAGAGCTAGGCACTAATTTGTACTAGGTACTAACGTTAGTAAATTACGGAGCTGTTTTTAATTGTGTTCGACAGGAAGTTTGGTAAACAGTAAGAAAGGGTTATTATAAAAAAGATAATTTTAAACATGGCACTAGAAAAAAAGGCGGATGGAATCTTGCTAAGAAACAATTGAAGCACCGTAATGGCGGCCGGTGTGAACTATGTGTGAGTGTGAAATGGCTGACCGGCACGCACACATTCACACCATAGTAAGCCGGCCGGTTCGTACGTATACGCGAGGTTGCTTACTATGGGTGCTTCACTTTTTAGTTTCAGTGATGGTGTCCGCCTTTTTTTCTAGGTCCATGATTTTAAAGATAAAAATTTGTGGTCACTATGATTTGTTCCTCTGCCTCTAATAGTTTTGTTGACTTGACTGCAAGAGGGGTCTATGTATGTTGGTTGACCAATGACTAACTGCTCGAGCAGTCCCGTCTATATCGGTTACACTTATTATTTACTAGCTTTTACCCGCGGCTTCGCTCGCGTTAATTTTATGACTGTATAGACAGATCTCGTTTGACAACAAAACAACCCATAGCGCGACTTGTGGCGCTATATGTTGGCCGATACAGCGCCCTCTATAGTAGGGGTCATCCATAAAGTACGTCACACGTAAAGGGGGGAGGGGGGGGGGGGCGACAAAGTGTGACATAGTGTGACAAGGGGTGGGAGGGGTACTAAGTTTCGTGACATCACATTTCAAAATCTATAATATCTAGAGGTAGTAATCGCGTAATTTGAAAACCTTAATGAGAACGAAGTGACTGCCATGCCAGTTATAAATAATTTAAATAATAATTCAAAGTCCATGGACTGAAGATGATTGAGTTTCTTTCTTTTTCTTTTTCTTTATATTCAATAGTTTATTGCTTTGTTATTGTTTCAAATATTTGATATGATGTTGATTTCATAAAAAAGTACTTAAGTTAAATGGAAATAAAACTAAATTCGGAACTGCTGTTTTAATTTAATAATTTTTCGATGTGAAATTGCAAAACATGTGACGTCACACTAGGGAGGAGGGGGGTCTCAGAAATGTGACCACCTGTGACAAGGACGGGAGGCATCGAAATAATATTACTACGTATAGAACGGACACCGCGAACAAAATTTTTGTCCCCATACGTTGAGGCCAATAGACATCAACTCGTTTAGAAACTTGCCGACGCTCATCGTGATTGGTCCTCGGATTTATGTCAAAAAAAATATTGGAAAATGCCGTCATGTTCAATAAAAACTTGTAAAACCGTTCAACAGTAAGGAAGAAAGATAGCGCCGTAACTTATCATCGCTAAGTATACAAAAAATTAAGTAAAACCAACCAAAACAATTTTTTTTCATTATTTTCTAATGCATCATGATTGCATCCGCCATTTCTATGTGAAAATCATAGATTATCAAAAATTAATCGTACAGATGGGATACGTAGGTACTAAGCGTCAGTTAATTTTATAATATAATTTAGGTATTTCTGAATTTTTTGTAGCTTTTTTTTTAACCGACTTCAAAAAAGGAGGAGGTTCTATGTTTTTTTTTGGAGGTCCGCCGATTACTCCTTCAATTTTTAATCATTCTTTTTTAAAAATAATATGTAATTTAAATATTGATTTTTTAAACTATATTTCCAAAATATTTTTATATACTAGGTAAAATACGTAAATGTGGATAAAGTTACTAACTAAGTAAAAAAAATAAGTTTCTAGAAAACAAAAAGATGGAAAACGAAACAGCATTTTAAATTTCGACCAACCATTTTCGAACAAATGAAATTCGGGCAAACAAGTTTCGAAGTAAAGGTACGTTACCATTCTTGAAATTCAACACAACTCCTCTTGTCTGGCAGGCGACCGTCTCCTGGTTATTGCATATATTACAAAATACTACAATATATAAATAGCTTCACTATAAAGTTAGTTTTGATTTAATCTCAGTTTATTTTTGACTAATACAGTCAAACCTGAGTAAGTGAGAACCGGATAAGCGAGAAAACTCTATTAATGAGAGTATTTACCGGGTCCCGTCATTTTGCCCTCCTAAAACCTCTATTAGTGAGAAACATAAAACCTGTATAAGTGACAGTCGTTTTTGACGCGTGAACCTCTTCAAGTGAGATTGATACCTGCCTATACCTCTATAAGCGACAGTTAAACGCGTTTAACTTTTGGTATTTATGACTCATTCTTAAATTTCCAGGGACTCTTATTTAATTCAAACCAAATGTGCGTCTGTTATTGTTTTCTATAAGTTTTAGAAACTTACATTGTATTCGAATGACCAAATGTGCGTTGCGTCTGTTATTGTTTTGTTATTATAGTTAGAGAAACTAATTCTATTCAAAAGGCCAAATGTGCGCACCGATTTGTTTGTCAAGCTTATTACAATCAGTTATCCTTCAAAACTGTGTGAGCTCGTGTACTGGCGGAAATGACAGTGAAAACGAAGCCAGCCAATCACACATTTTGGATAGAGAGATGGAGGAAATTCCAACAAAACGAGAAGCTTTAAAGCATTGGAGATGCTTTATAAATTTTATGAATATGCGGCAGTTGATCAAACCATATTTATTGATAAAATGTATGAACTTGAGAAACATACACAAAATTTAAAAACAGAAACGCAAAAGAAATTAACAGATTTTTTCAAGTAAATGTTGTTTTAATATTATTTAGATTAAACATTTGTTCAACTATTATATCAATAAATATGTAATACCAATAGATACACGTATTTTGTTTCAAATTACGTCATATTTGCCGTACTTTTATATACCTCTATAAGTGAGACAGACCCCCTTCTGTAACTCTGTAAGCTAGAAACTCGGGTTAGTGAGAAACCTCTATAAGAGAAAAAGAGATCGCGGTCCCTTGAATTCTCACTTACTCAGGTTTGACTGTATTAAGTTAAGAACAAAAATGTAATGTAGCTTCCTACCTATAAAGCTAATATTATACCTATTTTCTATTAAATTTATCTATTATGTAAAATAAAATATTGTAATAAAATAAAATAATCAGTTGGATGTCCAATAGGCAGAATATAAACAAAGTGTCGCCCCTGCGTAGTAATGTCATATTCTATGACTCGGTTGGGGGCGGGGCCAGGGAGGGGCGCGCCCCTCACCACATGAGTAAATAAAACCACGGAACAGAGGCTTAACTTCCTAAGGCGCGTTCAAAATTTATACCTATTCTGGTAGGGTTGGCACTGTAGAATAAAATGAAATAAACGAAAAGACCAGGTTTTTTTACAAGTTATTTATTAGTTTTCTTACAAATTACTTAATCTAAATAATTTTTTATTATTATTTTTACTTTTCAATAATTTGTTATTTCTTTTGATTGAGTGGTAAATCCTAAATCTAATATAGAGTTTTTTTAGATAATCAAGCGGTAAGCACTCGCATGGCATCAAAAGTACAATTATGCATACGTTTAATTAAATTATTACCAATATCATTATTAATAATATTTAACTTTAATTACTTATTTCAATAATAATTATCCATACATAAAATATGTATATTATGTCATAATAAGTAAATTAAATAAATATATTTAATATACACTTTATTAATTGAAAAATCGATTTTATAATATAGTCGATCGTGGTTAAAAAACATGTCCCTCCCTTCACTACTAGTTTTGAGTTTTTGTCTGTGGTGGCCGTGACAGAACTTCATAGGTGTGCATATGTCAAATCAAATATTTAATAAAGGAAATGTCATAATTTTCTGTTTATCGAAGGCCCTGATGTTTGTCCTCGAAGCAACCGGTTTAGACTGGTTTGCCGCTCGTACGTGACAAGCGCTTTGAGGTCACGCACACACGCGCCTCATGCTTGTGTGCGTGTACTCATCGCAGCGACATTGTATGAAGTGAAGTCTCTGTTCCGTGGTTTTATTTACTCATGTGCCCTCACGGCCGAACACGGCGCCAAAATTTGAAGGCGCTGTCATTTCTATACGTAGTAATATTATTTCGATGACGGGAGGGGGGCTCAAAAAATCATGAAATTCGTGTGACGTACTTTAGGGATAGCCCCGTAGAAATATTATTTTCCCATCAGAACGACACACTTTCACGGGATAAAATGTAGCCTATGTTGGGCTCTGTACCCCTAACAATATGTGTGCAAATTTTTATAATGATTAGCTGCTTAGTCAAGCCGTGAAGGAATAACAAACAAACAAACAAACTCACTTTCTCATTTATAATATGTATTAGTAAGGATGCTACAGAATTATTCCTGTGACACTTATTTTGAGTGTTTTAAACCCATTTTTACATTTGTCAAGGTAAAAATCAAATCAAAATCAAAATTGTTTATTTGGAATACATAACAAGGGTTACAAAAACAAAGAACACGATGACATCTGTAGGAGTATTAAACTGTGACACAGATATCAACGCCCTCCCCGAACTCGAGGTGCGCTTGAATTCCAATTACTTACATAGTAGCTGTGAATGGACTGTAGTGTCTTGCGTCTTTCGAGCGTCGTTGTCTTGCAAGATTGTAAGCGCCTGCTCATCGTTGACGTTAAGCACACTCGGCGTTAACGGCGTTTTGGCAATTAATGTCAACAACATTCAAAGTTAAATATTTTTAGTCAAATAGGCTTATTACAAGCTCTTTCGAATCGTCACAATTTTTTCCTACAACCATTCACTTGTTTTGTTCTTTTCGTAAACGTCTTCAACGCTGTCCAGGGGCTAACATGGTGAAGACACTTGTGTGAAGTTGTGTGAACTTTTAGATAAAAAAGATGGGTCACGCACGGCCAATAGAAAATTAACCCAGGCCCGGCGCAAAAGAAAAGTATCATCAGTTGACAGTTTATTTCTGACAAATAAACTATCTGGAACTTATCAGCAACTGGTAAAACAAACATAGGTACATAATAAATTATTCATTGATATTTTAAATTATTATTACGTGCTTAGCATAAATGTTTATTGTTCTAGTAAATACCTGCTAAACTTCAGAGGAGAGGTTGAGGATATATGTGTTATTATCTTAGAATAAGATAAGTATGTACGTACCTACATTCTATAACATAAATTTCTCGTTTCACGCTCGCACTATACGGTTGTGGAATGACCACCCACCCTCTGTGTTTCCTTCGGACTAAGACATGGGACTTTAGAGGTCTCGTCAGCGGTGGGCAACGCATTGGTAGTGCCCTGGATGTTGCCGATGTTCATAGGCGGCGGCGGTGACCAATTTCCATCAGGTGGCCCGCTTGCCTGTTTGTCAGCCGTATTGTCACACATTGCCACTGCTGTTTTCTGTTAACCCAGAATGAACATCATTGATCACAGATTGAAAATAAACAGTTATTAAAATGAGTAGGAAAGATTGAAGACTTTTCTCATTAGCAACGTCTCGTCGCAACGTGAGACAGAAAGATAATGATGTTGTTTATGATTTCTAAGATTTTAGATTTTTTTTGGAAAATACGCCCTAAATGAGCCATTTGATCCAAATCTTTCCAAGTAGTAATAATCATTATTATTTCGCTCAGCTTCAATCATTTGTTGTAAGTGTATTATGTTTTCTTTTTCCAACCTTCCCCATCAGCCGCCATCTCAGCTTCAATCATTTGTTGTAAGTGTATTATGTTTTCTTTTTCCAACCTTCCCCATCAGCCGCCATTTCAAAATTCCTACCAACACGGCCGAGTCGCGCAGGCGTAAAACAAAGTTAGAAACTCATACTTCATAACGAAAATTGTTTTAAAAACAGTGATGGAGTCTAAATTTTGACGCGTACTATGTACTTATATCTTCTATCACACAATCCATCCATCTTTCGTCTTTCTCTCTCAATATCTTTCCATATCGAATCCTATTACTCTTTTCATTATCGAATTCTAGCGAAACCAGCAGAACTTCTTTTGCGTCTAACCCGCCCCGTGGGAGTTTTAGTTTTATTACTCGCTTCCATACTGAGTGGAACAGACTCTATCCCTCTTATTAATAAACAAAGATTAGCCAAGGTTTAACTAAAACTTGTTTTGTCACTTTCCAACCACATTTAATTTTCCTTAGGAATGACAGTGACAAAACAGGTTTAAGTTAAACCTTGGCTAATCTTTGTTTATTAATAAAGGGTATAAGAACTCTTTTTAGCTCGCAATGGCTAACTTCATAGTAGAGCAAATAATCTATAATTTCCATAAGGTATTCGTTCCGCTCTCAGTGGACGGCGCAGTTGAGCTCAAAGAACTCCATAAGGTATCCGTTACGCTCGCAATAAAAGGCGGACTTAGTTGGCAGAAGCGGTCATTGCCAAGTCACTCTGCTTTTAATTTATAATTTTTATATATTTTTTTGTGTGTTTTATATTTGTTTTCCTATATTATAACTTGTTTAACTGGTTTCCGATTTAAAGATTCTTTATTCTCAAAAGCTGAGCTCAAAAGACACAAAAAGCAGTCACAAAGTTGACGACCTCCGTGGCGTAATGGTTACCACGCCAGACCGCCATCCAGGAGGTCCCGGGTTCGATCCCCGGTCGGGTCATGATGAAAAACGAACTTTTTCTGATTGGCCTCGGGTCTTGGATGTTTATCTATGTATGTATTTGTTATAAAATATAATATCGTTGAGTTAGTATCCCATAACACACGTTTCGAACTTACTTTGGGGCTAGCTCAATCTGTATGAATTGTCTCTATATATGATATATATATATATATATATATATATATATATATATATAAATATACTTACATGAGAGAAACAATTTTCACTTAAGTAATAGGTATATATTAAAACAGTTCCGTGGCGAGGCAATACACAACAATAAACTTACACTATGTTACGCACTACGATAATTAAATTTAATTTTGATTTAAATTATAAATAGAAAAAAAAAATTTTTCATATTCTACGGTTATTTAATTTTATATTTTGTAGAGGTTACTTTAAACATAAAAATTTCAAATTCATACGGAGCTAAATTCACAGCGCTAAGATTGGTATAAGTAAAAATTTTAACAGGAGTCGTATCATTGTTCTTTTGATTTGTTGTTTTCGAGTTATTGTACTAACTAATTGTTATTTCTTTGTTTTAGAACGCGGAAGCGAGCAGTAAATTCGGTAAGTGCAATTTTATTGTTCTACAGCTTCTACAGTATAAAATTGTAAGTAAAATGTATTTTAGTATTGATTTACTTAAGGTCCTAAGTCCCCCAGAACGGGGCAGACAGACAGGCGTCCACAGTGCATCGCCATCCCGAACGATCTTGAGCTTCGCGCTTTATTTCGCTCCAAGTCTTCCCTAATTTGACTTCGCTTAAATCGGTTTCAGAAACCGATTTCAATATTGAAGCGTGTAAATTAATGAAATGAAAATGAAATCATGGCGGTTTGAACGTGAAAATCCACCACGCTTGTGCAATTTCCAAAAAAAGGACAGTAAACTTAAAACCCGTTTATGTATATATATTTTAGTATATAGATACTGAGAAAAAAAAAGGTATGTACAACCCCCTCGTGATATCATATGGGGCAGGACGTCGACTTCCACTATTAGCCAAATTCAGAATCGCATTTTTAAAGTAAAAATTTGCTGTCACTTGTCTAGCTAAAGAAGAAAAGAGAGATATCTAAAGATTTTATATGGAATAAAAATGCGTTTCAGAAACTGGCTGTAGGTAGGTATATTAAATTGTTACATAGTTGTATTAGGAGACCGGAAATTTGCAAGTCATAGTGCGGCCAATGAACCCGTTTGAATATCGAGAACATTGCAATATTAGATGTACATTGATTGTCTATCACCGCTTCAATGGAGACAGCTCAGTACGTAACCATCCATAACATAGATTTCGTATGCATGCTTCCGACGCGTGCTGTAATCAGTATTTCCAAATTAATTATATTGTACAGACCTATTCCGACTATCTTCTTTCTGATTAAATTCGTTGTGAGTTCCAAGACAGCTGTAGTTTTTCCTCCGGGACGTCAATAAGCTTCATCGCTTAGTGTGGTCGCCGTTGTTGATCCTGGCTATACAGGTGACACAGCGGTGGAAATGTGTACAGACCATCACGCCATCGCCAAGTCATCACACTACAGTGGGCCATCGAGACGGGCTATCGTTTAAAAGAGCCATGACAATAGACATCTACGATATTTATCACGTCGTCCCATTATTGCCGACCTCATGGGAATTTACCAAAAAAAAAATTGTCCCCACAAGACTTGTGTAAAACTTCCAACGATTCTTCTCTTACTTAGGGGAGCATAAAAATCAGACGGTCAATTATTTTTAACGGATGAGTAACGATATTTTATACTGCGGTGCCATTGGTCCACGTAATCATTGCAATTGGTTGCGATTGTGTTGCTATTTGGTTTATACAATGACCCATCATTGACTATAAGTATGACATAGAACAACCTACATGTTATTGCATAATATTTGAACCATCGGCATACAGTTAACGACACACAATTTACCTTGAAGCGCACACTTTAGATGCGACAATGCGTTTTTTGGCAACAAAAATCAAGAGGTGTATTTCATCTGCGAAAAATACAGCCGCAGCGCAGGCAGAGCAGGTGTAATTTGTGGAAGATCTGGAGTTTGAAGTTCTACACAAAGTCAAAGCCTGTTATGGAATACCAAAAAATAGCAAATGAAATAATATTGCCAAATCCATTTCAACCTCAAAGCGGGCGTCGGATTGATCAGCTCGGTTATCAAACGCTTTTGGTGGCAAGCAGGACATCCGTTTGACGCAGCGTTCATACATAGTGAAGTTTGGAGTTCGCCAATCGTGTAGCTTATGTGGCTTGCTGTGGGCTGTGAATGACCTTTGTTTCAAATTGGTATTAAAACCGTGTAGCGTAGGCTCCTAAATACGGTTGCCATTAAATTATTTTAATAGAGACGTCTAGAATTTTTATAAAGACAAATCTGTCTTGTATATAATGTGCGCGAAAATGATGCCACAACTGACCAGCTTCTCATACAATAACAGGCGCTTTCGTTCCGCACTACACTAGGGATGGGAAATGTTTATCGATAAAGTGAACACTATGCATAATATGCATATAGTAGTGCCATATTTAGACCCTGGCGCTACACTACTGGCGAAGTTGGCGTTGTTGGACTAATAGAAGAATGTGGAGCCTGCGTTACCAGATTGGTCAATCGCGTCTTAAAAAAAAAAAATTTTTCATTAACCAGGTTTCTGAAACGCATTTTTAAAGTTAAATATAGCTGTCACTGTCAAAGTAATAAAGACAAAAAAAAATCGTTCGAGACTTTATCGGGAATTAAAATTCGTTTCAGAAACAGGCTGTCAATCTGTTACTAAGCACACTGAGCATATCTAACCATTCCAATAAGGAAATCACACATACCATAAAAATACGCATTTAAAGATTTGATTGATAACACAATCCAATCACGTTTACGATATTCGATAAAGCGGGCTTAAAATAATTATCGATAATTATTTGACTACGTTTTATAGTCTGGCTAGCTTTTCCCCGCGGCTTCACTCGCGTTAATTTTATGACATAGATCTCGTTTGACAACAAAACAACCCATAGCGCGACTTGTGGCGCCATCTATTGGCCGATACAGCGCCCTCTATAGTATAAAAAATATTTTCCCATTGGAACGACATACTTTCACGGGATAAAAAGTAGCCCATGTTGGGCTCTGTACCCCTAACAATATGTATGCAAATTTTCATAATGATCGGCTGCTTAGTCAAGCCGTGAAGGAATAACAAACAAACAAACTCACTTTCTCATTTATAATATTAGTATTATTAGGTTTTAAAATGTCTATCTATTCAATTTCATTTCCCGTGCCAGGTATTGGGCAAATCTGATTTGAGCTGTGTGTAGTCATTGACTCGAAAGAAGAAGAAGATTCAATAGCATACATTAAAATACACAATTCACATAGATATATTATTGTACATATATCCTTATAAATATATAGAAAACACCCTGACTCGAGAACAAACTGCCATATAAAATGTTTGCCCCGAGCGGGAATCGAAGCCGTACCATCTGGTGCCAATAATGGTAGAATCGCTCAAATCAATCAACGCACCACCATAAATAAATTTAAAGTAAGAAAGTACTTCCTTAAAAATGTGATTTTATTTATATAACTAAAATGAATGACTTACTATGAAATGATATAATTTTATTGCATTAAACATAGTACCTGGTACATTATGTATGATGGTAAGTAGGTACAGAACATTTTGTTTCACACGTTTAGTCATTACTGACATGCAAAAGGCAATTATTGCCAGTGTTACAAATTTCTTCATCTGTTTCCAACAATATTACAATTTTAAAGATAAGTATTCGTTTACACTGTAGAAGCCCATGTCAGTCCGTATATATTTCAAGTTAAATAAAAGCGTGTATAATAAAATTTCACTATATATCGTGCATATTTAATATTTTTTTATTGTTAAAATAGAATTTTCCATTTTAATATTCATATCATGAGGTTTTTTATTTTAATATCCAAGGAAATGTAATAAAAAAGTACGTCAACGACTTCGATGACTAATAAAGTCAACTATTGTTTTTTTTTATTGTCATTGTTCATGACATTTTAATTTTTTTAATAATCGTTTTTTTTTGTTATGTCACAAAGTTGGCAAACAAGCAAACGGCCCGTCTGATGGTAAGCAACACCCTAGCCCATAGACACTTGCAATACCGGGGGTATCACTCACGCGTTGCCAAACCGCTGGTATTCTTTCGCCATTTCTTTTTACCAGTGGTCATTTTGCTTTTCTTTCAAAAATGGTACTTAGTAGTTTAAAGAGTAGATTAATTACAATAATTATTTGATACTGTTATCAGTGACGAAAGAAAATGTCTGCCAGGACCTACTCTCTGAATAAATATTTTGAACATAATAAATCGAATTTAATTTTGAATATTAGTTTAGTATGTAGTTTAATCATTGTTACATTAAGTCCGGTGGTCGAGTGGCTAGCAACGGTCACTTTATCCCAAGGGCCGCGGATTCGAACCCTGCGCAAGGCAAACATTTGTGTGCATGAACATGTCTGTTTGCCTTGGTCTGGATGTTTTCTATGTATAATAAGTATTTATTTACAATAAAAAACTATTTAAGTATATTTATCAGCAATCTAGTACCCCTAGAACAAGCTTAGTTGCTTAGTTTGGGACTAGATGGCGTTGTGTAATTCGTCCAAGAATATTTATATTTACTAGAATAAATACAACGAGCCTTAGTTACATGCACAAATGCATTTTTCCTTATAATGCATCCTGGTTTGATAAGATTAATCTTTTATTTGAAACATGAAAGTCATTGTTTTATTTTTGGAGTGAAATTTGAGCCCTGACAATTGCCATGATAATTTTAATTTCGATAAAAATATCAGTAAAGTAATATTTTTATTATACATATATATTTATCTGGTTTAATACTTATCCTAATCTTAATTAATATTATAAATGAGAAAGTGAGTTTGTTTGTTTGTTATTCCTTCACGGCTTAACTAATCATCCGATCATTATGAAAATTTCTGTATCTATTGTCACTGGTACAGAGCCCAACATAGGCTACTTTTTATCCCGTGAAAGTGTGTCATTCCAATGGGAAAATATTATTGGCGCTGTACATTCATCGCAATAAATTACGTGTTTCTTAATTAGGTAATACCTAGTCATTATTTATAAAGTATTTATCATAATTTTTTCTTTATCTCCTAATAACTTGAAATTCGATATAGATAGATACTAAATTACTGACGTTATCATTATCATTATTATTAAAATTATTTACGTAAAAGGTTACGCGATTATTTATTACGCGTTATTGAAATTTATGCTTTTATTTTATACCGTATTTTTTTTGTATTTTGATATTTTTGTGATAGTATTGTACATACCTAATTATAAATAAATATTGTATAGGGACAATTCACACAGATTGACCTAGGCCAAAGTAAGTTCGAAACTTGTGTTATGGTATGGGATACTCAACGATATTATTATCTTCTATATATATAAAATTCAAAGTCCTGACTGACTTAACTATATATCAACGCACAGCCCAAACCGGTGGGTCTAGAGATTCCAAATTTGGACTGTAGGTTCCTTACGACGTCTAGGGGTGTACTAAGAAAGGATTTTTCAAAATTCCTACGGGAAACCGAGATATACGCAAACGAAGTTGCGAGGGTATATCAACGCACAGCCCAAACCGCTGGGTCTAGAGATTCCAAATTTGGCATGTAGGTTCCTTACGACGATGTAGGATACTTATAAGTTCCAGACCGACCGGACCGGACCGGACCGGAACGGACCGGACCGGACCGGAAGGGATCAGACCTGATCGGTCTGGAAGGAACCGCACCGTACCGGGCCGTGCCGGACCGGATCGAACCGGACCGGACCGGATCGAACCGGACCGGACCGGATTTTTTTTCATAGATAAAATTCAAAGTCCTGACTGACTGACTGACTTAACTATATATCAACGCACAGCCCAAACTAATGGGTCTAGAGATTCCAAATTTGGACTGTAGGTTTCTTACGACGTCTAGACGCGTACTAAGAAAGGATTTTTCAAAATTCCCACGGGAAAGCGAGATATACGCATACGAAGTTGCGAGGGGACGCACAGCCCAAACCGCTGAGTCTAGAGATTCCAAATTTGGCATGCAGGGTCCTTATAAGGTCCGGACCGACCGGACCGGACCGGACCGGACCGAACCGGACCTGATCGGACCGGATGGAACCGTACCGTACCAGGCCATCCCGGACCGGAATTTGTTTCTGAAGAAAGATATGCTAATTGTTACTAGGCCACGCGGGCGAAGCCGCGGGCGGAAGCTAGTTATAAATATAATTTCTCAATTTTATAAAACTATGGACAATTGGACAGGTTAGTGTGAATAAATGATTTTTATTTTATTTATTATAGTAATACTGATAATTATCTGGATATCCTATTAGTAAGATAAAAACTGCCAAAAATATACATGAACTGTCAAAATATAACGTACTAGCGAAACCCGCGCAACTTCGTTTGCGTGTATCCCGCTTTCCCGTGGGAATTTTGGAATGTATGATACTTTAAAACCTTCCCCTTGAATCACTCTATCAATTAAAATCCGCATCAAAATCCGTTGCGTAGTTTTAAAGATTTAAGCATACAAAGGGACATAGGGACATAGGGACAGAAAAAGCGACTTTGTTTTATACTATGTAGTGATGTTTGACGCTGACTGACAGATCAGATAAAAATCAAGAAAAAAAAATAAAAAGTCGACCATGTGCAAGTCGGACTCGCGCTCGAAGGGTACCATTTATCTATACAAAATAGTAAACAAAACGCTTTTATTGTATGGGAGCCCCCTTATATACACTGGGCGTCAAAAGTAAGTAGTACAGTTTTAAAATTGCAATATCTCCTAAACTACAGAAGCTAGACCTTTGAAATAAAAAAAAGTTAAAAGACAATTTCATTTCATTTAATAAAAACGTTATGCATAATATCATTTTTTAAGATTGACTGAAAAAAAAACTTAATAAACAAAAACACTCTTTTTTAAACTGTTGGCTTGTACTTTTGTTTTTTATTGTTTTCTTTATTGCTGATAAATCAATTGCAATTCAAAAGCAAATGTGTCTTCAGCGAGTAAACTTCACTAATCATGCCTCTTTCACCAGAAGAATGTGCAAGAATCATAACTTTTCTCGAAGTAGGCATCAGTATGCGTCATACTGCAAGAACGGTGGGTGTAACTCTAAGAACGATGCAGCAAGTAAAGCGAAGGTACTAAGAGACTGGAAACCATCTAAGGAGACCAAGTAATGGCAGACCCAGGTGCACTAGTACCTGAAAGACCGCTTAATTGTCTCTACTGTGTTAAGAAATCGTCACCTTAATGCAGATAAGGTCCAGCAACAGCTTCTTCAGACCCGAAGAGACTACGTTAGTGAGAGTACAGTGAGGAGAAGACTTGCTGAAGCCAACCTGAAGTCGTACAGGCCAGCAAATGGCCCCAAACTTGAGACAGGGCATCGAGTAGCAAGACTACGCTACGCCCGTCAACACGTACAATGGGGCGAAGAAGAATGGACAAGAGTTTTGTTCACAGATGAGTCTCGGTTTTCTTTATCCACTTCCGATGGAACGCGGAGAGTATACAGGCGACCTGGTGACCGATACATTCAAGGTTGCATCTCGGAAAGAGTTCAATACGGCGGGGGCTCTGTACACGTATGGGCTGGCACCTCTTCAGAGGGTCGCACAGAGCTAGTGGTCATAGAAAATGGCACTCTGACTGGTGAAAGATATGCATTAGAGATCCTTATCGAGTATGCAGGGCCATATTTAGTAAATATGGGTGATGGAGCGATTCTAATGCAAAATAACGCCCGGCCACACACCGCTCACCTCGTACAAGAGTACATTCAGGAGGTTGGCATCAGCTTGATGGCTTGGCCATCAAGAAGCCCAGATCTTAACCCTATTGAACACACTTGGGATGAGCTTGGGAGGCTAGTCAGAAGACGCAGACCACCCCCCGCCACCCTCAGGGCTCTAAAACAGGCCCTGATAGAAGAATGGGTGAATATTCCCCAACACCGCCTCCGTAACTTAGTGTTCAGCATGCCAAACCGGTTCCAAGATGTCATCAGAGCCCGAGGCGGCAACACAAGTTACTAAAGTGGGAACAAGGCCCAAAACGTAAAAATTAAGTTCTTGATAGTTACTTCAAAATGGTTAGCTTTTTAGTTTTTTCTTAATTTTCAGTGTAAAACTTTACTAATACAAAATAAAATATTATTTTTAGAAAACTTTGTTAAATTTGCTATAAAATGATTTTTATTTCAAAACTCTAACTTCTATAGTTTAAGAGTAATTGCAATTTTAAAACTGTACTACTTATTTTTGACGCCCAGTGTATTTATTTTATTTTTTTCCTCTTCAAGAATGACCGTTTTAAGTGAACAGGTTTTAGTTAGTCCTAGGTTTATCTTTATTTTTATTAATAAACTGGAAATATTTCACTGTTTTGCATCAGAGTCGTCACATTAATACATTCCATATCTGTTTAGACTCGGAACTTGGATATCCTGTATAGAATTAGCATAAACTTTGTACCTAGATATTAACGATTGATAATCGTAAAAGATTATAACCGAGTTATTTATGTCTTACTTCAGACAGACTGTTTATCGATAGTCGATAAAAACTAACGCAGAACATCTCTATTTGTTATGAAAGACATCGTTTGCAAGTTCTGTTGTTATTCAACAGTATCTGATGTGTTGATTTGCCCTTACACTATTGTGCAAGGTTTATTAATAGTTTTAATTTGCATAAGGTAGTTCCAAATCAAATTAAAAATACTTTATTCTGTAGGCCCCCGCGGGCACTTAGACACTTACAACATATTGCCCTTTAGTGATAAATATAAATTAAATAAGCTACTCTATAAACTACTACTGTTTCGGAAACAACAAAATTACCACTGGGGGAAAGAAATGGCGAAAGAAACCCCTCGAAGTTGCTTGACTTGTTTGAATGATTGCTTGACTTGTTTGAAGGCATTATTTGATTATCAGTGTCGTCCCTCGAAACTGAGATATCCTGTTATAGGATTAACACTTTTATTTTTAATTGACAATCTATGCAAAGATTATGACGATAATTAATGATAATACCTGCGAAATTTCCTTATTCGAGTTTTTAAAATTGTTTTATAAAACGTATAATAGTATTTTGGTTAACGCGAGTTGTTGCTACGGGTTCTTCCGGCTTTAACTTTTAAGTTAACATATTTTGGTCCTTCGAGCTGGATTCCTACATATGATTCCACGTTCTTTCGGCGATTTTTTAAAATCTTGTAATTCTATCAGAGATATTTCTCTGAATTTATTAAAAAAAAAAACATTTTTTGCAATAAATAAAATCCGACGTGGCCTGTTGAAATTTCGTGTAGGTAGTTCCCTCCCACACGTTTTTCTCATAGACTAAAAATTTAAAAGCCGTTTCCGGGACCGGGGGACCTCCTGCAGCTACATTTCTAACATATTTCCAAAACTCGTCAAAAAATATGGAGATTAGATCTAACTATGGAAATTTGCGTACAGAGTTCCAACCAAGAATTTACAGTTTTCAAAAAAATTGCGCTGTGATTGGTTGTCAAAAAAGTAAAGTGGGCCAATCAAAAAAGTGATTCCATCCAACTTTCCTTTTTTGACATCTACTCACAACACAAAAGAACCAATCAGTTCTCATTTATTCTGAATACATTTCGCACTGAATATGGAATCAAGTTTTACAAGTAACAGTTGCTGTTCTTAAAATATTATCTGCCTAAATTGATAGCTGAAGTCAAGCCAACATTTTTGTTCTTGATTATCGAACGCAGACAAATTTTCATGAACCCTTAAGTACTTTAATGTAAACCTCCATTTTTCCCCCTCCCGTGGACCCCTGGACCACTTTGGGAATCAATGCTTTAGGCCCTAGAGGCCCTGTGGTAGTCGTCAGATGACCTATGATTTTTTTCCTAGCCTAGAGGTGCTATTTCCCCTAGGCTTAGCCTCCCCCCCTGTATGTGACCTGTGGTTATCTTGAAAAATTTAAATAAAATGTCTTTGTCTATTTTCTAAGGATTATACGAACTATAATTTAATCTTTCTACTTGAGAATGGGTATTAGTGTGAACGAAACCGGGCCCCTAGTAGTTTATAACAGTGCAAGTGATATTGATAACATTAGACATTGTACCTAGATAATGGCTTTGTTCTTTTGTCATTCTATAATATTATTATAGATTTATTATAACAACTAGCTTTTTTGCCCGCGACTTCGTCCGCGTGAAGTTCCGGACCTGTTCCCGTGGGAACCACATTGAATTTCGGGAAAAGCTATAGCCTATGTCACTTCCTGATAATGTAGCTTTCTTCTGGTGAAAGAATTTTTGAAATCGGTCCAGTAGTTTCGGAGCCTTTTTTAATTTAAACAAACAAACAAATCTTTCCTCTTTATAATATTAGTATAGATAGATGATATGAACGTGGGATTAGAATTTGTGAACGATGGTCTTCTTTCTCTTGGATTCCTTAGCTGCTTCACGCCAATACTGTGAGGTGATTACATCCCCGAACTGGCCCATTCCAAAAATGCTGGCACTTTTATTTGCACGCTTCATCTCGTCTTCTTTCTCCTTTGTGCTGCCCCCCCCCCCCCCCCCCCCCCAATTATTGTCAATGGTAGCTAGTGTTTTCAGGCCACCTAATCATCACTGTCTTTGTACGAGGCTATCAGAAAGATAATTAAAAGAGATTCCGTTTGGGGGTCGGATGGTAGACTCGGACTAAATCCTTGTTGTCAACCTTTCCCCTCCTTGCTTACCGCTGATATTTTGGGAGGGTGAATACATCCAAACTACATCCGAGCGTGCTCATTTTATATAAACCTGTACATTGCACGCATCATCTCATTTTTTTTAAAACAGTGGCTGCAAATCTGTTTGTATCACTGCAGCACACACTAAAGAAGGTGATACAAATTCCTTTATTGTAAAAAATCCCACTATAAGCGGGGCAACTATGAAAGGAAATTCCGAAAATACTGACTCACGTTTTGAACCTTATTCTAACTGGTAATGTCTTCTGTGACAGGACTACGTGTTTCGTTGTTTCGGATGGACACTTTCATAACAAAAGTGTTAGATAGGGAGGGAGACAGTGATACTTTAGAATAGTATTTATAAATATCCTCTAAAATCCTGGAATACAACATTTTTGCGCCGGATTCTGGGTTTGTTTTGGATCGTCTCTTTTCTACTGAAATTTTGTTTATTGTCAACTTTCTGTTTACTTATGTGTGTCTTAGAGATTGAATAAAATGCCTATCTAAATGCTCTACCACTGTAATGGTTACATTTTAATGCAACTGACTTTAAAGCTAATAAAATTCGCTGTGTGATCGTGGCTAACGAGTGCATTATCAGTACAATGTGTCATAAAAGATAATAATTATCAGTTTCAACAAAGGAATGGAAACATTTTGTAAACAATTAACAATGTGCCAATTGGTCCCATGTTAAGCCATCTTGAACATTGTACTTTGTAAATGTTGAATTTATTTATTTATTTATTTAGTTTCAGAGGAGTTTCCTCCCGCGAACGCTGAGGCTGTGGAATGAGATCCCCGCCGAGGTCTTTCCTTTAGACTATAATATGGGGTTCTTCAAAAAGGGCATTAAAAGATTTTTACAGGGTCGGCAACGCGCGAGTGATGCTCCCGGTGTTGCAAGCGTCCATAGGCTGCGGTGACCGCTCACCATCAGGCGGACCGTAAGCTTGTTTGCCACCTTTGTGGTATAAAAAAAAAAAAAAAAGTTACACCAACATAGAGTACCTACACCGTTACAACATAAAACACAACACAAATATTCATCATCAAGTGCCACTACAATTATAGGTGAAGACATCACGCACAGTAAACAATGAGAGTAACAGATCTTAAAAATAATAATAATAATAACAATATTGGAATAAGAACACAATATCAAAAATTCAAAATAAAATAAAACAAAATAAATTACAATGTCAAAAATAAAAAATAAACAAAATAACAATAATAAATTAGGTATATGAAATTACAAATTATAAATTATTTCTACAAAGTTTGCCATCAAATTTTTGATTGAATCAAGAATCAAATCGTTTATTCAGAGACTAGGACTTCACAGGCACTTTCTAGTCATATAAATCTTTAACATTAAATAATTTCATTCTAATATAAAAGTATAACTTTATTTTAAAATATAAAATATAAAGTTTATTTTCATGTCAGTAGATTAACTGATTAACATCATTAAATTGATATACAATAAAATCACACAAGTACAAAGCAACATAATTTAAAATTCATTCTAATCTAGAATACTATACAAGAAAATTCTGTAAATGTTGATATCTACATAGAAGCTCGATGGCGTCGCTGTGTGTCGCACTCTAATATGGACACGCAAGTTAAGCGACGTCGACCCTAGCCAGCGTTTGGATGGGTTTCGTTATCTCGAGCTTCTCCGTGCTTCGGAGGAATCGGAGGGCACGTTAAGCCGTCGGTCCCGGCTGTTATCGGTAGATGACAGACGTTAAGCCAAGTCGGTGGCCTTCGGGCGGCTTGAAAACACCGGCCTCTGCTAATCCGCATTGGAGCAGCGTGGCAGAGTACGTTCTAATCACCTTCGATTGAAAGGAGGCCCGTATCCCAGCAGTGGGATGATTATGGGTTGATATGATGATACAAGAAAATTATCAAAAGGGGCATTAAAAGATTTTTACAGGGTCGGGAACGCGCGAGTGACACTCGGTGGTGTTGCATGCGTTCATAGGTTATGGTGACCGCTTACCATCAGGCCGTATCCTTGTTTGCCACCTTAGTGGTATAAAAAATCGAATATTTTTTTGCCAAATAAACGTTTTTCCTTTTTTTCTTTCACAACGGGCTACTAAAAAAAAACGATTTCTATTCATTCAACTCCATTACAAACTAATGAGGGCGCCCCATTATTACACAATTTCTATGGAGCTTTGTCGTGTTAAGTTGGGTATTTAGTAACTAAAGTGGCAATAATGAAAATACCATTAGTTTTTTGCGTCCACGAAATTGTTTGCTCTAATAACCCATTAGAGTTCCGTGCGACATCGGCGAAACCCCCTATATTCAAACATTCAAATTTTTTTTTTTTTTATTTTTATTTTTTTTTAAAAAAATTTTTAATACCACACTGGTGGCAAACAAGCATACGGTCGGCCTGATGGTAAGCCGTCACCGTAGCCTATAGACGTAAGCAATACCGGGGGTATCACTCACGCGTTGCCAACCCTCCCAACACCCCCAAGTGGAGCTCTAGAGACCTTACTCACCGTAGGAACACAACATGGCCGAGACCAATGCTATTTGGCTACGATCTTCTGTAAGGTGGAGGTCCTTCCCCAGACGGGCTGCTCCGATTTGAGCGGATTATCCGCTGTGCCCTACCTCCCATCCCACTAATTATAAAGACGTGTGAATAATTGTTACTTCTTAACGCTCAAATGGCTGGGTCAATTTTTGTGACATTTGGTATGTAGGTAGCTGGTACCTTGGATTAACAATATACTTTTTATCCCGAAAAGTACGCGTTTCCTGTTGGATTTGGTCAAAACGTTCAGAGAGTAAATACAATTATAAATGATTTGTGTAATTAATTTACTCCATAATATATTCTCATTTCATCATCATATTAACCCATAATCAGCCCACTGCTGGGATACGGGTCTCCTTTCAATCGAAACGATTAGAGCGTACTGCCACTCTACTCCAATGTGGTACTCTCAGTTGTGGTTGTCATATTGTGGGACTGGTCTGCTCGCTTTATTAACATCTACATATTCGACATATTTAGGATTTGACCATAGCGCTATTTGGATCGACATCCCGCGTTTAGAGCTTGATTACTGTATGTACCTGGATCTGTATTTTATTTATTCTTATAAATGTACATAAACATTGTAACAAAAGAGTGAAAGAAAAAAATGGCTAAATGACAAAAAAGGCCGTAACCGGGTTTCTTTCGCCATTTCTTTTACCGGTGGCCATTTTGCTTATGTCCGAAATGGTGGTAGTATATAACGTAGTTTATTTTCTTTATACATACAAATTGTAAATGACAAGAAAAAGTGCATGTGAAGGTCTAATTTCTGAAATAAACGATATCATTTCATTTCATTTCAATGCGGATTGGTTGACCATTGTTTTCAAGTTGCCTTGAAGGACAACGGCTTAACGACTTTCATCCATTGACTACAGCCGGGAGGGACGGCTTGACGTGCCCTCCTCCGAAGCATTGGGAAGCCGGAGATAACAAACCTATAATTCTAAACAATGGCGGCTAGGCTCGACGTGGCTTAAATTGCATTTTCGTGTTAGTGTGCGACACAGCGACGATATCGAGCTCGTCATTATAGTGAAATATGTTGAATATAAAATAATTAAATTGTCATCTGTTTGTACTAACCCTAGTCTTGTTTTACTAAATTTTATTTTGGAATTTATGTTATTATATTTGCACGGAACCCTGTTAATAATGTACTGCTTACAATCTGACAGGTTTTTATTTTCTTCGCAATTACTGTCGCTGTATATCCATTGTTTGGTTTGAAGTCGCGAAATTAGTTACTTTGTTATTGTAAACCAATGTATGATTAGTGATCTCAGTCTGCGTCAGTCCCTTTTGACTTGTGACTTGACTTCAAATAAAAGACGTTAAAGTTGTACTGACTCATTCGTCATCTTGCATGATCTTGCGATTTGGCACCATTCGATTTTACCAGTCTTTTCGTTAACTCGCGCGCACGTATGAAGTACAGTATTTAAAACTCTGTCGTGCCCTAGACTAGCGTTGAAGAAAGCAGAGAGGTAGGGCACAGCGGATAATCCGCTCAAATCGGAGCAGCCCGTCTGGGGAAGGACCTCCACCTTACAGAAGATCGTAGCCAACTTTCTACAGGGTCGGCAACGCGCGAGTGATATCCCCGGTATTGCAAGCGTCCATTAGGCTTCGGTGACTGCTTATCATCAGGCGGGCCGTATGCTTCTTTGCCACGTTAGTTGTATAAAAAAGCGGGAAATTTTCGGCGCGTCAGCGGGCGTTTTTATCTAAGTTTTATATGAAATTTTTAAGAAAAATTTAATTTTGAATTTTCATGATTTTTAATGATAAAACGGGAATAACGAAAATTAAAAACATCAATGATTCTTCAGAAAGCGACTGTGACGTTTCGACATTTTTTATTTATATCAATTTAACCAACAAATAAAACGATAAAAACGAACGAAGGTTTCTTTCGCCGAAAAAGAAATGATTCTTCAAAAAACTATTTGCTTCTTTCGTAATTTTCAACGCTATAGCTAGCTTCTAGTTCTAGTATTTTTCCTAGTACGAAAAATAAGTAATTTTTTATTTGGTCATGGAAATAAACAATTCTAAATATATGTATTGACGTCAAACGGGTACGGTTTGAATTGGTCGTTGAAAAGTTAGTTTATGGGATACGCGCACGGAATACATACACACATTGATTCGGTTTATGACGTTAGGCGTTAGTTTATTATATAAACTAGCTGTTATCCGCGAATTTGTACGCGTGGACAAGGTGTAAAAAAAAATTTTGAACCTAAAAATAGGTTAGCGTTTGACCACAGTTTGCCTGATGGTAAGCATTACTGTGGTCTACGATGTTACACGCTCACCTAGAAAAGATCTATTTACTCTAGATTTAAAGACCCCTGGATTGTATTTTCTGGAATCTGGTGTTCAGGAAAAGGTATACTTTTTATATCCCATGGGATAAAAAGCTTATGTCTCTCTCTGGTAAGGTACCTTTTGCTATATTTTATTAAAATTATTATAGGGTGGGGCGCCTGCGGGGCACAGGCGGGTGTTCAACTCGCTTGTTGGACTCATTACACCCTGTTCCCGTGTGGATACGGTTGTTACTGTGGCCCCGATGACCTCCCCCCAGAAAACCTTAAACTCCTTCTGCAGAACTCCGCTATGCGACCAGTGTCCAGGTCGCATAGTCCTTCTTCGATCCTATCGGCTTCAAAAGTCTCCCACCTGAGCCTGCTGTAGTGTATGCACTCAGCCAGGAAGTGCTGGCTGGTCTCTGGTTCACCGCATTCAGGACAAGCGCGGTCTACCTTTTGCTATATGTAATGCATTAAAATTTTTCGTGGTGATAGGCTGCTTTGTCAAGGCGTGAATGAATAACAAACATTACTCATTTTCTCTTAGTAATATTAGGACAATATTATTAATATTTTTTCTCTTTCATATGCACACATTTCATATGTATGTCCACTCTAAAAAAATTATGGAAATTTCTGTTAGAAAGTTCAAATATTTGGACGCTATTTGCCTAACAGTAAGTGCACAGTTTCTAAGCACCGAGTCGCCAAACATATGGTTAGGTTTCGATGTCGTAAAATTACTGTTTCTATTGTAGGTACAGTCAGCATAAATCACTAGTACAGTCAACCCATGAAAGAGGTGGCCAAGGTAGAAAACTAAGAACAAAAAAAAGTCAGCCAAATAAAATACGAAACTGGGTAAGTGCGTGTCGCTTATGCACAATGTAAAGTTCCTTATTAGCTACGCTTTTCTTACCGAGTTAGTTACCGAGTAATAGCCGACGAACTTATAAAACAAAATTTATTTCAAGAATACGTATGTACAATTTTTTTTATACCACTGTGGTGGCAAACAAGCCTTCCTGATGGTAAGCAGTTACCGTAGCCTATAGACGGTTGCAATATCGGGCGGTATCACTCGCGCGTTGCCGACCATGTAAAGTGGAGCTATGGAGACCTTACTCACGGTACACAACATGGAAGAGACCCGAGACCAATGCTATTTGGCTACGATCTTCTGTAAGGTGGAGGTCCTTCCCCAGACGGGATTACTCATCTGTTAGCAAGTAAAGCGAGAAAGAGAGCCGCCACCATAAGCTAGCCCTTGCAACTATCCATATAGGGACTTCTAATTTATCAGTAGGTACTACATCATTTAATATTTTGTATTTTCTTTATGAAAAAAATATTTTTCTAGAAAAAATGCCTCGTAAAACTTGTCAAAAACTATACACAATTTTTAACAGTGGCACAAGACAAGACTGTCACATGCACATGAGTAAATAAACGGAATTCCGTTTATTTACTCATGTGCATGTGACAGTCGCAAGTAATTGCTGTTTGAAATATTTGGATAACAATATCAAAGATAAGTCATTGATTAATTTATCATTAATTAATCTTTCAAAGCGACTTATTATGTTGACCTTACGAGAGGTAACTAAATTGTTGGTACATTCAGTTCTTTACTCGCTCCCAAAGCAAACGGTCGTGTCTTGAGTCAATCAAATTAATTCGAGAATTTTACAATTGTGTCAATCGATAAGACGAATAGTGATCTTGTGTATTTGTGTTAGTGTTTATTGTTATATACGGAATTTTGCGGTAAGTTTAAATTGTAATGTTTAAACAAAATCTATATAATTTACAGAGGAAAGATTATTATTTTTGTTTGTAACGAATATAAAGAAACTACTGGACCGATTTGAAAAATTCTTCCACCGTTGGCAATGTTTGATTGATGGTAATGATAGTTGGGTTAGTAACAAAGGCTATTTTATTATAAATATAAATAAATATATGGGGACAATTCATACAGATTGAGCTAGCCCCAAAGTAAGTTCGAAACTTGTGTTATGGGATACTAACTCAAGATATTATATTTTATAACAAATACATATATAGATAAACATCCAAGACCCGAGGCCAATCAGAAAAAGTTCGTTTTTCATCATGACCCGACCGGGGATCGAACCCGGGACCTCCTGGGTGGCGGTCTGGCGTGGTAACCATTACGCCACGGAGGTCGTCGTTATATATTAGGGATGCTTAGAAAATCCCGTCCGAAACAGAGTCGGCTATAATGAGTTTTTAACATAATAATTATAATATGTATGTACATTATGTAAACAAACGAAATATGGCTAACTGTTATACAAAATGCTGTTTAAACAAATTTAAAATCATTTTAAAATGTATTCTTTTTACTGAATATTAATTAGGATCGTTTTGGATTGAAAAGAAAATTTAGCTTTATACTTTTTTGTCGTTTTAAAAACTGGATCTCATTTTTTCTCGATAAAAATAAGACAAAATTTTGTTTGGGTACTTTGTTGTTCATCCATCGAGATTTAACTCGATTTGTTTGAGTTTTTCGTTTTTATTTAATTTGTAAAATCTTATAATTTTTTTGTCGTTTTAAAAACATGATTCGTCATAGTATTCTCGATGGAAACAATTTATGTTTTGTGTTTGTTTACTTCGCTTTTGTCTACAACCATCGTGATTTTTGTTTTTATTGAATTTGTAAATTTTTATTATGGTTGCACTTTAAAAGTTTTTGTCGTTTAGTGTTTTGAATTATTTGTCACGAATATGAATAGGAGAAAGTAAAATAAAATCATTTATTTTGCAAGTAGATTTACAAGAAATAAGGCTGTATTGTTTAATGACTACGGAATTTCATACTCGTTTATTTTTCCTGACATAGCTCGCTTGTTTGCCCGCTATATGGCATAAAAAACAATTAGGTAGAATCAATAAAATGTCATCTGTAAAACCAATAAATTAGGATAAGGAAACGAATCCAGTTTTTAAAAATAATAAATGACATGTTACATATAAACAAAATATGTAGTTACAACACATTTTTTTTGCGAGGTTACAATTTCATCACTAAGAAATGTTGTAATCAAGGTTATTTAAATACATGTATTGTATACTACACCTGCTCGGAAAGTAACTTCTTTCTTCCTTCAAAAGTAGTCGATAAGACTAAGGGGTCTTACATATAAGAACGTAAAAGTAACCAACAAAAAAATATAGTTAAGACAACAAATATAAGTCGTCAGACTCCATGGCGCTAAAAGGGATAAATAAAACAGTACAAGTGCGAGTCGGACTCGCCCACAGAGGGTTCCGTACGTAGATTTTTTTTATACCACTAAGGTGGCAAACCAGCGTTTTCCTAGTTAGAACTAGAATTAACAAATTGCGCCAAAACGGAATGTGTAACAGTACGTTCGTTAGGTTTACCTTGTGACCCTACACCAAGAAATATCCGTCGACCTAGCGGAAATAATAATAAAAATTATTTCAAAAGTGTCACTGTTTTCCGCAATTGAACTTATTACGCTACGCAAACTATAAAAGGTAAAGTGCATATTATATGAGATTTTTTAAATAAAATTTTATACTTTAACGGACAGAAATTCTGCAGATTACGTAGTTAATGGACACATTTACGTATTCTACATTCTAACGGTAACATATACAAATGGGCACTATATCAATTTGTAGCTTTAAATAATTTTTCTGTCTAAAAATGAGCTGGGCTTTCGGTTTCCTATCACTGAACGAAATGCATACTTGCTTTACGCCAATATTTTGTGAGAGGGTAGTACTATCCCGGCCTAGCTAGTTTATTTCATAAATAACACTACAAAATAATTTACTTAATCAAATAAATACACTATTATCTAGATAGATAGATATAATCTCCATCATCTGTCATCAACCAATTGGGAGGTAAAATGTATAAAAATACATTACTGCCCTGCTGTGTTTCTTTTATTTTTGTGTGATGTCAGTCTGTCAATGCAAATTTATGGTTTTTAAGTGTAGTTTTGGTGTTAATTAGACGCGATTAAATATGGTTACCTGTGCAGTGCCTGGATGTAACTCAAACAAAAAGGAAAATCCACAAATTAGCACTATCTTGCTTGCACACTTGTACATTACATGCACACTAGTGTATTTTGTTTTTGGTCTCGCCTTAATTAAACCATTGCCGATCTATACGCTAGTATATTATATACTAAATCTATGGAAAAATCGCGTTTGCGGAAGTTTTTTTTTAACTTTTTCTCGCCTTTGAGTTCCATCTTGTGTGATGTTTACAGTCTTCACTAATTAAAATTATAATATACAGAAGTGACTAATACTAATATTTATGCCGCTGGCTGTACTTAAATTACTTTCCTTCCTTCTTCGACTCGCGAAGTACGAACTGATAGAACGAAAGGAAATAAATGCTGTAGCATCGTTTCACAGAAATGCGGATTGCTAAAAACACTATGTTGGTTTACTAGAAGGGAAAGAAAGGGATTTACAAGCGAAAAATATTTATCACATTCTACTATGCATTTCAATTTCTAGTAAGTCCCTTCACGCAATACTTATTTAGAAATCTTTGAACATATTTAAAATCTTTACGGCCCTAATTAAACCTTTCCTATTTTGACCCTTTCCTATGTTGACAAATTAGTTAGTAAACGATAAAGTTTAATTGCTGTTAGTTTTAAATTGAAATTATACGGTATTCAAATTAAAATTGCCTTCTAGTTGCAGAATAGCAGTTCAGTTAAAACAGCATATGGTACAGCCAAGGTTACATCAAACCTTACAAATAACATTATTTATATTTCGCGCTATGAGGTCGGAATTGCAGTGCTTTACTTACAATGTACAATCACTAAAGAGAAAGCGAAAATAAACGAAAAATCCACTTATTTCCGTGCTTGGGTTGATCCCGTCTGTTCCGCTAAGCCAAGTCGATGGCCTTCGTTTTGGAAACCTTTTCTTCCGACATCTTACAAATCTTGCAATTCAGTATATCCTGTGTGTCGCCAATATAACGTCAGACGACGCCAATATAACGGGTGCCACTTCCCCATTTCATAAATACTCTACCGCTCCAAAAACTTGTAGTTTTATATAAAAATATAAAAATAAATATATATAGGGACAATTCATACAGATTGAGCTAGCCCCAAAGTAAGTTCGAAACTTGTGTTATGGAATACTAACTCAACGATATTATATTTTATAACAAATACATACATAGATAAACATACAAGACCCGAGGCCAATCAGAAAAAGTTCGTTTTTCATCATGACCCGACCGGGGATCGAACCCGGGACCTCCTGGGTGACGGTCTGGCGTGGTAACCATTACGCCACGGACATCAAATTAAAAATCATACTTATACCACAGAATAATAAATAGTACTACGAACTTATACTTAACGGTACTAATATTATAAATGAGAAAGTGAGTTTGTTTGTTATGCCTTCACGGCTTGACTAGTCAGCCGATCGTTATGAATATTTGTACATATATTGTCAGAAGTACAGAGCCCAACATAGGCCACTTTTTATCCCGTGAAAGTATGTCATTCCAATGGGAAAATATTTTTTCTACTATCGAGGGCGCTGTATGGGATGGACCATCTGCCAACATCTATCTGTTCTTTTGTTGTCAAAAGAGATCTATGTCATAAAATTAACCGCGAACGAAGACGCCGGGAAAAGCTAGTAGTAAGATAAGAACAAGTGCTTGCTAAATTTCTTGCCAGTTGTTCTTAGTACAAATCTGCCGTCTTCATATATCAGACATTTCTGCCGTCTTTTTTTTATTTTTTTTATTTTTTATTTATTTTTATTTATTGAAAAGTTCAGTTCGGGTGTACTAACACTCTTTTCTGAGACACCGAACTGTTGCGGGAGCGTAGGGCTCTCACCGCCATTCTGCCGTCTTAGTGAAGCATTTAGCTTTTTTGTGTGCGACACAGTGACATATATATTTTTATTTTTATAGGCATATTACATGTCCATATTTTCTTGTCCTATTACTATTTAGTTTAATAAATTAAATGCTGTCAGTCAAAAAAAATATTGTTAAATTATATTCCATTCATTCATTCATATTAACACACTCTTTTCTAGTGAAATTGAACGATTGTTTGAATTAGCTTGTCATACAAACGCGGACACAGCTGTGTATCCATTGAAGACGCAACTGAGAGAAAATATTACTGTTCGAAAGGGATAGAGATATTTCTGTCAATTTCAATGTAGTTTCAAGTTATCCAAAGTAATGATTCTTAATTCGGTCGTATAATAGGGATAGGGTTTTAATGAAAACGCCCCTAGTTGGCGCCACTTTGACAAGAGGTCCTATCCAAAAGTAAAAGTCAAAATGTCAATGTCGATATAGGGGTGTCATTTCAGAAAACCCTCAAAAATTCATGAATTGCCGAAGCAACAATTTATTCTATTTAGCCTTTTTAGGGTTCAATAATAAATTTTAGAAACCATGTTTACTAGATTCAAATTAGCAACGGACACCACTAACGATTTTTTTGTTTAATTAAGTATTTAATGGCTATAACAACATTATTGGTTCCTAAAAACTTCACTATAAAAAGTTTTCCACTACCTATACTTAATTTATATCAAACAGTTCGTATATCTATAACTGTCGTCTGACTTTAAACTCTCCACTAGAAAATTATATGCACTCAACAAGAAAACTCAAACAGAACCATATAACTATGGTTCGATACAATCTTGACTTTTATTCGAACTCTTACTTAAATAAAAACTTCATGGTTATCCATCGAAATAATATTACTACGTATAGAACGGACACCGCGAACAAAATTTTTGTCCCCATACGTTGAGGCCAATAGACATCAACTCGTTTAGAAACTTGCCGACGCTCATCGTGATTGGTCCTCGGATTTATGTCAAAAAAAAAATTGTAAAATGCCGTCATGTTCAATAAAAACTTGTAAAAACCGTTCAACAGTAAGGAAGAAAGATAGCGGCATGACTTATCATCGGTAAGTATACAAAAAATTAAGTAAAACCAACCAAAAAATTTTTTTTATTATTTTCTATTGCATCATAATTGCATCCGCCATTTCTATGTGAAAATCATAGATTATCAAAAAGTAATCGTACAGATGGGATACGTAGGTACTAAGCGTAGGTCAATTTTATAATATAATTTAGGTACTTATTTCAGAAAAATTTTTTGCTTTTTTTTTTACCGACTTCAAAAAAGGAGGAGGTTCTATGTTTCATTGTTTTTTTTTTGGAGGTCCGCCGATTACTCCTTCAATTTTGGACCGATTTTCATAATTCTTTTTTTAAAATAATATGTAATTTAAATATTGATTTTTTAAACTATATTTCCAAAATATTTTTATATAGTAGGTAAAAAATACGTAAATGTGGATAAAGTTACTAAGTAAAAAAAATAGTTTCTAGAAAACAAAAAGATGGAAAACGAAACAGCATTTTAAATTTCGACCAACCATTTTCGAACAAATGAAATTCGGGCAAACAAGTTTCGGAGTAAAGATACGTTACCATTCAACAAGAGGAGTTGTCTTGTCTGGCAGGCGACCGTCTCCTAGTATTTGCATATATTACAAAATACTTCAATATATAAATAGCTTCATTATAAAGTTTTGATTTAATCTCAGTTTATTTTTGACTAATATTAAGTTAAGAACAAAAATGTAATGTAGCTTCCTACCTATAAAACTAATATTATACCTATTTTCTATTAAGTTTATTCTATTAAGTAAAATAAAATATTGTAATAAAATAAAATAATCAGTTAGATGTCCAATAGGCAGAATATAAACAAAGTGTCGCCCCTGCGTAGTAATGTCATATTCTATGACTCGGTTGGGGGCGGGGCCAGGGAGGGGCACGCCCCTCACGGCCGAACGCGGCGCCAAAATTTGAAGGCGCTGTCATTTCTATACGTAGTAATATTATTTCGATGTGGTTATCTCAGGCAAAAAACAGAAAAAGTATATTTTCTCGTAAAAAGTCAAAAATCTATATTCTGTCCTTTTTCCTGTCTAACTGACACCGGAGGATAATTTTAATACAAATTTAATAAAAAATATTGCTAAAAAAAACGCCCGCACGTCTCACCCTTGCTGAAAGAATACGCATTGTTGTTCTTAGAGAAATGGGAATAAGAGTTGCCGAGATATCCCGGGAACAAATGTGCACGTAAGTTTATCAAATTTTACTTCTAGTGTTTTTCCGTTCCGTGTTTGTCTAAGTAAGTATATGTTTAGATGATGACACACCTGGTTCTGGTTTTTAACAGCACTGATTGTGTTTTTAGAGACGGTCGGTATACGAGGACGTGTTACAATGGAGGCTGAAGAGCCATGGTCGCTAGCCACTCACTGCACCCCTTATGACATCTTTGTGTATCTTGTAGTTTCTTTTTTCAATTGAGATTATACCTACTGAGTCATAATGCTTGTTACAGATTTCAATGCAGACAGTGCGTCGTCGCTTAAATGAAGGGGGCCTGCAGCGTCACATACCGGCCCGAAAAATATTACTCACCCAAGCGCATTCAATTTTGACTGGATCAATAATATAGTCATATTTGTAGACGAAAAGACTTTCAAGTCGGATAAGGATGGTCGGAAAATATTATACAGGCGGAGAAACGAACGCTATGTAAAAGATTTTTCACCCTCTGTTTGAAAAACCCGGGATCATATTAGAGGATGGAAACACGTGAGCTGGCAGCGAGTTCCTCGTTGTTGAATTATTCAAAGACAAATTAGCAGATTGGCTGCTTTACCGAATGGGGCGTATTGACTTAAAATATTGTAAAATAATTGAACACAATGTTGCACATAAAATAAAAATAATGTAAATAAAATAATAATGATAAATGATTGTTTTTATTTAGAATATGTTATGATAGTCGTTATAACGGTAACAAAGAAAATATCTGATATATAAATAAATAAATATATAGGGACAAATCACACAGATTGAGCTAGCCCCAAAGTAAGTTCGAAACTTGTGTTATGGAATTCTAACTCAACGATACCTACTATATTTATAACAAATACACATATAGATAAACATCCAAGACCCGAGGCTAATCAGAAAAAGTTCGTTTTTCATCATGACCCGACCGGGATTCGAACCCGGGTGGTAGTCCGGCGTGGTAACCATTACGCCACGGAGGTCGTAAAATATAAAACGATACATACTCTGATTGGACGTGAGTGGACGCCGCGCCGCGGCCAATCAGAGGGCGTATTGCTGATCGCCACCGCGGACACGAGCTAAACGCGTTGGTTTGGCCGAGGCTTAACCGAATTTTCCCGATTCGAAAACCCGACGAAATTAAAATAAATTACTTTAGCCACTGGCTAGGATTCATAACTGTCAACGTCCAATGCGAGTCTCATTCCTGCAAATTTGACAGGAGAAAATGTGTATCATTAAGTATGTTGCCGTTTGTACCTTATTGTGTTGCTCTATCACAATATTCACAATAAAGTAATAAATTAATAAATATATATAAATATATAGAGACAATTCATACAGATTGAGCTAGCCCCAAAGTAAGTTCGAAACTTGTGTTATGGGATACTAACTCAACGATATTATATTTTATAACAAATACATATATAGATAAACATCCAAGACCCGAGGCCAATCAGAAAAAGTTCGTTTTTCATCATGACCCGGCCGGGGATTGAACCCGGGACCTCCTGGGTGGCGGCCTGGCGTGGTAAGTGTGGAAAACATTACGCCACGGAGGTCGTCAAGTGATTTCTAATCGATTCACGTCTTATTTCTATATTTAAATGAAGAACCAAAGCACAGCCTTTGAACCGCTGATCGTAGAGACCTGAAAGTTAGAGGCCCTTTTTATTGTAAGTATAATAAAAATAATAATAATAAATTTTCTTTCTTTCATTTTCTTCATTCTTCATCCATAAAACTTACGGCTAGAGTAACATTAATCTATATATATATAAAAGGAGAAGCTGACTGACTGACTGACTATCAACGCAGGGCCTAAACTATAAGACCAAAGAGCCGAGCTCTAATACACCAGCATGAGTCCGAAGCAGTCGCTGTAGCCGAACACGTCTAGAAGAACTTAAAAATAAAAAACCGGCCAAGTGCACGTCTGGCCACGCACAGTGTAGGGTTCCGTATTTGCTGTGCTTTGCTTGCTTGCAAATGAGTCCAATATCATATTCTATGACATTTGTAAGTTTTCATCAAAGAAATTTTATTTTATCAGTTCGTCGACTATTTCTCGGTAACTAGTAGTGCCTACTTTACCGTTATAGTTTTCCTTGTAGGTTCACTATATGGACTACTACCATGAATTTTTTCAAAATTTTAAACACGACTTTCGGAGATAGAGGGGGGGGGGACCACCGTGCAAAACGAAAATTGACACGTTAAATGTAAATAATTCGCAAACGGATTGTTGTATCGGGAAATGATCTTCCCACACCCTCAATGTTTTTAAGAGATCGACCACACAACATGGGGACTGTGCGAAAAAAAATTTTCATTCCCACTTTACCTGTTGGGGAGGGACCCTTAAAAAAAAATATTTTTCAAAATTTTCTTCTACCACTTTGTTAGCATTGTTAATATAAGTATACATACCAAATTACAGCTTTCTAGCATCAAGCGTCTAGGCGCTAGACCGCGGACGGACAGACGGACATGGCGAAACCATAAGGGTTCCTTGTAGTTTACTACGGAACCCTAAAAATGGAATAGAATTTACCATTGCAATGCAGCTGATTAAAAACATTTGTGTTTATAATGTGAGAGGTAGGGTAACCTAACTGGCATTGCCCTTCTCACGGCCACCGGGTCATATATACCTAACTCACATTAACATTATAAAAAGATTGCAGCAATATTATTTTTTTGGTTAGAATGCGCAAGGCCATAGTTAAAATGTAAACACGATGGAATTTATGTGGCTACTATACTATAAATCTATATAATATAACGTCGTCTGAACCACGTTTTTAGTAACAAAAGTATTATGAAAATTTTCTTCTAAAAAAAATCCACAGACTACGCAGCGCAGTAGGTACGCAAGAATCTTAGTACATTGAAAATGTACCATAGTAGCAAGACGGTTATGAGCGACTGTACGTTATAAACATCCTGTGTGAGCGAGTCTTTATCGAAATCGTAAATGTCGTTAAATGTATTAAATTGTAATAATAATGTCATTATTTTCCATACTTTTTCGATTTACAAAAAAAATTGCCAACCGATGTTCAAACTTACTACGCTATAATGTGTCTCGATAAATTCTGCGCCTTTTGAGGCCTCGTCTGACCCCGTAGCCCTAAATCTCTAAAGTTATCGCAGATTTTGTGTATTTCGTGAAATTGTTCCCATAAACATTTTCAATGTTAAAATTGCGTTTTTGATCGTGTAGCAGTCTCCATTTTCCTCTTTCAAATTAATCTTTATATACATATAAATAAATAAATAAATATATAGGGACAATTCATACAGATTGAGCTAGCCCCAAAGTAAGTTCGAAACTTGTGTTATGGGATACTAACTCAACGATATTATATTTTATAACAAATACATATATAGATAAACATCCAAGACCCGAGGCCAATCAGAAAAAGTTCGTTTTTCATCATGACCCGACCGGGGATCGAGCCCGGGACCTCCTGGGTGGCGGTCTGGCGTGGTAACCATTACGCCACGGAGGTCGTCATATGAGAATGAAGTACGTAAATAATATTATGTCAAATTTGAATTGACAGCCCGATAGTGGCATTGGTAGTGACTGTGACGGCGCGAATATTTATTTGATGAAATTTGTTTGTCTCGACTTCATATTCACAACTAGTGGAACCCGCGCAACTTCGTTTGCGTGTATTTTTGCACAGCAACGTCATCTATATCAGACTTTTGATCAAATCCTACGGGAATCGCGTACTTTTCGGCACAAAAAGTACACTATGTGTTAATCCAAGGCATCAGCTACCTACATACCAAATATCATAAATATCAGCTCAGCCATTTGAGCTTGAAGAATTAACAAACATACACATAACTTTCGCCTTTATATTAATAATATTAGTAGGATAATATACCAGTTGTCTGGTACCCATGACTTAAGGTTAAGTCTAGCTTACTTTGGGACCAGGTGGCACAGTGTGAATAGGCTTGTGTCAACTAACAATGAAATCAATGGATGAATGTTTCTAGACGTAAATTGTAATATTTAAACAGGGAAAACCGAAATAATTCCACATAAAAATTAATGATTATTGTTATTTTTACAAATTAAAATCAAATAAATACCCCCCCTGGCTCCTCCGCTGTGAACGCCAATCAGAACGTATTACGTCACATAGTGGTATTTGGTAGTTGACCGGAACACGTATGAATAATTTATTCGGAGTTTTTATACTTGTATTTATACACTGGGGCACTATACAGTTTTTAAAATACGAGATTTCCATTTTTATTTCAACAAAACAAACTTTTGCCGTAAGTGAACACAATCGTTTGCCACTATGTGACGTCATTCACGACGCCATGACACTTTCTTGTGTTTTTATGCCAGATTAAAAATATTTTCTTAAAACTTAAAATATGTGTTTTAAATATAATTTTTATCATGAAATATTATTTTTTTGGGGTAATACAGGTACTAAACTAACGAAATAAGCCATTTTTGAAATTTACGACACAGGCCTATTGTGTACATTTTTTATCATCCTCACGATGTGAGAACCTCAACTATTTTCCCATGTTCCCTACTCTTCAACCTTAACGCTTTTCATATGTTCCCTACTCTTCAACCTCAACTCTTTTCCCATGTATACTCTTCAACCGCAACTCTTTTCCCATGTTCTTTACTCTTCAACCTCAACTCTTTTCTCATGTTCCCTACTTTTCAACCTCAACGCTTTTCATATGTTCCCTATTCTTCAACCTCAACTCTTTTCTCATGTTCCCTACTTTCAACCTCAAGGCTTTTCATATGTTCCCTACTTTTCCACCTCAACGCTTTTCATATGTTCCCTACTCTTCAACCTCAACGCTTTTCATATGTTCCCTACTTTTCAACCTCAACGCTTTTCATATGTTCCCTACTCTTCAACCTCAACTCTTTTCCCATGTTCCCTACTCTTCAACCGCAACTGTTTTCTCATGTTCCCTACTTTTCAACCTCAACGCTTTTCATATGTTCCCTACTCTTCAACCTCACTCTTTTCCCATGTTCCCTACTCTTCAACCTCAACTGTTTTCTCATGTTCCCTACTTTTCAACCTCAACGCTTTTCACATGTTCCCTACTCTTCAACCTCAACTCTTTTCCCATGTTCCCTACTTTTCCTTGTAGCAGGCAATGCATTGGTAGCACCTCTGGTAATAATAATGTTTATAGGCGGCGGTAGTGATGGGCAGGAGAACATTTCTGTTCCGAGAACTTTCTTGGAACGAGAACATTCTGAAACATTCTCTTGAACGGAGAATTTATGAGAATTTACGGAAATTTAAGAGAATCTAAACCAAGTATGTAGACTTTTTAATTTTGACATAAAAATTGATGACTATGCATATAATTTCAGTAGCTATGAATGCCATAGTGAAGATACATGTCAGGTAGGTAGTTATAATGACGTTACATTTGATTTTCTATATATATAAAATTCAAAGTCCTGTCTGACTGACTGACTTAACTATATATCAACGCACAGCCCAAACCGCTGGGTCTAGAGATTCAAAATTTGGAATGTTGGTTCCTTACAACATCTAGGGGTGTACCAAGAAAGTATTTTTCAAAATTCCCACGGGAAAGCGAGATATACGCAAATAAAGTTGCAACAGTTTTACTGATCCGCTGGGCCTATTGATTCCAAATTTGGAATGTAGGTTCCTTACGACATCTAGGGGTGTACTGAGAAATTATTTTTTAAAGTTCCCACGGGAAAGCGAGATATACGCAAACGAAGTTGCGAGGGTCTAAATTAGCCGACGGCATTACTCCCGCCGCGGCCTCTGACTCCCCTGCTTCGCCCCCCGCGGCTGAACAGGGTGCCGAGGGAGCTTCTCTCCCCACCCCTCCCAAGCGCTCCCAGCGCCCACCGGCGGTCGTTATCACGAACCGCCATAGGTGGATGGCCATCAAGGCCCGATGTGATGCCAATGGCATCTTTTTCATTGCTGAAACCCGCACTGAGGGTATCAGGCTCAAAACGGAGACTATCTCCGACTATCGCAACCTAAGGCGACTTCTCGACGGTATGTCGATACCATTCCACACGTGGAGTGTGGAAGAAGACCGGCGCCTCCGCGTCGTCATTCGGGGGGTCCCAAAGGAAATCGGGTGCGAAGACGTACTCGAGGACCTAAAGGCCCAAAAACTACCCGTCATAGAGGTGCACCGTATGCACCGTGGGCCTTCCGCCCCATTCAACATGGTCCTGGCCATTCTGGACAGGACAAACTTAAAAGAGGCCAAAGCCATCTTTAACATTCGGAAGGTTTGCGGACTGTCTGGGGTTGTTGTCGAGCCCCCACACCAAAAAGGCACTGTGGGACAATGCCACAGATGCCAATTATACGGGCATTCCGCAAGGAATTGCCATAACACACCTCGCTGTGTAAAATGCTTAGGAGCCCACTCGACACCGGAGTGTCAACGGCCTAAAGATCGCGCGCTATGCTCGGAACCTCCGAGCTGCGTAAACTGCGGGGAGGTGGGACACCCGGCGAACTACCGAGGGTGCCCAAAAGCACCCAAGGTAAGGAGCCGGAGGCCCGCTCCCTCCCCACCTAAAACTCGAGCCGCCCCCAAGGCGGCCTACGTTAGCCCCCCCAACCTCAAACTGCTGCGGCCGCTCCGGCTTCAGCAAAGGCACCGGTGCCTACACCAGTTGTGTCGCATTCGTGGCGACACAGAACCAATAAGGTTCCCCCCCCGCAGGGCAGCCCCTCAGGCCAACCTGCACCCGCGGTGGTTGTGGTTGCGACCCCTCCACCTTCTCCAAAAGCGGCACCGCCGTCGCCGAAAGCGGCACCGCTGCCGCCGAAACCCTCCTCCTCCTCCTCCCGTGACAGCGTCGACAATTTCAAAATTGTAATGTCGGTTTTAAACGCCATCGACTTTGACGAAGTCGACCTTTTGGCAGACCGCATCATAGAATGCCAGGGGAACTCAGAGGCCCTCGTCATAGTCCTGAGGCGCGACTTTAGAGCGCTGACGGACACTCTCAAAAAAATTTTAGGTTTTAGTTATGGATCTACACCATAACACGAGCAGAGTCAAACCGACCTCCCTAAAAATCGGCTACTTCAACGCCAATGGGCTTCGTACCCAAAGGTCTGAGGTAGCCGATTTTCTCTACACCCATCAATTGGACGTTCTCCTCATCCAGGAGACGTTCCTCAAGCCGTCAATTCGCGATCCCAAAATCGCGAATTACAAAATCATTCGTAATGATCGCACAGTCTCTGCCTTCGGTGGCACTCTCATTTACTACAAAGCGACATTACACTGCACGCCTGTGGATACACCAAATCTCGTGCACATCGAAGCCTCTGTCTGTAGATTAGGAATGACAGGTCATCAATCCATATATTTAGTGTCAGCCTATCTAGCTCCCACTAACAATAGCTCCTTAAGCCCTAGATCACTACTTGACAGTGATATACAAAACCTTCTAGATCTTGGTCCGTCTGTTATCATAGCGGGCGATCTAAATGCCAAGCACCTTGCTTGGTGTAGCCAAACCACAAACCAACGTGGTAGACAACTCGAGCGACTCTCAGAGAGCCTCAACTTCGACGTAGTAGCACCTATGTCACCTACTCACTATCCAGACAATGTTAATCATCGTCCGGACGTCCTAGACATAGCCCTCCTAAAGAACATCAATCTTAGATTGAGTTCTATAGAAGTGCACTCTGCACTCACTTCAGATCATAGGCCTGTCATTATTGCCCTCTCGCCCAGAGTGAGCATTCCCAACGTGGCAGCCTCAGACCCCACAAGACTCAAGACTGACTGGTTCAGCCTAGGAGAAGGCGTTAAGTCTATCTCATCTCCTTTGTTAGACCCAATTCCAGTCGAGATAGTCTCAATTCCCGACGCGATAGGTGCAATTGACTCATTAACAGCGCACGTGCAGAAGGTGGTTAGCGATTGCTCGCGCCGCGTCCCAGTGAACGCTCGTCATCGCTGGGAACTGCCGCCAGATGCCCGTGCTCTGTTAACTGAAAAAAACGCAGCTCAAAGGGCTTACTTCTCTTTTCCCTCTGAGCAGAACCGTGTCCGCATGCGCGCTGCCCAATCAGCGGTTAAGCGTCGCATTAGACAGCTTAGGAACGATCAGTGGGACGAGACACTTACAAATATGGTCCCCTCTCAACAAGCCTTCTGGAACCTCACCAGAGCCCTTAAGGCAGATACAGTGGCTGCCACCCCCCCGTTAGTACAGTCAGATCCCTCCGAGGAAAAAGCTGAATGCTTAGCATCCAGTCTTGAGGCACAATGTGCACCTAGCACACTCCCCGTTGATCCAGATCACCTACTCGAGGTCGATACTGAGGTTTTCAACAATCTCGCGAGCCCTCTCACAGATGCCGACCCGCCGATAGAGCCGGTAACCCCCGATGAGGTAGAGTCCCTTATCAGAGATTTACATAATAGGAAGGCCCCGGGGCCTGACGGGATTTCAAATAGAGTCGTCAAGCTCTTCCCCGCGCACCTTATTCTCCTTCTGACCGCCATTTTCAATGCGGCACTAAAAAACAGTATTTTCCCCAAATCTTGGAAGGAAACCACCGTCATTGGCATTCCAAAACCCGGCAAGCCCAAGGATCAGCCCTCGAGCTATCGCCCAATCAGTCTCCTTAGTTCGATAGGAAAGATCTATGAGCGCATTATTCTCGCTCGTCTCAAAGATTTTTCCCTTGCTAATAATCTTTTACCTGACGCACAGTTTGGTTTTAGAGCCAAACACTCTTGTGTCCAACAAGTGCATCGCATAGTCGAACACGGGTTGGACCGGAGAGCGAACAGATCCCGCCCGCACAAAACGGGCGCTCTCTTTTTCGACGTGGCAAAGGCGTTCGACAAAGTATGGCACAACGGGCTTATCTATAAGCTCTACAAACTTAATGTGCCAAACCGTCTCGTGCTCATCATACGAGACTACTTGTCGAATCGCTCTTTCCGCTATAGGGTGGATGGGGCACTATCCCCCCCTCACACCATTAGAGCCGGAGTACCACAAGGATCCGTGCTCTCCCCCCTCCTATACACGCTTTACACAAGCGACTTCCCTCAATTTAGACCCAGTCCACTTGTGACTCATACTGCCCTTTTCGCAGATGATACAGCCATCTATTGTTCGGCTTCTAGTACACCCGCCATAGTAAAGTCCCTCCAAGCCGCCGCCAACTCCCTTGGCGACTGGTTTAGGAAATGGCGCATAGAAGTTAATCCAGATAAAAGCGCCGCTATCCTCTTCTCCAGAGGTACTACGCCAAATCCCTCCACTAAAGTCAAGATGTTCGGACAACCGATCCCTTGGGAAAAGAAAGTCCGTTATTTAGGTGTCACACTCGATAGGGGACTCACCTTCGAACATCATATAAAGATTGTCCGCGACCGCGCTGCTTTCGCGCTAGGCCGCTTACATTGTCTGCTTAATGGGCGCAGTAAACTCTCTCTTAGAAATAAGGTGAGAGTTTACACAACGTGCATTAGGCCGATAATGACATACGCAAGTCCAGTTTTCGCTCACGCCGCGCCCTCTCATATCCACAGGCTGCAAACCATTCAGAATAGGTTTTTGCGCAAAGCCATCGGTGGGCTTTGGTTCGTTAGGAACAAAAACCTCCACATTGACTTAGGTGTGCCGACCATCTCGCACCACCTAAAGCAATGCTCTGTCAAATACTTCGACTCGCTCAATCATCACCCAAATCCGTTGGTGAAAGCCGCAGGGGATTATTCCGCTCCGGCTGGCACCAGCAGGTCCAAACGTCGTCCGCGGCACGTCCTCAACGACCCGGACGACTCCATTACAGTCGCCATCGAGGCGTATAAACAATTAGATTCCGCGACACAAACTAGACACACACGTCCGTCATATCGGCCCCGCCGGCGGGGCCGCGCGTCGCGCCACCTTCCTGTAGGGACTCGGTTTTCGCGGTACCGGCACGTGCCCGGCCGCTTCTCTCCAATCCGTTCGCCTTCCCCCAGTGTCGCCATAGGCCGAGGTTCGAGCCCCCCTCTGGGGCGCCCCTAGGCAGACACTGTAAATTTTTGGCGGTGAGAGCCCTACGCTCCCGCAACAGTCCGGTGTCTCAGAAGAGGGTGTTAGTACACCCGAACTGAACTTTTCAATTAATAAAAAAAAAAAAAAAAAAAAAAAAAAAGCTGGGCCTAGAGTACTCCAGAGATTGCAAATTTAGAATGTAGGTTTCATATGACGTCTAAGGGTGTACTGAGAAAGGATTTTTCAAAATTCCCACGGGAAAACGAGATATACGCAAACGAAGTTGCAATGATTTTACTGATCCGCTGGGTCCGCGAGAAATACAAGTTCAAACAAGTTCATTTGCGTATATCCATTTTCCCGTAGGAATTTTGAAAAATCCTTTCTTGGTGCACCCCCAGATGTCGTAAGGAACCTACATTCCAAATTTGGATCTCTAGACCCAGCGGTTTGGGCTGTGCGTTGATATACCCTCGCAACTTCGTTTGCGTATTTCACGCTTTCCTGTAGGAGTTTTGAAAAATCCTTTCTTGGTACACCCCTAGATGTTGTAAGAAGCCAACATTCCAAATTTGGAATCAATAGACCCAGCGCGGATCAGTAAAACCCTTGCAATTTCGTTTGCGTATATCTCGCTTTCCCGTGGGAATTTTGAAAAATCATTACTCAATACGCCCCTAGACGTTGTAAGAAACCTACATTCCAAATTTGGAATCTCTAGAGTACTCTAGACCCAGCGGTTTGGGCTGTGCGTTAACATATCCTCGCAACTTCGTTTGCGTATATCTCGCTTTCCCATGGGAATTTTGAAAAATCATTTCTTGGTACATCCCTAGATGTTGTAAGGAACCAACATTCCAAATTTGGAATCAATAGACCCAGCGGATCAGTAAAACCCTTGCAATTTCGTTTGCGTATATCTCGCTTTCCCGTGGGAATAATGAAAAATTCTTTCTTAGTACACCCCTAGAAGGTTGTAAGGAACCTACATTCCAAATTTTGAATCTCTAGACCCAGCGGTTTGGGCTGTACGTTGATATATAGTTAAGTCAGTCAGTCAGACAGAACTTTGAATTTTATATATATAGAAAATCAAATATAACATCATTATAACTACCTACCTGACATGTATCTTCACTATGGCATTCATAGCTACTGAAATTACATGCATAGTCATCTATTTTTATGTCAAAATTAAAAAATCTACATACTTGGTTTAGATTCTCTTAAATTTCCGTAAATTCTCTCCTTTCCGAGAACGTTTCCTCAATGTTTCCACTAAGAGAACATTTCCGGAAATCGCCCATCACTACGGCGGTAACCACTATCCGCTAGTTAGCCCGCTTGCTTGTTTCCCTGTTTCCCTGTGCTGTGGTATGACACAAAAAAAAAATAGTTGTTTAGTTGTGCAATTGTCGTGAATTCGTGATGAAGATTTGCGGTTTAGATACAATTGCGGTGATGGTCATTACATAAGGAATTTATTCTGCAAAATTTTTTGTTAAAGCATTTTTTCCCGCTGCACAAACAGACACACAAACAATGTTTTACAGTCACTGCGTTTAGAAATTTTTAGTTTCAGTTTTGTTTGAATGTCGCATTTTTCGTACTTTTGTTAAGTTTCTTATTGTTCTGCGACTTGTCTTGTGGTTTATGAAACATGGTAACAAACAGGTTTTATACCTACCTTTAAAGTAGTTACAGCAAGTTGCACAGATACTTAAATCAATATTAATGACACATTTACTCTCACACTAACTATCTTTTTCTGCTTTAATTTGTAAATGACAGACATTAAATGAAAGTGCCATGCACATTCTCTGCTCCTGCGGACCACTCATGTATAAAAGAAGTATATACATAGGAAAGCATATATATCCAGAGGAGATACAACAGCTCTCTGCCCAGCACACCTGGAAGTTCCTAGAAGCAACCGGACTGGACAGGGAAATTTAAATAAAGGGCACTACAAACGATCAGCAATGGTCGAAGTAGTTATTGGTCGCAGGTAAGCAGGATTTCTATGAAACGTGTTGCTTACCAAAAATTGTCGACGCACGAAACGCGATCAATTCGTTAAAAGCCCACAGCAATAATAATAATGACTAATTAATGTATTTCTGAAACTTACCATAACTTTTTATAGAACCTCGGCGGAAAGTCCTTGAGCTTCGGAAATGAAATGAAATCGTTTATTTCAGAAATTAGACCTTCACAGGCACTTTTTCTTGTCATTTACAATTTGTATATATGTATAAAGAGAATAAACTACGTTATATACTACCACCATTTCGGACACAAGCAAAATGGCCACCGGTAAAAGAAATGGCGAAAGAAACCCGGGTACGGCCTTTTTTGTCATTTAGCAATTTTTTTTTTCCTTTCACTCTTTTGTTACAATGTATAAGTACATTTATAAGAATAAATAAAATACAGATCCAGGTACATCAACTATCAAGGAAAAGAATCAACTATCAAGTTCCATAGAGAGAGCCAAAATTGTACTTGGCCGGTTTTTTTCTATTTTGACAATATTTGAACAAGATATTTTGAAATTTTAACACCCAACCTATATATTTGTGTTATACGGAGACTGATCGCTGTCCGCTATGTCGAAATCCATGTAACTTTGGTTTACGATTACGAAAAATTACAATTCCAAGGCCAAAACAAGGTTTTCCATGTTGCAATTGTGATTATAAATTCAATTTTTTGATATATATGACAGCTTTGTAAAATATTGATTTGTTTATATAATGTTATGTATTATTTAATTTTATTATAATGATCAAGAAGTTCGCATTTATGTAAATAAACTTCTTCTATGTTTTCCCTATTTTCCAACGTTTTTCATTGCCTGGTCCACAATCCACATCTATTGGTCATAGGCCGTTCCCCCTCTTCTGTTCCCTACTCCCTTTCTTTACCCTACTAGGGAGAGTAGATCCCTACTGAATACTAGACCATTATTTCCTTGCTTAAACGATCAAATGTAACCTATATAGTCACGTGTTAAAAGGAAGTTCATTAATAAATTAGGACCTATTTAATGACCATTATATAATCTATCTATACTATTACTATCTATACTTCTAAAACTAAAACTAAACTAAACATATGATTATAAACAAATTATAATGAACCTAAAACTAAAAACTTCAAAAAATATAATAGAATAACTAAAATATATTATTAAAAGGAGTCCCTTTAGGCAAGGCTCCGAAGATACTGGCAGCGTTACCTTTGAATAGCTAGACTAATTCTTTGTCCGAGGTAGCTGCCAGCTCTTCGGTCTCCTGTGATGTCGACTAACCTTTTTTCAATTTCCTTAAAAAGTCTTATAGCACAAGGACCCCACGGACCAAGGGTTAAATTTAATATTATAATGTTAAACGCAGTGAACGAAAAAAACTTAAATGGTATACATACGTATACCATTTAAGTTTTTTTATTTGTTTTTTTATTGTATTTTATTTTAGTAATGTTTGATTTATTTGATTGATTTTTAATTTAATTATTATATAATTATTTATACTTATATATAATTATTTATACTAATTTTAATTTGGTAAATATGGGTCTATGTTATGCGAAATAAATGATTTTTTTATATATTATATTTTATACTTATACATACATAAACAGACAAGGTAGACGAAAAATGTCATTAAGTTTGTCCTGTGCCAAGATCGAACCTGTGCCTTTTAATGGAGTTAAAGTGACTGCAAACTGAGCCATTGGATTGTAGAAATACTTGATAACTTAACATTTAGTTTTGATCTAGTTTAAATTTTATTATTAGTTTAATCATCGTAATTTTACCCAATAAAGAATGGTAACCATTTGCTTTTTCTTTCTGCTTACACTCCCGGAGTTTTCAGGCGTGACACGAAATATTTAACACTTGAGTAAACTTTCTATATTAAGTGACAATTACTTTCTTGGTCATAACAGTGAAAGTTTTAAAAAAATAGCCTTTTTTCTTACAAACTGACATACTTTTAGTGTAAAGGAGTAATCATAATCCGTTATTCTACTTTATGGTGTTAAAAGACGTAGGTTGTAATTATACGTTTAAGCAAGGTGTTGAGTTCGTCGGTTGCAATATTAAATCGAAATAATAGAAAATCGTAAGAGGCGTAAATAATTCGTCTTCGGTTCTATTTTAAAAGTCGTAAACAAACAGATTCCTGTATTTTTTTTTATTTACAAAGATTTGAGAGGTTTTTGAATAAGCCTCTATCAGTGCGCAGAATGAACCTCCACAATATTCGTGAATTTATAAGCTAAGAGTCGCTGCGCTGGCCACCTATAAGAAAACTGTTTGACAATTTGACGCGAATCTGCTGTCAGTCAGTAGTGTCAGCTAATAAATGGAATCTGGACCTATGTTGTGTTTTTATGGAAAATTATAATTTACCATGTGATCGAAGAATTTTCCTAATTTTTCTGCGATGTTTCTTTATAGTTGTAGTGACCGCCGCATACTGACAAGCGATCCGGTCCGGGCCCTTACAGTCGGGGGATTTCATAACATAAAATGTATTGTGTGCCACAAGGGCGGGTTATGATTTTCGTCAAAAATATGAAATTAGAATGTAAGTTAATAATAATGTTTTATAATAATGTATTTTTCACATTATTCGAGTTCAGTATTAGCGTAGATGCGCCTCCAAAAATATTTCAACTGTACAAAACAACACATTGTAGATACAGCCACAGACGTTATAATAAAGATTTTTTTTCTGTGATTTAATTGTTGATTGTAATTATATTCTTTATTCATTTATTCAGTCATTTGCAAAAATAGCCAGAGTAAATTTTTGAGTTACAAATGTTCGGTTGGTGCTACAAATTAATTATTCTTTACGCTTGTAAAGGATAATTAATTTGAACAGCTTTTTATATGTCGCAGGCGTTTTGCGTAATTCGCTGTAATACAAAACAGCTAGCCGTTTTAAAAAGCAGGGCCGTTTTATATTGCGGCGTGCAACGATAAGCCGGATAGTCCGCCGCATTGTATACGACGACGCTTTGTTCTTCAATACGGCTAGCCGTAATGTATCGGTTAAGTAGGCACTACTAGTTACCGAGTAATAGCCGACGAACTTATGAAGTAAAATTTATTTGACGAAAACGTACAAATGTCATTGAATAAAGAAATTGTACTCACCTGCAAGCAAGAAATGCTTAGCCAATACGGAACCCTACATTGTGCGTGGCCCGACACGTACTTGCCCGTTTTTTTTTATATAGTACTTTAGTGTACCTACTAAATGTTTTAACTCATGTTAAAATTTGCGCCTTTGTCACGAGCCATAAAGTTACTAAATGTTTTGTCAAAAGAGGTTGACATATTTCATACCAGCCTAACAAAGGTAATTGAAGTATTACAAAAATATTTAGAAAATTATGAAAATGTAAAAGATAATTGATTAAATACCTAGTTGTAGCATCGCTTTGGTTTTTAACTGTAAAGGTGTTATAGTCTTGTCAAATAAATAAATATTTTTTTTTGTCTAATTCGTCTTTCGCACCAAAAAGTAGTACGACGGTGGCACTATTCGATTTTAGCAAATTTTTTAACCGTCTTGCTCGCACGGCTATAAAAATCTGAATAGATGTTAAATTTTAACTTAATTATGTTTGTAATTAACATAATCATATTTTAACAGCTGTACTGAATGTAGTTTGCGTAATAATTCATTTTATATTAAAACTTAAATTCTCCACAATAGTTAAAGGCGCCACATGGTCTTAAATTAAGTACTATGGATACCAGACAACTATTATATTGTAATTATATTCTTATTATTTATAATAATTATTAATGCGGCAATCAATTTTATTTTATTTTTATTCAATTTTTTTTTGTATAGGCCTTCTATATCCAGCACCTTTCCTCTATCATAAATTTCATAACAAATATCTATTTCTTCTTCTTCTTATCAAATATGTCAACTCTAACCAGTGTTTAGATGAGTTATCTCGAGCTTATCTGTCCTCGTTGGATGACAGTCGTTAAACCACGTCTTGGTCTTCAGGTGGCTGGAAAACATTGACTTCTCCCAATCCACATTGGAGCTGCGTGGCAGAATAAGCCCTAATCCTCTTCGATTAGGTGACCCGTATCCCTACAGTGGGATGATCATGGTTTGATATGATCATAATAAATAATATGTGTATTTATTTAGTCTATGTTTATTTTGTATTATAATTAGTGCCCCACATTTGTGTCTGACGATATATGACCTTTCATTTGATAAAATATGGGTTATCAAATCATCTGCGTCGTCACTAGGCCTATGCCCGTGGTCCCGTCCCAAATTCTTCAAAGCCATCAAGTCGCACTTCCTAAGACTTAATATTCTTATTTCACACTCGGTTGAGATTTTTGACAGGTAAAAGCTGCCAAATTGTTATATTTAGGGTTACGTATAGAAATGGAAAAACAGATCTCTTATAAAATCTTATAAGTCCCTCTTTGTTTTTGTCTAAAACTTCCATACTAATATTATAAAGAGGAAAGATTTGATTGTTTGTTTGTTTGCATGGTGCTCTGTGGTTTGCATTGAATAGGCTTCGAAACTACTGGACCGATGTCAAAAATTCTTTCACCAATAGAAAGCTACATTATCAGGGAGTGACACAGACTATAGCTTTTCCCGAAATTCAATGTGGTTTCCACGGGAACGGGTCCGGAACTTAACGCGGACGAAGTCGCGGGCAAAAAAGCTAGTATGTTGATCAGCTTGTAGTGATAGACAGATAAATCATTTATTCATATTTTTGAGATAGACATAAGTGAAACTGAAAGTGGACAATAACAAAGTTGTAGTAGAAATTTAGTTTGTGCCGCAGCAGTAGTACTGTGATTGTGAAGGACTCGTTTCTTCAGATAAGATTTCATTTTGCCTCTTATCTGACCCTATTTTCTCTGAAAAGCGGGAGTAATTAACACGAAATTAATATTTATTGCTTAGCTCTGCATTGGATTACATACTGTTAAGCCAAGTAGAAACTTACCACTTTACTTGAACTTGGCTAACAGCCAAGTTTCTAATTGGGTATGTAAGTGTGAAAAGTATGAATTTTCAATGAAAATATTTTACTATTAACACATATTACTTATTAGTTAATACTAAAATAATAATTTTATTTTAGCCAAGTCTCTACGGAGCTCTGCGACTTTCTTCCGATTTGAACTTGGCCGGCTTTTGTGATACATTAAACTTATCCTAATTTAGGTTAAATGCCGGCTTCCTCAAAGTGCAACAAGCAAATTGGTCAGTTAGTTAGCGGTATTCTTAATGCCTAAAGGTACAGTTCTATCACCTACTGCCCTACGAGGTATAATTACCTTTGATTACCACTTTTAGGGCTTTAAAACCAAAATTGTGGTAAAGGTACCTTTCTTTCCGCCCGACTTTTTATGGCGGTCTCACACGGAAGACAAACATGCATGTGGGCAACCTTACTAGTCTAAGAACATCAGCAATACCAGGGGCGTTACCAATACGTTGCCCGTCACGAGGATGGTGAGAATAATGAGAAAATATATTGTAAAACTATACTAATATTTTTTTTCTTTTTTTTTGATACCTACTAATATGATAAAGAGAAAAGATTTTTGGTAATTAATTAAATTCTGTTAATTGCTATGCCGAACAGGATCGTAGTATTGTTGTTTATTAGTTTTACTGTAAAATACATATATTTTTGTTTATAAAGAAGAAACTCAAAAACTATTCTACTGATTTTAAAAATTATTTTACCGTTGAAAAGGTACATGATACCCGGGTAACATAGGCTTATATATATTTTTTAATTAGGGATCCCCACTAAAACCCTTGTGAAATCGAAGCGGTCCGTTAGTAGTCTAAAACAACAGACAGGTGAAACAGACGATGACTTTAAGATGAACGACAAGAGCACGCTCTGTCTGGTCGAAAAATCTATTACGCAATATATTAATTAAGCTGAATTTTGCTTATATTAGATAATATCTGTAATTTTTTTCTAAAGACGGTAACAACTGCCGGTCATTATAATAAGTAACATAACGGGCTCACAGGCGTGCGTGACGGCAAGATTGTGAACCCTATGCTATAATCATTAGAATGGCAAAGTTCAACGAACTATTTTGGACACTGACAGGTTTCCAAACATCTAGACAAATTGCTTTTTCATAAGAGAAAGGTGCTTGCTCATTTTGATCTGGTAAGCTAATCACATAAGCCGTGACAGGGTCTCTACATGACGGTACATCGCGATGGTACATCATGATAGGTCATCACACGCCACTAAACACGATGGTTCACAAGTCTATGGTCGCTTCTGAACTGTATAAGTCAGGGAGCTACACGCCCTGCGGGCACCCGTACCTGCAGGTTGCGGTTGCAAATGCGGTTGGCGCATTTAGCCGCATCGCATTGAAATGAAATCGTGTATTTCAGAAATTAGACCTTCACAGGCACTTTTTCTTGTCATTTACATCTTGTTAAAGAAAATAAACTACGTTATAAACTACCACCATTTTGGAAACAAGCCAAATGGCCACCGGTAAAACATATGGCGAAAGAAAACCGGTTACGGCCTTTTTTGTCAGCAAATGATAGTGCTAACTAAATTATTTATATAAGGTCCTAATTTATTAATGAACTTCCTTTTATTTAACACATGACTATATACTTAGGTTACATATGATCGTTTAAGCCAGGAAATAATGGTCTAGTATTCAGTAAAAAAAAATTAGATTGTATCGTAAGTAGTTAGAAAAATTTGCTTACTACATAAATTCATCCATATTCAACCATTTTGATATGTGAGACGCGTTGATGCGCCCATCGCACCGCACCCCTAAACCTTTTTTTCTACTGACGGATGGCTGCTACAAGATCGGCGCATTTTACCGAGTATTTCTAAATTTAATGCATTTTTTTTTACTGAATACTAGACCATTATTTTCTTGATAAAACAATCAAATGTAACCTATATAGTCATGTGTTAAAAGGAAGTTCATTAATCAATTCGGACCTTATATACAATACAATACAATACAAAACACTTTATTGCACCAAAACAAAACATTAATACATGAAACTTAGAAACTAAACAGTACAATAGGCGGTCTTATCGCCAAGCGATTTCTTCCAGACAACCTCAATGGAAATGGACAAAGAAATTTTAAACGGGTTGCGTGGCACAACATAAAGTGAGACTAAAAATAATAATAATATTAATTAAAAAAATAATTAAATAACAAAAAACAATTCACAAGCTAGAACCACAGGGGTGCATCCGCAGCACTCTCACTACCTACTGCGCATGCATCCGTATATAATGGCTCCTCTACACGGTGACACGTCGCGATGGTTCACTATGATAGGCCACTAAGCCTAGGCCGATCGCACATCATAGTGGACTGTAAATTTTAATCGTACTTCTACATAATTTGATTTGCCATTACCTTTGAAATGTTTTTCTGCATTTTACCGTTAGCCACTTGCCTATAGCAATTCATGGCATTTCATGTAATGATGAGGTGATATTAGAATCGTGGAATCATTCCAAAAAGTAGGCTAATTGCTATAATATCATATCAAGACGGTCATAGAACTCATATGGCATTTACTGTAGATAATCACTCAAGAAATTCACGAGTTTATATCAGTTTTTACCGTTTTATTTGACTGACAGTTTGAGGATTGTTTATTTGTTTGTTTTCACTGAAATTTTTCTTTCACCGTTGTTCGATGTAAATGTATACTATCCCCAGGTAACATTGGCTATATTATATTTTCGAAAAAAATTGCGATTCTTAGTAAAACCAGGGCAGCCCGCTAGTAAATAATAAATATATATTTTGCAATAGATTTAGGAAATATTTTTGCACGTAATTTTTTTAAAATCCTGCTATCACTACGATGTGAATTGTGAATGGCCTGTTGAGAAGAAAAGCCGCAAGAAACACAACAGATAGTCTTTTTTGAAATCCAATATAACATAAAAGTATTCAAAAGTTTTTTATACATTTCAATATACTATTTATTAAGATACACTGGGTGTCAAAATAAGGAGTTAGTATCATATCGGTGCATTTGTAACTCGCCTTTGTTGTAGCTCGCCAATGTAGCAACTGGTCTACAAATGAAATCGGTGCATTTGAAGCTCGTCTTCACATTAAAACTGAACCGATTTATTGGGATAGTTGGAGAACTGAGAAAGTACATAGGATACTTTTTATCTCGGAATTCACGCCATGTAATGGTGAAAAGTGGGATGGAAGTTGTACCGATATTTTTTTATTGTGATTAGTTTAGTAGTTAGATCTCAAATATCAAGAGAGATGCGTAACTAGGAATATTAATCTACCAGTTTTTAAAATGCCCATTGAGTCTTCGTGAATATTCGCTGAACAGAATCACAGCGTGAAGCGGAACACAAACAATAATAAATGGCCTTTATTTCAAAGGTATAAACAGATAACAATGGATAACAAAGATAAAACATGCCTCTTGCTAGCAAACTCAAAACAAGACTTAACAAAAATACAAGAGAACTTTAAAAGACAGAAATTCAAAAATATAGTCAATGTCAGTCGGCATAACCAAGGTTTTTCTAATAATCCAACATTGATACACAAATGAGGGCAGTAAATACACATGAACAATAAAATGAATACATGCAATTTGTTTATTTACTTGTAATCGTTCTGCACTTTGCCACTGCACACGCAATGCTTATATCTATTCTTTAGATTGAATGAAGGCAATATACATTATTTAGGCTTCATTCTCTGTAGAATCAAGCCTCGTATTCACTAGGGGATCAAATAGGTCAGCATGCCTTGCAAAATGACGTTTATCAACAATGACACTCGGTGTCAATGTTGTGGGGCATTTTACCTGTACCGAAATGAGTCCCGCGTCACGTAAGTTGCGCGCCATGTTGCAGGACTCATGTTATGTTAGGGAAAATCTTGTTGCGCGTCATGTTAGAGAAAATTTTGTCCTCTATCTCAGGCTTTATAGACGAACATTTTACCTCAAATCTGAGGCTTTTTAGACACAATCATTTTTTCTAAAATGTCTTATATGTAATGTGATGCTCATAGGCGTTCATCAGATGGTCCGCTTTCTTGTTTGTCTGCTGTACGACATAAAAAATAAAAAACACTTTGTAATGTATTTGGAAGCATTATTTATTTATTTATTTAATATAATTTAAAATGCAGTACTTGCTTTTATTTACATATATTTTTAGACTTAACAAAAGCCTTGGACTCTGTATCGACAAAGTAGAGACAACAGTATTATGTTTGTAGAACTATAGGATTCCTATGGGTTTTTCCTTTACATGTATTAAAATTATAGACGTGTGCTAATGTCGGCTGTATCTGATTTATTTGAGGGTCAAGGTAGTATATTATCATTGTGACACGTGGCGTACCTCAAGGGTCGATATTTGAACCGTTCATAAAAAAAATATTTTTCTAAAACTATTGTTATGTTTGTTGTTTGTTTTTTTATTATTTGTCATTGTATAGTCGAACCTATTATTTGACTTATTTTAATTTTCGATGTCATTAAATCTCTGCCCTTGAATTGCATCTGAATCGTAATTGTTTTCTAAAACCTATTGTCATGTTTTGATAATAATTGTATTTAATTTATCATTGAATAATCGTTATATATTTTCTAAAACTCAATGTCATTAAAAGTCAGTGCCTTCGTCTGCCCTTGAATTGCTCTGCAACGGAGGTCTGAATCGAGTTTTTTTTCTCTTCGTTTTCTTCTCGGAATTCGTATAAATGGCGATACGGGATACTTGGTGTCGAGATCTCCAGCGATGTTCAGTTCCGTAGTCACCTAGAAGCGAAGGTCAAGCTGGCATCAAATAAACTTGGTGTTCTCAACCGAGCAAAGCGGTACTTCAACCCGCGCCAACGACTGCTACTTTATAAGTCTCAAGTACGGCCGCACATGGAGTACTGCTGTCATCTCTGGGCGGGAGCGCCTAGTTGCCAACTTAACTAGGTGAGCCTTGTGACTCGGTTCAGAGACGAGCTGTGAGAATTGTCGACGATCCCGTGCTTACAGCCGGTATTGAGCCCTTAAGCTTAAGGAGAGATTTTGCCTCCCTATGCGTATTCTACCGGCTGTACAATGGGATGTGTTCTCAGGAGCTATTCGATATGATGCCAACGGCATCTTTCTATCATCGCACCGCTCGCCATCGACAGGGAATCAATCCTCACACGCTGGAACCAAACCGGTCCCGTACTACACGATTCCAGAGGGGTTTTCTTCACCGAACCCTCAGGTTGTGGAATGAACTCCCTGTCCATGCTTTCCCTGTCGATTACAGCATGGGGTACTTCAAAAAGGGTGTGAAGAGGTTCTTTCAGGGTCGGCAACGCGTTAGTAATGCTCCTGGTATTGCAAACGTCCATAGGCTGCGGTGACTGCTTACCATCAGGCGGCCGTATGCTTGTTTGCCACCTTAGTGGTATAAAAAAAAATAAAAAAAATAAAAATAAAAAAAAAAGTTACATAGTATCAGTCTAAACTACCTTCTGAGCTAGCTTATACCGTAATTAAATAATAATTAAAATAATTGTTGTTTCTTCAAGAAGTGCTCTCTGCATCATTGCAGTGCACAACAGAGTCTGTATGTACTTACTATTATTATTATAAGTGCAATAAACTTGAGCATAGCCTTCCTAGTTCATGATTCGTGACTGCCTTCAAATAATCATTTCAGTTTTATTATTTTAATACTGGACGCCAACACTCCTGGCACGTACAGTAATAAAACAATTAAGCGCTAAGGCTGCAAGCGCGTGCCAGGAACGTTGGCGTGCAGTATCAGTATAGTATTGAATGCATAATGTTTGAGAGGTACTGGACTCCAATGCTCGTGGCACGCGTACGCAGCTCTAGCGCATAATTGTTTTATGACTACGCGTGCCAGGAGCGTTGGCGTCCAGTATGTAACAGCTTCTTGACGCTTGACATTAAATCATTTCTCATACGTGTAAGATTAAATGAAGTTATATAATTCCTTAGAATAAATAGGTACGAACGGCATTTAGATGAATATTTAATAGATCTTTAATGGTTTGTGACCTTGTCATATTAGTTAAGATTTTGTTGTTAGACTGGATTTTGTCCATTTTAAAATTACCTGCTTTAACGTTTTATTTATTTAATTACTAGTGTTACCACCCGCCCGTGAATCCATCCATGGTAATCTCTTTGTCCCGTGGAAAAAAAGTAGCCTTATCTCACTCTCCAGACCTTAAATTATACCCATTAAAAAAATATGAAAAAATAATGTAATAGGTACTTTTTTTCCTGTGGGAATGAGATGTTTTCCGGGATAAAAGTAGCCTATGTACTCTCCAGACCTTAAATCATCTCTGTTAAAAAATCATGTCGGTACTTAGGTTCCTTTCGACGTGAAAGGAGAACTAAAAATTATATACTTTATTTTCACCCGTGGGAATGTTTTTTCCGGGATAAAAAGTAGCCTATGTCACTCCCCAGACCTTAAACTATCCCCAATAAAAAAATCATATCAATCCGTTCATTACTTTTGACGTGAAGGGAGAACAAACAAACACTTTCACATTTATAAGATTATTCCTAAATTATTATAAAACTACACTGGGCGTCAAAAATAAGTAGTACAGTTTTAAAATTGCAATTACTCTTATACTATAGAAGTTAGAGTTTTGAAATAAAAATCAATCTTTAAAATACGATATTATGCATAAAGTTTTTATTAAATGAAATGAAATTGTCTTTTAACTTTTTTTATTTCAAAGGTCTAGGTCTTCTGTAGTTTAGGAGATATTGCAATTTTAAAACTGTACTTACTTACTTAAACTGTACTACTTATTTTGGTAACAGACAAGTAAAATGTTCCGCGAATATGTTAGTCACTTTGCAAATAAATTGTGCAATTTCTTTGATCAGTTGCCTCAATTGATGATATATAAATAATATTGCTTGTAGATATAATATTCGTTATTTAAAGACGATGCTTATAATTAATACTTTTAAGAATTAATTTAAGAATGAATAATTATCATAGAGATACACAATTAAACACACCTTTATCGAACTATATTCCATTTACTTGGCATTAGATATCCAGTTAAATTCAACGATTGTGTTTGAAATAATTATCTTATTGTGGTAACATAATATTGTGTCCTTTATTACAATTTTGTTTTCACTAGTAAATTAAAAAATCTGTTCATGTAGATTTACAGGAAATACTATTTTGCACGTCAATATTTTTTTATCCTACTAGCACTTCTGACGGGAATGGCCTGTTGAGAAGAAGTGCCGCAAGAAACTCAACGGTTTGCCTTTTTTTTAAATTATAACATAAAACTGTATAAACATTTTTATACATTAAAAAATTTAAATAAAATAAATATTAGGGAAAGAAAAAAACAAAAAGCAGAACTGCAATATATATTTTGTACCCAATATTAAACAATATTGGGTACATAATAGATGTTCATGCTAGAGAGGAAAACAATCATACAGTATGTTTTCGGTTGAAGGTCAGGTAAGACTTCCTCTGCACGACACACGATGTCACATCTCTTCATAATGATTATTTCAATGACAATAAACGTGATGAACTCGTCGACACTAGCGCTCCGCCCCGGCTTTACACGGGTTTTTACTAAGGGTCTCATTTTTTTGGGAAAATATAATATAGACTATGCCCGCAGATAGTGATGCTTCCCAAAACAGTGAAAGAATTTTTGAAATCGGTTCTTTTTTTTGGGTTTATTCGTTACAAATACAAATCTTTCTTTCTTTCTTTCTCTTTATAATATTAGTAGGTAGGTACTTATAGATAATTTTTTTTGCTTGCCCTGCCTACTCCATTTATAACTCAGTTACCCTAAGGTTGCCTTGAAAAGATTGCTTTGAGCAATAAGGCCGCCTTGTTGTTAATACACTACACCAAAAAGCACACAGACTGTGTGCTTTTTGGTGTTCTCCGTATTATGTATTGTATTGTAATGTAATGAATCCGTAAATTCGTATGTACCTACTGTAATAATAGAACAATATGGCGCAAGGTCTTGAACATCCATATGTTCAAGACCTTGCGCCATATTGTTCCTAATAAAATCTTAAATAATATCTACATCTCATTGGTTCAATCAATCATCTCTTACTGCATCTCGGTCTGGGGCGGTGCTATGAAAACTCGTTTCCTAGAAGTAGAAAGAGCACAAAGACTGCTACTAAAAGTAATGTATTTTAAAAAGAGAACTTTTCCTACCTCTGAGCTATATTTGACATGCAAATTATTAACTGTACGGAAACTATATATACTAAACATCTTGCTAAAAAAACATAAAAGCTTACCTTATAACTCGGAGATTGCAGGGAGAAGAAGAGGGCACGTTGTTGCTATTGTTCCACATATAAAAAAGAAATTTGCAGAAGTGCAATTCGAATATCGTTCGGCCTCTATATATAATAAAGTTAATAAATCACTATTCTTATATGATAAATCTTACAAAGAGTGTAAAAAAATGTTGATTACCTGGTTAACAAATCTATCATATGATGACCTGGAGACTCTAATTAGTTCTTAAGTTTAGCTGTAATAAAAACTTTAATCATTTTAAACTATACCTACTGTAATAATAGATTATACTATACCATACTGGTAACATTGCCTTTTGTAACTTAGCGATAAGAAGAGCGGAGGGTCCTGGCACAAGCATCCATATTGCTTAAAAGGAACCTCCAGCAATAATATATCTAAATGTAAATTTTGTTACCCAATAAAGAATTTTGAATTTTGAATGTTTATAGTCTGTATGTTGCATTGCAAATAAAAGCATATTCTATCTATCTATCATTATTATAAATTATGCCAGAGTTATATTTAGATACAATAAATTTAGTATTGTATTCATAATGTACAGTCAATTAGGGTCACCAGGAGGGTGGAGAACCAAGAACAAAGATTTTTATGCTAATAATGTATCGTTATGAATTTTTTATAGATCAAGCTATTAATATAATTATTTTGTTACAGAAAAATGGACGAACAAAAAGGAAATACTGCAACTTAATAACGAACCATCTGTCTGTGATTACATTACAAAAGACCTAAACTGTGTATATAAAGGAGGTGAATTAGGTAAAACAGATGATATAGAGAATACTGAAGATGCCAGCGATATTATCAAAGATAAGGGAACAGGTGACCCGGGTGCAGCCCACGGTCGCCTTGGGGGTCGGGTTGGGGGTCGCGCTAGCCGCCTGTGCTTTCTACGGGACGAAAGACAAGAAGCAGACACCGACTTGTCAAAATAACAATAATTATAAGGTGAGCGATTTTAAACATATGGATTATACTTAGCGCAACATAAATTATAGGCTACAACTTTTATGCTAAATATTTACATTCGAAAATATGGACCTATAAGACTACACCGTCCAGTTATAATTAAAGTTTTTTTTTTAACTAGCCATTTATGTCCCACGGCTGGGCAAAGGCCTCTCCTCTTTTTCTCCAACAACTGTAAAGGAGGTAATACACACTTCCCTTAGTAGAAAAACACAATAAGCGGGCCAACCATGAAAGGAAATTCCGAAAATTCGGTCTGACGTTTTGAATCTTATTCTAACTAGTAATGTCTTTCGTAGTTCTTTTTTGACAGGACTGTGTTTCGTTGTTTCGGATGAACAGTTTCATAGTAGACCCGAAGATTTTGGAACGCCTACAAACCTTTAGGAGCAAAAAAAAGTGTTAGCCACCCGATAGAGAGATAGTGGTAGTTTAGAATAGTATTTTATAAATATCCTCTAAAATCTGGAATACAGAATTTTGCGCCGAGGCCTGAGTTTGTTTTGGATCACTTCGGACACCCCAAAATCGCTAGCAAAACCAGCTAAGAGAGTATTTAGTCACATCTAATTTTAGTTAACACTAGCTTTCTTTCCCGCGACTTCGTCCGCGTGAAGTTCTGGACCCGTTCCCATTTCATTCGGGAAAAGCTATAGCTTATGTCACTCCCTGATAATGTTAGTTTTCTTACTGGTGAAAGAATTTATGAAATCGGTCCAGCAGTTTCGGAGCCTATTCAAGAGGAAAGATTTGATTACTAATATAATAAAGATATAAATTAATATAGATATTGTAACAAAATAATGTTACAATTCTTTTGTTTGTGTAACAAATTCTAAGTTTTAGCTTGTTAGAATAAAAATATATTCATAGAATTTCTGCCTAGGGTGACCCTGGGAGAGTAAGGTCGAACGAAAATTGTCGAGGTCGGTGTATTTCAGATTGTCCATCCCAAATGTAATCGATAATAACAGTTGCATTACAAATCCAGTTGTAACCGAAAACTTAATAACAATAACATCTTTCAAACATAAGAACATAATGAAAATTAGGTTAGGTTTATTAAAATCCTACTATAACCATAATATTATAAAGGCAAAAGTTTGTATGTGTTTGTTACCCCTACGCTCAAATGGTTGGTCCAATTTTTATGATATTTGGTATGTAGGTAGCTGATAGCTGGGATTAACACAATGTTATCCCGAAAAGAACTCGATTCCCGTAGGAGTTGTCAAAAATCTGAAATAGATGGCGCTGCTGTGCATACAATTATACGCGGGTAACACCGCGGGCAACGGCTAGTCAAATAATAAATTCAACCTGCCAAAGCATACACGCGAAGCGAAGGTCTCTCGTTTAGAAACTATTCAGTAAACAACGTAGTAAAATATATTTACTTAGTAGACATTTTTATTTCTGTTTAGACAACCCGTTGGTTGTGATCCTACCTTCGGCACCAGACTTGGGTTCGATTCCCGCTCGAGGAAAACATTTATGTGATAGCATTCGTGTTTGTTCTCGAGTCTTTTCTTATAATATGTTTCCAATAATATATCCGTTGCCAACCCTCCCAACTAGGGTTGCCAGGTCGTCAAACCTAATAGCCGGACAGGCCAGCCAGTTTGGCCGGACATTTGGGTAAAAATGCCGGACATTATTGTTTGTGCGATACGACGAAAAAATTGTATATAAAATCACGCTCATTTGATTTTACCAATAAATTTTGTTAAAGTCTAATGAATATAAATAAAATCGAATTCTAAATCAGTCTAAGTACTTTCAAGTCAAATAAAGTCATCAGTCAAAATTTAATTCTAGTTAAACATTTATAAACATTTTTAAATTCTTAAATTCGCTCGGCTTTCGCTCGTTTGCGAAATGTAAAAACCTAACAAAAGCCGGACACCGTTTATTTTGGCCGGATACGCAATCAAAAAGCCTATATCCGGCTTTATCCGAACGCCTGGCAACCTTATACCCATACATTTCCCCGGCTTCTCTCGCGGTTAATTTTATGACATAGATCTCGTTTGACAACAGAACAACCCATAGCGCGACTTGTGGCGCCATCTGTTGGCCGATAGCCCATCCCATACAGCGCACTCTAAAGTAGAAAAAATATTTTCCCATTGGAATGACATACTTTCACGGGATAAAAAGTAGCCTGTAGGGCTCTGTACCCCTGACAACATACATAATATATACAAATTTTCATAATGATCGGCTGATTAGTCAAGCCGTGAAGGAATAACAAACAAACTCACTTCTCATTTATAATATTAATATGATAAGAAATACGTGAAACGTAACGTTATATTTACTTTTAAATAAACTTAATAGTGGCATTACAAAAAATTTATATAACCACTTCGGTTACTCTTTAAAATTAAAATTTTATTCGAATTGATAATAAATATTATTCTCGCCATTGTTCCGTCAAGTACCGTAAAAAAGTGTCTGTCTTGATAATTAACATGCCATAAAAAATACTGAGTTTTAGATATAAAAAAATTATACTTTTTAATAATTATTAAAATTATACCTTTTTATAGTCAGGATAATATACTATTACTGTCCCGCTCGGTGAAGCGACGGAGGTGGGGCTCTCCTCTCGAACGAATGAGGGATATATACAGACCAAAATCTGTACACCTTCTCCGCCATAACAGTGGTGGGGTTGCGGATATTATGACAGTCTGGAAAAGGGAACGACGGGATTTTGCGGGCAAAAACGCGCATGCCTTGTCTTATCCGCTGCCTGTTCTCTTAGAATATTAGACCTTAAACTACTGAACAGATTTAAATGCAGTTTTTTGCAATAAATAGAGTGAGAGGAAGGTTTTATATATGTTATATACAAATTTTCATAATGATCGGCTGATTAGTCAAGCCGTGAAGGAATAACAAACAAACAAACTCACTTTCTCATTTACAATATTATTAGTATGCTAAGAAATACGTCAAACGTAACATCTAAACAACCTTTTAAATATGTAATAGTGGCATTACAAAAACTTTAAAACACGTACGTTAGGTACTCTTTAAAATTAAAATTTTATTCCAATTGATAATATACATTTTTATCGCCATTGTGCTGTCAAGTACTGTAAAAAGTGTCTGTCTTGGTTGATGTGTGTAATTAACAAGTCATAAAAAAATACTGAGTTTTAGAAATAACTAACTTTGAAATTATTATTAAAACTACCTGCCCTCTTGAGGACAAATTGAACGACGGGTTTTCGCGGGTACAAACGCGGGCATGCCTTGTCTTATCCGCTGCCTGTTCTCTTAGAATATTAGACCTTAAACTACTGAATGGATTTTAATGCAGTTTTTTTGCATTATATAGAGTGAGAGGAAGGTTTCACTACATAGTATAAAACAAAGTCGCTTTCTCTGTCCCTATGTCCCTTTGTATGCTTAAATCTTTGAAACTACGCAACGGATTATGATGCGGTTTTTTTTAATAGATAGAGTGATTCAAGAAGAAGGTTTTTAAGTATAATACATTCCAAAATTCCCACGGGAAAGCGGGATACACGCAAACGAAGTTGCGCGGGTTTCGCTAGTTATTATAAATCGTTATACATACAAGTATTTTTCGAAATTCCGACGGGAAAGCGAGATATATAGGCAAATGAAGTTGCGCGGATTTCGATAGTTAAAGATAGGAAAAGATTGAAAAAAAATACATAAGCCATATCAAGGAACAGAAAAAAATACATTAGTCATATCAAGGAACTCAACACGAACAAAAACTATCACAAGAATTTTAAAAAAAAAAAAATTACTTAGTCACCGAAACAGAAATGACAGAAATCCGACAACATAATCTTCTTATTACTTAATACTTAATGAATAATCATACGTTACTTATAAAAATAAAATACAAAACGGTTATTCACCACACAGACCGGTTTCGCCGAATTTGAAGTCACTTTCACTGGTATTACATAAGATTGTTCTATGCTATAACAAGTAAGGAGGCTACTTTTATTTTTAAAGTCATGCGAACGGTGCATAGACGTATGCCTTTCTGATTTTACGGTCAGTTTATAAATAATAAACGTATTATACACATTTCATACAGCACCAAAGTTCACATGTGTTATGGGTGATATAAAAAATATGTTATTTAAAAATATAAATATACTAGCTTTTTTGCCCGCGACTTCGTCCGCGTGAAGTTCCGGACCCGTTCCCGTGGGAACCACATTGAATTTCGAGAAAAGCTATAGCCTATGTCACTCCCTGATAATGTAGCTTTCTACTGGTGAAATAATTTTTGAAATCAGTCCAGTAGTTTCGGAGCCTATTCAATTCAAACAAACAAACAATAAAATCTTTCCTCTTTATAATATTAGTTATATAAATATACTAGCGAAACCCGCGCAACTTTGTTTGCGTGTATCCCGCTTTCCCGTGGGAATTTTGGAATGTATGATACTTTAAAACCTTCCCCTTGAATCACTCTATCAATTAAAAGAAACCGCATCAAAATCCGTTGCGTAGTTTTAAAGATTTAAGCATACAAAGGGACATAGGGACATAGGGACAGAAAAAGCGACTTTGTTTCATACTATGTAGTGATTATAATTTTATTGTCCGCATGTCAAGCTTCGTTTAATCTGTGCTGAATCCTATATTTCTTCTTATAATTTTAAATTTGGCGTAAAAATAAAAGGTAGGTTTGTGGTGTCGACTGTACTTTAATGTAATGTAACTTTGTCAAAACACTTCGACGTTAAAAAATATTGTATTGTGTGATTCTGGTTAGATTTTCAAAATCAAACATATTCTGAGATTAAAAAGAATAAGTATAAATAGGTATATATCTTATTTCTCAAGTTGAGAGAAGTAGGTAAGCACCTCCACCTTACAGAAGATCGTAGCCAAATAGCATTGGTATCGGCCATGTTGTGTTCCTACGGTGAGTAGGGTCTCCAGAGCTAGACTTTTTACTGGGTCGGCACCGGTTACGGTGATGCTTGTTTGGCACCGTAGTGGTTATAAAAAAACACTACTAGAGACCCAATTTTTTTGTATAGCAATGAGTTAAGATCATGTTTGTGATGCTGCTCTATCAATTAACAATTCATACACAAGGAATGAACTTTTCTATGCCCTAATATACGATGCCAAGTCCACAAATTTTGTGCATTGCATCCCGTGTTGGCGCCAGCAATCTGACCTGAATCTCCCAGAGGTATTTAATGTTGTGCAATAATGCAAAAGAAAGTTAATCTAATGACTATTCATAATAGCAACTATTTTATATTAAAACTAGAGAAACCCGCGCAACTTCGTGTGCGTTTATCCTTTCCCGTGGGAATTTCAAAAAATCCTTTCATATCGGTTGCCTACATCATACACCACACTTTTCAGAACACACCCAAAAATTGTCATATGTTTAATTTTTTTTTTTCTATTTTTATACTTCTCATTACAATCTTTGTAGTGAGCGTTTATGAAATAGGCTAGCCCGACCGGTGAAGAGCCACCCTTATACAGAATATTGACGTGAAGCAGCAATGCGTTTCGTTCGGGGAGTGAAATATCCGAAATTCTTGTTTGTCACCTTTGTGGTATAAAAAAATCTAACTCATTCCATATACTATTTCTAGCTATATCCTGTTTTTTCCTGTTATAGGTCGGCAACGGGTTAGGGACCCTAGAATCTATGTGCTCCATAGTCGACGGTAATCACCTAATATCAAATGATCCCAGCTTGTTTTCCAACCACTTCCGTAAAAAAAATGTATAAGTATATCGGTAATTCAATACCTACAACCTCAGCCTACAACAACACTACGAAATAATACAGCGAGTCGACGTAATGAGATTTCCTCTATGTGCGAAAGAGACAATATCAATAGTATGCCATTTAACCATTGACCAATTTAACTTGAACCCTGTCAAATATTGTAAAATTTAATATTTAATAACTTACTACTTATTATCGATGATCGATAGTTAGAATTTTAGCTGCTTTTCCGATATCACAAACAGAATAAATAGACGACATTAAGATTGAATATTCACAATTTATAATTACATGACAGATGATGCACTTCACTTCACGGATGTGTCAAAATGAAATGTAATTGAAATCAAAAGTACTAAAGAGTATGAGTATTGATATCAACTCGAAGAAAATTACCCACAAAATACATTATTTTCAAGAATTTCAATAAAATAAGAATCACATCTTCCATCAATTCTCTTAAACAATTTTTATGCAAAATTTGAAGTAGATTGGACCAAGGAATCAAGTTGTCCCATAGTAACTTTACCCCCCTTTTTTACCCCCTTAGAGTTCGAATTTCGAAAAATCCTTTCTTATCGGACGCCTACGTCTTATAATAGTTCCACCTGCCAAGTTTCAGATTTTTACGATGAGCGGTTTAGGCTGTGCGTTGATTCTCAGTCAGTCAGTCAGTCAGTCAGTCAGTCAGTCAGGACAAAGCATTTTATATATATAGATATAGGAAAAATATCTAGGGACAAATCACATAGATTGAGCTAGCTAGCCCCAAAGTAAGTTCGAGACTTGTGTTATGGGATACTAACTCAACGGTACTTATTTTAGAACAAATACATAATATAGATAAACATCCAAGACCCAGGCCAATCAGAAAAAGTTCCGTTTTTCATTATGACCCGACCGAGAGATTCGAACCCAGGACACCCTGGGTAGTCTGGCGAAAAAAATTAAAAATATAAAATTTAATTACATAGTAATTGTATGTGATTCAAGATTCAAGATTCAAGATTCAAGATTCTTTATTGCATTTGAATAGGGTACAAACATAATAGGATGGATTTAACAAACAAAATAAACACCGCCTAATCAGCCATTGAATATATAGCATGCAAATTGTATCCTATGAAGTTAAAATAGTTAATATTAAAATGATTACTTATTACATTGCAAGATATAATATAATTTTGAAGGTAGTTATTAAATTACAAATTTATTATTAATAGGTACATTAGAATAAAAGAAAAAAAAAATTTATAACATTTAAAACTACCTACCTATGTTCATACATTGGAATAGTTTTATCAACCCTTGAATAACTATTAAAAATGTCTCTTACTCAAAAATTCCTCCACAGTGTAAAATCGATGATCTATTAGAAAATTGTACAAAGCTTTTTTGAATCTACTAAAATTCAAATCCTTAATTGCTGGTGGTATTTTATTATAAATTGATATGCACATGTAGTAGCAGTTTTTTTGAAATCGCGCACTTTTTGATATTGTATCCGGAACTAGCCTGTTTCCATTTCTAGTGTTTCTGGGATATACATTTTTGGCTTGTTTAAAGTATTGACCATTTAGTTTGACAAATTTAGCGGCTTCGTAGATGTATAGGCAAGGAAGTGGTAAGATATTTAGGGTTTTAAATAAGAGCTTGCATGATTTGTCGGGGGTAATGCCACAAATTGCCCTAATACATTTTTTTTGGGAAACAAATGCTTTCTGTATGTCAGTGCTATTTCCCCAGATGAGAAGTCCGTATCTTAGGACTGATTCAATATAAGCATAGTATGCCGTAAGAGCTGTATTTTTTGACGCTACTTTGGCCAATTTATAGAGTGCAAACGTGAAACTGTTTATTTTATTGCAAACATTTTCTATTTGTAGTTTCCAATTTAATTCGTGGTCAATAAAAAGTCCTAGAAATTTTGCATTCGTTTTGTTATGAATTAATTCATTTTGGTATTTAATGTTAAGAGATCGATTTATATTATTAAAATTTATATATTGTGTTTTTTCAATGTTTATTTTTAAATTGTTTTTATTTAACCATTCAATTATATTTATTATTGTATTATTTATGTCATTTTCGTGATCATCTAGTGTATATTTTTTACTTGTTTTAACCACAACTGAAATATCATCAGCGAACCAGCAATGTAGACCAGAAACAACAACGGTCCAAGGACACTCCCTTGTGGGACACCAAATTTATTTTCTTTAAAGTTCGATTTAAATTTTCTAACTACATTTTTGTTATCTAGTTGAGTTATTTCAACTGATTGTGTCCTGTTATACAGATATGTCTTAATCAGATTTAAAGCAGTACCCCTGACACCACTTTGCTCCAATTTTGACAGTAAATGACTATGACATACAAGATCAAATGCCTTAGACATATCAAAAAAAAGGATCGTTGTGTAATTATTGTCATTTAAGCTTTGTAATGTGGTATTCACTAGATCAAAGGCTGCAAGTGTAGTAGATTTCATTTTTTGAAATCCATACTGGTTATCTTTAAGTATATGGTATTTTTCGAAAAATGATGTAAGCTTATTATGTATTACTTTCTCATATACTTTGGATAGAATGGGTATCAGGGTTATTGGCCTGTAGTTATTCAAAATAGTTTTATTACCTTTTTTGAATAAAGGTTTAACTATAGATAATTTTAATCTTTCTGGAAAGGTACCAGTTTCAATAGATAAATTTATTAGAAACGCTAGAACTGAACTGACTTGATCTTTACATGCCTTTACTACCTTGGTACATACATCGTCGTATCCCTCTGAGCATGTATTGTTTAAGGACATGATTACCTTTTTTACATAGTGTTCGTCAATAGGGGTGAGATATATTGAATTTTGTAAAATGTCATGAGAAGTACTGTATGTAATGTCATTATTTTGATTATTTATATTAATATAGTATTCATTAAAAGCATTTGCAATATTTGTGGGGTCATTAATAAAATTATCATTGCATTCTATCCTATCTATAAAATTGGTAAATTGTGAATTATTTGTTGTTTCTCTCTGTATAACATTCCACGTGGCTTTACAAATATTCTTACTTTTTAATACATATTTATTATTTGCGACTTTTTTTGCGTGAAATATACATTTTTTTAATAGTTTAGAGTAATTTTGGTATTTATTTTTATCTGATGTTCTTTTTGTTGAGTAAAATTTACGTCTTAATATTCTGTTAGCCGTACAACTCTTTTTAATCCCTTTCGAAATCCAATAAAAGTTGGATTGTGTATTCCTTTTAATTTGAACAACTGGGAAGCAAAGCCTATATAGCAAGCAGAACCAATCATAAAATACATCGAATGCGGCATTTAACTCTCGTTCATTAAAAACATCAAAAAAAGAAAGGCTCATTAAATAGTTTTGAAATTTTTTGATATTTTCATCAGAGTAGCATCTTTTAAATGACGTTATTGTTTTGGGAATAATAGTTTTTAATTTAGTTCTAATACTTAATACTTGGGCTGTATTATGATCAGATAGACAGAGCGGTAGGAGAGAACCTGTCGCACCCTTTATGTTACTGAGTATATGATCAATACATGATAGGCCTCTAGTAGGTTCTGTTATGTGTTGAATAAGGTTATAATTTTTTTGTATATCCGTGAGCTGTTTAGCAACATTATTTATTGTAATAGTATTTATATTTATGTCGCCTGCTATAATAATTTTATTTTTAGGGTACTTGTGTAGATACTTAGTAAGTAATTGTTCAAGTTTATTAAAGAAATAGTTATAGTGTCTTTTACTGGTAGCAGTTGAGGACCTATATATGCAAGTAATTACTAATTTATGTAGCGGTATAATTATAGCACAGCATTCAAAATGAAAGTTACAGGCAATTTCATCAAATATACATGTTTTTTTAAACAAAACACCTCTCTTTACTAAAATACAAGTACCGCCTCTCCTTTTATTTCTAGAGTAATGTGCCGCTAATTCATAGTTATTAATATTTATGTTCTTCTCATCACCACGTTTTATGAAAGTTTCTGAAAGACAAATTACGTCGGGACCTTGATTGCTTTCTAGTTCTGAAAGGGTGATTTCAATTAATTCTTTTTTCGATAGCAATCCCTGAATATTCTGATGGAATATAACAAAATTGTTTGGTGATTTAGTCACGAAAAAACTCAATATTTTGTTGTTTTGGCGATGTTTGATTTGATAGATCAGATTGTCTTTTTACAAAAGGAAAGTAATACGGCATTGTCCCCTTTTTAAATATTTTTTTACACTGTTGAGTTATTCTTGAATTATTCTTAGTCTGTAGTTTGTTCCTCTGTTCTAAAACATTTTTTATGTAATCTTGTTCGTATCGTAATGAGTCAATTTCTATGTTTAATTTAAAAGTGGTTACATTTATACGTGACATGTTAGGATTATAATTATTCAAAAGTTGATCAACGTCGATAAAAGTACAATTTTTATAATTTTTTACAATTAATTTAAGTTTAGTGTTTAATTTGGCGACATTCAATTTACGATTATATCCTACACTCAGTAAGTAAATTTTACATTTTCTCATATTATTCAAAGTATTACATAAGTTTGTGAGTATTGCATAGGGATCATTATCGTGCATTCCTAGGGAAAGAACTATAATGTCTTTATCCGTTACTGTGTCCTTTAGGTTATTACAACAATTTAGCACTTGAGAGCTTCCCCCGAACGGTTTTGTTATTCCCGTGATGTTGTAGGAATCGTTCCATTTTCCCAGGCGTGATTTTATTAATTTCTGTGCAAGTCCTTTTATATGCTCATCTCCTATAATGTAAATGTTCGCTTTTGTGTCTTTTTCGTGTTTTATATCTGTATTGTTAGTATCGTTTAGTTGATTTGTGTAGGTATTTTGTATAGGTGAACTTTGGTGTGTGTGTTTAATCGTATCATGATCATAGTTTGGTATGGCCTTTCTCACTTGTTCCTCCTGCGTTGTTTCGTTATTTAGTTCGTCTTGTGAAAAATTTAATTTAGTACTCTTAATAAGTTTTTTTCTCATAGTAATGTTCTTTTTAGAACTGGAGTTACAAATTTCAATAAGGCATTTAGTCTTTGTTTCATTTTTTGCGAGTAGTTTTTTTAATTCCGTATTTTCTGATAACATACTTTCTATCTCATTATCAGCTATTTCCAATTTTTCCTTTAGTATACGATTCTGTTCTTCCAATTCATTTATCCTTTCTGATAAGCTTGCATTGGTTTTAAAATCAACACAACTGTTGTTTAATCTATTACTTGGTGACATATGAATTCTTTCTGATGACTCATCCTCCGACAGCAGTTCGAAAGAATTTTGTGTGGATATGTTTATTTGTTCATTTTGGTTTACATTTTGTGATGCTGTTTTCCAACATTGAGCACATTGCCAGTTTGCTTTGTTTTGGGTTGTCATAATGAGAAATCTTTTCAAAGAGACGTCCGTGCAATCAAGATGATAGCCATAATTACAAGTCTTACAGGACAGACAATCTCTTTTAGTAATTTTTTTGGAACACTTTTTGCAATTTGTATTCATTTTGTGAATCTTTTCTTTATAACTTTCCTTAAAATAATCTTCAATAGTTCTTCAAAATTAAAAAATAAAAATGTAATAAAAAAAAAGTCCTTTTTCCTTTCTATTGTGCAAAATAAAATTATTAGGTATTTAAATAATATAGTGGATCACAAAATGCTAGACGTAATGTTTATGTGATACTGAGGCTCGAACTTGGTAGCCTCGATACAACAGTGCAGTCTGAAACCATTAGACCAACATGCCAATAACTTAAATGTCGAAATTTTGAATATGGTTCAGATTTTTCTAAAAAGTTCGTTACTATGATTCATCACTATGGAATGTTCTTTGTTTGTATCACTGCAAGTATTAAATTATTTTACACCGGTTTTTTTTTCACTTTGCACTTTGTTCTCATTGAGTTTATTATTCTCAACGGTAATTAATCTTATTTTCACTGTGTTTAAAGTTTATTTAGGTACACATAATAATATTGTAACATAGTTTTAATTTTTGATAGTGATAAAAAATGTTTATTTCACTTTTAAATGTATTTTAATTTTTGTGTTTTTTCACAGTTTATTTATGTTACTATTAAAATTGTTTCTCATGTTTTTATTAAATTGTATATACATTCACTGCACTAAATACTGTTTTACGTAAAATTGTTCGATTTAATTAATTAAAATGATATTCTATCCATGAATATATCATTGTCACTTTTAATAATAACGTAGCAAACATATGAATATAAACTTTACTATAAAACTGCAAGTTTAATATTTTTTTAAATATTTTAACACGGAGTACAACATTGGCGTGCCGGTGCGAGCGCGCGAGTTGTGTAATATTAAATAATTGTTATTATGACAAAAAGGCCGTAACTGGTTTTCTTTCGCCATTTCTTTTACCAGTGGTCATTTTGCTTTGAATTTTTTGTAGTTTAAAGAGTAGATTATTTACATAAATAATTTACTACTGTAATGTAATCTTTGACGAGAGAAAATGTATGTGAGGAGAGGACCTTATACTCTGAATAAATATTTTGAATTTTTGAATTATTCTTGTAAATATATACTTACAGTGCTGCAAATTGTATTTATGAACGTGGCCGAAATTGGAACTACAACTCCCGTTCATATTGTATATCACTTTTCGACAGTTCGCCTTTGACAAAATGTATGAAAATATGCCGGCCATATCAGCCGAAGAACCGGCAGCCGCTGGGCTAAACTAGTTCTTGAGTGGAGACCGCGGATCGGCAAGCATAGCGTAGGACGCCCTCAGACTAGGTGGAGCGATGATATTCGCAAGGTGGCTGGCAAGAGCTGGATGAGAGTGGCCGAGGATCGTGCGCGGTGGCGTGCAGTTGGGGAGGCCTATGTCCAGCAGTGGACAAATGTAGGCTACAGTAACGCCCTCCTACAAACGTCACTCACGTTCATATATACCATTGTAGCACCATACGAGTATCCTTACTTCCTTACTATTAATATTATAAATGAGAAAGTGAGTTTGTTTGTTTGTTTGTTATTCCTTCACGGCTTGACTAAGCAGCCGATCATTATGAAAATTTGCATACATATTGTTAGTGATACAGAGCCCAACATAGGCTACTTTTTATCCCGTGAAAGTATGTCGTTCCAATGGGAAAATAAATTTCCAATAATACAGCGCCCAGCTGTATCGGCTAACAGATGGCGCCACAAGTCGCGCTATGGGTTGTTTTGTTGTCAAACGAGATCTATAGTCATAAAATTAACGCGAGCGAAGCCGCGGGCAAAAGCTAGTAATACATAAAACAAACTCGAGACAAACACAAATGGCGAATAAATAATCATTAAAAATTCTTGGGGAACCCTAAAATGACCTCGAGGTTAAGTTTAGAGAGATCCTGTCTATTGTTGCTATAATAACAGCTCATGTTTACGATACTTAATCATAACACAACAACTTAATTAACAGTAATAAAGATGATTCACCTATTCATAAAAGTTACGCAAAAGTAATGCCCATCCCTCTAATATTATAAAGGGAAAGTTGTGAGTATGTTTGTTACTTCTTCACGCTCAAATGACTGGCTAAATTTTACGATATTTGGTATGTAGATAGCTGATACCTTGGATTAACACATAGGGTACTTTATATCCCGAAAAGTACGCGATTCCCGTACGATTTGCTTAAATGTCTAATAGTCAATGGATCTTCATAATATAGATGGCGGTGCTGTGCATAAATACACGCAAACGAAGTTGTGCTGGTTTCGCTAGTACAAGTATATTTTTGACAGCTCGCCTAAAGTTTTGACAACCCTAAAGCCCACCATTCACACGCAGATTGGTCCGGCGGATTGGTCGGCCATCGGACTAATCCGCCTGTGTATGGAAGCGACGAACCGGTACGTCAGACTGTCAAATGGGTTGGCGTCGGGCTCGCAGGTCCGCGGTTGCGAGCCGCGAGCGCCTGTCGAACCCCACACGGGTTCGTGGAGGGTTCGTGCAGTGTATGGACAACGCCGGATTGGTCCGCGGTCGGGTCCGGGTTGCGAGTCGGGTCCGGGTTCGTGTAGTGAATGGTGGGCTTAACTCTGGTATTAGGGTGCTTACATAGAGCAGCAGATTTCCGGCGCCGACAAATCTGTGCGGGTCGGTAGGTACTGATCGGCGCAGTGTTTACTTGCATAGAGTTCGCCACCGATAACCCGTTTTGTTTATAAGTGATCGCAAGAAACATAGAAAATTAAATCGGTGCCTCTAGATAAGCACCCATATGCTGAGCAAGGGCTTATTCAAGGGTTTTAACACTATATTATTCGCCAAATAAACTGGCAGTTTTTGACATTTCCATTCCAGTATAATTTTGACTATTCTGTAGGTGAGCCGAGGTGTTTGTTCTATTTATTTACACTACCTAACGTTTCTATATTGACAAAGTCTTATTTGTCACTTTATTAGCAAATTGATGAAACCGGCGGCATTTCATTATAATTTTGAATTTATTAATAGTTTTATTTAGATCTTTAAAAGACACAAATAAAATAAAAAAATCTTTAAATTAAAAATATATTATTGTATTTATAAACACTTAAATTATGTTATTTCCATCGTTTTCAGGTATCCAAAAATGGTAAACTACAAACTGTGGAGAGTTCCGGGGAGGACTCAACATGCGGGGGGCGCTGCGGGGCGGAGCAGTGCGCCCTCTGTCGGGGGGATGCCGACACTGACAACAAACAAAATATTGTAAGTATGAAATGATTTTTTTTAATGATAGAAGTGGACAAACAAGCTAATAAGTCTTCTAGATTTTAAGCAATCATCGACGAGGTTGACCGAAGTTAGAAGATAGTTGTAGTAGTAGTAGTAGGTAGGCTACGGTGATGCTTACCATCAGGCGGGCCGTATACCTGTTTGCCACCTTTGTGGCATTAAGAGAGGTAGGGCACAGCGGATATTCTGCTCAAATCGGAGCAGCCCGTCTGGGGAAGGACCTCCACCTTACAGGAGATCGTAGCCAAATAGCATTGGTCTCTGCCATGTTGTGTTCCACGGTGAGTAAGGTCTCCAGAGCTCCACTTGGGGGGGAGGGGTTTGGGAGGGTTGGCAACGCGTGAGTGATACCCCCGGTATTGCAAGCGTCTATTGGCTACGGTGATGCTTACCATAGTAGTACGAAGAGCCCTTCAACCCGCCATGTTTGTTCAACTTCGCGAAAATGTGGTCTGTATTTTTTACGGACGAGTACCGAAAATGTGTCGCCACCACAAGAACCACAGTTTGCGTTGCCGCTGAAAGAAGGAAATTAATTTTTTGTCTTATTAATTTACAAAAACTTGAAAAAAACAACGAAATAAAATGAAATCGTTTATTTTAGAAATTAGACCTTCACTTGTTTATATAAAGAAAATAAACTACGTTATATACTATCACCATTTCGGACACAAGCATAATGGCGTAACGTAAAATTAAAAATATAGATAAGATGACAAATAGATCTTCTCAACATAAACCGTGGGGTCGTCTGACTCCATGGCGCTGATCTTCCGCAGATGCCTGTTTCAAATATTTCTACTACTTGTATACGTAATCATTGTTATTGGCTGCATTGCGTTTACGAGCGTTGCTATTGGATGTGCCATCTCACTCTCATATCGGAAACGTGCGAAGGATATACTCGGTACAGTTAAAAAAAACAGACTACTATATTTTATTTTAATCATACATAACAGATGAACAAATTTTACAAAACCAACAAAATAATTATATATAGTTTGTTGTAACACACAAGAAAGTGTGTACATGAAAAACCAGAAAAAAGAGTAACAAATTATAAATTGTACCATGACATAACACATTTTTTTTTTACAATTACAGGAGGATGCAGACGAAACCTTATCGGTTCCAGAAGAACATGTGCCAGGATTGAACCTGGAGTTCCTCCGTCAGTTAGTCCAGCTGGCCCGGATCATGGTGCCTGGCGTTCGCAGCCACGAGGTGGCGCTGCTGACTGCACACACGATATGCCTCTTTACTAGAACTTTCTTGTCCATTTATGTGGCTTCTCTTGAAGGATCTATAGGTATTTTTTTTTTAATTAATCAGATTTTGAATGTCATACTTCCAAGGTCATAATTAATAATGGTACCAAATAAAATCACGTAGTCAGCCAATGTAAGAGGTGAGCACTATCCTGGATATCTCTTTCATGGGTTGACTGTACCACTGTCTACTGTCACTGACTTTATTGGTCTTAAGGCAGTTTGAGTACAAAAAATATTTTAGGCAAAAAAACAAACCATAACGCGATCTGGTCATAGTAATAATATGTATAGTGGCGCCATCTGTTAACGCGAAAACAAACTAATTGAGCGCTTGATTGTTGATGACTAAAATTCAACCTTATTTCTTTTAAAATTAGTGGTCATTGGCTCTTCGGCTTTTCTTTCTTTTTATAACTAATTTAATCGTAAAATATTTTTTCAATGTATAATTTTTTTCAAACAATAAGTTAAAAAGGCTTTTAAAAAAAGGGTAAGAGTAGAGTTTCTTGCGGCACTTCTCAACAGGCCATTCACGTCTGAAGTGCTAGTAGGATGAACAATATTGACGTGTATTTCTTGTAAATCTACTTGCGAAATAAATGATTTAGTTTTTATATAATTTTTCAGTAAAACACATAGTTCAAAAGGATATGGGTAGCTTTGCCGCCTTACTCATGCAGTGGTTCGGTATCGCCGTACCAGCCACCTTCATCAACTCCATGATCAGATATCTGGAAGGTCGTCTGGCTTTGGCCTTCCGCACCAGACTGGTCAACCACGCTTATGACTTGTATTTCAAGAACCAGACGTATTATAGAGTGGCCAATTTGGATGCCAGGATTGAGAATGCTGATCATAGGTAAGAATAATACGACTGATTTTCGTCTGAAAACGAATACGCTGTTTTTCCTGTCTGACTGTTGTTGATAGATAGACTCGACTCCGGGTAATCCGCTGTCGATAACAATTGCGGAAGCACACGCATGATGAACTATCACTTCCAGATAAGACTAGGATTTAAAAAATGGAAAGTAAAATCAATAAAAAAAATGGAAAGTAAAATCATTTTTTTTTATTGATACTAGCGAAACCCGCGTGAAATCCTTGTATGTTATATACTTATAAACCTTTAGCTTGAATCACTCAATTGAAAACTGTATTAAATTCTGTTGAGTAGTTTATTAGATCTAAGCGAACAGACAGCCGAAGTGACTTCATAGTAAAGATTATGTTTTTAGTTTTTGATTGAAAAACAAGTAAAATATAAATTTATTTTATATCCTGTGAATATAATACCTCTTTTGCCGCCGCTGCGACGCACGGTGCTTGGTTCCAATTCGCCCATAGCTAGAATGGCCAAACTTTATAATCGCTGCTGTGATAGTACCGACATCCACTCAACAACCACCAAACAATTTCGAAAGGAAGTTACTAAAGTTTTATGTGCCTAAATACTGTTTTTCTGTTTTGCTTGTTAAGTTAAATTTTTTACTTAAGTATATTTTCTTGCATGACGTGTTCGCCTCTAATTAGCTGTGCATTTAGTTTTAAAAAAATATTTGTTAATGTTTAAGTTTGTATCAATGTTACCAGCTGATGGTGATCCAATAAATAAATAAATAAATATATGTTTGTTTACAAGTTTTTTTTTTCAAATAAAAAAAAATTTGCAGGTTGACAGAAGACGTTTCAGTGTTCGCGCAATCTGTAGCCCACTTATACAGCTCCCTGACGAAGCCCTGCTTCGATCTGCTACTCATCGTGCTGACCCTGGCCAGTTATTCCAGCAAGATGAAGGGAAACATATTCCTGGGTAAGTAAAGATGAAAGTGTAAGAGAACATAGTTCACTTTGTTCTTTTTTATAAAACAACTAGCTGAACCGGCAAAATTTGTTCCACCTTAGAGGCCCTACCCTACCCTACCCTATCCTATCCTATGTCCTTGTCCTGGTTCTAAGCTACCTCTCCACCAAATTCAAATTTCATATTTTACATAAAATATAGGTACAATTTTTGATGTTAGGTAGTATTATTATAGACGCTATATATTTAGCCTGGCAGCAAGCATGCAAATGTTTATTTAATGAATGAATGAATGAATGAAAGAGAAGTTCGGTGAGTGAGAGATCCAGAAACCCAACTTCTTTACCTTATCTCATCTCTCCCTATTCCCTTGTAGCGGCAAGGTATTGCCAGCGCAATTTGAATTAGCACCCTTGGTGTTACTGATGTTCATTGGCTTGTTTGTCTGCTGTGTGACATAAAAAAAAAGTTTTTTCTTTCTTTCAAGTAGAACTATAAAAAATGTCTTGTTTGTCTGTTGTATGACATAAAAAAAAGTTTTTTTCTTTCAAGTATAAAAATCTTATATCTTTTGTCTCAATTCCCCAGGTCCAGGCATAGCGACAGTGGTGATCTGCATGACTGGTCAGTTGCTAAGACTGCTCAGTCCAAGGTTCGGTGCCCTGGCGGGTGAGGAGGCCAGGATGAAGGCCAACTTGAGGCACGTCCACTCCAGGCTGATAGCTCATGCTGAGGAGGTCGCCTTCTATGGAGGACATAAGGTGAGATTTTGAAGAAACAAAAACAATTTTTATACCACTAAGGTGACAAACAAGCATACTTTATTATTTATTAATTGTTAGCATAAAGTATCCCGCGGCTTTGAAAAGGTCGCACTACCCCCATTCCATAAGTCCCCTTTATCATGGATACGAAGGAGCGGTTTGGACATGAAAATCCACGATACACTGTCACCTAAAAAATTCTAGTAGAATATATAATTATATTATAAGAAATTAATATAGGTATAGGTACTAGTCCCAGTTCAACTCATCTCTCTTAAAAAACTCAACTTTAATACTGCATCGGCTGTTACAAATACGTAATTTTCTATCATCTGTTAAATTAGGTGATAAGTAAAAAGTAAACAGAAAAACAAATACTTAGTTAAATTTTTCTAACAACAGGTAGAGCTAGGCCAACTCCAGTCAGCCTACAAGGAACTTGTAGCTCAAATGACGATAGTCTTCAACAAGAAGCTCTGGTACGTGATGCTGGAACAGTTCTGCATGAAGTACGTCTGGTCCGGCACTGGAATGGTCATGCTGGCACTGCCTATCCTCACGGGCACGCGGGGTGAAGGTAAGCAACTTTAGAAACTTTTTATTAGTCCCCTCTAGTCCAAAAGTTAATCCAGCCAGAACAAATGCAGCTGCACGTCAGAGGGCTACGAAAGACAAGAAACGGCGGAGTAATTATAAGCACTGAGAGTAAAAAAGATGTGGAGAAGTTGAAGCAGGTAGCGCAGCTAACAACCTCTGGCCTTATTGTTGACGAGCCCCACAAACGCAAGCCAAGAATAATAGTGATAGGTGTGCCTACAGCTATGCCAGAAACTGAAGTGCTGAAATGCATTTATAAACAAAAATTGGCCGAGAAAATTCAAGGTATGACACTAGAGACCTTTTTAGAAAATATTAAACTGAGTCACAAGTCAGGAAAGAAAGACTCCGATACCTGCAACTTCATAATTGAGGTTCCCGCACTCTACCGCAAAGCCCTTATAACGCAGGAGAGAATATTTATAAATTGGTCTTCATGCCCTGTCCGAGATTTTACTCTAGTAACTAGATGTTTTAAGTGCCAACAGTATGGGCACGCGGCCCGGACTTGCCGGGAGACGGCCAATACATGCGGTCACTGTGGCACTTTAGGGCATTTGACAACTGAGTGCTCCAAGAAGGCAGACCCACCGACTTGCGCTACGTGCTTGCACTTCAAGAAACCCAGTAACCACAAGACCGGTGATGTTGAGTGTCCAGCGAAACTGATGGCCGAAAAAAGGTACATCAATTCCATAGATTATGAAGGCGCCTAGAGCGCTACTTACTACATTTAAATTTCGGAACTTTATTCCAGTTTATTTTATTTTTATTTTATTCTTCCACTTTTTTCTTCATTTCTTGTTCAGTATGACGGATATTATTATAAATGACCTCGATAATTTCTCTGTATCTGATGCAAAAGCTTGTGATGTAGAGAACTGCAAACAATATCTCGCCCCGTATGACGGTCATTCACTAACCATACTAACACAAAACATACGTAGTATTTATAAGAATTTTGACAATTTTACCATTGTCCAGCAGAGACTCAACTTCGATAGTGATGTTATTATTTTATCGGAGTGTTGGCTAGGTGCTAAACAAAAACAAATTTTACCACTAATGCCAGGATACAATGTGCATTCCACCACCAAAAATTTCAATCAAAACGATGGTGTAGTTGCATATACCAAGGACTCATTAAATGTCACCGTTGAGGAACCAGCTATAGAAGGCTGTAGTCGACTTCTAATTAAAATTGGATAACACATTGAACAGATACAGCAATACTTGCATTATACAGGTCTCCCTCTTTAAGAAATACTGATAATTTTATTGAGTCACTAAATAAGATATTACAGAATCTTACATCTCATAAAAATATAATTTTAATGGGAGATTTAAATTTGAACATTTTGCCTGACCACTGCGACACAGCGGCTGAGGAATATCTCAATATGTGCTCATTCCATGGCTTACTCCCTGCACATACACTCCCTACACACATATCTGGATCGTGTCTGGACCATGTCATGCTTAAATCTAAACTCCAATCACAAGCATTAGTAACCAACTCAACAATAACAGATCATAGCGCAATCATTTTAACTGTTAAACATAAATTACATAACTTAAAACGCACTAAACAAACAATTACTAAAATAAATACAAAGACGCTAGAATGCGATTTATGCAATATTGACTTTGACCCCGTTTATAATTCTGCTGACGCAGAAACTAGTATGGCATACTTAATAAACGAAGTGCAATGTGCAATTCAAAAAAATACATCGCCTATACGTGTGACTAATAAAAACAATAACATTAAACCATGGATAACACCTGGGCTGATTCGTTGTATGAAACACAGAGACAAATTGCATAAAAAAGCAAAATGTCACCCTGAAAATGTTATTCTTCAATTGTCATATAAACGATATCGCAATTTTTGTAATAACATTCTAAGAAAGGTCAAAAATAGTTATGACAAAAATGATATCGAAAAAGCCGGTAACAATAATAAAAAGGTTTGGAAATACATTAAGAACATTACATTCACTACAAAACAACAGGAACAGAGTCTAGAGCTATTGGAAGCACACTCGTCACCGCTGGCAAGTGTTAATAATGTAAATAATATCTTTGTTAATATGGGAAAGTCCTTAGCTGAAAAAGTACGGAAAAACCTGATTAATTCACGTACCAGCATCATACAAAGTCCTAATATTTCACTAAATTCTTTCGTGTTGCTCGATACAGACTCTGAAGAAATAGAGAAAATTATCATGGGAATGAAAGATGACTGTGCAGTAGTTGGCTGGGATAACATTTCTAATAAAATACTTAAGAACTATAAGCATACACTAATCCCACCTCTAACTCATATTTTCCAGCAATGCTTGCGTGAAGGAGTTTTCCCTAGATCTCTGAAAAAAGCCCTCGTAGTCCCTATTCACAAGACTGGTAGTAAAAAAGAAATTTCTAATTATAGGCCTATCTCTTTATTGCCATCTATTTCTAAAATATTAGAAAAAATCATAAATGTCAGATTAATCGAATACTTGGAAAGAAAGGCTATTATATCAAAAACACAGTTTGGGTTTAGACCAAAGCTATCAACTAACGATGCCGTACATCAACTCTCTGACTTTTTAGTTCATGAGATTGATAAGGGTAATCGGACACTGGGAATATTCCTTGACCTTGCAAAAGCATTTGACACAGTCTCCATCCCAATCCTCTTGCAAAAATTAGAAATAATAGGTATTAGAGACGCGCAGCTCAAGCTTTTTACGAGCTACTTATACGAGCGAACACAATGCGTTAAAATGGGCAATGTCATCAGTTCTGATATGAATAATACCCAGTTTGGCATTCCTCAGGGAAGTATTTTAGGCCCAACCCTCTTTTTAATCTATATAAATGACCTATGTAATCTTCAATTAAATGGTGGTAAAATTATATCATACGCCGATGACACAGCACTAATTTTTTCCGCAAAAACAAACGAAGAAGTCTATAAACTGGCACAACGGGGTTTTAATGTTGTAAATAACTGGCTTCAGAATCATCTATTAACATTAAATGCGGATAAAACAAATTTCATTAAGTTTTCATCGCGTAAATCAAACTCTACTCTATTGACTTTGATTGCGCATAATTGTAATCCCGCAAATGGTTTGTGCGAGTGTCCTCTCATTACTAACACAAACCACATTAAGTACTTGGGTGTTATAATTGACGAAACTCTAACATTCGGAAGGCATATAGAAGCAATAACTTGCAGAATGCGGAAGTTAATATTTATTTTCAAGAAACTCCGTTCGATTTCTGATTTTAAAATCGTTAAACAGGTGTACCTGGCCCTATGTCAATCAATATTAACTTACTGCATTACGACGTGGGGTGGAGCAGCTAAAACAGCTCTAAAAAAAAATTGAAAGAGCACAGCGAGCGGTTCTAAAAGTCTCCACTTTTAAACCGTATCTCTATCCAACTGACCTACTCTATAAATCCTGTGATGTACTGAGCGTTCGACAATTATTTATAATGAACATTGTACTTAAACAGCATGCAGTTTTGCCCTTTTGCACTGAAACTACTAATAAACGACGGAAAGATATAGTTTGTTTTAGACCCATTGCAACATATCGCGCCCTATCATCTAGATTCTTTATATTTCTCGGACCATTGCTCTATAACAGATTAAACGCCAAATTATGTATCTACCCCCTTAATTCATATAATTGTAAAAAAGCTCTTCAAACAGCACTCAAAAATATGTCCTACAAAGATACAGAGGAATTAATGACGATCGTGAAATAAACCTGTAAATACTACCACATTATAATTTATTATTAATTTTTAATTATAAGACACCTTTTACCTTGTATCATATTTAAAGTGATTATCATGATTTTTTTTATATTAGATCTTTTACCGCCTGAAACACAGGATTTTCCTAGCTCAGGCACATACTGTTATACTTTTACCTTAATTGTTTTTATACTGTTAATTAATGTTACACTAGCCGTAAGTTTTATGAATAAAGATTTTATTATTATTATTATTATTATTATTTGAAAAGAGCAAGTGTTAAGTCTCTTTTTTTTTAAATCTCTTTTTTCTTTAGTTTGACTGTCATAAACTAAAAATGCGTTTCAAAAAGGGCGTGTCTTTTTGAAATTGGCGGGTTTGATTCCCGTCCTTTATTATTTTTTCAAAAATCATATGATGCAGTTTTTATCATAATCCGCCTAGCCTAGACATTCGATTTTCGACCATTCACGCATCTATAAATTGGTCATCAAAAACAATTTATTTATAATAGCTTTAACTATAGACATATGAGTTCATTTCCCCGGTGTATTCATCATCTTGGTCCTTCTAGCCGGATTCAGTGAAATTGAGTTATACAAAATCAGCAATTTTTTACGACGGAATGAAGAAAATGAACCGCATTATTTATATTTTGTTATTTAACTTTACTTATTTTTTTAATTTCAGCTACGACGGGTGAGAGCATAAGTTTGAGGACAGAGTACATGACGACTTCAAGGAATCTGCTGAACTCAGCCGCAGACGCTATTGAGAGGCTCATGTCCAGTTATAAGGTAAAATAAATGCCATAATTAGGGTTGTTTCCAGGGTCCAAATAATTACATTATATATAGACCGTATTTTAGAATATAAAAAAATATTGGACACGTATTTTTTCTTTTTTCGATTAAACAAAAAAATAACAAAGATACAAGGCGTAAAAATTTAGGAGTGGAGGCCTTTGAGGTCACCCCGTGCGAAAAAATGCAACACGGCGTGACGTCACACGTAACTTTAATGGGCTATATCTTTGTCATTTTTGGTCTGATTTACAAATGAAAAAATGAGTTGCCCTTATTTTTTAATAATCTAAAAGACGGACTAATTACATTTTTTACGGCAACTAGCCTTTTATTGAAAGTAGATTTTGTGGAATTAGGCACAGACATTATAACCAAGTAATTAGGGCATCAGTCTAGCGCATTTTTGGCCCTAAAGTGTATGATATATTTATTTACTGATAAGAAAAAAAAACAGTTTGCCTAAAAATTAGTTTACAAAATATTTAACAATTCAGTTGATTGGTGGCCAATAATAATAACAATTATACATAAGAAACCTGCGTAACTTCGTTTGCATGTATTCCGCTATTCCGTGGTAATTCCAGAAATTTCTTCTATGTATTACATTCCCCTTGAATCATTCTATATATTGCTGAAAACTGTATAAAAATTTGTTGAGTAGTTTAAAAGATTTAAGAGCACAAACAGCGGAAGCGACCTGATTTTTAATCCCCAATGGAAAAATGAGGGATGTGTCTTTAATTCTGTCCGTGGCATTGTGGCATCCAAACGGATAGTCCGGTTTTTGTTGCGGTTTTTATTTGTTTGATAGGTAATTTGATCGAGAGTGTTCATAGTTATGATACAAAATCTTCCGGTCGGGTGTTTTAAAAAAAAATATATACCTTGTTCAATAGGCGTGACGAAAGATTTTGAAAACCTCTACCGTAATGTGGGTACACATTTACTATTTACGAAAAAAACTTTATTTCGGTAATAAACCTAAGTTTATCGAAGTTTAAAACCATTTTTCTAATATTATTCAAATAGTGCGCCAAAACAGCGGCAGGTGTCATGGCGTCGGCTCTGACGTCACTCTTTGGTAAAAAAGTCATTGTGTCTATGGCGTAACGAAGAAAATGTTGTAATGTTTACCGAAGTGTGACGTCAGAGCCGACGCCATGACACCTGCTAGTGTTTCAATCAAAATGGCCGGTATTTTAATGTTTTATTTTATTGAAAATCTTAACAATCAGATTTTTTTAAACAAAACTAAAGCAATGTTTTATTTTTGTTTAATATGAATGTTCACCTAAAAACATTAAATTGACGATTTTTTGATACTGTTGTCATGCCTATTCCCTTTGATTGAAGGGAGACCCGTATCCCTGCAGTGGGATGACTAAGGGTTGATATGATGATGATATTGTTATATTGATTTAAAATGTTTTATTATATGTACCTAAAGGAGGTAATGGTATGTAACTGTCGATGATCTGGAGACTGTTTCCAACTCACTTATTTTATATTAAGCTTCTTAACTGGACAATTATGTATTAACTCTCACTATATTTTCTCATGTAAGCGACTGTATGGTAATAAATATTGTTTAACCTTAAACCTTTCAGGAAATAGTAACCCTCGCTGGGTACGCCACTCGCGTGTCAGACATGCTGACCGTGTTCGGGGAAGTGGCGCAGGGCAAGTGCGTGCGCGCCGTGCACGTGGCGCAGCTGCACGGCACCGGCTTCCAGGTCACCTTCCGGGACAACCAGCCCGTGCCGCAAGGTGAGCTCGTGCCTGCTGCAAGTTGCAAGACTTGTGTTATTTAGATTGGCGAGAAATATGGAAGTGTGTTAGTTGTTTTTTTAAGGAACCTATCATGATGTTGACTTGAGTAGCTTGATTATAACTAAATGTGACCTATTATGGGCTTGACCATAGACTTAGCCAGGATTCTGGTAAAGGGGGAGGAGAGGGGGGGCTGCGGTTGCTCGAAGGGACTTATAAGTCATATAAAAAAAAGAAATCAATTTTCTTTCGAATAACATTTTCCTTTTATAATTTGGGAAATAATAAACGTTCAAAAATTAAGCGTATATTGTATGGTCCTTTGAGCCGGATATGGCTGACATTTATATCTTTGAAATATGTATATTATCAGTTTTGCGAAAACGGCAAATAATTACATTTTTTTAAATTATAGGTAAAATAATCTACACAAACGACCAGTCGATCCGACTACGCAATGTGCCCATTGTGACGCCGGCATGCGACGTCGTGGCCAGCGGGCTCAACCTGAACATAGACCCTGGCACCCACCTTCTCATTGTAGGACCTAATGGCTGCGGGAAGTCCAGGTATAGACAAATATAAATTATTTAACATTTAGTATAGATTTTAAATTATGATAAAATATAGATTTTAAAAGCAAGTTAGTCCTAAAATATGCATTCGTATCATGCGTGCGATCTATATTAATCTTTTAATATCATAAAGTTTGTGAGATTGTAACTAGAGAAAATTCTTGTAAATATCTAGTTTTTGAATCAATATTTTTTTAGTTTGAGTTTGAATGTTTTGAGGAAAATAGAAAATACTTAGAGTCGTTGGGAGATAATCCTTGTTGTCGTACCTGACGCAGCCTGTTCCGCATCGTGTCGGGCCTGTGGCCGGTGTTCGGCGGCGAGCTGCGCGTGCCAAGGCCGTGCGACTGCGGCGCCTGCGCCGGCGACGCGCCCGACGCCGCCTGCTCGTCCCGCCCCATCATGTTCTACATCCCGCAGAGGTATTGTTGACGTTTCACTTCCAAACTGACACTTATTACTCAGTGCATAACGCGTACTATAATAAGATATTTGCACGTTACAGGCCGTACATGTCGCAGGGCTCGCTACTGGACCAAGTGACGTACCCGCTGCGCGTGCGCGGCGGCGCCGAGACGGCGGCGGCGGAGGCGCGTGCGCGGCGTATCCTACGCCTAGTACGCCTGGACGCGGCCGCGGCTCGGCACGGCGGGCTGCGCGCGGTGCAGGACTGGCGCGCCACGCTCTCTGGCGGGGAGAAACAGCGGATGGCCATGGCTAGGATGTTCTACCACAGGTAACACTATTTACAATATAAGTACTATAATATTAGACGACTTCCGTGGCGTAATGGTCACCACGCCAGACCGCCACCCAGGAGGTCCCGGGTTCGAATCCCGGTCGGATCATGATGAAAAACGATCTTTTTCTAATTGGCCTCGGGTCTTAGATGTTTATCTGTAGGTATATGTATTTGTAAAAAAATATATAATATCGTGAAGTTTAGTATCCCATAACACAAGTTTCAAACTTACTTTGGGGCTAGCTCAATTTGTCCCTATATATTTATATTCATTGATTTTATTATTACGGCTTTATAAGTATCGAGAACTTGAAAGTTTAACAAAAATAATTAATGTTATAAATGAACGTTCAAAATCCTGAACTGTATTGTGAGAATCTCTATAAAAAAGGGTTTCTCCCACTTAAAATAGAACGACAGTTTTTTTGACAGTATTTATAAATTTTTATAAATGATAATATAAGATTAATTAATCGAAACTTATTCTTAAGAGGGCGCACCCAAATCAACGCAACTCAAAATTGAAGCGTGTTATTTTACGAAACTACTGAGCCACGAACATGAGCGTGCGCCGGCGAAGACAAATGATTTTGATACTTTTATGATAAGACTTCACTATTTAATATAATTGTAGACTCGAAGTTCATGTGATTTTAGCTACAGACCTATTTCTATGTAGAACATAAGTATTGTTATTATGTAATTGAAATTTTTTTTCGACATTCTTCATGTCTCGTTTGGAAATAAATACAAATAATGTATCTTTACTCGTGTATTAATACCTATGGATTATGGAGAAGTATAACAATAAAGTACTCATAATAGATATAGGTACATATAATTATTTGTATTAGAAACATGTGTTTCTAATTGGCATACATAGACTCTACCATCTATCTACCAATTCTGGTAAAATACATTTCTTGTAAAATTTCACCAATTTCGATTCCATCTTTGATGACAAAAATTCGTCATCTGTTTTAATTCTGGCAGTCTTCAGACGAAATTGAGGCCCAAAAAAACCTTGTAATTCGATTTTTTTTTGCCATATTTGGAGAGTTATGATATTGGTCTGTAATGCACAGTACAAAATCGTGTTATTTTTTATCCATACGGAAATAAAAGCAAAAATTTTAGAAAACAAATTTTGATTTTGTGTAATTTTCAACAAAAATTCAATTAAAATATTTAAAAAGGCCTTGCTAATTTCGTAAATACTTCATTTGAGTAAGATCTACAATTGTTTTCTATCCAAAAAAGGAAAAATAATTGCTCTAAGTTACTCCATTGCAGAAAAAAAGCCATAATTAAAAGCATCAGCAGGTAGCAGTTTCTGAAAAAATTGCGAAATTTTAGAAATTTTTGCTCCAGGACTAAAACTATGCATTTTTCACAATGTTTTCTACACCTATATGTATTAAATTACATACATTACCTACAATGTGCGACCAATCGCAGCTCTATTGATACCATAGGAGCCAAGCTGTGGCTTTTCATATATGACCTAATTTTACCAAACATTGAAATTTTCAAGTTTTACGTACTTCGCGAAATATTGGAAAAAACCACGTAACCTACGAAGAACCGTCACTGGAAATACTTTGTAGTAGATTTAACTAGCTTTTATTAGACCTCATAGCCAAGTTTGTGAGACTAGCGGTTCACCCACAATCTCAAAAAGACGAAAAGATGAGCAAATGGGTTATAAAGAGAAATGATTCTTTGGTTGGGATTGGGATTCAATTCCATCACCAGGATGGTTTTCATTTTGAAGAAGATGAAAAAGTACGGGCTCTTGTTTTTCTTCCTCTTCGTGTCCTCCTTCATCATACGGACTGAAACATATGAAACAGAATTTTTTTTTACGATTTCGCAATAATCGACCTCCTTAGTAGAACTTGTCATATATTATAATTTATAACCATTATATTAATTATAGGTACCACCAGCCTTTTAGGCCTTGTTTTATTTAAATTTTCAACATTTCGTCTTTTTCTTTTTTTCGATAAAAACTGCTTTTTTTTGTTCCCCATACTCTGAAACATATTATGTTGTTGTCACTAAAAAAGTAAATAGTTCGTCGTCATTATCAACAAAAAGTCATATTTTACTTACCAAAGTATCTAGATTGTCGGTCGCGCTACACGGTTTGCACTGCGTATGGGCACAAAGGTTACGTGCGGTCAGGTCCTGCGCCAGAGCGACGTGACCACTCTCCGCAGAGCCGGCGGCTCGACTGAGTCGTAACAAAAGACGCGCGCGGTTTTATAGTGGTTTTATGGCTATATTCAAAAATTGGTAGAAAAATAATGGTAAACATTTTACATAAATTTTGGCGCCTAGATTTTAGGGAATACGTTTATCTCATAGATGATGATAATATTGACACAAAATAACTAAGATTTAATGGTGAAAACAAACATAACAACGACTTGACTTTCTTCGTAATTTCACTTAGTTTGGATGTTAATATCTTATTTATGTAACAAAAAATTACAAAAATGTTCTACTAACTATATGCTTAAGTATATTTGCCGTTAGATTTTATAATTTATTTCTTACAATTGGCAGCATTACGGGGATATTTTGACATCCGAAGTTGGCACTGAACGTGAAATCGAGAAAACACTGTTCGGTTATCACGATAGCATTCATAAATATTCCATTACATGACAAAATGTTTTCTACTAACTATTTAGGCAACAATATTGTCTAACATTTTGTGTAATTCATAAGTCTGTTAGAAAAGTTTTTTAAAGATATTAAGAGCTTCGAAAAGTTCAGTTTTCGCTAAACTGAGCTAACGCCTGTGTGCGCCCTCTTAAATGGTGAAATAGGACAACTACAAAATATACAAAAAAAACTGTTTATTTGCCCACTTCTGGGCAAAATCATCCCACCCAAAAGTACAGCTATATGCAATGTAAATAAATATTACATAATGTGTATTACAGACCAGTATACGCCCTCCTGGACGAGTGTACAAGCGCAGTGTCCATGGAGACAGAAGTAGTTATGTACGAAGAGGCAGTTAAGGACGGCATCACGCTGCTTTCCATCACACACCGACCTAGCGTCTGGTAAGTTATTTATTTAGATACCAGTCAATTATACAGGGCTTCAGTTGACAATCATTCGCGAAACTACGTAGCGTTTTGTCGGCAACAATAAACGCTCGAAATACATGAAGAATATACTATAAAATATAGAAGAATACTCGAAATAGAAGAAATATTAAAAATATAGTAAATTTATTCTAACACTATTTTCACCTCACTTAGTTTCTGAAACGCATTTGAATTTTAATTCCACATTAAGTCTCATTCTATCTCTCTTTTTTTTCTTTACTTGGACAGTGGTGCTAATTCTATTGTACATTTAACTAGACTAAACTAATTTTGACAGGACTAGAAGTGTTGCTATCCTTGTCACTAATTGTAAACCAAGGAAGGACCATAGATTTAGTATATCCTAGAGTATAGATCGGCAATGGTTTGATTAAGGCGAGACCAAAAACAAAATACACTATTGTGCGTGTAATGTACATGTGTGCAAGCAAGATGCTAATTTTGTGATTTTCCTTTTTGTTTGAGTTACATCCAGGCACTGCACAGGTAACCATATTTAATCACGTCTAAATAACACCAAAACTACATTTAAAAACCATAAATTTTGTAAAAATAAGTGGGATTTTTTTTAACACGACTGACGTCAAACCGATACAGGCCGATAGAGTGTATAGGAAAATGGTCTCGCCTATCTATCTCGCTCTAACAAGCGCGTATGTTATGATCTATCTCTTTTGCATTGCAAATCTACTAGTAGGTATAGTAAGTCTTACAGAACTGTCAGCACGGAGGCACTCCCTGTGCTGGCTGGCGTAATACCCGTCGATTTGGAGATACAGCGTCGCGCGTCGATGTACTATAGATCAAAAGAAATTACCCCCGCGTTCCTTAAGACACGTGATCGTGACAAAATAAATAGACTATTTAATCCGTTAGATGACGTATTACAGACTCTTCTATCGGAATGGCAGGAAAGGTGGGAGACTTCCGTAAAAGGCCGTCATCTGTATCTGTTCTTTCCCTCTGTGAGAGACAGATTAAAGAAAACCTGGCTAGAGGTCGACCATCAAGTAGCTCAATTTTTAACGGGACACGGAAACTTTAAGGCCAAGTTATTTTATTTCAAGGTTGTACCTTCTCCTTTCTGTGAGTGTTCTACCGCAAATACCAGAGTAGAACAAACAGCTCATCACGTTCTGTGGGAGTGTGATCTTTGGCATGACGAACGCGTAATCATGTTGAATTCTTTACATGTCACTTCGGGCGTAGTTTATTATTCTGATCTCGTAGCAAGCAGAGAGAATTATCAGGCATTTAGAAGGTTTTGCAATACATATTATTGGAATCAAAATAGTAAACAACAGCTCATAGCATTAGGTCCCAATAGTAATGTAACAATAGACCGTGGTGCTCGGCAATCGAGCCTCACTTGATTTGCCATCTCTCTAGGGTATAATGCCTTTTGCTTCAAATTGCTGTTTCTCACGTAGTTGTTAAGGAGGGAAGTCCTTTCAATACTTCCTACTCCGACTATCTTCTTTCTGATTAAATTCGTTGTGAGTTCCAAGACAGCTGTAGTTTATTCCCCGGGACGTCAATAAGCTTCATTGCTTGTTGTCTATCTGAGGTCGCCGTTGTTGATCCTGGCTACACAGGAGACACAGTGGTGGGAATGTGTGGTGGGCTTGTCCCGAGTTAGTAGGTATATAATAAATCTATGGGAAGGACAACAACACCTTTGGTCCTGTCACAATTAGATAAGTCTAGTTAAATGATTTAGCACCAATGACAGCTATAAATGTGTCATTAACTTGAATTGACGCAATTTAATTTTATGTAGTAATTGCAATCAGACCTTGATCAGAGCAACCAATGTTTTTTTTTACATGGTCCCTGTTTTAACCCAAAATACTTTCGGTTGTAGTCTATGTAAGTTATTTTATTAAAAAATCTTTTCAGGAAATACCACACTCATGTATTAGAGTTCGACGGCGCTGGCAACTGGTCCTTCAGGTCCTTAGACAAAGACGCGCCTGCGATCACCACAGCGCTTAGCAATGTTAATACTTCAACTACAAACACGACAAACGAACCAACAAAAATTACCGAAGTAAAAGTCAATGGGACGACTGACATAATTAATGAGGAGTTTCCACTTATTGGAAAGTCAATTGAAGTAAATGGATTAACAGAAATAACGGAAATGAACGACCACTGATCAACTTGCCAAAATTAGATTAATTTTTATGTGAAGTTTTGTGATTTATTGATAATCGCACTCTTAAGCGGGTTGCAGACCAAGAGTTGCAGACTAAGTTAGCTTCGAGTTACTTTAACATACATTACTCGTTGTGGTCTGCACCCAAGTTTGAAAATCATATGAGATATGCAGACTAAGCTGAACTAAGTTAGCAATGACTTAGCTTAGCCCTTGGTCTGCAACCTGCTTTAGACCCAGAACAGACGGTGAAAGGCAAATGCAATGAAACTCAATCGCGAGGTTATTGCATGCTAATTTTAATACTAGTTTGCAATTTGCAACACATTACAGACCGATTTAAAAAAGGTTGCGTTATGTAAATTTCGACATCTATGTTAATATTATAAAGAGGAAAGATTTGATTGTTTGTTTGTTTGCATTGAATAGGCTCGGAAACTACTGGACTGATTTCTTCTTTCGCCAGTAGAAAGCTACATTATCAGGGAGGGATATAGGCTATAGCTTTTCCCGAAATTCAATGTGGTTCCCACGGGAACGGGTCCGGAACTTCACGCGGACGAAATCGCGGGCAAAAAAGCTAGTAAACAATAAATTGAATTTTGTTAATGGTTAGATGGCAACAAAACAAGTTTTAATACTACACAATATTATTTAATTATATTTCTGTTTGCTTCCTATTTTGTTCCTTGCTTTCTTTAAATATTTGCATGCCTAATAATAAAATGTGAACATATTGTAACTTTTTTGTAACAAACCATCTTTGTAAACTCATGTTCTAGCAAAAAAATGATATTGATTGATGTGTGTTCCGTCAATGAAGTCTATGACAGAAACTCAAAAGTAACAAGAAATTGCAGTTTCGTCAGATTTGGGTTTCGCCGTCTGCTTTGGGCCTTAGGCGTAAAACATACAGATACTGTATACGGTGAAGGCGCGGCGAAGGCGACCAAGTAGCATACGGCATGCCCGCGTGGCTTCAGTATAATTTACATCGCGTGTCGCTTTCACACCGACCTCCGTGGCGTAATGGTTACCACGCCAGACCGCCACCCAGGAGGTCTCGGGTTCGAATCCCGGTCGGGTCATGATGAAAAACTAAATTTTTCTGATTTGCCTCGGGTCTTGGATGTTTATCTATATATGTATTTGTTATAAATATAGTATCGTTGAGTTAGTATCCCATAACACAAGTTTCGAACTTACTTTGGGGCTAGCTCAATCTGTGTGATTTGTCACCATATATTTATTTATTTATACATTATACATTTTGAAGCGACATCGTGCCTTCACTATACGCCTTTTCTGTATAAATCAGACCTTAGGATCAATTTAGAACGTGTGTAAAAAGTTGCGATTATGTATAAAAAAACAGATAGTGGTGCTAATTCTGTTGTTTGAAAACTCTCTAAACTAAACTAAAAATCACTTAAAAATAGTTTAGTCCTGTCAAATGATGTTTCGTATTCTGAGAACACAGGATTAAACTATATTTAGTTTGACACGACCAAAATTAATTTAGTTACTCAACTTAGTCCATTTTTGCTCATTTGGTATTCTGTTGTACGATTTAAACGTCAAACGGTCCCTAAAATTAGAAACGTCACACTAAAATTAGACGTCATCTAAATACATGCCGACTAAACTTAGTGAATGGACTATTTGGATGTTTTCACGAATATTTAAAGTTATTCCAATGGATTTTGTGATTGTGGCTGTGATCAGCCCAGCGGAAAGGTATGTGCTTCATGTTTTCAATATAAATCCTTTAAAAATCACAATTATAATGCCAATTGTGTATTCTAAACCTTTAAATAATTTACAGAAATTATGAAGAAAAGCTTCGCTTAGAGCATCTTCAGGCAACTCCAATCCCTTTGAGATGGCTGAGGAGAAGTTTCGAAAACTTTTTAGGCTCCCTAGATCGGGAAATCGGGAGCCTATCAAGCAATTGAAGATCTCTATGATCAACGCCTCGATGAAGGATTTATACTTACCAAAACATCTAAAGGTTTGCTTGAATCAATTCGGGAGAGGCGTGACTAGTAACTGTATGTACATACAAACCTACCTACTCATCACTTTACACCTATTTTTCAGATTTTATGCGCACTTAATTTTTTTGCGCAAGGGAGTTATCAAGGGGCAAGACAATTTTATTGTACTTAGCCAACCTTCAGTAAGCAGGTGCCTTAAAATTACAGCAGAGGTTATAGTGCAAAAGCTATTGCACCAAATAAAATTCCAAACAACAGGAAGAAGGGACACTGTGAATGCAATGACAGAGTATGTATACACTTGAGTTCATCTGCTTAGTAAGATCTATATAATTTATGTCTTAAATTCTTTATGGTCACCTTTTCAGTTTTTACGAAATGTTTAATATGCCCAACACCATGGGTGCAATGGATAATACTGAGAGCCACCATCACAGATACAACACACACACCACACATGCACGGCTAAAATAAGGAGTTATCTCCTTATATATTTATATAACCAAGTATCTAGTCTGTGTCCTAAAATATAAATATCTTTCCTACATACACCTGTGTCGAAACTCGACAGTTTTCTTACTTACTCTCACCTGAATTGTGTTGTTTCCGAACCATCTAAATATCACTATCTTGCACACTTCGTCTACCATACTGCAGCTATTCTTGTCATTCACAGCATTAAGCAATGCTTAACGTTTTACTTCGAAAGCTTATAAATCTCTTTATTTCCAGATGGTGATTATGATGCAGACACAGAAGAAATACATATTTCGGTTGAGGTAGAAAACCAAGATTTTTTGATAGGAGGCCAGACGTATCCGGGAAGACTTAATTAATACACATTTTAATTAAAATAAAGTTTAATTATATCATTATAACATTTTTATTTATTTAAAAATTTTAACATAACACAAAATAAAAGGATTTGAGCACAACTTAAAGATACTTTGAATATTTTACTGCTTCGAGACTGACAAATCCTTCGATGGAAGCAGTCCCGGACTATAGCCATTATTTTATGTTCCATATCGGAGAGGTCTGGTATGGCTGGTCTTCCCTGTGCCTGTGGCCCTGATGCTGTCATGGACCTTACGCGCCTTTGTCTACCTTTGCCACCCATACACTCCAAATCTAAGCAAAAATAATTTAAAAGGCATAAGTATACATGATATAATGGTATTTGGGTAATAATATTATGGTTTATGTTGCAAAAAATGTAAGAATTATGGCTACAATTGCTTGAAATGCATCTTTTTTTGGTTTTTGCTTCTGATATTAAAAGGTTTCTTTATAATATTGTGTTGGCTATATCAATGGTGATATAGCAATGATGAATAAAAGGTATAGCATATAATATACCTAACTACATCTGAGGTTTAGTATTCTTGACTGCTATTGAAATTAAAGTTTATTCATTATAGTATCCATGACTTTGTATTTTAAGTGATAAGACACGTCAGATGCTCTTCACAACTAGTGTCACAAAAACTTACAAAGCTTAAACGTTTAGGTCTGTAATTATTATAAAAAGATAGGTACTTACATGCTGCCACTTCTGTATAGTTCTGCTACAGCCTAAGTTGTTGAGCTCACACGCCAAATCCGCATAAAACGCCCTTTTATTTGCGTCTGCCCGATTTCCTAAAGAAACAAATTGACATGGTGAAATGTATAATTGAATTACATACAAAAATCGTACTCCATGGTCAATAAAACACTGAATAAATTCTTACCTCTCGCCATTTCCAAATTATTGTGGAGTGGAGGCGCTCCACGAGCAACTCTTGTTGCCATTTGTTGGCCCTTTTTTTTCTTTCATTTAATAATCTCGTATTTTTCATTTTTACAATAAATAATAATGTACAGACAGAGTAAACGTAAACAAAACCGGTGGATGTCGATGAACTTCTGTCAAACGTTTTTTTTTTTTCGCCCAGAGGCAAAGGGGCTATGATATGAGCCCATACAGCCAAGTCTAATATAAAATTCATAAGCAAACTTTTATTAAACTATTTAAATATTGAAAAATACAACATATTTGTACTGTTAAATTTATATAAGAGTATTAAAAATCATTTGTAAGCATTTAAATAACCATAAAATGTTGTTTCAAAATATTTTATTCGTTCTCTGTAGGTCATTCATTCTTAATGTTTTATTAACGGCAACACTGTTCTATTCAACTTTTAGTGATGTCAAATTCAATTTTAGTGCTGTCTGTAATATCGCTAAGTTTAGTTCGACCTAACAACAGAATAGCATTTGTCAAATCTCTTAGCTAAAATTAGAAAATTTTAGAGAAATTTTAGTTTAGAGATGTCAACAACAGAATTAGCACCACTGTTTTTAACCTTGTGATTATAATTTTGTGATGGATATGAAGAATTTATTATAAGAAGTGTAATAATATATTGTTTTAAGTTGATTTAAATCTATTTTTGCCTATTGGCTACACCAGATCAGTCATTGTCACAACTTCAAAGTTAATTAAAAATGCGAAACATAGACATCGTAGCCAAATAGCATTGGTCTCGGCCATGTTGTGTTCCTACGGTGAGTAAGGTCTCCAGAGCTCCACTTGTGGGGGTTGCGAGGGTTGGCAACGCGTGAGTGATACCCCCGGTATTGCAAGCTTCTATAGGCTACGGTGATACCATCAGGCGGGCCGTATGCTTGTTTGCCACCTTAGTAGTATATAAAAAAAACTCGCACCCTTTCTTTGTGTTTTGCGCTTTATTTGATGAAAATAACGAAACAGAATAGTTTATATTTAAGCCATGTTGTTTGGTTATAGAAAATTGTATTAAAATGAAATTATTTGTGAGTAAAATATAATCAGCAATCTAGTACCCATGTACAAGCTTAGTTGCTTAGTTTGGGACTAGATGGCGTTCTGTGATTCGTCCACATTATTTTTTTAAATATCTTAGTTTAGGAGACGAGCTCATTGTCTATCTGTGCGTCTTCGATTGAAGTGTCACGATGTAAACCAGTATATTTAATAGTTAATTCCATTATTTTATATGAGATTTAAAATGGCTGTTGTTTTTTTTATTATTTCGTATGCACTAATAGCTTTTAAGATTGTTACATATCGGGAGAGTATTGAGAATTTATTTTTTAATTTATTTAAATTTTTTCAGTTTACTACAGTCGACAAAGGAAAGGGTTGACCCGGGCCGCAAGCATGATAAAAAAAATGCGTAAATCGATTTAAAATACATAATTTATTTATCAATTGTATTCATATTGTACTATGTAATTAGAAATTTTCTAGTAAATCCATTTACGCAAAATTTAATCTTGGAATTTATGGCCCGGGTCAAGCCTTTCCTTTGTTGACTTTACCTACAGTCAGAATCATATTTTTTTATTGATTGTTAATATTCCAATTCTAACATTGATAAATGTTAACATATTTTTGATTCTGACTGTACATAATGTAAATAGATGTAGATATTAGAAAGGATGCAGTGAAGATATGATAAAAAAATAAACGGGGTTTATATTTAAAATTGCATTTTATTTACCGTTACGTTCGTCTATGTTTTTTTTAAATAAAATATTTTTATTTATTTATATTTAAAAATTTACAAACCTTTCAAACGCTAAAGGACAGCATATAACATTACAAATTATTAATTAACTGCAAGATTTCATCAAATCAAATTAAAAATACATTAATAACGACATCTAGTGACACCATTTCGAACTGTGTCCAGAAAACATTTGTCTAAATTTATTTATTAAACTGCAGGAATTTACTTGATGCGCAAACGATTGGCAATAATTTTCGCAAGTTCTTGTGGTAGCTCTCCGCAAGAAAATGCAAATGTAGATGCGGACTCGCGTCTGTCAAGTGGTAACGTATATGATTGTTTTATATTATAACCTGTTTTTCTTAACTTGACCAATGTACTTCCAATGTATGTCTTTTTATTCAATTATTCATCTGTAAAATCGATAAATCGCCAGAATAATAAGAGTGTTGTGTTAAATGCCATTTGTAACTATATTATTATTATTTGGGTGTGAATGATAATTTTAATTGCCTATTTTCGTTAAAAAGACGTGCTAAGATTGTTTACTACATTGGTCAAGTTAAGAAAAACGGTAGTTGTTGTTACTGTTTAAAGTAGGTAACCATTTTTATTTTAAAAATATTTTTGAAAGAAAAATGTCATCGTCCCGTGAGAACAGTGTGCCGGATATCGAGAGGACTTGGGTTCGAATTTAACGTGGGGCGCCGGGCCGGGAGGTAATTTTTCTTTCAAAATAAGTAGTAACGTGTCTGGCGTCTGCTCAGACCCTAAACATCATTATTTTAAGTTTATTTGTCTCAGTATTTAGGTTTTCTTTATATCAATCCAACAATAATTACTTATTTCATTTTACATTTTATTCTAGGTTACAATATCTTATTATTGGGATACAATTTTAAATTAATTAAGTTCCAATTATTGAATTAATTGGAACTTAATTACGCCGAATACCAAAACTGACCTTAACTGAAGGCTGCCATATCACTTCACCTTTGAAATACTTGGCCTGACATGAAATTACAATATCTACTTACTCATGTTCACGACTGTAATCTACGTGGGAATAGGCAGAATGAAATGAAATGTTTTTATTGCATTAAACGTGGTATATTATGAGAGTAATATGCAAAAGGAAATGTCCTTCATCTGTTTCCTAACAATATTATAATTTTAAAGATATGTATTCGTTTACATTGTAGAAGACCATGTATACCAGCCGCTTATATATATAACTAGTGCAACCCGCGCAACTTCGTTAGCGTGAATTTATTTATACACAGCAGTCCTATTATTCCCGTTCCCGTGGGAATTTCGGGATAAAAAGTACCCTATGTGTTATTCCAGGTTATAACCAGTTCCAGTCTAACTGTCTACCAAATTTCATTTAAATCCGTTTAGTAGTTTTTGCGTGAAAGAGCTACAAACATCCATACATACGTACACACATCCTTACAAACTTTTGCCTTTATAATATTAGTAGGATTCTTTTTTCTTAAATTAATTTTTCTTTAAAATTTGTACTTTGATATAGCCATCACACACGAATTTGATGCGAACAATATCGTCTTTATCTGAATGTTAAAATATACAAGGTTACTTTTAATTCGACGTATACCCGGAACATGCTTATATTATTGAGGGCCAAAATATAAATAAATCAATAAATATATAGGGACAAATCACACAGATTGAGCTAGCCCCAAAGTAAGTTCGAAACTTGTGTTATGGGATACAAACTCAACGATACTATATTTTATAACAAATATTTAAATAGATAAACATCCAAGACCCGAGGCCAATCAGAAAAAGTTCGTTTTTCATCATGGGTTCGAACCCGGAACCTCTTGGGTGGCAGTCCGGCGTGGTAACCATTACGCCACGGAGGTTGTCAAATCAACAACCAAGGTGTGGGCAAAATCCTGCGGTGTTCGAGATATTTGGGTGTTAAGGTTTTGTTAATATTTATCCAGCATTTACATTTAATTTATGCAAATGTAGTTATCCCATCGAGTATTTTAATCCTACTTGCATTTCCGACGTAAATAGACTGTTGAGCAGAAGTGCCGCAAGAAACTCAACAGTTAGCTTTTTTTACTAGCCATTTATACTTGATCTTAACATAGGTAATATAAAATGAAGTCTGTCTGTCTCTATGTAGGTACCTACCTATGCTTAGATTTTTACCGGGTTTCTTTCGCCATTTCTTTTACCGGTGGCCATTTTGCTTGTGTCCGTAATGGTGGTAGTTTATAACGTATAAAGTTTATTTTCTATAAACATAAATATAAAAGTTGTAAATGACAAGAAAAAAACGATTTCATTTCATTTAAACGGATTTTGATGCGTTTTTTTAATTAGAGTGATTCAATAGGAAGGTTTTTTTTAGGTATTATATTTTCCGAAACTTCCACGGGATTGCGATATACACGCAAACGATGATCCCGCTTTCCCGTGGGAATTTTGGAATGTACCATACTTAAAAACCTTCCCCTTGAATTACTCTATCTATAAAAAAAACTCATCAAAATCCATTGCGTAGTTTTAAAGATTTAATCATACATTGGGACACAGACGCACAGACAGACAGCAAAATCGACTTCATTTCATACTATTTAATGATTTAATAAAACATTACTGTACGGTAGTGGCCGTTAGGTACTATGATATGACAGACAAGCTTTAGAAGATGTGAAGGTAGTATTATCGCGTTGCCGGGAGCGTAGGTCGCAGCGTTCGTTCACTTTCGGTTTAATTGGGCTGCTCCACGGATTAGGTACTTTATATCATTCTTATGTGGGGTTTTTCCATGGGTCTGGATTATAAAGGTATTGCCCAGCAATGGGATATTTATCATCATCTTTTAGCACATACAAACGTTAATTTAAACACACATCGCTAGAAAGTAAAGCAAAAATCCGTAAATATAATAAAATTTAAGTATTTTTTGCTTTGTTTTCGAAATGGCGGTAGTTTATAGATTAGCTTATTTATATAATACAGATAATATATAATGAAATTCATTGTAAGTGACGTGTCTAATTGCCCGCGAGGGCCTACGTTTCTTTCTTTATGTAGTTGGTAATAATCCTGGCTTTGCAGGCACAGCAGACAGCAGCAGTAAGAATGTGGTTGGCCAGTCATGATCTTGAAAAAAAAAATTGTTCGTAGTTACATATAAAAATCCGGGAGAGCGGGGAGGGGAGCGAACCTAAGGTCATTTCTACTTAGTGTGGTACCTTGTATTGTAACGTAGTAAAACATTAAAAAAACAAAATGATAAACACATTATAATGAGTAAATTCTATTTTTATTCGCGAACTCTGATACAATGTCGTATCATATTATTATTGCAAGGTAGTACATTTTTACTTTACACGCACGTGATTTTAACATTCTTCAAATCAAATAGAAATTATTTATTACATATTATACAGCGCTGGTCAATTCTCATAATTAATTTCTTACTTACAGTATTATTCGTATTTACTCGGCTTAATCACACGACTTGTTCAAAGATAATCGAAAAAACATCACTATTACACAGGCGCCACGTTACACCCCATCCCTAGAAACGTCATTCTTTTTTTCGTGTGTATTCGGCAATACACGCAATAATATATTTTATTCAATTTTATTAGTTTTTTCTATTATTAAGACATTATTAAGTCTTTATATAAGTGGAAGAAGAGGAGATAAAAAGAAAATGTGTAAAAATCGAGTAATGGAGGAATTCGACGAAAACAAGACTCACGCGCTGTCGTCGCCGCTACGAGGATGGTTACCTTAGGTTGATATAAATCCAATATCTATATAATTTCAAAGCAAAATGGTGAGTTGTTTTAAAGTTGAACTCTCAAAAAGAGTAAAAATAATAAAATCTCTTAATAATTTAGATTTCCAAACAATTCGGCAGGCGACCTGGTAAGAAAAAAAATGGCCGCTCCTTTCATTTTGCAATTAATTTTTTTTATAATTTGTCGTAATGTTCCTATAAATTTGTGATGAACAAATTTTTCTATGGGATTGTTGCCTTTAGAAAAAGTAAAGATCGTTATCCTTTTTCCAAGATGTGATGCATTGCAAATTCATTTGCATAATATTATTATAAATTTAATAATGTCAAATCAAGGCATTGTGTGTGGCTCAGTGGTACCGACCGTTCCATGCATTAAATGGAATACATTCATTTCAAATATCAGTGATCTTAGTATGTAAACCACATTCAGCTAAACAATTGTTTGATGTTTGACCAAAAACAATTTGGTCTAGCTAGATGAATAATAAGAATACATTAATAATATACTTCACAATTATTGTGTTAAGTACTAACACATTTGGAAGTTATTTTATTTAACCTTGGTAAATGGCCGTTGCTGGATCAACAAGAATACATATAAGTAACCAATATAGTTTGGAAGACCCTTTCCATATATATATATTTTAAATACAGAAAAACAAAGACTGGCCGCTCCTTTATGTAACACATGGGATTTCTTGCAGTGACTATCTTTACAGCTGCTTTACAGTTTACAAAATTTATAAGAGGTATTTGGCACAAATTTAAAGTTGGAAAAGAAGAAATTATTTATTAATTTGTGTACCTGCCATGAGGATTTTTTATTATGCCAACCATTATATTATTATCCGAGATTAAGGAACTGCGAATGATTTGCGGGATCATTTCTTTCCGAATTATATCCTAGATATAAAGGATGTGTCTAGTTTGTGGGACTAGTTCCGTTCTTATTTATCATGGATTTTGGGACATTAGCGTCTGACACATTGGGGTCAGATCATGTTTCCTGTTCATAAAAATCTTGGATTTAGGGATTGCGAATAGCACAATTGGGGCTATTTCTTCCCGGTTTTTTATCTGGATTTATTATCCAAAAATTGCAGCCATCCACAGACAGGAGGCACTTGGCTCCGTGTGGTTTTGTTTGTGCTGAATGCCTCTTTCCTGACACAAATATTATATTAGCATTTATTAACAATAATGTTTAGCGATGGTTGGTTATATTTTCTTTTCTCGGACCATTACCTTCGTGAAAATCCTTTTTCCAAGCAAGCAATGGAAAACAAAGTTGGCCTTGGTCATATGATTTTGTGAAGAATATAGTTTCAGAATTAATATAATTTATTTCAGAAAATAATGGATTGATTTCCAGAATACGAGTTGTCCTTATGAGACCATACATCATATATCAACCCATAATCATCCCACTGCAGGGATACGGGTTTCCCTTCAACCGAAAGAACCATTTCTTTCACAAAATTAAATTATTTTTCTAGCAATGCATTAATGACAATGGTGAACAATGTTTACCTGGTTATGTGAATGGTTTCTTAAAAGAACCATCTCTGCCAAAATTGTTAAAAACAATAATATTAATTTATTCCAGACCATAATGCATTAAACACAATGGCATATATTAACCAAGGAAAGTGATGGTTATAGTTGGAGATTTATTTTAAAAAATATACATATAAATATATTATTATGTTTTTACATGCCTTTAGTGGAGGGTTTTTGAGACAGTTACCTACTGTTCTGTCTTTTATGCATTAATTATGAAAATTGTGCCTGAAATAATTTACTCTTACTGCTAAAACATAACGTTTTTTCTTTTTTCAGAATTATGAAATCATAAAACGATTATTCTTTTTTCACAACGGGAAAAATGCCAACTAAAGCTCTCTTTGGCAATATCTAAAACTCCCGTCTTACGCATTATATACCTACAAGGTATTTTTCTTTTGCGAATTTCAGCTTGTTTAAACAAGACAAGACTTCGATCAGTCGATCGAGACGAGACTTCATATTTTTCAATGGCTTTTTAGCAATTTAATAATTTAGTACTGGCAATACTAAAGATTTTATTTTTTATTTTATTTGACAGCAGTATTAGTAAGCCAAAAACTGTATTGTAATCAGACAGTTGTTGCCAAAGAAGAAGAAGTCGAAACAAAACGTCACGAAATTGACAGTGACATTAGTGACAGTGAAAGATTTTAGTTTTTTGAATAAATTAAATAAAATTATTAATCCTTTCTTTCAGTGTAAACAAAGTTTATAGGAGCCATAATGTGTAAATACACAGTAAATATATCGCATTGTTGTGTAATTATGCAGAAAAAAGGGCTCTGTTTATAAAACAATGGAGGGCCAATTGTCGTTGTGCACTGAGTACCTAATAAGTATGATGAGCGAGTTTCGAACTTCGTTTTTTATGACTACGCGAGCCAGCTGTGTTGGCTACCAGTATACTTAATTGTTTTACATACGCTTCTTGAAGTTAGCGGTCTTAGCCTGAAAGACTACCTAGTACCTACGCCAAAAGCGTAACGTACGTTTGTACAGCACAACCAGAAAGTCGGCAATGAAATTACAATGAATCTGTCCTTTTTATTGGGTACTTAACCAAACCGGCAAGATACAGTTTCAAACAAGTTTGTATGAATTATTTCCTACTTGGTAGAAAAATACATTTAGTTATGACATCTTGTCATAAAGTGGTTTTTTTTCTGTAGAATAATTTACCTTTTATATTGTGTGAGAAAACACATACTATGCAAGTAATTCTGTTATGGAAGTGGCAATTGATTGTTGCCCTTGTTTAAGTAAAAAATATGACCTTTTTTTTTTATGAAAGATTTTACATATGTAAAATTCCTATAAGTAGTTACAATTACTATGAATCTTTTGTAACATAGGGTGACCTATGTGTACTTTGATCATTTTCTGATGATGAGCGTCAGTGTATATTCAAGACAGGTTGATGGATACGGGTGTTAAAACCTTTTGTGTAATAATTTACATAGCATTTGCTGTGGTTTTATATATACACTTATTATAAACCTATTCTATTATGTAATATACATATTTATTATTGAAAAATGGTTGAATTTATACATAGTTGATACTAAAACTATCATATTCTCTATGTCAACATGGTTTATCCAGTAATTATGTAGGTACTGTGAATAAACAAAAATAGAATGTAATTAACATTAAAACTATAGTTAATAATAATAATAATATGATGTATTCATGATTGGAATTATCCTGACCAAAGTCTTAAGTCTATAAAACTTTTAATGATTGAACAATATTAAAATTGCTCAATTCTGATGTTTTCAGATTGCATAATATTTATGTATGTACTTTGAATTTATGTTTCAGAACTAAGCTATCATGAGCTATGTACAGATCGCAAAACAAATGAAATTGAATTTCAATTTTCTTAAAACTACAAAAAATCGTTTATTCAAACGATAAATTATTTAACTTATGGTATTTAGTGGTTTAAGTAAACAAATGACTTTCCAGTATTTGACTCAATTATATTAACAGCAATACCTTAGTATGGTATGAGATCTTATCATGTATAAGCGTTGTCACCCAACAAAGCACTTCAACCCTTATGTTGCTGATGGTATGAGATAATGTCATTAAAGCTTGTTGCAAGTTTAACAGTTGGTTTTAAAAAAAAAAAATAATAATAATGGACAGTATAACAGAAAATAGTGCTTTTTTAAGTTTGTACTTTTATAATTCATGTTTTTTGATTCAATATTACAGTAAGAAATTACTGAACCTGTCCAGAAAAGGAAGGACAATGGTTATTGAAATTTCCATTTCATATAACTAAAACTAGACTTTCGAATCCTGCATTGAATTGCTTTAAACATTGGGGGGGGGGGGTGGAGTGTAGTGACATGTTATGCAGAATTGAAAATCATCCAGTTGCATTGATTGGTTTTTTAAATTTAAAACAAATAGGTTAAAATAATATTTAAAGATAAATACCTAAGCAAGAGATTTTCTGTACCTACGGTAAAAATCTGTAGTACTTTGCGATAACTTGTCCTTTTACCTTAAATTCACTATTAACTCTCACATCTAGTGTGTTAATTCTTATCAAATCTTGTCCACTTTTCTAAGAGATAAGTTATGGGCATGACTTAAGTATAGCGATTAGATATATTTTACATTGTGTTTGCATGTTGTTTAATCGAGATCTATAATGTGTCTGTAATATCGGTAGGTCAACACTATAGATTTTACCTATCTAATCATCAATATTAGTATGGTTTAAGAAATTTATTTCTCATGAGAACTTAAATGACAATATGTTCACTTACTGAGAAACTAAATAATTCACTATTATCACCGAATCAATATTAGTCAAATGTTTTTTCTGAAACTGTGACCGAAATGGACATTTATTCAAAACTATTTGGAGTTTGTATTTTTATGACAACCCTTTCTGGGATAGGCAAAAATACAAAGATAATATTATATTTTCTGTTTACTACAGAATCATCTTCAGAACTGGTGTGCTGACCATATAGGTATTTGGTGTTCTGGTTATAATATTAAGGACAAAATGGGCAAAAATCCAGATGCTCTAAACATCTACTGTAAGTAAGAAATTAATTATGAGAATTGACCAGCGCTGTATAATTGATGATTAAACGAACTTACCTGTACGTGAAGTTCTATCATAATTATACTAGCTGGTCAATTCTCATAATTAGGTCCCTCCCAAGTACCCCTCCCGTAAGTGTATGGGATACACAAATCTGTATTTAGCCCACATTGTCCGAGTCGGGCGTAGACAATAGTATTCTCTGTCTACGGAGTCAGGAGTACTTTAAACAAAATGACGTTTCTAGGGATGGGGTGTAACGTGGCGCCTGTGTAATAGTGATGTTTTTTCGATTATCTTTGAACAAGTCGTGTGATTAAGCCGAGTAAATACGAATAATACTGTAAGTAAGAAATTAATTATGAGAATTGACCAGCTAGTATAATTATGATAGAACTTCACGTACAGGTAAGTTCGTTTAATCATCAATTATCCTCACAAAACTAGTACAGTGTCTTTTTTAGGGTTCCGTAGTAGTACAAGGAACCCTTATAGTTTCGCCATGTCCGACTGTCTGTCTGTCTGTGCGCGGTCATGCGCCCAGACGCTTAATACTAGAAAGCTGTAATTTGGTATGTATACACATATTGAAAATGCTAACAAAGTGCTTGAAAAATTTTTTTAACGAATTTATTTTTTTGGGGTGTCTCCTCTACATGTAAAGTTGAAATGATTTTTTTCTTCGCGCCAATGCCACGTTGTGGGGTATCGTTAGATAGGTCTCTTCAAAACATTGAGAGTGTGGAAAGATCATTTTTCGATACAATCCGTTTCGGAATTATTTACATTTAGCGTGTAAATTTTCGTTTTGCACGGTGGGCCCCCTCTATCTCCGAAAGTCTTACGTTTAAAAATTTGAAAAAAATCAAGGTACATATGCTGAACCTTCAATGAAAACTATAACGGTTAATTAGGCTCTACTAGTTACCGAGCAATTGCAGACGAACTTATAAAATAAAATTTCTTTGATAAAAACTGTCAAATGTGATAGAATTTGATATTGGACTCAACTGAAGGCAAGCAAAGCACAGAAAATTAATACGGAACCCTACATTGTGCGTGGTCCGACATGTACTTGCCCGGTTTTTTTATGTTATAGGGCAGACAAAAAGGCAAACGGGCCACCTGATGGAAAGTGGTCACCGCCGCCTATGGACACCAGCAACACCGAAATGAAATGAAATCGTTTATTTCAGAAATCGTTTATTTTAGAAATTAGATCTTCACAGACACTTTTTCTTGTCATTTACAATTTGTATATATGTATAAAGAAAATAAACTACGTTATATACTACCACCATTTCGGACACAAGTCAAATGGCCACCGGTAAAAGAAATGGCGAAAGAAACCAGGTTACGGCCTTTTTTGTCATTTAGCAATTTTTTCTTTCACTCGTTTATTACAATGTATAAGTACATTTATAAGAATAAATAAAATACAGATCCAGGTACATACAGAAATCAAGCACTAAACGCGGGATGTCGATCCAAATAGCGCTATGGTCAAATCCTAAATATGCCAGCCTCCATCACTGAGCTCACCATCAACAATATTATGAACAATATTGGAGGGAACACAGCGACCCGACTCCCGATGCGACCGTAATCCCGGACGAGCCCATTCACAAAAACAACCACGTCAATACCAGGGGCATTACCAATATACAGGGTGTTTGGTAGAGGATTGAACATGGGAGAATGGCAGAAAGGTAAGATGGTCTGCTACATGCTGAGCGAAAAAAAATTGACCTAGGGCCCATAGTTTTTTTTAATGATTTTTTTTTTAATTTTCACCAAACTTTCTTCCTTCGTGAATTTGAAGTACTATAACTTTTTTTTATTGGATCAATCGTCCAGCTTATTTTTTTATTCTTATCTTAACTGAATGTAGCTTACTTTTAAATTGATATTTGTTGGTTAGAGTTACCAGGAAAAAAATTATGAGCCCTCAAACATCAAAAAGGCGAGAAGTCCATGCCGAGCGTTCAACTTTGGACTGCAGTTAAAAAAAAACTAAAAGTGGTATAGCAGTTCTAATTATAGGAAAACAGCTCTAGTTCATGCCCTTTCGAATGGTATGTAATTTGTTTAGTGTATTTTTTTCTAAGTAGTCTTTCTTGTACTTTCTACATAAAATTGACCATTTCCGACAAAAATACTTTAATGAAAATAAATCAAAAAAATGTTACGAAACATAGAGCGGGATGGTTACGGTTCATCATTATCAGCATCCGTTCTTCCTTTTTCACTCTTCATAGGTGGGCAATGCATCCAAGACCTTGTAGTGGTGAAGAGTGGTAGAGCGTAGCCACTACTATGAATGAACTAGTAGTAGCTCGTAAATGGGCAGGCTCGACCGGGGCAGTACCTCGTATGTCCCCCATGTTTCGTAGGATGAGTGAGAGAGCCTGAAGCCTGATACACCTCCTGTTTCCTACTCCATTATTAACTTTCCTTCCCCGGTCCTTCCTTTTTCATTCCGTCATAGGTGGGCAACGCAGCATCCAAGATTTTGTAGTCGGTGATTGCTTACCATCAGGTGACTTGCTAGCTAGTTTGTCCTCTTCGTGTCATAAAAAAATCGTAGATGTCAATAGGCAGCGGTGATTGCTTACCACTTACCACTCTTCACCACTACAAGGTCTTGGATGCATTGCCCACCTATGAAGAGTGAAAAAGGAAGAACGGATGCTGATATTGATTAAGAGAAACGTTAATGTTTCTACCTGCCTTGTGTAACCATCCCGCTCTATGTTTCGTAACATTATTTTGATTTATTTTCTTTAAAGGATTTTTGTCAGAAATGGTCAATTTCATGTAGAATGTACGAAAAAGACTACTTAGAAAAAAAAAACTATGTAAATTGAATACCATTCCAAAGGGCATGAACTAGAGCTGTTTTCCTAGAATTAGAACTGCAGTACCACTTTTAGTTTTTTTTAACAGCAGTCCAAAGTTGAACGCTCGTCGTGTACTTTTCGTCTTTTTGATGTTTGAGGACTCATATCATTTTTTGTGGTAACTCTAACCGACAAATATCAATTTAAAAGTAAGCTACATACAGTTAATATAAGAATAAAAAAATAAACTGGCCGATTGATCCAATAAATAAAAAGTTATAGTACTTCAAGTTCACGAAGGAAGAAAGTTTGGTGAAAATTTAAAAAAAATCAATTTAAAAAAAACTATGGGTCCTAGGTAAATTTTTTTTCGCTCAGCATGTAGCAGACCATCTCACCTTTCTGCCATTATCCCATGTTCAATCCTCTACCAAACACCATGTATATGTCAAAATACGACTATTTCTAAATCTAGGTAGTAGATCTCAAATTTCAAAGTTAAAACATAATTATTGCATTTGATTGTACTTATGTTATTGGTTATTGTACTTATAGGTAGTGGGCGTAGTAAGCAAAAGGTCAGTGGATCAAAAATCTGGGGAACTAGGTGCGACTCACCTTCACATGTGGAGGATATTGGCCTTGATAAAACTGTTTTCTTGTTAAACTGTTTACCTAATTAAGAAAAAATATATTTATTAATAGTTTGGAAACTTAATTAATGAAATATTTAATATATTGGTAGTTAGAATCATTTTTAACAAAATCCGCGCAATAGAAATGAATCGATCACAAATGCCTTTATTGCGATTATGTACACGACACTATATTACAGTAAGATTTAACTTAATAGCTATAACACCATCGTAGAGGTGGACTGGAAATCTTGTCACAATACTTGGCACAATTCCTGTGAAATTCAATGATGGCGTTTGAAATTAGCTTCTAATAACTTTTTCATTTTTTTGTAATACCTTTTGTTGTCCATAAAATAATTCGTTACTCTACACTACACTACCCTTCAAGGCAACCTTGCCTTGAAAAGATTGCTTTTTAGTAGTTTTTAGCAATAAGGCCGCCTTGTTGCTATTTCACTAGTGTGTATGTTGTGTTTATGTATACTGTGTACTATACTGTGTATCTATCTATCTTTTTGTAGTAACATAATATTGTGTATTTTATCGTAATAAAGCGATTTGTGATGTCCATTTATATTAATTTCATTTCGATTTATACTAATATAGATAGTACCTAAGATGAATTGTTACTAATATACTAAAATTATATGAGCCAATTTTTGCTTGAAATAAATTATTTTTATTTTATATTTTAAATGAAACGGTTGTTTGGAATGCTAACTTTCGTGGAACGAAAATATAGGTTGCGTACTACATTTAAAAAGGAAAACCACTTTAGTATTTTTTTATGCGCATGATTATTTATTTTACTCCGAAATGAATCCGTAGAGATCACTGGAGCGCCACGTGCACTTCCACGATAATAGGTTGTTAACATTTTTAATGAGACCCACATTACGATTTTGATAGCCGTTCTGACGTATGCATTGTTGACTTTTTTTGCGTTGCAAGTGATAATTTTTCAGTAAATTAATGTCTTGGAGCGTTTGAGTACAAAATACGACGGATAAATAATATCATTTTATCATACCCGGTTAACAATCGCAGCTTTCCCGGGCCGCGGCGCCCGCTCTAGACTTATATTTTGTGTGCATAAACATATTACATTTTGTCTTGTCTGGGTGTTTTCTATATAATAAATATGTTTCTATGTAGGTATATTCCTAAAATTTGAAAGTCTCTTGTCAGCTTACTCTATGTCCAAATCCTTGTCTTTGGTACGTGAACGACATTTAAAAGTATCAACTTTTAAAAACCGTATTTTTATCGATTATAACTATAGATGTCATACAGTACTGATAACGGAATAAGTTTTAGCAAGTTGGCGCCAAATCGATAAGGTATGATAAGCGCGTGCGCGGCACGTTCCCATGATGATTGCTGTACACTCAGTATTACATCAGTGACTCAGTAGGCCCATTCTTATATTAAAAACTTTCTTTTCACACAGTGCCAGCTCGTTCCAGAAGAGTCAGCTAGGCCCTTCTTGTTATGGATACCAAACCATGGAAATATTATTGTAAACTAGATGATGCCCGTCGTGTTACTTGCAAATTTACGTTTTTAGTAAATAGAGTACCAAATATCAAACAAATCTGTCCAGCTGTTTTTGCGTGAAAGAGTAACAAACATATCCTTACAATTTTATTTTTATTTTTATACTACAAAGTTGGCAAACAAGCATATTGCCCGCCTGATGGTAAGCATAATAATAAATAATAATAAATCTTTATTTTCTCTCACAAAAACAGATAGGTAAAACTAAAGAAATACTATGTAGGTAGGTGGATAATATTGATTTGTGAGAGACTGATGCCTAAACTAGTTAAACCCGTACTACAAAGTTGGCAAACAAGCATAGACCCAGCTGATGGTAAGCATTACCGTAGCCTATAGACGCTTGCAATACCGGGGGTATCACTCACGCGTTGCCATCCCTCCCAGCCAAGTGGAGCTCTGGAATTTTTCGCATTTGTAATATTAGTAAGGATAAGGATATAATAATATAAGTACTTATAATAAAACCAGTTCCGCTCTGCCCTAAAAACCTCACGCCGCCAAAGAAGGAGCAACCTGGCGCGAGATAACCCTGGAGAATAAGTAATCAATATATGAAAGAACCACGGACACGGTCCCTGGTCCAAGATTTCAAATTCCATAATACAAGCAGCGTAGGCCTACTTGGGGACCAAATAACTTGTAAGTTACCATGGTTCTAACTCTTCCGGTACTTCGCCCCAAGTTTCGAATTTCGTTTCGTAGACAGGCCCACAGTTTCTAAATAAGCTGGTGCCTCTGGTGCTGGTCGCTATCATGGTTCGAATACAATACGAATATTTAACACAACGTACAATGACTCTTATTCTAGCAATTTTACTTTGATTTCATTATTTTTTATCAGTGGTATTTAACCTCTGACCCCATTAGCACGGTACTCTGTCACGTAAAACCTTATCAAGGAAATATAATTGATTAAGACCATTTTCAGGTTCAAATGAGAGGTGTGTGAAATCTAGGTCTTAGGCTGTGTTTACATCATCATCATCGTCTCCACAAGAAATCCACAGCTGGATATATATCTCCTACATATATTTACAAAGTAAAAGTCCTTTTACATTTATAAATAAATAAAATAAATAAATATATAAGGACAAATCACATAGATTGAGCTAGCCCAAAAGTAAGTTCGATACTTGTGTTATGGGATACTAACTGTAATAAAATACTGCTCTTCTTGAATGATATGCTTTAATCTCCTTAATCATTGTCGGCTTATAACAATACTTTTTATATAATTAGTTACATCATAGTCATCCCTGTAAATCCGTTTTACTTTATTCCGTTGGAAATTACAATGTCCTCGCTCTCATGTCTTCCCTTGCCGACTTCCCCCCAAAACGTCATCTGTCAAAGTTGACAGCTAAAGGGCGCGTTCAAAGACTATCCATAATCGGAACCTTAAATAACTGAATGATACTATATTTATAACAAATACATATATAGATAGATAAACATCCAAGACCCAGACCAATCAGAAAAAGTTCATTTTTCATCATGACCCGACCGGATTCGAACCCGGGACCTCTTGGGTGGCGGTTTGGTATGGTAACCATTACGCAAGGTCGTCAACTTAATTTATACGTTCTTACGTACTTATTAAAACGAGTTTATATCTGTGCTTTTGAAATTTCACATATCCTTCATTGTAATTCTGAAAATTATCGAAATGAAGTGAAGTGAGGCATGAATTTAGAAAACAAAGACAATTGTATACGAAGAACCAGTAGGTATTGTTTTCACTCAACTTCACGAGAATGTAGAGCGAGAACTTTTATTTGGTGGTTTTAAATTTTATTTGGTGTTTAGCCATGGTGCTAAACCACTAATAAATTTATACATGAGTATATACATCCCTAATTGGTATGTGCTAAAGTGTATAAAACGTCACGGGCTATCTTGAAGCCATGTTGAAGCTTACACCCTTTTTTTAGGTACTTTGTGGAAAAGCAATAAAATATTGAGTATTGAGAAACATCTTTAAGTCTAATTAATTTATCAAAAGCACAACAATTAATAATTATTTCAATATAATATTTTATCTTATTCTCATCTTGTACTTGATCTGAAAAACTTTAGCACTCCCCAACATATTGTTATCATACACGCGCGAGTCACGACTCATTACGACTAATTATTTTTTTTTACATATAATTGGACGTTTTAATGTCACCATGACAAAATGATGAAACATTATTATTTTATTAATAAGTTTACTACAAGCTTTTATCTTATTTTGTTAAAAAACAATAAAAATTTATTTGTATACAGTTTTTTCACGGTTTTTACAGAATGAGATTGAGTCCCAACAGAATCCTGAAAACGTTAGCAAACAAGTTTGACACACCAATGATTAGGCACTTTGTGTCAATATTGGTGTGTCAAAAATCTGCGCCCTCTTAATTTAATTTAATTTTAATTTTGATTTGTATTTTGATTTATTTTTGTATTTACTAACATCTTTTAGTTTTAAGCTGTATGTTACTAACCATTGGACCTTTGATGTCAAAATAAATAAATGAATTATTATTATTATTTTAAACCCTGTTTCTTTTAACTTGACCAATGTAGTAAACAATCTTAGCGTGTCTTTTTATTCAAATATCCATGTGTCAAATCAATAAATCGCCAGAATAATAAGAGTGTTGTGGTAAATGCCATTTCTAACTATATTATTATTATTTGGGTTGAATGATAATTTTAATTGCCTATTTTCGTTAAAAAGACATGCCAAAATTGTTTACTACATTGGTCAAGTTAAAAGAAACAGGGTTTACGAGAGTCTTGGATGCATTGCCCGCTTCCCGCTTATGAAGGAATGAAAAAGGAAGAAACGGTTTCCTCAAATTAATCCAAATTTATCGCATGCGAAGCCGTGCCAAAATATAATTTAAAGAAAAAAAAAAGGAATATTCTAAAGAAAAATGGAAAAAAAAAATGGTCCGAAAATACTAAAACATAATCTTTTCATTACCTACACGTGCTAATTGTAGTAGGCTTCAATTCCAAGTAATTAAATGTTAATTTATATTCATAATTCAAAGAATAATAATTTATCATAACCTATTATATTGTAATCTCGACCCTCTTACCTCGAAATCAGAAATTTACGCCGCGCAAATTTGTTCAAAGTGTTATGTTATGTCACAGTTGAGAATCATATTTAGCCAAATCTTGTATTGACCAAACTGAAAACTATTCAATTCATCTTAGTTTGACCCAAAGTCCCAAAGGCTAGCAGCTACCTCGCTATTTCTCGATTTTGACACAATTAAAGATATAAGATAAATGTATAATCCTTACTAATATTATAAATGAGAAAGTGAGTTTGTTTGTTTGTTTGACTAAGCAGCCGATCATTATCAAAATTTGCATACATATTGTTAGGGGTACAGATAAAAACCAACATATGCTTCTTTTTATCCCGTGTAAGTATGTTGTTCCAATGGGACCGCCCATAGAAAATAGACAACTGTGCCCTTATGCCGTTACTGACAGAAAGGAAGGATTTCTCCATGTTATGTCTTTAAACTGTGGTTATATATATATGGAGATAAGGGATAGGGGATGAATAATCTATGATACCTAGTGTCGGAGCGGCCAGATATAGACTTCCAAAGCCAAAGTATTTAAAGTCTCCGATTTCTTCTTTTGGCAGATTCTGATTGATTACTTTAGCACTTAAAATACTATGCAAATGTCTCAATACACGTATACATTAATTCTATTTATATTAAGATTCAATTTACTAATGATAAAAATAAACTTTACCGTTTGTTTGTCACGCACCGTTCGAGTGATTTTCATAAGGTCTACGCGTGATTTTAATGATGTAGGCTTGATGTTGGAATATGTAATACTCAAATTACTCACTATACAATTTTTATAATAAAGAAAACACGCGGTTTTATTCGATCAATCTTATTCCCGTGGGAGTTTTGAAATTTACATTGTAAGTAGTAAATACTTTTTTTTAAAGAATCTTCTGAAGATTGAATACGTCGCATTAGGTAAGTTTGTGTTTAACAAAAATCAGAATATTAAATATAGATATTTCGCAAGATTTTGTAGTAAACTAATTTTATTGTCTAGCCCTACACCCTACATACACAGGGTGGACGTAAAAAAAACATTCCTCCTTTTAATGAATTTTTTCAACGACTAGTAACTCCGTTTCGAAGCTTCCTAGAAGGAGTTGTTCAAAAATATGAATACATAAAGTTAATTTTTTATTATTAAAATTTTCCTTTCTTAAATTTTTGACGAGATGGGACGGGGGGGAATGTCTTAGAGAAGGCGGAGTTCACGAGTTTTTTTTGCCAAATAAGTTCACTCCACCCCACCTGATGTTGAGCAGTACTGGAGTCCACACAAGTGAGACACATCTGCACCGCGGACAGGGAGCGTAGTCACCGATCAGTCTCATCTAACAAGTTGGATCATAAGAGGAAGAAAACACGCGAGCAGGCAGCGCATTCCACATTTTATAGTAGTACGACACAAGTCATCATCATCATCATCAGCCTACATTTGTCCACTGCTGGACATAGGCCTCCCCAACTGCACGCCACCGCGCACGATCCTCGGCCACTCTCATCCAGCTCTTGCCAGCCACCTTGCGAAGATCATCGCTCCACCTAGTCTGAGGGCGTCCTACGCTACGCTTGCCGATCCGCGGTCTCCACTCAAGAACTCGTTTAGCCCAGCGGCTGTCGGTTCTTCGGCTGATATGGTCACAACGGCACAAGTATTATATCATCATTCAAATATTTTATTGTTTCCATGGTATTTACAGATCTTATAATTAATAATAGTTTTTACAAACTAGCGTTCTCGTATGGAACCCCGTTAGGGCACTAAAATACATAAAGAATTAATTAAGTTTTTTCGTTGCGCTGGCAACACTAAAGCTAGACGTCAAAAAATCAGCTGTGTAATATAATATTTTAGAATTTTGCAAATTATTTAAATATTATAATAAATTTGTGTTAATTATTAAGTATTATCGTTATTTAATCATACAATATATTTGTGAATTATTACAACGACAACAAATTGATGAAATTGTAACGGGACTCGCAACTGTCAGCGCAACGGATATCTTGAAAAAGAAACGGAAGGATTGTCACTAAAACCCGGGGAGTATTTAGTTTTTATTATATTTTACACCCCTAGTACTTTTTCTATTTTTCTATGATAAAAATCCACGATCATATTACATAATTGTAATAACAAAAAAACAAAAACAAACTTTTTGATCAGACTTTGAATTTATTACAGTAACGTTTTCATGCAGATAGCAATTAATCTACTTCTTACTAACTTTAACTTTCTTATAAAACAAAATACATAATCCAACATTGTATTATCTCTTTGAATTTATTCATAATATAAAAAGTAAATGGTATTTACTACCCCCAATAATTTTTAATATTTTTATTTCAAACAATACTTTAAAAAATAGTCAATTTAGGCCAGGTACATACTTGTAATTAATTCTCAATCTCATAAACATAATTACACTAAGTGTTATTAATTTAAAAAACTCTTTCAGATAAAATGGCATCAACTCGCAGAGCCGAGCTTGAGTCAAAACTAAAAAATGTTCTATTTGAACTTAAATCCAGTAAGGAAACATGCAGACAGCTGTTGGAGGAGAGGGAGACCGCTGAGAGGGACCTCCTTGATCTGATACAAAGGAACACATCGCTCAAAACTGAACTGGCAGCGATGGAAAAACAGTCCGAGCAGATCGTTCTTGAGCGCGACCAACTTCAGCTTATTGCTGATTCTCAGGATCTGGGGTAAAGCAGCGGAAATCGATTCGATTTTCGTGCTGCAGAAACGTGCAGTGCGTTCTATTTATAAACTTGGTTACCGGGTGTCTCTACGCGAGTTTTTTAAAGCCACCAATATCCTCACGGTGGCATCACAGTGCATTTTTGACAGCATCATGTTTGTTCGTAAAAACATTCATGATTATAACCAGGTGTGCGATGTTCATAGTTTTAATACGCGTAATAAGAACAAATTAGCTGTTCCTAAATTTAGGCTGAGAAAAGCGGGAAAGTCTTTTATTATTCAAGGCTTGCGTATGTATAATAAAATTCCCGATTACATTAAAAACCTCTCCAATAATAGCTTCAAATTAAATGTTAAAAAATTCTTAATCAGTAAAGCCTATTACACTATAATAATAATAATAATTTATTTCAGACAATTTTACAGTCCATTATAATTTGTTAGTAGGTATTTAAAAACAAAAAAAAAACTTAAAACTATGTTAATACAAGAGAATACTTATAACTAAAACCTCCTGCGGCACACTGGCCCATGCAATGCGAGCCAGTGAGCTATAAAGGGACCGTCCATGCGGTCCGCGACGACGCGCAGCAGGCTGTTGCCGCTGACTCGCGTCCGCAGCGCCATTGAGGCCGCCCTCTTGCGCATGGTGGCGTGGAAGCCGTCAATGCGTGACTCCGCGAACATTCCCGACGCGCTGCAGAAGCGAGGCAGCCGCAACAGCGCCCTGAATGCGTTATTGTACTGAACGCGAAGAGAATCGAGCGACCGTCGGGAGTGTGCGACCCACAGATTGCACGTGTAGAAAGTTCTGCAGTAGGCTCTAAAAAGTGTTAACTTTACTTGTTTTGAACATCGTGCAAACCTGCGGGCCACCATATTTGCTCTTACCGATAGTGCTCTCCGTTCGCGCTCAATATCCGCATCGTCCTTCAAGTCCTCAGTCACAATATGACCGAGATACTTGAATCTCTCTACGCGCTTCAGAGCCACGCCGGCCAACTTAATAGGGGGTACCTCTGTCGGACATTTCTTCCCAGCTTTGAAGACCATTAGTTCGCTTTTATTAGCATTATATTTCAGACCATGATCCTTTGCATAAGTTTCGCAGATACTAATGAGCTCCCTGAGTCCGCCGACTGACCCGCACAGCAGCACCATATCGTCAGCGTAACTAATGTTATTAAAACAAATATCATCTACATGACAGCCGACGTGGCAACTGCTGAGCGAGACAATCAGACTGTTCACGTAGAGGTTGAAAAGCGTGGGTGAACTTAACCCTCCCTGCCTCACCCCGCACCTCAACCTGTACGGATCCGACAGAGCACCCGCCCATCGCACATTGTTGACCTGGTTTCCATACCAATATCGAAATACATTAATCAGTTCTGGTGGTAAACGCGCTTGATGTAATTTCCTCCATAGGATGTCGTAGGAAACCAGGTCGAACGCTTTCGATAGGTCGAGGAAACAGGCGTATACGGGCGTATTTCTATCAGTGTAGTATCTGACGGCATGCTTCATGCACATTATAGCACTTTCCGTTGACAACCCTTGAACTATTTGTTTACTTTACTTGAACTATTAATGAGTATTTAAATGAAAAGTCTCCATGGCCCCTATGCGAAAATGAAATGCTCAAACTTGTCATTAAAAGCCAGTCAATGTTCGATAAACTCCATAAATAATAAATGTTCGTTATCATATTTTTTCTCATAATATCAATGGACACACGTCGTGGTGTCATCTAAATAGTGCTGCATTTTCATTATAGTACTTTTAATTCTTTTTGACGGGGTTGTTTTTGTGAATGGGCTCTTCCGGGATTACGGTCGCATCGGGAGTCGGGTCGCTGTGTTCCCTCCAATATTGTTCATAATATTGTTGATGGTGAGCTCAGTGATGGAGGCTGGCGGGCCGACTCTCAGTTGTGGTTGTCATCTTGGGGGACTGGTCTGCTCGCTTTATTAACATCTACATATTCGACATATTTAGGATTTGACCATAGCGCTATTTGGATCGACATCCCGCGTTTTTAGCTTGATTTCTGTATGTACCTGGATCTGTATTTTATTTATTCTTATAAATGTACTTATACATTGTAACAAAAGAGTGAAAGGAAAAAAAAAATTGCTAAATGACAAAAAAGGCCGTAACCGGGTTTCTTTCGCCATTTCTTTTACCGGTGGCCATTTTGCTTGTGTCCGAAATGGTGGTAGTATATAACGTAGTATATTCTCTTTATACATATATACAAATTGTAAATGACAAGAAAAAGTGCCTGTGAAGGTCTAATTTCTGAAATAAACGATTTCATTTCATTTCATTTCATTTCATTTCATTTCATTTCATTTCATTTCATTTCATTTCATTTCATTTCATTTCATTTCTAAGTGCAATAATGATAAATCAGATATCTACTTATCTATATGTCGGATAGCCTAACGGTAATTTGATGTGCAATTCAACATCACAAGGGCGTAACGAGGGCAGTCGTGATATGAGAGAAACAACAGTTTTAGTTCTACTTAAAGAATGTTTATTAAATTTACTAGCACTTCGGAATGACCACTGATGGAAAAGAAATGCCGCAAGAAGAACCTCAGTCTAGGTCTCTTTTTCAAATCTTTGTTACAACACAATTTAATTAGGTACAGTATCTTAATTCAACTAAATACAAATAGACACTAGGTAAAACGCGACAGTTCCGTGACTACGAGTACCACTCTCGGTGGCGCTCGATAACCAACTGTGTCCAGTCGAGCTCGCCAACCGCCACGGCTCCGCCCAAGCGCGCCAAAGCAACGTTTTCTCAACACGCCGCTAGATGGCGCACCCTCGTTTTGCTTAGCGTCTATGTCCATACTCATGACCGTATGCGACGCTGCGACACGGCCATTCTGCAAGACACGCGTCCTCGCGTGTGATTCTGAAACAATCAACACTCACACAGCATCACAACGTTCGGTCACTCCTGACCACACATAGGACTTTCTCTCTAACTCAAATCCAAAGTTTCAATATCAAGTCCAATTTACTTCTATTCTAAGTAAACACACTTGGCTTAGCAAAACAAGTACCTAACCATGAAGAGCCTAGTACCAATAATGAAAATAAAATCAATTAACAACCGAATATAACGGAGTTCATCAAAAACCAGGTGCCATAACCATCCCTGTGGTTACAGCTGATCATCCCTGTGACCTTGTTTCATCAAACAATCATGTACAAACAACATACTGGTTTTAGAACCTCAATAATGTTGTATCACTTGACCAAACTCTTTTTTTTTTGTTTACACTATCATTTGACTTTTTTTTTTTCGTCGTTACTTGACCAGCATTGAGTAGTCACTTGACCAGCGACCATTCTAAAATTTTACGCTTAACCAGCGATTTCGCTTTACCAGTGATAGGATGCATAGTTAGATGCGCATTGCGCACTCTTCGGTTAGACCGGAGCTACGACTACATGCCAACATATGCAGCTTAAAGACATTAAACCAGTTTTGACAAAATTAAAAAAAAACAAAACTAAATCACTTACAGTAAAATAATCATTACTCACGTCAATAAAATTGGTACTTAGACTTCATGTATTTTGCCAATACAATCTACTCAGTTCTCTTGACCTTAACAACAGAGGGATCGGTTGTAGTAATGAGAAAACTTTACTCAAAGAAACTTAAATAACATACTACAATGCATTACATTGCATCACTTCTCATACCAACAGTGTTGGTCCAACACACAAACTCAATCCTATCCATAGGCATCGAGTCACATAATAAGTTCAGTCCATCGAACATACAATGTCAAGTCCATCGGACACATCGGACACAAAACGTCCGGTCATTACATTACATTTCAATACAGTAACTCTTAATTAAATCAACTAAACTTTTCTCATTACTCAAAACTTATTTGTCACTATTTCACCAATAGAAATCTTATTAAGATTTGCCTTCGTTTCATCAAAACTCTTTTAAATAAAAATGACTCAATTTTGAATAATGGAGCTAACTCTCGCTCGGCTTAACCTGACTAAAAGGTTAGTAGGTACACAGAAAAATAAGAAAGAAAGTATGCCTCATAGTAAGTTAACATAGGTAATCAAAATTTTAAAATCAAAGTCACACGATCAACACACATTACTAACAGGCCACAAAAAAAATAACAAGGATTCCCACATGGAATCGGTATACTCAATATACATGGTCATCTGTGGTCATCACAACGACATGGTCATCTGTGGTCATCACAATTCTGTGGTCATCACAACGACATGGTCATCTGTGGTCATCACAATGACATGGTCATCTGTGCTCATCACAATGACATGGTCTCCCATGAGACATAAAGACAAGGATTCCCACATGGAATCGGTATACTCAATATACATGGTCATCTGTGGTCATCACAATGACATGGTCATCTGTGGTCATCACAATTCCGTGGTCATCACAACGACATGGTCATCTGTGGTCATCACAATGACATGGTCATCTGTGCTCATCACAATGACATGGTCTCCCATGAGACATAAAGACAAGGATTCCCACATGGAATCGGTATACTCAATATACATGGTCACCTGTGGTCATCACAATGACATGGTCATCTGTGGTCATCACAATGACATGGTCATCTGTGCTCATCACAATGACATGGTCTCCCATGAGACATAGACTGCCACACCCTCAGCCGCGCATCGCGCCCTGTACGAAAATTCGCAGTTACGACTACGACTGAAGCGTGCGGTTTAATCAAATGAGTAGCCATGACAGTAAGTGTTCACACACAGTTAGAAGGGCCTTCACCGGCACTGTCCTCATCAGACTCAACATTATAAATTGGTACGTTAACTTAAAATGGCACATTACTTTCTGAGCACAATTTGAACTAAACTCTAAATTATACTCCACAATCGAAACCATTGAGCAACTATCTCTCAAAATTTAATTTTAAGTGTCTCTCACTTTACATGAAAACAAAACTTTTCAAAATTCAAAACTTAAAATTCATCGTCATTGCTCAGTAGTCTCCACTTTAAAATTATCAAACAAAACTCTCCTCAAGAAATCCCGGGCACCTCGACTGCGCCGGTGGTCCCGTCTGCCTCGCCAGCTTGCCACCATCACGAGCAAACCTGGTCCACTTCAGAGTCTGCGCAGCGCTGACCCGCTGATCCCCGTCTCGCTCCATTGTCCGGAAATCGAAAATAAAACATTGTTTGAGTTCATTGAAGTTACTAAGTGAAAATAATTAAAAAAAAACGTTTATCTCGAAAACGGTGCGTCCTAGCGATAAAAGGATGAAAATTTTGAACCCCTTTTAAGAACCCCACTCTCCACGTGATATATTTGATTTTGACCTCCAAAGTCAAAAATCTCAAAGTCAAAGTTGAAGTCGAAAATACTTTATTCTGTGTGTGCATTAACCTTTAAATGACCTTGACCTCTAAATCATTTTGAGCATTAACCTTTTAATGACCTTGACCTCTGAATCATTGTGTGCATTAACCTTTAAATGACCTTGACCTCCAAATCATTAATTTAAATGAATAGTGCTAAATGACCAATGAGCTTAACTTCATACACAGTTTCAGCTTCAACTTACACAGTTTCAGCTTAACTTAGCACTTCAAGCTTAAACTTAGCATCATACGTAATCAACACTGACCTTTTTTTATAATATCGGAGGGTACACTTTACCAGTCCGCCACGGGCACACACACCCGTGTTTACTCGTGTCGTGGCACGTCTCTGCCTCAATTGCACTGCGACTCGGGGCATGCCGCCACCACGCCGCCGCCGCTGCACCGCCAGTACCGCCACCGCCTGGTGCGCGTCGCGTCGCAGCCTCAGCTACCCGTCACACATCGTCGAGTATCGCACGGTCATACACCTGAAATTACACCATATTAGAATCTCCATACATTTTGAGGTTAAGTACCCACCATACGATACTCTTTGTCGGTAGAATCCGCTACTCGTAGTCCGCAAACTCCACCACTCGTAGTCGACGATAGTAGACTGTCCGTCGTACATCGAACACGTACTTTCTTGATTTGTCATGTTAATTTGTCACGCTTTACATTAGTGAGACCAGACTGATCTGTTAAACTCTCAATACCTCGACTTGCATCTCACTTCTGATGTCGGATAGCCTAACGGTAATTATATTTTGTACGTTTCATTCTCGATATAATTTTTTAATAACACATGTAGTACTTTTATTGTACTGGCAACATCGCACAACATAAGTTTATGTAGGTAGAAATAAAACAAATAACCCCACTACCGTCCGCTTCATGTAACACTATCGTTGCTTTTAGTTCTCATTCTTTTGTTGTGCGCGGCAACGAGCACAAGTCTCGAGCCTGATATTATTTCTTAACATTAATTTATCTTTGATATAACCATGCCTAAGCGCAGTTCTGAAAATAAAATAGATTATTATAAAAAGAAAATAAAAAAATTAGAGAAACGGTCAAATAAAAAACGCAGTCATGTAGTTATTTATTCGTCGGATTCCGAAGAAAATCTAGGTAAGTTTTATAAGTGTTTTATTATAAGTGATCTGTGTTACGGTCTCTGGTGATTAAAATAACATCTCTAAGCTATCCGGGAGGATATCACAATGAGGGTATCACGAAGGTTTAGCATGATGTGTAATAATAACCGGGAGGTTGACTGCGGGTCAACACGACGGTACTTCCGAAACGTTTATACGTTTTATGATAAAAAAATCCGTTTTCTGCTTGCAGACGGAACCATACAAGACGTAAACATGACCCAACGCCCCGAGCTGGACGCGCCGCAGGAGGTACTCGAAGCTATTACAGCAGAACCAGATATACAGATGGAGCCAGCACAGGATGATGCACCGGCTATCGACCCGGAGCTACTATCGGCGCTAGGCGATCCAATGGATGAACAACCTACTTTTGGAGAGAAAATTCATCAGACTTTGGCACAGCGATGGACGCCAATATTAAAGAAAGGTTTAGATAAGGATCAGAAGGACAAGTTACTCAAAGATTTTCAGATACCAGAAAATTGCCAACTGCTTAAAGCACCAACCCTAAACCCTGAAATTAAGGCGGCGGTATCAGAGGTCACTGTAAATCGTGATAAAAATATTCAAGTTAAACAAGACCAATTGGGTCTTGGTATCACTGCAGTTAATAAAGCTATTACCTTGCTTCTTCTTGGTGACGATAAAGTACAAGCTATTAAAGTACTCTCTGATAGCTGTAGAATACTTACGGATCTACACTATACAGAAACACAGGTGAGGACAAAACTCATAACCTCGTGTTTGGAAAAGTCAGTTACACCATTGATTAAAGACCAGGGAAGGGACGCCACATTATTTGGTGAATCACTTTCGGACACTATAAAAGCCTCAAAGGCTATTGAACGCCAAGGCCTACAAATAAAGAAACCAGCAAATAAGACTGCTACCAGCACTACATCTAATACGGCTGGACCATCAACAGCAGCAAGACCCCGATTTTCGGGAAACGAAATACGCCCTCCTCGATACTCATCGGGGAACAGGGGGGGGCGGGGAGGCCCTCCACGGGGAACGACGTCGTACCGCCGGGGAACGTCGTCGGCTTCGACAGCAACACGGTCTCGCGGTTACTTTCATCAGAACAACCAGCGGACCTACACACGGAATTAGACAATATACAGGTACACGCTGGTCGCTTACAATATTTTTCTCATAAATGGGAAGACATCACTCATAATAAAATGGTTTTGAACTGGATCCGTTACGGGTATCATATACCATTTGCAAAAAACGTATCACAACGTTTTGTACCTCGTAATTCTTTTACAATGAAAGAACAACGAGATATGTCAATGGCGATTGATAATTTAATAAAACTAGGCGCAATATCTGAATGTAAGCCAAGGAAAGATCAGTTTATTTCCAAAATCTTTTTAGCTCCAAAAGCTAATGGCGGCAATAGATTTATATTAAATTTAAAACCATTAAATAAGTATATAATATATAATCATTTTAAAATGGAGGATTACAGGTCTGTTTGCAAGTTAATAAATCATAACGGATTCATGGCAACAATAGATTTGAGAGAAGCTTATCTTTTGGTGCCTATTAATCCTTCACAAAGGAAATATTTGAGATTTCAATTTCAAAATGATAGTGGCAAATTACTTACTTATGAATTTAAAGCTATGCCATATGGATTGTCATCTGCTCCAAGGACTTTCACTAAAATAATGAAAGAAGTCGTGACCTACCTTCGATATCGCGGTTTTTTGTCTGTCATATATTTAGATGACCTGTTATGTATTGGTCAGACGTATAAGGAATGTTTATCTAATGTAACAGAAACAGTAAAATTGCTTCAGAATTTAGGCTTCATAATAAATTTCGAGAAAAGTGTATTACAGCCCTCACAGCATATAAAATTTTTGGGCTTTATGTATAATACTATCAACATGTCTTTATCCTTACCCGAGGATAAAAAATTGCACATATCTAGCTTAGTTACGAAATTTCATTCGTTACCGCGATGCACGATTAAAGAGTTTGCCGGCTTATTAGGCGTTCTCACTTCTGCCTGCCCAGCGGTTAGATACGGTTGGCTTTACACGAAACGTCTTGAAAGAGTTAAATATCTAGCATTGCAGACGCATAAGTTTTACGAAGCAAAATTTCGCCCTCCGCCTATAATATTACCCGACCTAGACTGGTGGTTGAAAAATATTTTTTTAACATCTACCCCTTTGAAACCCAATAAATTTCATTTAGAAATTTTTACAGATGCGTCCAGGTCCGGCTGGGGCGCCTTTTGTAATAATCAAAGAGTTAACGGGAAATGGAAAACTAACGAGATGAATTTTCATATTAATCACCTTGAGTTGATAGCGGTATTTTTCGGACTAAAATGTTTTGCACGTAACGTCAGCAGCTGTTCTATTTTATTACGCGTTGACAACACCACCGCGTTAAGCTATATAAATCGTATGGGTGGCGTGAAATATCCTCACTTAAATGATATAACTCGAGAAATTTGGCAATGGTGCGAGAAGCGAAATATATGGTTAAGTGCTTCTTATATAAAAAGCAAAGACAATATAGAAGCTGACGAAGAGTCTCGGAAAGTCAACAGAGATATTGAGTGGACTTTGACTGACAAAGCATTTTCAAAAATTGTAAGGAAGTTCGGACAACCTGATATTGATCTGTTCGCTTCTCGTACCGATACCAAATGTCAACGATACGTTTCATGGAAGCCTGACCCAGACGCGATCGCGGTGGATGCGTTCACAATTGCATGGGACCGCATGTTCTTTTATGCGTTTCCTCCTTTCCCTGTAATATTAAAATACTTAGAGAAAATAATGATAGATAAAGCTGAAGGCATTATCATCTTTCCGTATTGGCCTTCGCAGCCCTGGTTCCCATTGTTACAAAGAATGCTCATATCCGACGTATTTTATTTAAATTCTGAAACTAATCTAACATGGTCTTGTTGTAGGAATCCCCAGCTCAAAGGAGTTACCCTGGGTGCAGCCAAGCTCTCAGGACGGCATTCATAAAGCGAGGGGTCCCAGAGAGATCTTTGGATCTTATGATGGCATCGTTATCTAGAAGTACCCAACAACAATACGGTACCTCCTATAAATGTTGGTGGCAGTTTTGTTTAGAGAAAAACATGGACCCGTATGAGTCTTCTCTTCCATTTGTATTGTCATTTCTGACAGAACAGTTTCATAAAGGTGCTGCTTACGGATCGGTAAACAGTCACCGCTCGGCATTAAGTCTTCTTTTAGGTGCCGAGATGGGTTCTCAGGAACAAATAAAAAGACTTTTAAAGGGAATATATAAATTACGACCAAACATCCCAAAATATGCTTTAACATGGGATCCCCAGATCGTTTTACAACATATTGCTCAGTGGGGCTCTAATCGAGAATTAACTTTAGAAAGAATTACCAAAAAACTAGTAATTCTGCTAGCTCTGTGCACTGCACACAGAGCGCAGACACTAACATCTATCAAAGTTCCTAATATTAATATTGGATCAAATGGTATTAAAATAGTAATTTCCGATATAATTAAAACGTCTGCCGCGGGACGAGAGCAACCAATTCTATTCCTACCCTATTTTCATGATAATGTCAACATTTGTCCAGCTACAGCCTTACAGGACTATCTGTTGGCTACAAAAGACATAAGACCAGAATCTGAGCCAAAGATGTTATTGACGTTCAAGCGACCATACAAAGCGGCTAGCACTCAAACCATCAGTCGATGGATTAAGCAGGTCTTAGCGGAAAGCGGCGTGGACGTGACAGCATGGAGTGCGCATAGTACACGACATGCCGCCACCTCCACAGCACGAGCACAAGGGGTATCACTTGACGTGATTAGGAGAACAGCTGGCTGGACAAATGCCTCAGCCACATTCGCAAAATTTTATAATCGCCCTGTGAGCGATGACGCTCTCTTTGCGAGAACCGTTTGTTTCCCTGAATGTTGAGTAGGAATAGTATGCCAATTCAACTTGATTTATAATAAGAAATACAAATTAATTAGAAGTTAAATTAAGTAGGTATTTTCAGAAAATGTCATGATTGTTTATGTTAAAACTAATGTATAATATTAAAACTAATAAAAAGAAATAACTCGAATAATAGTTTCATTTGTTATTATTTATATTATTATAATGATAATAAATACCTGATTACAACAGGATATCTCGATTATGGTAGATTTACAAAATTTTCATCTCTAAACATCTACATGTGTTATTAAAAAATTATATCGAGAATGAAACGTACAAAATATAATTGATGATTAAACGAACTTGCTTGTAAGTGAAGTTCTATCACAATTATAGTGAGTACGTTTCATTCGAAGATATAAGGAAGGACCCTCCCTTCCCTAACCCTTCATTAACATGAAAATTTTGGGACTCTGAAAAGAATGAGAACTAAAAGCAACGATAGTGTTACATGAAGCGGACGGTAGTGGGGTTATTTGTTTTATTTCTACCTACATAAACTTATGTTGTGCGATGTTGCCAGTACAATAAAAGTACTACATGTGTTATTAAAAAATTATATCTTCGAATGAAACGTACTCACTATAATTGTGATAGAACTTCACTTACAAGCAAGTTCGTTTAATCATCAATTCGATGTGCAATTCAACATCACAAGGGCGTAACGAGGGCAGTCGTGATATGAGAGAAACAACAGTTTTAGTTCTACTTAAAGAATGTTTATTAAATTTACTAGCACTTCGGAATGACCACTGATGGAAAAGAAATGCCGCAAGAAAAACCTCAGTCTAGGTCTCTTTTTCAAATCTTTGTTACAACACAATTTAATTAGGTACAGTATCTTAATTCAACTAAATACAAATAGACACTAGGTAAAACGCGACAGTTCCGTGACTACGAGTACCACTCTCGGTGGCGCTCGATAACCAACTGTGTCCAGTCGAGCTCGCCAACCGCCACGGCTCCGCCCAAGCGCGCCAAAGCAACGTTTTCTCAACACGCCGCTAGATGGCGCACCCTCGTTTTGCTTAGCGTCTATGTCCATACTCATGACCGTATGCGACGCTGCGACATATATATATAAAATGCTTTGTCCTGACTGACTGACTGAGAATCAACGCACAGCCTAAACCGCTCATCGTAAAAATCTGAAATTTGGCAGGTGGAACTATTATAAGACGTAGGCGTCCGATAAGAAAGGATTTTTCGAAATTCGAACTTTATGGGGGTAAAAAGGGGGGTAAAGTTTCTATGGGACAACCTGATTCCTTGGTCCAATCTACTTCAAATTTTGCATAAAAATTGTTTAAGAGAATTGATGGAAGATGTGATTCTTATTTTATTGAAATTCTTGAAAAAAATGTATTTTGTGGGTAATTTTCTTCGAGTTGATATCAATACTCATACTCCTTAGTGCTTTTGATTTCAATTACATTTCATTTTGACACATCCGTGAAGTGAAGTGTATCATCTGTCATGTAATTATAAATTGTGAATATTCAATCATAATGTCGTCTATTTATTCTGTTTGTGATATCGGAAAAACAGCTAAAATTCTAACTATGTATTAAAGCGGACTGAATCATATTCATCGATAATAAATAGTAAGTAATTAAATATTAAATTTTATAATATTTGACAGGGTTCAAGTTAAATTGGTCAATGGTTAAATGGCATACATATTGAAATTGTCTCTTTCTCACTTATAGGAAATCTCATTACGTCGACTCGCTCTATTATTTCGTAGTGTTGTTATAGGCTGAGGTTGTAGGTATTGAATTACCGATATACTTATACATTTTTTTTACGGAAGTGGTTGGAAGACAAGCTCAGGAATATGGATCATTTGATATTAGGTGATTACCGTCGACTATGGAGCACATAGATTCTAGGGTCCCTAACCCGTTGCCGACCTATAACAGGAAAAAACAGGATATAGCGAGAAATAGTATAAGGAATGAGTTAGATTTTTTTTATACCACAAAGGTGACAAACAAGAATTTCGCATATTTCACTCCCCGAACGAAACGCATTGCTGCTTCACGTCAATATTCTGTATAAGGATGGCTCTTCACCGGTCGAGCTAGCCTATTTCATAAACGCCCACTCCAAAGATTGTAATGAGAAGTATAAAAATAGAAAAAAAAAATCTATACATATGACAATTTTTTGGGTGTGACCAACCGATATGAAAGGATTTTTTGAAATTCCCACGGGAAAGGATAAACGCACACGAAGTTGCGCGGGTTTCTCTAGTTAATAATAAAATAAATACAAATCACACAGATTCAGCTAGCCCCAAAGTTCGAAACTTGTGTTATGGGATACTAACTCAACGATAGGTACTATAGTTTTATAACAAATACGTAATATAGATAAACATCCAAGACCCGAGGCCAATCAGAAAAATATCATTTTTCATCATGACCCGACCAGGATTCGTGGCGGTCTGGCGTGGTAACCATTACGCCACGGAGTTCGTCATTTATCTCAAATAAGTAATTAGAATAATAATGTCAAACAATTAAATCCAATACAAAAATAATAATGTCAACCTATTAAAATTCAATGTTTATAAACAATAAAATAAACATAAAAATTACAGATAATCAAAATCAAAGTTATTAATTAATAAATCCATATAAATTTTATGGGGCCTCCACACGCTCGCTGTTCGTCACAAACACCGAACACCATACGCCAAACACCGATCACAATCACCGAACACAAACGCGGTATCCACACGCTTGGCGAATGTGCCAGTCTATGCCGGTTTAGCAAACATGGCGGACGACGAACTTGTGGTGGCAGCGATCACTTTTGGCATGACTTATAAAAAAAAAAGAAAGTGAAATTAAACGAAAAAGAAGGAGAGCACTCAGCCGGATATCGAGGAATCGTGGGTTCTAATCTCACCTGGGGCTGACATTTTTCTTTTAAAAAAATCAATTTCAAAATATGAACGGCTAGTTGCCTAAAAACTTCTGTGGAAAAAAGCTCAAAAAAATAAAGATAAAATAATCTGACTAAATAAATAAAATTATTCCTAATTTAATAAAAAACTAATACCCTAATATATAAAATGAAATATTTAAAAAATAGTATCTAGATAAATTTAAATAATTTTTACAATTACTTTTAAATAATAATCAGAAAAAAAGGAAACAAAGCTTTCGTTTGGCAATTACTACTGACTGCTTCACAAGCGTGTGGATACATCCTAAACATGTTCGTCCAACACCCTTTGATTTGTGCACAAAAACCGACACCGACACCGAACACTGGCAAACACAAACAAAAACAGACAAACAGCTGTCCACACGTTCGTGTTTGCTGTTTGTGTTCGCTGTTCGCCGTTGTTTGCCGAGCGTGTGGATACGCCATTACAAATTGCTAGTTGCTTATAGAAAACACGTGTATTGCACGTGTTATTTAGGCACAGACTCAGTCACTACGTGACAATGCAAGGTTTCGTCATATTTTAAAAGGTATTATACAAATTCATGTTATAAACTCATAAAATATAATATTCGTCATAGATATTATGTTTAACGAGTTTATGGGTAATAAAATTAAAGTATTTTTTTATTATTATTTTATGTAATGGTAAAGTCATTACGAATTGGGTTGTCCCAATAGGGGAAGTACCATCCTTTCACAGAATATGTGCGTTATGTATACGCTTTTTGTTGGAATCTATAAGAGATCTGAAAGGCCAACTACCCTATCCGTTCTAAAATGTACTCCTTTCTCTTTTTCTCTATTCCATTAAGGCGGACATGTGTCTTCTCTGTGATTATCAGTGTATTGCTTATCATCTAGCATCTATATATATATTTCTATACTAATATTAAAGAGGAAAGATTTGATTGTTTGTTGGTTTGTTTGTTTGTTTGTTTGTATTGAATAGGCTCCGAAACTACTGGACCGATTTCATTCACCAGTAGAAAGCTACATTATCATTGAGTGACATAGGCTTTTCCCGAAATTCAATGTGGTTCCCACGGGAAAGGGCCCGCAACTTCACGCGGACGAAGTCGCGGGGAAAAAAGCTAGTAATAAATATTTGTAAATGATTCACTCAAAAACAACGCAAATTATTTTCGCAAATGAACTGAAATTATAATAATGCAGTGCGTACAAGGAAATCATAGGAGAGAGATAGAAATATTTTCCAAATCTTGAATTGTAACCATGGTTAGTCCCGATTATTCAACGGGCGTAGTGTTTAATCCTTCTTTAGTATTTAGCGTCGTCATCGCTCCTTATAAAAATCGGGTTGATTTTAGTTGTCGTCTTCAAACACCATCACGAACCTATTGAACAATGCGCGTCGGAATCGGCTCATCTCGCCCGCTAAAAAATGGTATCGGTTGTCGTTGGCAAGAGGCCTTAGGCCTTATTTAATTATACCTTGTGCGTATTAAACAAATAATTTGAAAATAATCGTTAAAAACTGACCCAAATTATGGGTATTGCCTCCAGAAATTCGCGGACCATTGACCTATTCTTATCTGTGTACATTCGTACACCTCACAAACTCAGTAGCGATTACTCGCTATTCACAATCACAATAAGGCCTGAATTATATAGAAACGGCGTATGGTGAAGGCGCAGCGCAGGCGCAATGTCGCTACAAAACGTTTTCATACAAAATATATGAAAGCGACGCGCGATGTAAATAATTATAACGTAACGTGGCGCAGGCATGCCGCATGCCGCTTGGTCGCATGTTCCGCGCCTTCGCCGTTTATGTATGTTTTACTCTTTAGAACCAGGTCCCATGTCAGTGCTCTCTCAGGGAAGTAGGACTAGGCAAAACGAAGTTTTTTAGAGAGGTAGGGCACAACGGATAATCCGCTCAAATCGGATCAGCCCGTCTGGGGAAGGACCTCCACCTTCCAGAAGATCGTAGCCAAATAGCATGTTGTGTTCCTACGGTGAGTAAGGTCTCCAGAGCTCTACCCTGCTCCTAACCCCGGGGTTGGGAGCATTGGGAGGGTTGGCAACGCGAGAGTGATACCCCCGGTATTCCAAACGTCTATAGGGTACGGCGATGCTTACCATCAGGCGGGCCGTATACTTGTTTGCCACCTTTGTAGCATAAAAAAAAGTTAGAAGACAAAAGAAATACGAAGTCGAAGTGGGACGAAGAATCTGGACGGGACACTTTCACTCAACTTCGCGAGAGTGTAGAGCAAGCATTTAGTGTATAATCACACTTCGAAAAAAATATAATGTGGTCTTCGATCATATAAGAATGTGGTATAAAATTATGTGAAAACATTATGAGACAGAATAGAAAACCAGTTTTGTATGCAGTTGACTGCAGACACACACGAGACAGAAAATTTTCATTTTCATACAGAATTAGTTACATAATTACAAAAAGCAATCCCAGCAAAAACATTACCGACGAGGATGGGATTCGAACCCACGCGTGCAGAGCACATTGGATTAGCAGTCCAACGCCTTAACCTCTCGGCCACCTCGTCGCGTGGTGACATTGACAAAATAAGCAATTGCTTTCTTTTATGGTAATCGCGAGTTTGCACAAGTGGCCAATTAATTAGCTGATAAACACGTATTATAAAATCTATGTGCCAATCGTAATATTTACATTTTTAACAGAAACTGGCGGACCTCTACGTCCATCAATCCATAATCATCCCACTGCAGGGTTACGGGTCTCCCTTCAAAGGGGATTAGAGCGTACTCTGCCACGCTGCTGTAATTCCGGATTGGCAGAGGCTACATAAACTTGCGGACCTCTACGTTTATCATCATATCAACCCACAATCATCCCACTGCAGGGATACGGGTCTCCCTTCAATGGAAGGAGATTAGAGCGTACTCTGCCACGCTACTCTTATGCAGATTGGCAGAGGCTACGGAAACTCATGGATCTCTACAATACACGGCCAATTTAGAGTGGCAGAGCACTTATGAAGTTGGTGTCACCCTTTCACAGGATATCGGAGAGAAGTGTTCCGTTCGGTGTATGAGGGTTCCGGAAGACTATCTCCTCTACCTAAATACCTATACATTATCTGTTGTCTCTGTAATGGACGGCGGTGATCAGTGATCACATACCATCAGGTGACCAGCATGGTCGTTTTATATCCTATTCTATGTCCTAAGTGATGTTGGCGTCGGGAGGCGGATCGCTGAGTTCCATCTAATACGATCGAGCACAGCGATGGCTGGCTCTCGCGTCAATTCGTGAACGGGTGCCAGCAGAACAGTCCCCGTTCTGCTTATTTATACCGGTACCGATTTTTATTTCCTTTTTAATAATATACATACTTATATTGACTGTAACACAAGACTATTATTTATGACTTTCCGCAGGTTTCCTTGACTATTATAATTATATTTTTTTCATATATTGATACCAAACAATATGTAGAAAATATCCCAAGACAAATTAAAAGCTCATCAAACAAACATTTCTCATGTGCTGTAACAAATGTCTACCAATTCACCATCTACCAAACTGTTGAGTCATCAAACAAAAATCTAGCAAAAAAAATAACAAAAATCCGAAATATTGTATGCCGGAATCATCTTTTGAATGGCCTTATCTATTATCTTATCGTGGTTGTGTCACTATGGCGGGGTCCGGGTGCAAAGTCTCTGCTTTCCCGCTCTACTGTACCATGCGTGATCGGACTATCGGACTCACCCCATGGCTATGAAAAATTTGCTATCAGTACACACACAGATAGTAAACCTTCGGATGAATTCAACTCCTGCACATTGTCTGCTAAATAATGCCCGTTGACTACGTTGACTACGGCGTTTTCACCAACAATTTTTATAATTTAAATGTCCAAGTATAGTTGTGTAAATCTTTGTTTTTGATATGTGTAAGCCTGTGTAAGCCATATAAAATTACCGATTAAAACATGATTTAATTAATTTGAATTTTATATTTACACGTACTTACCAAAAACAGGGATTGGATATGGAGAAAGCTGTTAGGATATGACACTATTAGATTTTAGGAATTGTTGGTGAAAACGGGCGAGCGAAAACTGCTCAAATCCGTTTGTACGCCATTTTCCCGTGCAAATTTCGTAAAATCATCTCTTATCGCATAGATTTGTTTGAGAAATTGTCCGGAATGGATGACCTGAAATTTGGAGGATGTATTCTTTGTATGACTTAGGCATCCGATAAGAAAGGATTTTCCAAAATTTCCACGGGAAAACGAGATACACACAAACGAAGTTGCGCGGTTTTCTCTAGTAATTTTTTTTTCTCAGTTTGGCATTAGGTGGCTAACGGTAAATTGGTCAAAATTATTTTTAAAATGACCCACATATAATGGCTGTCACTGTCATACTTAAGAAGAAAAAAAGAGATAGACAATGTGAAATTAAAATTAAAATGCGTTTTAGAAATTGGCTGTAAGGGTGGAGCGTCCTTAATCCGTTCAGAAATATTTATTTATACCAACAGTGACGTATTTAACAAAATAAATGTATAAAAAACCTTATTGAACGTTATCAACATGCATTCCTAGGTGCAAAGCCGACATCTCGGTACATATTGTAGTAAAATACATTAGTAAACATGATTTATTGTATATGGTATCGTGAGTCCAGTGTCCAAGAGCTCTAAGTGACCTCCACTCAGATAGCACGCACACAGATACAAGGAAAAACCTGAGGGGCCGTTTACTTTTAAACGTGTGTTTAGCTCCAAAATCCAATTATGTACGTACTAAGTAATAATAACAAATTAAAATAACCGTACCTAAACACCGGTTACACTAGTGTCTAGATTGTCATCCAGATATTCCCCATGTTACCGGAAATGTATGTAATCCGTCTTTGTATACAATCCCTAGGAAATGTGTTATTATAAAGAGGACCTCGCTCCCTTCGGTCTCTCGACTTTTGATGGTCACAAGCTAACCCTAACCTACCCCGAGAACCAGACATATCTGTAAATAAAATAATTGAAACACGTTGTTCATCAGACAAATCTGGGTTAGGTTAGGGTTAACTTCTGACCATCAATAGCAGAGCGACTGAAGGGAGCTAGGCCCTCTTTATAATAACACATTTCCTAGGAATTGTATACAATGACGGATTACATAACATTTCCGGTAACATACTACTAAATTATGGTTTAAGGCGCTAATCTCAGAAACTACAATGTAGTTCGAAATCGAATTCACTCATCGGGTCTTTCTTTGATGGATAAGGTTCGAAATGAAATTATCCGTCAACGAACGTAGTGGACATAATCCGAATGGATAACCTAATGCAGACAAAGTAGATCTTGTCGACTAATTATCAAAAAGCTTACAAAATTGATTTAAGTCCACTCCTGAAAATATCTCCGCCCATGGCAAGCCATTTTCAGACCGCTGCGCTGTAAGTAAATTTCCAATTGATGTATGGTAGGTGGATTATTCACCATTTCCTGTTGGACCAACTATTACGCTGTGCGTAGCAGTTGGTCCAACAGGAAATGGTGAGATTATTGTAGATCATATTTTTTTACAAAAGGAGGGAAGTACCACCCTCTCACAGAATAGCGGCGTGAATCAATGCGTTTCTGTGTGTGACAGATTCAGAACCAAAGAATCTCCCACGAAGGTAGAAGTCTGCTAGCAACTGCCTCTTTCTTTTCCTCACCCTTTCTCTCCGTATTGTCTTCTTTGTAGCAGGCAAGTCATTGGTAGTGCCTCTGGTATTACTGATGTACATAGGCGATTACCACTTTCCGTCAGGTGGCCGCTTGCTTGTTTGCATGCGGTGTAACATAAAAAAGAGTCAGGTTAGAAAACCGTAAGTTGAAAGATAATGATGCAAGAAATAAGCCTAATTGAATATAAACATCAAAAGCTTTAATTTTACAATATTATAAACAGGTTGATCTGATGAAATAAATTAAGAAAATTTCAAACGAATTTTTTTAAAACTTTCATATTTTTTTTTACAATAAATACATTACAATTTTTCAGTCTATTATCTAATAAATATCTTCACAGGACTTACTAAAATTATTTAGTTAAATGACTCATTAAGTTTAACTGGAGTCTCTCATATTTAAGGCTGATAATACATCATAAGTGACCAGTCGTACGCGGTAAGTTGTAGCAGTCGCACGCATGCGTCTCGACCTGTTAGCTTATTTTAACTGTCTTCGCAGAAGGAACCTTCGCGATGTCTACGCGAGTGATTATAACTTATTTTCTAGTCATTAGTTTTTTAAGTCTCGAGTGTGAAATGTTAGGCGCATGCGCGAATTGTGCTAACGGAGATCTTACTATAACGGAGTTAACTGAGGCTAGATTAGCCTTCGTTAAGCAGCAGATATTGAAGAAGCTAAGACTGAGTAAGAAGCCCAATGTTGGGCTACCAGTCAACAGTCTGCCGATGCCAGTAGCTCAAGGACAGACGCTCAGTGAAAATACGGACAAGCCGCCGGAATTTGACGATTACTATGGACGCACTGAGCAGAAGATCATATTCCCGGTGGAAGGTAAGCCTTTTTTAATTGTTGTCGGAAATGCTTGTGTGTGTTATATGAATATGCTATTGTCTTGGTCGATATTCTTTATTCCGTTTCATTGTACTTGGCACAAAAGTTCCAAACATCTGATTTAAAAGATAAATCTATATGAAATACACATCAATCGACCACAAATCGGTTTATTACGATAAACACAATATTATGTTATCATAATTAGATATGAGAAACTAGCTCAAGCACCATCATTGAATTTCACTAGTAAACTTGTGCCAAGTATAGAGGAATGGAATTTATATGCTCTTGTGGTTCGGGCTGTATAATGTGTTCGATTCCCGTGTTTGGTTAGACTGTAAATTTCGAGTCTGAAAGAAAGTTGCAGAAACACATTTTAATCTTAATTCTACGTTAAGTCTCAAGCTGTCACTTTTTATTTATTTTGACAGTGGCAACCATCATTTATTGTTCTAGGTAATATTTGAAAATTTCAGAAATGGTTATTTTTAGAAATGATTTTACATTAGATTACCTTCATTTATCACATTTCAGGATTTGTCAGATAAAAGTTTAGATTCTTACTTGATATTGCCATTGAAGAGGGATTAGCTTAGTCAAAGTCAAGTTTATTTATTCAGATATTAGGCTCTCATCGACACTTTCTCTAGCCGAAGTGCACTGTGCAACTTTTGTAGTAAATTAAATATGAAGAACCGAGAATTCTTCTATTTTGTAAAGATTTTCTAAAATGATCAGTGTCAATGCAAATATTTATTTATTTAATCTTTAATGCACAAAGAAAAGTACAATTGGCGGACTTAATATGCCTTTAAGGCATTCTCTACCAGTCAACCATCGGATAATAGGGCAGAAATATTGTTGGCCGGATAAAATTAAAAGTAATCTACTGGTTACCTAAATAACTAATTAAATATAACCATAGTAACAAAAAAACATTTAACTGAAAATTGTTTTTAAACTCAATACAAACAAGTGATTTGTGTAATAAATATAGCAACTCTAAAAACTATTATTATTTCGGAAACAAAAGTAAAATGGCGTCTGATAAAAGGAATGGCGGTTTTTTTTTACATTTAATTTAATAATTTGTGTAATGAAACTAATGAATGATCGTCATTTTCTCTTTTCTTAATTATATGAACATTATGAACGTTTTCACACTAAACAAACGCCGGTTCGGTAGTCGATTCATAGTAATATGACGCGTCCACCCCGATTATGTGTTTTACTCGTAAATCCAAGTGTACACAAAATTCGTATTTTCGGACTATGCACGTAGGTATTTCTTAGTATCACATGCTCGGTGAAGGAAAACAGCGGTGAAGGAAAATAAACACTCTTTTCCGAGAAATTTTATTACGAAAGACATGACTTGTCTTCTTAATCTAAGGGTCTAAACAGACACGCTATGAAAGTAATCTTGCATGAACAACTTTTAAACTTTCGCGTTGCATTATTATTAACTATGCATAAAAATATTGGCAACTTCGTTTGCGTATGTCTCGCTTTCCCGTAGGAATTTTGAAAAAACCTGTTTTTAGTACACCCCTAGACGTCGTAAGGAACCTACATTCCAAATTTGGATTCTCTAGACCCAGCGGTTTGGGCTGTGCGTTGATATTACTTAAATCAATCAGTACTTTGAATTTTATTTATATGTCACCGGTAAATAATACGAATCGTAAGTTGATCAACTTTCTAGTAACTAACGGAAAATCATCAACAGCTGTTAAAATGAAATGTATGTGTTATTTAACGTATTTTTAGGTAATTGATCAACTGACGCTGCCAGGCAGCAAGTTTATGAACTAACTATTTTGTCATACGTCAAATCATACACGAATGAACCAAATGTCACTGTAAAAATGTAAAATTTATAACTTGCATGAAGTAAAGTAATTTATATGTTGCAGTGAAGGAAAATAAACACGCGTCTCCGAGAAATTGAGCGAATTTGTACTGAATGGAGTGGTAGAGCCTTTAATGCTCGGCTAAGGCTAACTTGATCAGGGAGGCACCAACTCTCTGACAAGAAATAAATAGAAAAATTTCTTAATTTACATCCATGGTCACACACACAACACAATACATTTTAAATAACAAAAAACAGAGCAATAGGAAAGGGATAAACTTCTAATAAAACAATATTAATATCGGCGTAAAGCGGCAATGTATTTCTTTCTGTAACGAGAGATCATGAAGTCCAACTTCAAAATAAAATATATAATCATTTATTTTGCAAGTGGATTTACGAGAAATACTTCAACTAAACTCAACTGTAGGCTTTTTTTTAAAACCATTTTAACATTTAAGTATTTTAAAAAAAATTATACATTAAAAAAAATGAAATTCGCTATTATAGAAAGAAAAAAAAAAGCATAGAAGCAAATTATTGTGACCACAAATTTTCTTTCATTTATTTTATTCCTTGATCGAGAGTGTAAAGCTTGTATAATCTTGATATTAAATTCCTCTCTGTTTCTAATTAATCATTTTATGTTTCTATATCACATAATATAATATAACCAGCTAAACCCGCGCAACTTCGTATGCGTGTATCCCGCTTTCCCGTGGGAATTTTGGAATGTAATATACTTAAAAACCTTCCTCTTAAACCACACTATCTATTTTAAAAAACCGCATCAAAATCCATTGCGTAGTTTTAAAGATTTAAGCATACATTGGGACAGACATGGCACAGACAGACAGGGAAGCGACTTCATTTATACTATTTAAAGATAATAGAAACAAATATAAATAAATATATGGGGACAATTCATACAGATTGAGCTAGCCCCAAAGTAAGTTCGAAACTTGTGTTATGGGATACTAACTCAACGATATTATATTTTATAACATATACATATTTAGATAAACATCCAAGACCCGAGGCCAATCAGAAAAAGTTAGTTTTTCATCATGACCCGACCGGGGATCGAACCCGGGACCACCTGGGTGGCGGTCTGGCGTGGTAACCATTACGCCACGGAGGTCGTCAATATTATAATAATATAATTAGATAACTAATAGTAAGCAACAAATTAACAATGTAAATGTATTGATATCATAATAGAAAAGAATAACATTAGATAACATATACCTAGATACATAATAATAATAAAACTCTTTATTGCACCAAAACAATAACAAAAATAACAAAAACAAATAAATCAGTTGAAATATACAAAAGGCGGCCTTATCGCATAGCAATTTCTTCCAGGCAATCTGAGAGAAAGGAGTAAGTATTTAATAGTTGACAGATTTAAACTATACTTTTTTTTTTAATACCCAATATCTAAACTAATTAAAAAGGAAAGATTTCTAGTTTTGTGTGTGTGTTTGTAATGAATAAAATTAAAACTACTGGACCGATTTCAAAAATTCTTTCACCGTAGGGTAGGTACGATACCCCCGGGTAACATAGGCTATATTATTTTTTCAAAAAAAATTGGGGTCATTAGTAAAAAAAGGTTACACGTGAAAAGATAATATAACTTTTATGTTTCCTCCTATGGTAATGACACTATTTTTATAGCAACCAGTAACTATAAATAATAAGTTAGATTTATGAACAATTAATACTCGCGTGTAAAGAACATTGATAAAATTAGGATTGGTGAACGTAAATAAAAAAGATTTCCTGTTTCACGTTTCGAGAGAGTGCGAGCTTACATCTGAGCAAACATCGCAAGATGAGGAGGGTAATCTCGAGCTTCTCTCTGCCTCAGGCGGCACGTTAAGCCGTCGGTCCCGGCTATTGTCGATGGATGACATTCTTTAAGCCAAGTCGGTGGCTTTTTGACGACGCGAAAATTTGCGCGCGGCCGCCGTATTCGCATCGTCTAATCTCTAAATGGCCTGTTTCAAAACACCGGCACCTCCGCTAATCCGCATTGCAGTAGCGTGGCCGAGTACGCTCTAACCCTTTTCGGTTGAAGGTAGACCGTAACCCTGCAGAGGAAGTTTATGGGTTGTAGGGTGATTAATCGAGTCCTTACTTAAATTTTTGTTTCTGCGAATGAAATCCAATCTTATAATCACCCGTGATGACACCGACAAAGTAAACAACCAGGAACTGTTCAAAAAATGTAATATTATACAATATTATTATCGTATACGTAAATTACGATAGCCAATTTACAAATAAAATTGTGATTTGTTTTTGTTTAATACACGGACCTCACTGTTACAAGATTATTCTGTAAATCACGAGATGTGAGCGTGCTATTTAGCTTTTATCACAATACTTAAACGCAACGTTAAATATTATCATGAAAATTGTATTATTTGGAGCAGTTAACGCTATTTTTTACGCTGATCAACGACCCCGTAAGTAAACGATAAAGTGAACACTTAATTTTAATAAAGAAAAGAGGCAAGAATCTTTTTTTAAAGTTATTCCGTTTCATTCTATTTTCGCGTGCTTCCCGTAAAAAAATTGAAATTGACAAGTGTGCTTAGAGCTCACCTGATGAATATCAACGACTACATGAATTTGGAATGCGTTTGTCCACATGCGTAGCGTGTTAAAAGGTGAAAGAATGAATCAGAACTTGGCAACTCATGTGATATCCCCGGTATTGCAAGCGTCTATAGGCTATGGTGATGCTTACCATCAGGCGGGCCGTAGCGTATGCTTGTTAGCCAACTTTGTGGTATAAAAAAACACAGAACACTTTTTTGGGGTGCCTCCCCTACATGTAAAGTCGGAATGAATTATTTTTTTCTCGTCGACCCCATGTTGTGGGTTATCGTTAGATAGGTCTCCTAAAAACATCGAGGATGTGGGAAGATCATTTTCCGATACAATGATCCGTTTGCGAATTATTTACATTTAACGTCGTTATGCACCCTCTATCTCCAAAAGCCTTGTGTGTACAAATTTGAAAAAAATCATGGTAGTAGTTCATATAGTGAACCTACAAGGAAAACTATAACGGTTAAGTAGGCTCTACTTGTTACCGAGTAATAGCCGACGAACTTATAAAATGTAATTTCTTTGATGAAAACTTACAAATGTGATGGAATTTGATATTGGACTCAACTGAAGGCAAGCAAAGCACAGCAAATACGGAACCCTACATTGTGCGTGGCTCGACACGTACTTGCCCGGTTTTTTATGCTAAATTATGTAAACTCGTTATAAAAATTTGTAATTAGATACCTTACAATTTGAATACTATGATAAATAAAAATTCGAGTAAATTCTTTTCTAATTCAGAAAACTTGAATCATATTTAAGGCCCTGCTCATCTCTTTCATTGGCTGACAGTACAATTTTTCTCAGACTTAGGAGGATAAGTTACTCAAATACTAGGATTTCTATTAAATACTACGCTAATTTACACATGTAAATCAAAGTACACATAGATTTATTTAACAGTCTAGAAGGCCGTACAAAGTCCACATTATTGCTAGTAAAAGCAAACATATCAGACATGTAAAAAAAAGCAGATCTTGTATTTTTTGTGGAGCAGAGTATGGTAAGGTTGTGGGTTCAAAGTCTAGTGCAAAATAGACTAGATAACATGGTTCAATCATTACAAACCTGTCATAAATTATTACTTTTAAAACACATTGCACAATAGTTTTTTAAAATTATTGACACGTTTCAAGCTATCTCTTTGCAACTCAAGTTAGTCTCGAGTAATAGGGCTTAGTTAGACTGGTAGTGGTCCGAAAATGGGCTGGTTCGACCGGGGCAGAACCATTCTCACAAAATATCGACGTGAAATATCGGTGATAGTAAATAAATAAATATTTTTGGACGAATCACACAACGCCATCTAGTTCCAAACTAAGCAACTAAGCTTGTACTATGGGTACCTACTAGATTGCTGATAAATATACTTAAATACATTTTTTTTGTAAATAAATACCCATTATACATAGAAAACACCCAGACCAAGGCAAACAGACATGTTCATGCACACAAACGTTTGCCATGCGCAGAATTCGAACCCGCGGCCCTTGGGATAAAGTGACCATTTGCTAGCCACTCGACCAGGCCTGTGAAATAATGATATTCCGCTGTGTTCTGTACGAATTAGACAGTCGGAAGCCGTTATACCCTTTTTTTTATTTTTTTTATTTAAAGTCAGGAAAATGCATTACTGCATGTCCCGCCACTTGGGGAAGCGACGGGGGTCTGTCGGGCTCGCCTCTCTAGCCAATGAGGGATATCGACTAAAAACCTGACTGTCTGCCACCTTCTCCGCCTTCACGTGGCGGGGTCGCGGGCACTGGTGATACTTCCGCAACCCCGCTTCCTACTTCTGATTCCTTCTCCTTCCTTTCTTTTTCATTTCGCATTCAAACTCATTTAGTCATTTAACATGTTTAGTCATGTGACGCACCGACCGGTGGTGTGACCATACTTTCGTCTCTAACTGCTTTGTGCAAAAGACAAACGACTGTTCACCACATAAAATGTTTGTCCTATGCGGGGATTGAACCTGCGCGCCTATTTGGAGTTATGGTCGTAGTGACCATACATAAACTGAACCACGAGTGAGTTTTGCGAACTAATAGACTTAACAAACTGGGTTCATCTTTATTTTGAACCGTGAAGTATGTTTATGATAACAATCACAGATAGTAAAATTAGGTTAAACTTTGTTATTGCTTACATAATTATTATCAGAGATGACTTGTTTAAAAAAAGCCAAGCGTGAGTCGGACACTACATTACTCCGCGCTTATCTTACGGGAAAACGGCTTACAATTGGAGTGGTAGTCATCTGGTAGTGCAATTTATTCAATGAACGAGCTAGCTTGAGAGGGGAAGTCTCTCGCAGGTAATATCGGTGTGAAGGATCAATGTGAATAAGAGAATAATTTATTAAGAGAGGTAGGGCACAGCGGATAATCCGCTCAAATCGGAGCAGCCCGTCTGGGAAAGGACCTCCTCCATCTGACAGAAGATCGTAGCCAAATAGCATTGGTCTCGGCCATGCTGTGTTCCTACGGTGAATAAGGTCTTCAGAGCTCCACTTGGGGGGTTGGGAGGGTTGGCAACGCGTGAGTGATACTCCCAGTATTGCAAGCGTCTATAGGCTACGGTGATGGTTACCTGCCATCAGGCGGATTTTTGGTATAAAAAAAGGAAGATAGAAGGGAATGAAAAGAAAGAGATCCGGAAGTACAGCTCCTCTCTTAAACCTTTTGTGTATTTCCATCGTCGTTTCTGACAGTGATCACTTATCATCAGGTGAAAAATCTCTCTTTTACACTACTTTCACAAAAAAAAAGCGTAGACGTTAAATTATGACTGGCACTAAGAGCTTGGGACCACTAGAGATCATTCGCATTTTAATTTTAACTCCACTTAACTTTAATGGTAAAATTAGTGGTAATTTTTTTTGAAACTAGCTTTATACAAACGGACGGAAAGCGCAATCATATCGGTTATTCTTTTGTTACGGAACTATTAAAACTATTTAAAACTTATCTTTTGAACGTATATTTTTATAACCTTTTCATACGTGCGCGTATGTTTATTTAATCAATCAATGCATGTGGCTTCGTTCGCGTCATAGAGGTCAAGTCACGTCACACTATCTCCTAAAATCCATTTGCCAGCGTACTACCACTATATTTTTCAATCCTTGCACTCTCTACTATCCTAAAGAATGCTTCACATATCCCAAGAATTTTGAAGTTTTTTCAATTCTTGCAGTCTCTACTATCTTAAAGAATGCTTCAATTCTTGCACTCTCTACTATCTTAAAGAATGCTTCACATATCCCATAGTCAAAGAATTTTATAGTTTTTCTCGATTTTCTCAGTTTCCACAGGTTTATCGAAATAACAAATTTGACTATTATACGTATAGTACGCCCAGGATGCGGAGCAGTATCGCACTCCGAATTTAGTTTAAAAAAAATATCTAATAGGTACTGTTTTTAAAGCATGTCCGACATGGATAGACTATTGTTGCTACTACTATTCTCTCGCTTGCAATATTTTCGGCACATTTCTACACAGATTCTTTTAATAATCAAAATATAGCATTCTATTCTATCATCCCGCTCCACCACGTGACAGTTACGGTTATGAAATAAATAAAATAAAAACGTATATCCTATTTTAAATTTAGACGACAGACAGACGGAACAATGTTGTTTATCAAAATAGGGCGGCAATAAAAAATGTACTTTTGTACGACCTCTGCACCTTTAACATTATATCACTGGTTTAAATATAATAATAATTTAAACGATATCAGCCAGGCAAGGCTTTGGACCTTAAAATAAGTGGCGCCACAGATCATAAAAAAATATGACATCTATTTGTAAAGAATAATGTTAAATATGATTGAAATCACACACTTTTTAAGGACAAACGCCTACGAGTAATCACAGATGACCCAAAGACTGGTATTAATAAGTTGTACTATATTTATTCTGTGATGAAATGTAGCTATTTCGTTCAAGGCATTTCTGTGACTATTCAGCGAGGTAACGCTGCTGCCAGCGTTTTGGGTACGTCGTCACAATGTGTCTTTTTAACCGACTTCAAAAAAGAAGGAGGTTCTATGTTTCATTGTATGCATTTTATCTGTATGTCCGCCGATTGTTGTCAATTGTGGAACGATTTTCAAAATTCTTTTTTTTAATTTTTAATGTAAAATATTTATGCCTCCCCTACATGTAAAGTGGGAATGGTTTATTCTAGGTGAGCGTGTTACATCATAGACCAAAGCGATGCTTACCGTCAGGCAGGCTGTGGTCCAACGCAAACCTATATCAGGTTTAAATACCTAGGTATATTAAACTATTACCTGTTTCATAATAATCTTATCAGATACTAATTAGTAAAAGTAAATAATTATGTAAATTATTTCGACACCATACCAATAGTAAATTGGCTGTCAATGGTGTCCCATAATGATCTTAGCACGCGATGTCCACGCGACTTAAATGTAGGCTAAACTTAAATATGATAACTAACTGACCTTTGACCAACTCTAATTATATCAAAGTTCTTGACACAAGCTTTCAAAGCAGGTTATCTCAGGCGGATAAAACTATCCTTTTTACTTACTGCGACTCTTTAAACAAAATATATTATTGGTACATTTCCAATAATTTCTTATTGAATAGACATAGTATTTTAAATTATATAAATTTAACTTAAAAAAAATAAAAATAAAATGAAGTTGAAGGTTTAAAGGAATCAAAAAGATTCACCACCAACTAACCTTCCCGGTAGCTCAGCACTCGGCAGAGCGAGAGGACATGGGTTGGAATCTCACAGGGTGGCGGGGAAATGATCCTTCAAAACATATCCTTTATAAGCCCGGGCCGACACGCTTTTTAGCAGATTTTAGAAGCCAAATGCAGCGAAAATGCTATAGTCACCAACACGGCTGCAGACGTAAAACGAAGATCACTCATACAATACTCATAACGACAATCGATTTTCAATTGTTTTATAAAACAGGCATAAATAGAACACAAATTTTGGCGCGTGCTAGGCCACGAACACGCGGCTGTGAGCTGCAGCTTAGATAAATTAGACAGATAAATTCGTTTAGTTCTTGCCACAGACACACAAGAGGTTAAAAAAGATAAAAGTAATAAAATTATACCTATCAATTTCATGTCATACAAACAAAAATTTACAAAATTAAAAATTATAAACGCAGTGCCAATAAACATTATGTGTGTGTATTATGCATTATGCATGAAGAAGTGGTAATAAGTCGAAATACTGATTAGATAACGCTTTAGATCAGCAAGATGCGATTTAAACAAACGTTCTAAAATCATACTAAAATGTTTTTAAGGGTAAAAATTATGTTTTGAGGCCATGGGCGTAGCCGTGAAAAAGGAGAAGACATACCAGAGATAGATCTCAGATATTACTATGTATGACATGACGACCGCCGTGGTGTAATGGTTAGGGTTACCATGCCGGACGGCCACCCAGGAGGTCCCGGGCCCCGGGTTCGAATCCCGGTCGGGTCATGAAAAATGAACTTTTTCTGAATGTCCTAGGTCTTGGATATTGGTCTATATAATGTATTAGTTATAAAATATAGTATCGTTGAGTTAGTATCCCATAACACAAGTCTGGAACTTACTTTGGAGCACAATCTGTGTGATTTGTCCCTATATAGGTATTTATTTGTACTATTTATTTTAAACCATAGAAGTTTACATAATAATACATATGTACAAAATGCCTTCCTACATGCTTGTACCTGGGCAGGCCCATGTAAGACTCGCTAATCTCGTTTGCAGAATCATGAGTTCCTTACTGTTTACAGCTGCTTATCTCAAACACACAATTAATTTTTAATGAGCCCTGCCCTTGCGCTATCGGACACTACACGACACTATTAATCGTGTTTATTTTTTTTACTCCACGACGCAATCTCATGGTAAATACAAATAAATATTAAAAGTATAACTTACTTTTTTGGAATCACTGTATATAAATTTATATTAATTTAAACACATTAAAACGCGCACATAAACATGATATTTATTTATTCATAACAATTATTATTTACTAAAAACGGGGCCTGAACGCGCACTTAGGCCCGGCGCACATTATCGGCATCGGCAAAGAAAAGGATCCTTCGGCATCCTACATGCAAGCGCACACTATCGGCAATTATGCTTTGGCATGCTGCAACGTTCTTAGGGATGACGAGGCGTCCTTAAGGATGCCGCACCGTCCTGTAGCTTGCCGAAGCGTCTCAATATCGTATTTCTCATCATAACAGTCTCAGAGTTGTTACAAGCTAGATGTCTGAATTGTATTTAATATGGTGGACTGGGATCTAGTGTTCATAGCAACTCTTGCTGAAGAAGAAGAGAAATCTAATCAAAGCAAGGCAAGGCAAGCTATCCCCCGAGTGTTGCCTCGGCGCCGGCGGCGTACCGAAGGATGCCGAAGGATGCCGAAGCATCCCGAAGCATTCTCAAGGCTGCCGATACAGAAGCCTCAAGCATACCGAAGCGGTATTTTTGTTATTACGACCACATATCACGGAAATTTCTACTTTATTGCCATTATGTTATAGTATATTACTATTTGCCACCTAAAATCCTCAGTCGTACCGATGCCGATAATGGGCGCCGGGCCTTTAAACTTACTGGTTTTTTCACCCAACGTTTCGACAGAGTTGCATCTGCCGTGGTCACGGGGAGACTGGAGTACTGTGGTACCAGCGATGCACAGGTTGATGACGACGGTAGAATGATGTACTACCCACTATATTGTCAATTAAATTCACTAGTTATAAAGACCCATGCATCAGCATTAACCGCAGACGTCACACCGCGCAGTTCAATTTTGTCCAGTACTGGATTCCACGTTGGTGACAATTTGAACCCATCTTCTCTTTATTTATTTATTTATTAAACAGCACATGTAACAATATAGAATCCTTAGAGACAAATTAAAATTATCACATATACCCTGTAAGGGTAGGGTTTAAAAGTACGTTGCTTTTTAATTTCTATAGCTTCTCGTACTATTTGTCTGTGGTAGTGACGATCCGTCGAAATAATAGTTGCAATATTCTCCCCACGTGTTACGCTAAGGCGTAGGTACGTAGTACTATTATCTATTCTGTGGCGTAGGTCGGAGAATCAATCTGGCTAACAATAAGGCGCATAGGCTAATTCAAAAGTACGTACCGCTTGTAAATATTTGAAAGAAAGAAAATGGTTTATTTGACGTAATATGTAATCCTATCACACAAATTAAAATCATCAGAAGATGCTTTTTATTTTTACATTGTACCAAGAATTGTACGGAAGATTGACTATAATTATATGATCACAACATAATTATTATTTAGTTATCATTCCGGTGTAGATAACAACTTTACTACTTAAAATATCGTAAAACATACTACTTGAAAAAATATTTCCAAATATTTTTTAGATTAGGTAACATCTGTAGATTTTTGCGACCAATATTATGAGGAGGTAGATTTATTTATTTTGATTTACGAGTTTCTCTAAAAAATGGGCTTATTGACGGTATAGTAAAAAGAAGGTCTGTTTGTAGATCAAATCTAGGGACCTCAACAAATAGTTCTCTTAAATTTTATGACAGACGAGCTAGCGGATCAGCTGCCCATGTATACAAGAGTCTTGAATGCCCACCCGTGGAGGTGTAAAACGCGGTCGGAAGGGAGACCCGAGTTAGTATTCTGTGCCCGAATCCCCGCAATATGATAGATTGATATGGTGAACGAACAGAATAATTTAAAATTATTTTTTATGCAAATTTTAATTATTCTACACAATTCACACAGCGATGGTCCCAAAGTAATCTAGTCTTAAACTTCTTGTGTTATGGGTACAAGACATTAGATATATAATTGTAAATATATACAAATACATAGAAAACACCCCAGACTCTGAATTATCAGCAATAATTTACGCAGTTCACCTAAGCGCGTTTCTCAACGGTTCGACAGTGCTGCATGTGTGTTATCAGTGGACCTAGGGTCATTCCTTGGGCCAATTAACATCGGGTCAGCGTAGTACGTGTGATACAAAAATTCTTAAGTCCACTAATTAGTGTTATCTATTACAAGATATTTATCTACGTTTCTTAGATGTAATTTGATGAAAATTACGTTTTGTTATTGGTAATTATTTTCCTTAATTGAAATAATAATATTGTGGACAGTTGTCACGGCACACACATTGCTAGCTAGTGTTCTATGCGCTAATGGAATGAAAAGTCCGTCCAAGAAATTTTCATAAATTTTTCAGTTAACACAATTTTTGTGCTATCGAATCTGCGCATAAAAAAGTCTGCCCGGCGCGCCAAAAGTACATACGTCGCACTTAACACGGACACGAGACGATGATGTGCAGATTAACGGACTAAACTGCGTCGTCTGCGTTAGTGCGTGATTATAGAAATTGCCTGAAAGCCAACCCTCTGAAGGGTTGTTCTTAGCCGGAACAGTACCCTACAGTACGGTGCGACCTTATTTCTAATCTTTTCTATCTTGTTTCAGGCGAGTGCTTGACGTCAGGCCGGTATCCATTCAAGTGTCTGCAATTCGAGCTGCCTCCGGATGTGGAGCCCGAAGAGGTGGCTGTCGTTGAGCTTTGGTTTTATAAGGTAAAAATTTTATTTAATAATAATATTGCTTTTTTCGATATTCGCAACCGCTTTGGGTACCTAAAGGTACATAGTACTTACTTACCGCGCGGGTTTCGCTCGGTATTCAATATCAGATTTCGCGGCCAGAGCGGAACAGTTCATGCGCTTTGGTATTTATATTACCGCATACCCAGCATACCCACTAGGTTCTCTCTGCCGCAGCTGATAGCGAATACCGCTTAGTTTTGAATAGGCCTTAGATGAAACCTGACTAAATATCCGAGTTATCAGCGTACAGCGAAACGACTAAAGATTGTAATTAAAAAAAATTGTTTGTGACTTAGATTATCAAATACAAGGGAATTTTGGAAATATGAAATTTCTGTACGTAGGTAGGTGGACTCCAATATATTAACAAAATTTCAATAATCATTTTTCTCTGTTTCTAGGAACCTGATCCACTAGATGAATTTAATCAAACCTTCGTGATATCGGAAGCAGCTCATTGGGACAGCCAGCAGCAGTTCAAGAAGACCAGACCCATCGCCATCAAAGAGACGGATATTGGCGAGGGATGGGTGAGGGTTGAGCTGGCCTGGGCGGTCAGGGTGTGGCTGGAGGGAATGGAGAGGTTGCATACGCTTCACGTCGCATGCAGAACTTGTCAGGTTGGTTTTCAATATTTTTTACACAATTCACATCACACGCCAGAGGTTACCAAGGCTGAGAGTTACCACCATTAATTTGCTAGGACTCACACATTCACCGCTGATTATTCCTTAGATTAGGATGTCAGAATTAACAAAGGCGACTATACGAGGGTCAAACTGAAAGTTCTTAGAAAATCAAAAACTGGGCAAAAATAAAAGTTACCTATTAGTTTTATTATATCTTTTCAAAATAGTAACGTGTCCCTTCACATCAATGCATCGTTGCATCCGATGACACGTCTTTTTCGGGTTTCTTCGACGGTCGGTCAAATTATGAGGTATCCACCGGGCACAAAGCTTCCTAACCGCTAATTGTTCATGGAGGATTCTGTGCACTTGACTCATAACGATGCATAAGCTTGTCCCAATTTGCTGATAGGTCACTCGTTTGTCATTCTCTATCATACGCCGCACAACACTGATGTTAACTTCAGTCGTCGCCGTAGAAAGCCGTCCCTCACGCAGATCATCGGTAAGAATAGTGCGACCACGTTTGAACTCATTATACCAGTTGTAAATTGTGGCACGGGATGGGGTTTCACATGAAAGGCCATTCGAAGTCTTATAAAACATTCTTGTTGACTTAAATGACATCGAAAGTCATAAAAAATCATGGCACGAAAATTTACTCGCGTTAAATTCATGCTGACGTGATTCGGGAAATTTACAATTTTCCGCCAAAACGTAAAAAAAAAAAAAAAAAAAAAAAAAAATCCTCGTTAATATTGGCAAAGAGTTCCATTTTCAAAATTTAAACTTATTTTTTAATTATATTGTTTACAAGTGACCAGTTCTAAAAACTTTCAGTGTCGCCCTCGTATTGCCAATAAATACCTATTGAATTAGCTGATTCGTGTCTTACCTACTAGCCCTGCTCACGACATAATTTAATTTCGTTTACCTGTTTGCTTTTGAAAATATCGTTTTCAACAGAAAGTCTCAAAGGGGACAAAATCTATATAATATAAATTTTAATGTACATTATACATCGTAACTAACAAGTGGAAGAAAAAATTACAAAATTCCTTTCGCCGTTTCTTTTACCGGTGGCCATTTTGCTTGTGTCCGAAATGGTGGTAGTTTATAATGTAGTTTATTTTCTTTATTTAAAAAAGTTCTACTTTCTGAAATAAACGATTCCATTTCATTTCAATCGCTGATCGCCGCTATAATAGTGGTGGAATAAAGAAACAAAATATTAATCACTCAAGACATTTTTTACTGAAAATGTTCAATTTTATGTCAACTTATTAAGCAATCTTTACCTTTTCCAGTTGCGGCGCGCACCTCTATCCTTTCACAAAAAGCACCGTCCATTCCTCGTTCTGTATACTCGGTATGCTGGCAAGCATCGTCGTGGACGAGCGGTGGACTGCACGGCGAACACCAGCGAGTGTTGTCGAGAACCACTCTATGTCAGTTTCAAGGAGCTCGGTTGGGATGACTGGATTATAAGGCCTGCTGGATATCACGCTTACTTCTGTAAAGGATCCTGCGCTCCCATATCAGAGGTTACCAAGGCGGAGAGCTACCACCATAATATTATAAGGGTAAGTTTCTAGAAGTTAATATCAACCCATAGGTAATCATCCCACTACAGGGATACGAGTCTCCTTTCAATCGAAGAGGATTAGAGCTTACTCTGACACGATGCTCTTAATTCGGATTTGCGGCAAGAGTAAACTGTCATACAATGACAACAAGCTGGTACCGACGCGACAGCTTAACGTGCCCTCCGAACCACAGAAATCGCTTCCAAATCATCAATGCTTTTCAAGTCCTCAGCTTTATCGCTTTCGTTGTCGCCCCGGTTGACAAATTTTCTCTACTAATTCAATTCAATTAAATTTCCGTACCAGAGGGGAAAGCTGTTTTTTCTCAGTTGTGAACCGGCGCGGCGGTGACAAATTGTTACGATTCCTTCCTAGTTGTTCAATCCAACCAGTTGAGAGTAAGATTCGTCTCTCTTTTCTACGACTTATAACAGTTACTCGTTAATCATCATTTTGCTCTAAGTAAAACTCTGATTAACTTAATAGTTTTCCTTGCATTGTCTATAAAATAGAAGTTTCCTTGCCCCCTTCAACATGAATCATTTTATTAGACGTTAATTGTGATAAATATCTGAGAAATATTATTAATTATATCTGGAGCGCCATTCGCAAAGGGTATCTGGTTCCGGTAGCTGTCGATAACCTAAACTAAGTCAAGGTTTTATCTACCATAATTTTTTCAACACGCACATCCTATTATATAATATTCTAACCATGCTTATGTAGACCTTTTTAACCTCTTTTTTTTAGCGTAACCTTTTCGAAGACTGATGCCCGTTTCAAACGCGTCCGCCATCTTTTATCTCATACAATCCGCCGAACTCATATTACAGCCAGTTTCTAAGACGCCTTTAAATGTTAATGACACATTAAATTTAAGCTATCACTGTCAAACTAAAAAAGATTAAAACCGGGCAAGTACGTGTCGGGCTACGCACAATTTAGGGTTCCGTATTTGCTACACTTTGCTTGCTTGCAAACAGCAGTGACAGCGATAATGTAATGTGTAAATAAAAAAACTTTAAAAATGAACTCAGAAACTGACTGTAGATTGTTAAAAAAACACATAAAACCTGCTAATCTGAGACTGAAAACTAACCATTGTGATTTCTTCCACAGAAATACTTCTACACTGTTTCAAATAAGAAGAAAGTCCAGTTCAACCCGTGCTGCGCCCCGACCACCTTCAGCTCACTGCAACTCCTGTACGTGGACTCGAATAACACTGTGACGCAGAAGACACTTCCCAACATGGTCGTAGAGTCTTGTGGATGTATGTGATGGAATTAATCATTTTATGTGGTCCCTCGCGGGCACTTTCAGTACCAACCTGCTGGACAGGTTGTAAAATGTTAAATTAATTAATAAGTATCAAATATTATCAAATCTCGAAGATGATTTGCGGGCTATGTTAATATTTAACAAAGTGTAGATGTTTATAAAAAAAATAGACCTGGCAACATCCGAGTTCAAAATCGTCCATAGAATGCGGTCCTAACATTTTACGACACTCAACTCCATCCAGCGCCTGGTCTATTATGTAATTTTTGAATTTCATAAATGCTGGAACTATATTAATTAAATTATGCAATTCTAACAATACCAAATGTATTCATTAAGTTTGTCTAGCAAACTTTCAATATGTTATAGTCGGACCGCATCATCTTTTTTGTATATTTAGCCACAAAAATATTATTTAGTATGGGTACATTTTATATATATTTTTTAAATTGAATTGTATTTTTTGTAATGATTTTAAACGTCCCGCTCTCAGAAACGGCTGGGCCGATTTTGACGGGACTTTTATAGGCAGATAGCTTACATTTATGGAGGAATTTAGGCTAATTTAGTATCTGCAGTAGTTAATTATTAAAATTATACAAATAGTTCGTTGTATGTTTGTAAGATTATGTTGTGATTGTTATAATTCCAATGCATTTACTTATATTATATTTTGATATGTGAATGATGGAGTTTGTAACTAGTAATTGTACATTTTAAAGTAAATATAAATTATGGTAAAGTTCAATAGACTGCTAACTGAAATGTTTAGCTGGTGAAATAGTTGGTTCAAATATTGACCTTCTTATGGTTTGCACTTTACCGAATAATTTTTATACTTTACCTAATTTTTCGACTCTCAATTACAAAAACTCCAACATTCTACATAATTGAAATTATTAAATTTACGTTAATTGTAACTTTATGTATGATAAATTATCAACATATTATTATTAAAAAACTTAGTTAATTTTTAGGTGAAAGTATCTGGGTTTATTTTCGAATTGTTCCTATAGATTTTGTCTGTATGTAAATTTGAAATTTATTGTACTGCTTATAGTAGTAAGTTTAATTAGGAGTTTTTTAGTAAGATATTCGATATTCGATATCTGGCGTAGAGTATTTTTGATATTTTAAAATAGGTACTTAAAAAGGACAAACAAGTTACAACTGAACTCAAAATTAAGTTACAACTGAAATTTTTCATCAGCAGCTAGATTAGAAATGTCAATATTTACAAATGAATATATCCTGGTACGTATACCAAGAAAATAGAACTATTCTATTCACTATTCGTAGAAAGGAAACCATAGCGCGATTCAGACATGGTACAGCGCCATCTATTGTCCGGTGTTGGTAAACATTCGTCTTACAATGTTATCGTTATCTTTATTATAAATAAGCATTATTCGTAATTAAAACATATTTTTATCTGTTTAGTCTCTTTAAAATGTTACTGTTAATAATTGGTACTATATTGCCGATAATAGGTACTATGGTGCCGATAAATTGGTACTAAAGGGCCGATAATTGGGGTTTTTATATATGGGTTTGTCAACTCAGAAAATCTAACTTAATTTCTACGCCAGTCATAATTTTTTTTATGATATGAAGGGTGCTCTGGACTTTATCGTTAGAGATTGATTAACAATAGTTTTTTTGATATCGTACTTAACAATATGTGAAGTGTAGACCAGTGCAGTGCCCAAGTATTATGTAATTTAAGTGTAAATTAGAGAAAATTGGTAATATATTAATAATAATATAAATTGCACATTTTATTTATGAACATCCTTATTTTATAACCTATAATACGTTTATGTTCCTTTAGTTGTGATTGTGAACTCAGTTGTGGAGATATTCGTCATCTCGCACGAAAAAAACAAACAAAACGACAATTTTTTTAGGTAAAATGGCACAGTCAACAAAGGAATGGGTTGACCAGGACCGTAAATACGATTAAAGATTTCTAAATATTTCGCGAAGGGATTTACTAGATTTTTTGAGGGGGAGATGAAATTTTTCTTCCAAAATTCATTTTTAAAATATGAATGGCTCTATAAATAAAAGTATTTTTTTTTTACAAAAAAAAGTTAGTATTTTTATGCATTTGGATAAAATAAATAAAACAAAAATTAAACAGCACAAAACATTTTCTATATAATAGCAAAGATCACATTGAAACGCATCTAACAAACAAAATCGCTACATTCATAAATAGTTACAACTTAATACTAAAGCTTTTACAGGACTGTAAGGCCCATCGTACACGGAAGCGGAGACGGAGTGCTGCGGAAGTGCAGACATATTTCCAAATAACTAATAGTATGTTGATATTTTGACAGGCTTGGGCCGATAAACACGGACTGCTTGAAGCACTCAGGAATAACAAGCTGCGACTGCATAGTGAAATCGACCATGGTGTCTGTCATTACAACAGAGAACAACTTGTTATAATAAAAAATGTCCACAAAGCCATATAAAACGATTTTCTTAATATGCTGACCAGAATTAAACACTCCTGTCTTTTTAATATACAAAAACATAATTGATTACATCACAGACCTCAAGGAAGCGTGCCCAAATCGTACAATATTATAATACGAATAAATAATTAAAACAATTTAATAACCGAATAGGCAGTTTCTGATTTATTCCCAATCATCCAACCATGATTCATTTGTTCCCAACGAGGCCCCCACGAATCAAACGTACAGTCTTATAAATACCCCTCCGGTGGACCTCGTCTACTTTCCTTACTTAGTAAACACCCAGACACGAGACAGACGTCACGAGACACGAGACATGTTTGTCCCGTGCGAGAATCGAACCCGCGCCTTCTGATGCCGAAGGTAGGGTCACTTGGTATCAATATTTAGTAAAATAGGAGTATTTTTTCGTTCTATATAGTTTATATAGTCTTATGTACATGAAATATAGTACAATATTCTATTTTAGAGCGCGGTTCTATTGTTACGTCGTTATGAGTGCTTATAAATATACATTAGCTAAATTGGGAATTAATGATAAAAAATATATATAAGTAGGATTTGTCCCACCAGTGGGTTGATTGGGAATGAATCTAAAGAAAAAAAACCATACAATTTGTGTCACCTGGTTGTTATTCAGACAGTAGCGGCGCGCGACGATTTACTTATGACAGCATGCATCAAAAAACATGATAGACTCTCTATGAAAGGCCCATCGCCGCGACTAAAAGTAGCTAGTCTGAATAAGCCCTTATGATTTTTTCTTATAGAATCACTGTTAAATATATATTATGACTAAATTACGTATGAGAAATAAGAAAGACTAGGAAAATATGATTATTAACTTATTATACTAACGGTGAGTTGCAAAAAACCATTTTAAAGTTAATGACACATTAAATTAAAGTCAAATTGAAGAAATAAAACTTGCGACTTAATGTATCATCTTTTAAATGAGTTAGTGCATTTTGCTGTAAGGACTTCCTTCACTACTGGCTGATAAGTTTCAACTAACCTATCAATAAATTGGCATATTTATTTTACAAATAAAGTTATTAATTCGTGAAATAGGTAAAAATTGGACAATAGAGGCTGCATTTGTGACCTAATACAAACTTAAATTAAAACTTAAACACTAAGGACATTATTTTGGAATGATTCATAAAATCACAAGCCTTTTAGAATGCTATATTAATTTTAGGAAATTTACAACACAGTCGGATTTATACGAAAGTTGTTTTGTATCGTCGTATTTTTGCGCCAACACAATATTTTCGTAATAATATTAACCGCCCTTGTCCACTTTATATTACACTGGTTATAGTCCCTTCACACATGACGTAGGCGTCGCGTAAACTGCGCTGCGCTGCGTTTACGTTCATCGAACGCCTACACCATGTGTGTGAAGGAGCTCTTACCCTCTTATTAATAAACAAAGATTAGCCAAGGTTTAACTAAAACTTGTTTTGTCACTTTCCAATTACATTTAATTTTCCTTAGGAATGACAGTGACAAAACAGGTATAAGTTAAACCTTGGTTAATCTTTTTTTATTAATAAGATGGTTAGGGTTTACTGGAAGAGATCTCTTAAAGAGTTCATGTTTGTACACATCTAATAATATAATTTATGTCTTAGTTTATGTAATAAATAATATTAAATTTACTTTCACTTGGTCGGATTTATACGACATTAATTTCGATGTCGGATATTACAGTCAAGTTATTTTAAATTAAATAATAGCAATAGGAAAATAGAATTTGGTCTATAAACGGCATGTTTCATCACTTGCGGATAACGCATCAAATAAAATGAGAGTTTTGTGACAATTCTTGTATTATTTTGACAGTTAGTTCTGTCACTAACCACGGTACAGATGTACAAGGATATTTATGAACGTGAGTGACAGTTGTGCGAGGGCGTTACTGTGGCATATTTCCATTATATTTCGTCAAAGGCAAACTGTCGAAAAGTGACATACAATATGAACGGGAGTTGTATAGTTCTAATTTCGGCCACGTTCATAAATAGCCTTGTAGCACTGTATAACACAACAAGGGTATCTTCCCGTGACAGCTAGGTCACGTGATTGGCCCAAGATGACGTCATCGTTTGTGGTGTGGTTTTAATAAGGTTGAATATGTCACACGGATCATGACGAAGTCCAGGACCTCTTGAGCCATAGACACGGGAAGAGTATACCAGGCGCAGTATATTATTGTACAGTCAATAGCAGGTCGACCTTTACATATTGGACTTTATACCGTTCCTAAGTTCTATGTCATATGTGTTCTAAGTGTAAAGCTCGACGTGCACCTGACGTACCATGAAACTAACCAGAATTTATCCGTAAGTGATAAACAGTCCTAAATATTATTACGTACGTATTAATAAAGTCATAATGCACTTTGACTTTGGTGCATTGAAAATAATTTGACTACGTAAATACATATGTTTTTGATATGTTTAAATTATTTTTATCCCAATAAAGGATACGTCCAATTTATTAGTATATAATAATCAATATTTTTATTAGTTCAATTTTATTACTTAGAATACACACATCAGCTGCTTTCAAGCTATGTACTTACAGTACAGCTTACATAAATTGTATACCGCGGTAACAAAATTGTATAAATACATAACGTGAAATTATTTATCCTTGTTACCTCTTCAAGCTCAAATGGCTGGGCCAATTTTTATGGTACTTGGTATGAAGGTAGCTGATACCTTGGATTAACACATAGGGTACTTTTTATCACGAAAAGTACGCGATTTCCGAGGATTTAGTCAAAAGCTGATTATAGTTAGCTGAAATACACGTTAACGAAGTAGCGCGGGCATTCTAGTAATAAATAATGTTGTTACCGCGTTATACATTTGTGACTAATCTCATAATCTCCATGAAAGCACCGTCAAAAAGTTTCATAACAAAAGTTTCATTATGTCTATCAAAAATGCTTACACATGTTAATTCTAACATGTACACGTACAGTTACGGGCACACCAAGCATTTATTTCAGTCAAATATTTTTTTGGTTTTAATTAAACTTCATGAGATGAGTTTCAAACTCAAAGAAGATAATTTCTTTGAGCTGGAAATAGCAATTTTTTTTTCATTTGCTATTATTTAGATTATTGGAAACTTAGTCAAATCTTATCTGCCTATTTCTAATAGGTTTATCGGCGTGATAATATCTCTGTAATTATATTATATACATGTCAGAATTATCATTATAAAAGTATATCTTTATCATCTATCTTCATGTATCTAAAATCTAACAAAATATGAATACAAAATCACTAAGGCACTTGATTATGCACGATTTTGGATATTATCTACAGTTGTGGCATGATCACATACATTTTGGCACAGCCAAATGGTCGTATACGTCTAAAAAAAATATTTTATATTTTAAAGGTCGTTGCATACATAACGAGATATCTCGGACGAGACGGGAACACGACAGCCAAGCGAAATATGAATGAGACATAATATTTATTTAAATTTTATATTAAATAGCATTTTAGTTTGATATACATGATTTTGACATTCATCATATCATCATATCAACCCATAATCATCCCACTGCTGGGATACGGGTCTCCCTTCAATCGAAGGTGATTAGAGCGTACTCTGCCACGCTGCTCCAATGCGGATTGGCAGAGGTCGGTGTTTTGAAACCGCTCTAAGGCCACCGACTTGGCTTAACGACTGTCATCCATCGATAACAGCCGGCACCGACGGCTTAACGTGCCCTCCGAAGCACGAAGAAGCTCGAGACAACGAAACCCATCCAAACGTTGGCTAGGGTCGACGTCGCTTAACTTGCGTGTTCATATTAGAGTGCGACACACAGCGACGCCATCGAGCTCCGCATGATTTATTATTATTTAGTTATTTTTTGTATTGTGTTCTTGTAAGAGCTTTGGATGATACATCATCTGTTAGCTTGTAAGAGAAAATGGAATAAGTAAATGAATAAATTAGGCATATCCCAAGAATTACCCTACATTTTGTATAAATGAAACATTCATTTCAAAAACTTCCCATTTCGTCTTGTCCGTGTTAAAACCCGTCAAGTATGTATAATGACGTTAGTATTTACTTCATTATATCTATTGAAAAGCTTATATATTAGAATAATTTACTATTCTAAAGGCATATATGACTATGGATTTCAACACGACCGTCCACCGCCAAGATAAAATAGTTTGGGTAGCATCCAGCAAGTCTACAATGAAACGAAATACGAATTGTTTTAGTAGTTCTTCCGAAATTTCTAAAAGTTTCGGATTTCGTCACCAGTTAGGGTGCACATCCACTGTTGCGGAGCGGATCATAAAATAACCAATCACAGTGCACGAAATTACGAGGAGTGGAGAATCCGAACACATGATTTGTCCTTGCCTCTAGAATTACAGACCGTTCGCTGTAAGAATATAAGAATATTCCGCTCGTTTTTGTGTTATTATTAAATATTTTTCGAATGAATCAATCATGCCAAAGCCATTTAAAAGCAGTGCAAGATTGTGTTGACTGCAGAGGACTTCTTACAGTGAACGGTCTAAAGTTTAGCTGGCGGTGGACGGCCGGCGTAAAAGATACCATATTATGGCGGAAAGATTATTTTATATGTCATAATTTGATACTATCACTTGTACAAATTACGTATTTTCTGTTGTCTTTTTAACGCATAAATGCGAATTGGTATTTACGACGCCTGCGTAGATGAGAGACTTGTGTCCGCGTACATTAACGTGTTTTAAATCTTCAATCTTAATTCTACCAATCTCTGCTAACTACACAAAAGTTCCTAGTCTCCGTAGGCTTTAATACAACAACATACATGAGAACGGTAGCGGATCGGGAGCAACACGACGCTCGCGCAGTTGTATTGTTGAATAATTGGGGGATTATTTAACCTAAATGCATTGTACAGTCGCCTGCGCGCGACGTTGTAATTTCTTCAATTCGTTCATTCTAATTTTAGTGCAAATAATACATTCACTCTAATGGCCCATTTAGACCATGCCAGTATTGCCTGTGGCATACAATAATATCAAAGCAATAATTGACATGCATCGTTTGACGACCTCCGTGGCGTAATGGTTACTACGCCAGACCGTCACCCAGGAGGTCCCGGGTTCGATCTCCGGTCGGGTCATGATGAAAAACTAACTTTTTCTGATTGGCCTCGGGTCTTGGACGTTTATCTATATATGTATTTGTTATAAATTATAATATCGTTGAGTTAGTATCCCATAACACAAGTTTCGAACTTACTTTGGGGCTAGCTCAATCTGTATGAATTGTCCCTATATATTTATCGTCTAAACGACAGTGCTTACAATTTTTAAAGGACAAATTATTGCTCACTCTAGATTCGTCTAAATGGGCCTTTTCGCTTCAAACTTGATGTCAGACAAACGGGGAGACAGCGACGCGACACACGGATTCATATTGAAGTGAAGTGGATAGTAGCTGCGCGACAAGTGACGCGACACCATAAATCGCCGCGTCTGCGCCCTGCTTGTCGCGGATATCTAGTTTAAGGCGTTAGATACTGTTATAATTGCACTGAACTTACAATGAACGAAGAATAGTAATTTTAAACAACATAATCTAACATTCAGGTAATTGCTAAATTACTACATTTTTGACAGTTACCCCCCCAACACACACTATTCTTTATAACGTAATGTGAAATTCATACGAATCTCGGATTCTTAGCTTTTGCTGCGTCCACGCCTCTGATTCGCTACCGTCGTTACTGTGTGTAACGCTTTATGGTTTCCAAAAGAAAACCTTTCATTTAAATCCTTCTAATGAATAAATAGTTCTATTTCTTGTCACCGGATGTCGTTAGCTTCGCAGTTTCACTGTCGCTAGGTGGCGCTGGTTCAGAGGATACGACCTTTATGACTGTCGGTATCGGAGTGGTCGGGGGTTCGGGTCTCGTCGCTACTGTTAATACGCCAGAGTTGACGTCCTCTATCGCTTTGCGGAGCTGAAAAATAAATTATAAATAAATATTTGTTAATAACAATTTTATTATCCCGATAAATAATAAATAAATCAATTTAAAAAACCAAACCAAAGTAAAAAAAAACAATAGTAACGATTGCTGGAGTCTCCTTTTAAGCAATAGTAATATGTTTGTGCCAGGAGGCTCAGCTTTTTCTTAATTCTAAAAATATGTATTACTAGATTTTCCCCGCGGCTTCGCTCGCGATTAATTTTATGATAAAGATCTCGTTTGACAACAAAACAACCCTTAGCGCGACTTGTGGCGCCATCTGTTTTCCGGCAATTGCGAATTGCAGCGCCATCTATGTATAGCCTATGTTGGGCTCTGTACCCCTGACAATATACAAATTTTCATAATGATCGGCTGATTAGTCAAGCCGTGAAGGAATAACAAACAAACAAACTTACTTTCTCACTTATAACATTAGTTAGGATTATAATGACATAAGAGTATGATTCTATAACTAGATCGTGAAAGATTGGTGACTGCAGTAAGCAGAGCTGGTGGCACAGTGCACCAGCAAAATAGATATAAAGAACTACATATACACTGGTGGTCTTACCTCTTTGAGTGAAACGACACCAATAAGCCTGCCAATTGCTGTAACGTAAGCACGACTCACGCCCAGCGTCGAAAATAATGAGTGCACCTGAAAATAATTCAATAGTTTTTAAGAAAGAAAAGAAGAAAAACGAGAGTTGCGCTTCCGGATCTCTAACTCACCGAACGAGACGTTGTTTTTGATATACGGCAATTTTTTTTTATCATTTCTTTTTGATCTAGGTGAACTTATTATACTTTTTCTCGGATCAGCCAAGGTTTAACTAAAACTTGTATTATTTATTTGTTCTCAAGAATGACAATGACAAAACAGGTTTTGGTTTAACCCGTTTCTTATTAATAAAGGATATAATATATACGACATATAATAATACGACATAAAAATAATAGCATAAGACATACATTATAATCTTTATTATCAAATTACGTATATATATTATATTGGTCTAACAGCCAGTTAAAAGGCATTTTTAAAAATTAATGACACATTAAAATTATACTTGTCACTGTCAAATTAAAGAAAAGAGATAGATTGTGACTCAATGTGGAATTACGATTGAAATGGGTTTCGGAAACTGTTAACCCGTCTCACCTTGAGCAGCGATGTCCTTTCAACTAACTGGAACGGTGCGGGGTCTATGTGGCACATGTACAGATGCTCGTCGTCGTCGAAGTCAGGCGAGTCCGGGTGCTACAACATAGCCATAATAACAATAACTACACAATTTATAGAACAGTCAATCAAAGAGCCAATGAAAGAGTTGAGCAGGGCTGTAAATATGATATATTATATTATTTTTCTGCCACAAAGGTGGCAAACAAGCATACATTTAAAATAAGTGTTACGTTGTGAACTAGATTCACACGTAATATATCAATTATATTAAATAATATTAGAACATTGAAAACAATAGAAATTAACAATTGCACCATAACGAATTTCGGGAGTCCCTACATAGGATTCTCGACCGTATTCCTCGAGGCATTAAGATCACTTGGGCTAATCAATACTTCGGCTCGCCGGTGGAGCAGCTGTTGTCCATATTAGGCGTTGTGCGGAGGGGGCGTTACAATATTCGATTATTCAGTATTGATTGGCTCTCGCAGTCAACGGCCGTATGCCGGCGGTTAGAATATTCTAGACGGAAGCGAGTTGATAAATTCACGGTGCGCCGTCAACGCGACACATATTCTGTTTGCTATAGTGACGAGAGTATTGTTTAACTAGTGATTACCGTTACTTTGTTCGCGTGTGTAAGTTCTTTGTCCACTTGGTGAGTTCTGCACTGACTAATTTCTAATAGGATTCTCTTTTGGCTTTAATCTGTCTTTGTGTAATTTTTATCCTACTAGTGTATTTAATAATCCAAATTAAATTCATGTATTGCTTATTTTGTGAGATCGCGTATGTCCCTCAGACGTGCGTGATCGAGCTTACCTTCATTGTAATTCTGTGTGGCCGCCTAAGACAATTATAGACTGGACCTTAGCTCGTCCAGCCAGCGAGAAGATTGTCGGCGACGGCCCACAGGATTCCTGGAAGGCGGAATCTGACACCGTCCAATCTCAAATTCCAGGACACCTACGCCAGGGCTAATCTAAACCCCTGTTCCACACTAATACGCTACGGGAGAGTCTACCCCTTCCCGAGCGCTACATCCCGACACCGAGGTCTACTCTACGGGCGACTACGGGAACCTAGCCGAGCAGCGCTTCCCTACGCTGCGCTGCCGACCCCAAGACGCCGCTACCGCGTCGAGCATCTGCGCCGCTGAGCCAGATCCTCCAGGAGGACCTACCCCATCTATATTACATTCCCGCCGTCCGTGCGCCGAAGAAGACTCGAAGCTAAGTGTCGTAAAGAGATTGCAAGTAAATTCTCATAGCTCACACCCTGAGAAACTTAATAAATATATTGTTTCGTGTCTTGTGCTTTCTATTATCTCTCCTTACTCTCTACCCTATCTTGCTTACGTCGACCGGCCTCCCCGGCGACGTAACAAGTGGCGCCCACGCTCGTGGTGAGAGTGAGAGAGTTTGCTTGCAAATTTCTTTTGTCTATAATTGTACTAGGTGTGCTAACATTTTTTTCTAGCAGTGTACGAGCCTCTCCGTTCTTCAGCTAGGGAGTACACCCTTGTAATCTGTTACTCTCTGTCCCCTATTAGTGTACTCACTAGCTGGAGCAATTTTTTAAATTTCGTTAATTTTTAAATATTTTTTTTTCTTCTTAATCTACCCTACAAAAATTTTTTTTCTAACCTACTTTCAAACATAACGGAGTCGCTCAGTAGGGACGAATTGTAAAAGGTAAGCTCATTTTTGCTATTTCTTTCACTATTAGGGGTTACTCAGTGCTAATCACAGGTACGGATAGTGAACTTACCTTTCCCCCATACTGGGTTGGGGGCGAAAGAAAAACATCGAGTATCCCAGTTGCCGTCTCTCCTAGGCAGGTGGTAAAAGTCCACCATAGGCTATAACGCATTCATTTGCGCACGAATCTCGTCACAACAGCAAACGACGTTTTTTTTTCTTTTTTTTCTTCTGTCTTTTTGCCCTAACGGTTTTTTTTGTCTCAACGGTTTTTTTATCAATCTTCAAACACATACGTAGGTTTCAATATAAATTAATAGTTCTCAATTGCGCTAGTTTAACGTTACACGTAGTAGAATTTAATCATGGACCGCTCAATAAACTTTTTGTCGTTACAAAAGGCGGAATTGGAATACGAAGTCGCGTTACGTGGCGATTCGCCCGGAGCAACCGTCGCGGAGTTGCGTCGGCAAATCACTAAATTAGGCCGTGGTTTCGCTCCTGAGGAGATTCTAGAATCTCATCTGGATCCCTTGGACGACCTGGAAGGCGTCAGGGAATCCCTAAATAAAACTATTACTTATATTAGAACTTTAAAGGAAGAGTACGACACAAGTTTGTACCTACGTTCGGTTAATCTGCTAAATCATATACATCATAGGCTACATAGAATCCATACGGAGAGTAAGGAGGAGAAAGTTAAATTGAAGGAATATAGGGAATTATTTGTATCAATTCAAAATGAACTTAATAAGTTTAAACCAGTCGGAGGATCGTCCGAGCTATCGGAGATCCAGAGGGAACCGCCGCGCCCTTTAGTCTCGGAATGTCACGAGAGACATGTTTCCGATTTGTGTAAGATTAAATTCAATGGCAAATCATGCGTGCGCGCGTTCATTCAAAGAGTGGACGAGTGCATTGAAGCGCGTTCGATTCCGGCTGGCAGGATTTTGACGGTGGCGACAGAAATTTTCGTGGACAATGCCCTGCATTGGTTCCGTAGTACTAGGCATACGGTAAAATCCTGGCAAGAACTTAAGACACAACTGATTAGAGATTTTGGAGTCCCTGATTACGACTATCGACTTATGTCAGAAATTCGTTCCCGCTCTCAAGGCGAGGACGAAAACATAACTATATATTTGTCTATTATGCACGGCATGTTTTCTAGGCTGTCAAGACAGTTATCAGAGGAGGAGAAAATAGAAATCATTCTTCATAATATTAGGCCTTGCTATACTAGCATGTTAGCTTGTTGCCCTGCTATAACTTCACTAGAAACTTTACGTACCCTATGTAACAACTATGAGAATTATAACATAAGGGCTACGCATTTTAAGGAGCCTCCTAAAGCTACCTCAGCTACCCTAGCGCCTGAGTTTGCCTACTCACAAAATAGATCAAATTTTAGTCAACCTAGTAGGCCTTATTCTAGCTTTTCGAATCCTAATTCTAGGTCCAATAACAATAATAATGCCCCTTCGTATTCAAAAAATTTTTCTAACAACTATCACAATAACAATAACAATCAGAAGCATTTTAGTTATAATAAATATAACTCATCGGGAGGCGCGCGTCAAAATAGGCACGAGAATAATCACGCGACGGTAAACGCGATTAATAAAAATAATGCAGGTGGTTTCTGCCCGCGTTGTCGTGTTAACGGACATTCTTTAACAAATTGCGACAAACCAAGATTCCCGCTATGTTTTAAGTGCGGAAGGAAAGGGATCATTTTTCCAAACTGTCCGGATTGCAACCGTTCGCGCGATAATAATTCAAACAATTCAAAAAACTAGGTAACGGTTGTAGCAGCACGCTAAACAGTAAACAACATAAAAAATTAATTAAGTTTGCATCTAATTTCTCGCAAGCGTATAGTGCCGCTACAATTGATCGTCCAACTAAGGATCCGCGTCCTTATATAAAAATCAAAATAAAAAACTGTATTAAACTAGACATCTATGGTTTGTTAGATTCGGGTTCCGCGGTCACTCTAATAGGTAATAACTTTCATAAAGAACTTAGTAAATACGGATTGCGCGTTAATAATAGCGAACGTATTGATATTACCGCGGCCGGGGGACAACCGATGACGTCATTAGGTTTTATTAATTTACCTATCATTTTTAAAGGTAAACAAATTTTTATAAAATCACATGTTGTGCCTGACATAAAATCATCTTTACTATTGGGAATCGACTTTTGGTTCAAATTCAATATTTTTCCTAAACATATTAAGGAAATCTCTTTCCTAACCGGCGCTGGCCCTACCGTTTCGTCGTTAAATGAACAAGTCTTAAAGTCCTATACACACTTAGACAACTCTCAGAGACAGGTTGCGGACGAGGTTGTGAGGCAGTTCGAACAAGTCTCTTTTGAAGAGAAAGGTTTAGGCAGGACTCATTTAATTGAACATAAAATCGACACAGGCGAAACAATTCCTATTAAACAGCGTTACTACCGGTTCTCACCGGAGAAAGCGCGTATTATTTCGCAAGAAGTAGAAGATATGCTTTCACTTGATGTTATTGAGCCATGCGAAAGTCCCTGGTCTTCCCCAGTTCTAGTAATCAAAAAGAAGGACGGTTCTCACCGTTTCTGTTTGGATAGCCGAAAACTAAATTCGGTTACTAAAAAGGATGCCTACAGTCTTCCTTATATTTCTGAAATTCTAGATAATTTGCGCGACGCTAGATACCTATCTAGTTTAGATCTGTCTAAAGCTTTCTGGCAAATTCCCATAGCACAAGCGGATCGCGAAAAAACTGCATTCTTCGCGCCAAACAAAGGTACTTTTCAATTCAAGGTTACGGCCTTCGGGTTATCTAATGCCCCTGCGACACAACAGCGGTTGGTCGACACTTTGTTCGGTCCCGAGTTCGAATTAAAGGTATTTTGTTATCTCGACGATATAATCATAGTTAGTAAATCATTTGAAGAACATGTCAGTTTGTTGAGGCGTGTTCTAGAAAAATTAATGAAGGCTAATTTAACTATTAACTTGGCTAAGTGCCAATTCTTTCGAAGCGAGTTAAAATATTTAGGTTATATTGTCGATAGTCAGGGCCTAAGGACAGATCCGGCTAAGGTGGAGGCCATACTTAATTTTCCTACCCCCACTAATAAAAAAGAAGTGAAAAGATTTATTGGAACAGCCTCGTGGTATCGTCGTTTCATACCGAATTTTAGTACTATAGCGGGTCCGTTAAATAAACTGACGGCAGGCGGTAAAAAGTCGCCTCCATTCACTTGGACCCCTGAAGCCGAACAGGCATTTGCTAAGTTGAAATTTTACCTTACTATAACTCCAGTACTGGCGTGCCCCGACTTCAATTTACCGTTCGAGGTGCACACAGACGCCAGCGACTTCGGTGTAGGCGCGATGCTGTGTCAAACAGTTGACGGGGTCGAGCACCCAATAGCATATATGAGTCGTGCTCTCAACGGAGCAGAGCGTAATTACAGCGTCACGGAGAGGGAGGCTCTCGCCGTGATAGTAGCCTTAGAACACTGGAGATGCTATCTTGATAACGGAAAAGTCTTTCCCGTATACACTGACCACGCGGCACTTAAATGGTTTCTGTCTCTTAGTAATCCTTCGGGTCGGCTCGCTCGCTGGGGCGTGCGACTATCTTCTTTTAATTTCGTTATTAAACATAGAAAAGGCAAAGACCACATAATTCCGGACGCACTGTCTCGCGCGCCCGTCGCGGAAATAACTACGGTGGATAACGGAAGCGCGGAGCCGACTGTCCGTGACTCACCGGACACGGCAGATACTTTTTACAAGAAAATTTACGAGGGTTGTCAAAACAATCCTAGTAATTTTCCTAACTATATTCTACATAATTCTAAATTATATCGTTATTCAAAAAATAATAATAAACTAACTAAAGACTTTGACTGGAAGGAAGTTGTTCCGGTTGAACAACGTAATGAAATAATTCTAGCTAACCATGCGTCACCAACATCTGCACATTTAGGTATATTTAAAACATATAAGCGGTTGACACGTACGTATTACTGGCCGGGTATGTATCGCGATGTGGTAGAATTTATATCAAAATGCGAAGTCTGTCTCGCATATAAACAACCTACACACGCGACCTTAGGTAAAATGGGTAGACCGAAAAATTGCGCAAGACCTTTTCAGACTATATCTTGTGACCTAGTCGGTCCACTACCTAATTCTCGGAAACAAAATAGTTACATCCTCGTAGTGACTTGTTGTTTCACTAAATATTGTTTATTGTGTCCGTTAAGGCAAGCTACCGCCGCCCCGATTTGTAAATTCCTAGAGGACAGCGTTTTTCTAACTCACGGCGTTCCTCAATCTATTATCATGGACAACGGTTCACAATTTATAAGTTCACAACTAAAGGAATTGTTATCTAAATACAAAGTTCCTAGGATTCATTACACCCCTAAATACACTCCACAGGTAAACACAGTGGAAAGATACAACAAAACCATAGTCACGGCGATCGCAACTTTAATTGATAATGATCATAGGTCTTGGGACGTTAATTTACCTAAAGTTCAATTTGCTATTAACAACTCAGTTAACGAAGTCACAGGTTTCACGCCTGCTTTCCTAACATTCGGTCGCGAATTAGTGACTTGCGGCTCTCATTTCGTTGATAACGACTCGGATGAACTTGTGTTTTCGCCTAGGGACAGCTATGCGGAAAACCTAGGGCATTTAGCCTCAGTATTCGATAGGGTTCAAACCGCGTTATGGCATAGTCATCAAAAGGCTTCACAACGGTATAATACGCGTCGTAAACAAGTTGAGTTTAAAGAGGGTGACATAGTATGGAAGCGTTGTTTTTTCCAAAGCGACAAAGCAGCTCATTTCTCTAAATTTGAAAAATGTCGCGTCATAGGTAAAGGTTTTTTTAGCTAATCTAAATACATTTACTACTTCAATCCATACTTTAAAAACCTACATATTTTTTAAATAACTTCTAAACGTAATATAATAATATAATAAATTTTGCTACTCATGGTAAACTACTTAAATCTAATCTGTAATTGTAATATAATAATTTGTTTTCTTTGGTAATCATAATATACTTACTACTCAAATCTATAATAACAAAAATAAAACTCGTCATATAAAATGTTCTATCATAATGCATTAACATTTATAAAACAGGGTAAATGCGGTTAATTCAATAATTTTCTAAGCGGGTATTTATCCATTCTCAATAACTCGTAGTGGCGTCAAACCGCTGTCTCGAGTTGTTTCGTATATCTTCGTTCGGGGTCCCTCGGCAGTCGTCGGATTTATTCGTGACCTTACACTCGAACGATTGGAATGTGCATCATTTGCTAATTCGTTTTGTTGATAACGCTCGCACAGGTGCATGCGCACGCAGTTCTCACGCTGTTATCACTAAGTCTATTGCGTAACTGATCATTAAAGTTAATGACCCATTAAAATTTAATGACACATTAAATATTTTAAAAATTTTTTTTTTTTCTCTCCCTTGTCATCCTAATGACATATTAAATTATTACTATAAAATTCTCTCTAGAACTACATTATAAAGGTGTAATCACACTTAATAATTAAAACTATAAAGTCATACAACATTTTTGTTCTTTCTCTTTGGATTATATAGATGTGAACTTCTGATCACAACCTAAACGTGACAAAGTTCGTATCTTTTGGGAGTTCTGTCAGTTTATTGCCTAAAGCCTATTTAATCGTGAGGAAAAAGTTATGTCAATGCCTACTCATTGACAAACTATTTAATCTTGATAAGCTATTGTCAAGGTTCGGGCTAGCCCGGATAAAGGTACATGTTAGTTCTGTTGCTGTTCGGACGCTAAACATCCGGACATGTCAACTTAGGGAGCTAGCATTTTAGGAATTGTAATGGCGAACTTTCGGTAAAAATTTAGTCTAATCTTGCGAATGTACGTATTAGATAGCTAAGTCTAATAGGTCAGTTAAAAAAAAAAATGCTAAGGATTTTTTTTTCCCTAAGAGGGGGGGTACTGTTACGTTGTGAACTAGATTCACACGTAATATATCAATTATATTAAATAATATTAGAACATTGAAAACAATAGAAATTAACAATAGCACCATAACGAATTTCGGGAGTCCCTACATAGGATTCTCGACCGTATTCCTCGAGGCATTAAGATCACTTGGGCTAATCAATACTTCGGCTCGCCGGTGGAGCAGCTGTTGTCCATATTAGGCGTTGTGCGGAGGGGGCGTTACAATATTCGATTATTCAGTATTGATTGGCTCTCGCAGTCAACGGCCGTATGCCGGCGGTTAGAATATTCTAGACGGAAGCGAGTTGATAAATTCACGGTGCGCCGTCAACGCGACACATATTCTGTTTGCTATAGTGACGAGAGTATTGTTTAACTAGTGATTACCGTTACTTTGTTCGCGTGTGTAAGTTCTTTGTCCACTTGGTGAGTTCTGCACTGACTAATTTCTAATAGGATTCTCTTTTGGCTTTAATCTGTCTTTGTGTAATTTTTATCCTACTAGTGTATTTAATAATCCAAATTAAATTCATGTATTGCTTATTTTGTGAGATCGCGTATGTCCCTCAGACGTGCGTGATCGAGCTTACCTTCATTGTAATTCTGTGTGGCCGCCTAAGACAATTATAGACTGGACCTTAGCTCGTCCAGCCAGCGAGAAGATTGTCGGCGACGGCCCACAGGATTCCTGGAAGGCGGAATCTGACACCGTCCAATCTCAAATTCCAGGACACCTACGCCAGGGCTAATCTAAACCCCTGTTCCACACTAATACGCTACGGGAGAGTCTACCCCTTCCCGAGCGCTACATCCCGACACCGAGGTCTACTCTACGGGCGACTACGGGAACCTAGCCGAGCAGCGCTTCCCTACGCTGCGCTGCCGACCCCAAGACGCCGCTACCGCGTCGAGCATCTGCGCCGCTGAGCCAGATCCTCCAGGAGGACCTACCCCATCTATATTACATTCCCGCCGTCCGTGCGCCGAAGAAGACTCGAAGCTAAGTGTCGTAAAGAGATTGCAAGTAAATTCTCATAGCTCACACCCTGAGAAACTTAATAAATATATTGTTTCGTGTCTTGTGCTTTCTATTATCTCTCCTTACTCTCTACCCTATCTTGCTTACGTCGACCGGCCTCCCCGGCGACGTAACATAAGCTCTACAGAAAAATATGCCTTTATCGTAATTATATTTTTTCGTATTATTGTTTGGAAAAAATAAACTTGAAAACAGTTGCGGTCCAATAAAGCCGGGAAGCCGGGCTTGCTTGAGTAAGCTTCTATTATTAGTCCCTCCTCATAAAATGGCAACCCCTTGAAAAGTCACCCTGTATATAGATAAACATCCAATACCCGAGGTCAATCAGAAAAAGTTCGTTTTTCATCATGACCCGACCGGGATTCGAACCCGGGACCTCCTGGGTCGTCAAGTAAGGAAATGTGAAAGTGTGTTTGTTGTTTGTCCATAATTCACGTCGAAAATAATGAACGTATTGACATTTTTTTTTTGGGATAGTTTAAGGTCTGAATAATGACATAGGACTGTCAGATGACTATAACGACTAACCATATCCCTCTTCCTGGCAATTTGCAGCATTCTGTCGAAGTCGATCTCCTTGGCCATCTCGAGCTGCTCCCAGGCCTTCTGGTCTTCGGGGGACATGTCGCAGACGCGCTCACGGGGCTGAGGGACATTTTTTGTCATGAAAACATTACAACAATATTTTGTTATAAGTAAAGATGAGTTGTACAAAAACATTTAATAGTTAATGACACAAGTAGCAAATGTTTATGAGTTCAATGTGAGTCAATGTCAAACTAAATAATTTGAGATTGAAAATAAATGCAGAATTAAGATTAAAATGCGTTTCTGCAATTATTGTCATAAGTCTATATACATTGTTCAAGTCCGAGGCATAAATATCTTGTCACTTTTGTATAATTTTAATTACTGAAGAATTGAGTGAACATGACAACAATAGTTCTAATGACAAAGTATCAAAATGACAACATATTTATGTCGCTGATTAGTACGTAAACAATTTCTAAAAATATTAGAGAGAGAGAGAGAGAGATGCATATAATTTTTTTTAAGTCAGTTTTCGAAAAAACAAAATTATTTTTAATCCACATGCCAGTTCCTTATAAGAATTAAATTCTGGATAGTGTTAACGAAATGACACATCGCTTTCGGCAACGGAAGGTCACCAGCAACTGTGACCTGATGATGCACTCACCAGCTGCACCTTCTTGTAGATGGAGGGGCTCCGCGGCGCCTCCACGTCTGCATTCACGTCTTGCAGCAACGACGAGCGCTTGAAGATTGCTTCGAAAGCCGCTCTTATCCTGCACACGCAGAATATTTTATTTTCTATTTATTTCAACCAATAACATTATGTTTACAGGTGACCCCAATACAATAAAGGCCCAGTTATACGACGCCAGTTTATTGCCGGTTACATACAATAATGTTATAGCAGGGGGGTCCCACTCCGCAGTTTAGGTACGATTGGCCTTCGGACCCGCCCGGCGGGTTAATATCAAGACCACCACTCAGCTCTCGCTCGTGCCGCTAGCTAGACGCATCGCGCGGACTTATTGAATTAAGTGATACACATGTTATTTTTATCTATTATTTATTAAATAAGTAGGTACAATTTATATCGGCGAGTGAGAACCTTATGCTCTTGCATCCAAACCGATTTCAATTTAGCGCTATCCAAGGGAATATCTAAATAAGATATTTAGTTATCTTCTTATATTAAAGAAATAGGCACATACCTAACTAGTAATTTAATATTCAGATTAAATTCTTCTTTAAAAGAAGACAACCCTAACGTCGTCAGAAGAGGTAAGAAATACGCGATAGAAAGAGAGGCAACTTCTAGGTGAATATAACTGTAGGTTGTATACGCTGTGCGAGCTGAATTGCACCTTATTGTATCGTCGTATATTACAATTCTTGAATTTTCTCCCACTAGATTGCATGCAATTATTGCTCTAGGATGTACAAAAAACTGGCGTTGTCTAAATGGAGCCTTAATGTCGATACATGTTTTTTTAAATGGATATTTGTAGATAGATCGTTGCTCTGTGAAAGAGTGGTACTTTCCCGGTCAAGCTTCCATAAATGTTCTATACTAACAACAATTTTATTTTATTTCGCTCTTTCCTCCATATTGACACAAAGTTTATTTGATTAAAGTGACCTTATCTAAAAAGAAAATTGTTTTTTTAACGCCATTGTGAGGGATCGGAACCCTTACACTCGGCTCCTGGACAAAAATGTACCTAAATCTTATAATGTACCATTCTAATGAAGAGAAGGCTGATTATGAGTTTACCTAGTCTCAGCTCCAGTGACGGTAGTGTAGACCGAGGGTTGCGGCGAGACTGGCGCGTTGGGGCTGGCGGGCGAACCCAGGCCGCGAGTAAGGGTGAACGAGTTCGTCTTCTTGAGGATGGATTTTGGCCTGAATAGCTGTCCTGGGGCTGTTGGAAATAAATAAAATAGGCTAAAGTAGCCGTTGGATATGCCTAGTGGTCGAACACTTCATTTTCTTTCGGATTTTAAAAGAAATGTGAAATTTTGTAATTATATTATTCGAGGTTGTATTCCCTCTGCCCGAGAAATTCAAATTTTCTTACGTTTTTAACAAATTGCAGCTCAATCATTCATAATAATGCGATTTCCAACTATAAACACAATATATCTACTGAATAACCATAATTTAAATTATAAATAGTACCTATGTAGCGCTTCTTATTGTATTTGTGACAAACGCATTTTTTTTTAAATGTTAAACGGCAGACAAACAGGCAAGCGGGCCACCTGATGGAAAGTGGTCACCACCGCCTATGGACATCAGCAACACCAGAGGCACTACCAATGCGTTGCCCACCTCTGACGAGACCTCTAATGTACCTCTTAAACAGTCCCATGTCATAGTCCGAAGGAAACACAGAGGCTGGGAGCTCATTCCACAATCGTATAGTGCGAGCGAGAAACGTTCTTTCGAACCTTCGCGTGGACACCAAGAGAGGGTCAACGTAGTGGGGATGAGCACCCAGCCCACGGCGGGTGGTGCGGTTGCGGAATTGGGCCGTTGGCACCAGATCGAAAAGTTCCTCGGAACATTCCCCATTGTAAAGCCGGTAGAACACGCACAGGGAGCCAAAATCCCTTCGATCAGCCAGTGGTTCTAACTTGCTGGACAGTATGGGATTATCGACAAGTCTACCGGCACGCCTTTGAATGGAGTCAAGAGGATTGAGCAAGTCAGCAGTTTCACCGGCCCAAAGATGCGAACAGTACTCCATATGAGGCCGCACTTGTGCCTTGTACAGCAAAAGCCGCTGTTCTGGGGTGAAGTACCGTTTGGACCGGTTAAGTATACCGAGCTTTTTCGAGGCAAGTTTGGCCTTGCCTTCCAGGTGACTCCGAAACCGCACGCTGTCCGAAATGTCGACACCGAGGATCCCAATACTGTTTAAGATGGAGAGGGGTGTTCCTTGGAACTGCGGAGCTATGACGTACGTTTTTAAACGTACGTTTAAAATAAACTAAGTATACGTAGCTTACTCACGTGGAATGAGCCCTTGCTGGTCCTGCGTCGTCAGCGACGAGCCGCGCACGAGCCCGCCGGGCGCGGCGAGCATGTCCGGCGCGGGAGTCACCTGCTCGCGAACGAGAAATATAAATAAATATATACGGACAAATCACACAGATTGAGCCCCAAAGTATAATACTAACCTCAAACCGCGACGGCCTCCTCCCCCTCCGCCGCGCCTCCTCCCCCCTGCGCCTCATCTCGGCCTCCCTGTGCCACAGTGCTGCCACCTGCAGCCGCCTCTCCCTGCCCACTTGCTGCTCTATGACCCTCACTAACTCCCACCGGTGGATGGAGCCTAGCAGGACCATGGATGCTGGACTATCCACCAGTGGGAAGCTCTTGATTGTCTGTGGAAAAAAGAAAATGGTTTATATACCTACTAGCCTGTAGATCGGCAATGGTTTGATTAAGAGAGACCAAAAACAAAATACACTAAAGTAGCGGCACGCTATGATGGCCGTTTTGACATATTACAATAGTGATGTGAAATGTCAATTTATTGTCGAAAAATATATTATCAAATCTTTAAGTTTTTAATAACTTTTAAACTTTCGCGTTGCATTATTATAAATTAATAATATTGAGGTTGCACCGGCCGTGGTCACAGGTGGCACCTGTGACCACGGCCGGTGCAACCTGGTCGAAACGTCAGGCAATATCAAGGTATGATCGCGTTAATTCCCGGTATATTATTAATTTACTATAAGTTTTGTTGCAACTAGTATGTATCTGATTAAAAAGGTCTAATAAAACAAAAATATAAATGTTTACTTAATATATTTGAACGAACTGAATATTGGAATGAAAATAAATACATGCACACTTTGAATTTCGAAAAACAAATGCCGAGTTGTGTGGTAAATAAGTACAAAAATAATTATAATCTTATAAAAATAAAAGATAAATGTTCGCGGGACTCTAATACATATATAAATTATAAATAGTTTAGAATTCAATGTAATAAATAAATGTTGTGTCCTAAAATCATACATTCGATAAATTGTATGACACTGAACGTCACTATTGACAATAAAGAACAGCAATTTTCTCCTTCAAATGTAATTATTAATTAATACGAAACTTCATCAGTGGACAAACGTCAAAACGGCCATCATAGCGTGCCGCTACTATAGTGTGTGTGTAACAAAGATTTATTATATACTAGCGAAAGATTGGCAATGCAAAAGAGATAGATCATAGCATACACGTTGGTTAGAGCGAGATAGATAGGCAAGACCATTTTCCTATTCATGCTATCGAATCGTATCGGCCTGACGTCAGTCGTGTTAAAAACAAATCCTACTTATTTTTACAAAATTTATGGGTTCTAAGTGTAGTTTTGGTGTTATTTAGACGTGAATACATAAATTTTGTAAAAATAAGTGGGATTTGTTTTTTCCACGACTGACGTCAGACCGATACAGGCCGATAGCGTGTATAGGAAGAATGGTCTCGCCTATCTATCTCGCTCTAACAAACGCGTATGCTATGATCTATCTCTTGCATTGCCAATCTAACGCTAGTTTATAATAAATCTATGGTTTGAATCATTGAAAACAAAAAAAAAGGAGAAGTGGCATGTACAGTCAGCGGCAGAAATAGCACCTTAACGCCATGTCATTATAAAATTTTTAGTCTTCATTTTTAAATAAAATTATTTATATATTTTAATAATATTTAAATAAGTTTCATGCATGCTATTACTAGCTTTAAAATATATATTATTTCCAAACTTTCGTACCCTACAGCAATTTTTTCGCATTAAAAAGTAGCCTATGTCCTTTCTAGACTATTTCTGTACCACATTGCATTATTAAATGATATTTCTGATCATCAGACAGTACCTTATTCTCCTTGAGCAGATCCTTCAACTGCTGGAATGTCATCCTATTCCAGATGTATTTCACGTCACGAACCATGAAGTCCTCCACGCAAATGTCATACATACCTGTCCAGAAAAGAAACAATATAAATAAATATTTTTGGACGGATCAACGCCATCTAGTCCACAACTAAGCAAAGCTTTCAGATAGATAAAACATACTTTATTTGCATTACACAAGTTCAAATACAATAGACGGAAAACATATTGGTTTATGTATATGCTACAAGGCGACCGTATTGCTAAAATCTTCACAAAGCAACCTTTTCCCTCCTTTTCCACTTTCATAAACTAATGCTTCGTAACCAGTTACGAAAGAATATTTTTTTTTCACTGTGGGTAGGTACTATTTGTATAAATTGATAAATATATTGCTGATAAATATAAACACATACAAGGTCGAAATATATGGCCTTAACAGACAATTGACTAAACATCTGAACAAATAATCGCAGTAAATAGGCTGCCACTAATTAGGTGTACCCTCCACACGACGAGGTGGCCGAGAGGTTAAGGCGTTGGACTGCTAATCCAATGTGCTCTGCACGCGTGGGTTCGAATCCCATCCTCGTCGGTAACGTTTTATCATTATTTATTTATGTACCTAATTTAGTTTAACAATAAAATTCTTCGTCGATATTTTTTTTTATTGATACAAGTTCACCTTTAAGTTTTTTTTGAAGATAAAACTTCTTTAGCGGCGCTTGCCACTTTTTTTAGATGTGTAAAATATGTTAAACTCACGTCAGATCCGTAGCCTGATCGAAAAAGCGTAAGATTCCCTAACCATTCCAAAATATTCAAAAATGCACAACTTTGATGTTTAAGTTTTCACTTCTGCCGGCACTCCCGGAGTGCAACCCGTCCTTTTTTAGGGTGGATACAGACAGTTGTTACGTAACATGTAACAATGAAAGAATTTCCAGTACACATAAAGCTCTATTCGTGCGCACAAGGCGTCCACACTATGGGATTTTTTTTATATTGCATTTCACCTTACAGCAGTCTGTACGCAGCAATATAATTTGAGTGATTCCAGACAGTATATTTATATGTTAGATAAAATTTTGAAAACTCATTTAAAAACTTATCAAGTTAACTGACCTCTAAGATTGAATGAAAGTACTCACGGCTCGCTGACGATAATAAATCAGGTAGGTACGGCAGTTTCTTGATAAGTATTATGCTGTCGAAGCAGGAGGGTCCAAGCAGTGCGGCCACGGCATTCGATGCCAATACTGCAGCCATGATTGGCAGCAGATGGGTAATCTGGTACATACGAAACAAAAAAATTAAACTCAGAGGTAGGGCACAGCGGATAATCCGCTCAAATCGATGCAGCCCGTCTGGGCAAGGACCTCCACCTTATAGAAGATCGTAGCCAAATAGCATTGGTCTCGGCCATGTTGTCCTATGGTGAGTAAGGTCTCCAGAGCTCCACTTGGGGGGTTGGGAGGGTTGGCAACGCGCGAGTGATACCCCCGGTATTGCAAGCGTCTATAGACTACGGTGATGCTTACCATCAGGCGAGCCGTATGCTTGTTTGCCACCTTTGTGGTATAAAAAAAAGTGTTCTTATTTTAATTTTTGAAATCAGCCAGTAATTTTTGTGTTTATTCAAAACAAATATCGAAATCTTAATCTTTTATAATATTAGTATAGATTTAATTGGACCATACCTGCCCCGTCATCTCGCTGACGATGACGATGGTGGACACCGTATGAGTTACGGCCCCCGTGAAGGCCGCCGCGCCCACTGTCGCGTAGCCGCCTGCCAGGCATTTCATGTAATTTAAGCAAGTATTTATACAGTGATTCATTGCAAAAACACGGTGTCTATTATATAACATTAAAATAAGAACAAGCATACTTAGTCAAAACATGACATACAATGAATGTTTGGACTCTAAACATAAAATATCACAGCTTATTTGAACATTGTATTATAACATAATTAATATAGACTGTTCACTCAGAGAAGCTGCGTGTCAACCGTTTTTTTTTATTTTTTTTTATTTTTATAAATAAATAATGTATAAGGACAATTCATACAAATTGAGCTAGCGCCAAAGTAAGTTCGAAACTTGTGTTATGGGATACTAACTCAACGATATTATATTTTATAACAAATACATATTATAGATAAACATCCAAGATCCGAGGCCAATCAGAAAAAGTTCGTTTTTCATCATGACCCGACCGGGGATCGAACCCGGGACCTCCTGGGTGGCGGTCCGGCGTGGTAACCATTACGCCACGGAGGTATTGAGCAACACTATAGGATGTTTTATTACTGTTTAACATTTAACATCATTGTTTCGCTCGGAATTTTGTTGAATATAGTGACATGCATAGCTATACAATTATTTTTATATAGGGTTGATCTCGGTACACGAAACTAACCTGTTTTACCTAACTGCTGCGCTTGCGTCTCCGTCCGTTGCTACACAAGTAAAGATAAGAGAAGAAGAGAACAGAAAGTACTACGCGGTTTCAGAGGAGTTTCCTCCCGCGAACGCTGAGGCTGTGGAATGAGATCCCGCCGAGGTCTTTCCTTTAGACTATAATATGGGGTTCTTCAAAAGAGGCATTATAAGATTTTTACAGGGTCGGCAACGCGCGAGAGATGCTCCCGGTGTTGCAAGCGTCCAAAGGCTGCGGTGACCGCTCACCATCAGGCAGAACGTAAGCTTGTTTGCCACCTTTGTAGTATAAAAAAAAAAGGGTACGAACCCGGCAGTATCTTCTGTATGTGCCCGCCGTAGGCGACGCCCAGCGGGCAGAAGTAGTGCATGACTTCGCCCGTGAAGCGGCCTACTGCGGCGCCCATCTTCAGCGCCGGGACGAAGATGCCTGCTGGTACTGGCAGCGTGCACGAGACCAGGCTCAGGAAGAACTGTAAACGTTAAAAACGTTTATTCAATGAGTAGGTCTTGACAGGCACTTTTTCCAGTCAGAATACACACCTAAAATAATAAATGATGTGTTATTTGCAGTGAACGAAAAAAACATAGAAGCATTCCTAGCGCCCGAAAATGACCCAACGCGGATTGCGCCGCGGTAGGCGGGGCTTATAAATTGTGCCGCGAAGTAGTTTAGTTCGGCTGTGACGGCACATGTCGTTGTTCACATTTTTGACAAGTTTTAAAAGTGTAAATTATGCCTTCTTGTGCGGTGAAATGGTGCATCAATCGATCTGATCTACATAATAAAAATCCTGGAATTAGTTATCACCTGTAAGTACCCTGTAAACCACTACATTATTTTTATATTAATTAAAAACATGGATCAATTTTTTTCTATGGGGATGGTGTTATGCCTGATGGACTAAGTAAATTAATATTGTTTACAGTTTGAAGTAAAATATGTTGGTGTTTTCTTTTTTGCTACATTAAAACACTCAGCTCCTTTGATAGATTTCCACAAGAACCGAGTCCGAGAGAACAATGGACGAGAGCAGTTCGCTTGGAAAGACAGGAAAACCAATGGTCCCCAAGCAAAAGCTCAAGAATTTGCTCAGTCCATTTTCAAAAGACGATTTTTATAGGACGCAAAAAGGATACCAGAAGCTCAAATCGAAATCTGTTCCAATTTGTACGGTGCGTATAATCGTTTTATATTTAAAATATGCGAAGTATTTGGTATAGCTTAATATAATTTATTTTACATATTTAGTTTTCATATGTTGGTATTTTTTAATTTCAGTTGGTATTGTGTAGTTCCACATTAAAAAATTTAAATCCCAAGGAGAGACAACACAACAATGTGCTTACTACAACTCCGATAGAAAAACTGCATGCAAACAAAGAAAATGTTACTGAGAAACCTAATCCTCGTTTGGTAAGTTGTTAAAATAAAATAAAAAATGACTGAAATATGAATCAGAATCATTCTACGATGGCGTTTTAAAATTCCTATTTTTATCTTTTAGGTCTCTTGTCCAAGCTGTGGGTGTAAGTTTAATTTGATTGCTGATTCTGCTGCAAAAAATCCGCCTGGGATACAAAAATTGGCTATTAAAAACTTTATTGTATTAAATTATTTATTATACCACTAATGTAGAAAAATCATAACCGCCCGTTTTTTGCAAAGGAGTGATAAATAAACGTGAACTTTTTGTTATCATGCATACACATCATACGCAAAAGAAATAAAGTACATAATAAAAATAATTCAAATCTTTCATTGCTACCTTTTTACATTACTCGTCCACTTTGACAAATTTTACCGCCCCTTAAAAATGTCACATACGTTCATTTCCAGCGCCAATGATGTCATTGTTACTATGCGTTGCTTAGCCAATTAGCGACGAGCGTTGACAACCTACCCAATCATTACTTAGTGATGTTAATAGAAAACAAACTAACTGTTCAAAGAAAACAAACGTCGTGGGGCCGTCTATCAAAGAGATTTTGTTTGAAGTTACTCTTCTATGTTTTTTTCGTTCACTGGTTATTTGATAATTAACACAAATCTGCCGTCTCAACTGTTGAAAGAGCTTTACATAGACCTATTTAAATAAAAATACTTGACTTTGGCTTCGAACTGTGATATAAAATAAAATAAAAATGAAAAGGCGTATTCCGACTGGAAGCCTTCACAGGAACTTTTTCAAGTCAAAGTTGAACTTTTATACATGTTATGTAGCTAGTTGCAAATAAGCGACACTTTTACAGCCAGTTGCAGAAACGCATTTAATTTTAATTTCCAATTAAGTCTCAAGCTGTCTCATTTTTATTTCTTCTTTAGTTTGACAGTGATAGACATAATATAATGTGCCATTAAATTTAAAGTGTTGTGCACCTCATCATTAAATAGATAAAAAAATTCTTTGAATAACTTAATTGAAAGGTACTCGAAGAATTTAATTGTTAAACTAATTACATTAATAAATAATGGTAAAACGTTACCGACGAGAATGGGATTCGAACCCACGCGTGCAGAGCACATTGGATTAGCAGTCCAACGTCTTAACCTCTCGGCCACCTCGTCGTGTGGAGGGTACACCCAATCATTAGCAACCAATCAAATTTACTATTTGTTCAGCTGTTTAGTCTTATTTGACTGTTAGTTAGTTTGACAGAATGACCTTGTCGAAATATATGAAAACGTCAACGAAACTACTAAACCCTGTTTTTCTTAACTTGACCAATGTAGTTAACAATCACGTCTTTTTAACGAAAATAGGCAATGAAAATTATCATTCACACCCAAATAATAATAATATAGTTAGAAATGGCATTTAACACAACACTCTTATTATTCTGGCGATTTGTCGATTTTACACATGGATAATTGAATAAAAAGACACGCTAAGATTGTTTACTATATTGGTCAAGTTAAGAAAAACAGGGTTTTTTAAAATTGACATATTTTCCTGTTTTATTTGACACAGATGCTCCTTCACCGCGAGCATTCGCGTGTAATGTAACATTTTAGATTCCACTTTGAGCATTACATTACAATACTACCTCCCTCACTGACGAACATTCGCCACCCTCACTGCTGTAATGCTCGAATCTGAGCGTTAAGGCGTGTACGCACGACCGAACACGAACATGGTGAATATCGAACACGAACACGGAACATGGTGGTTCGCACGTGTGGACGTAAGTTAGCAAAGCGAACATGAACACCTACAAACATAGTTCTACTTGTGTTCGCGCGCAACCACTCATGACCGAACAAGAACATAGTATCGAACAAAAGAGGCTACCAAGCCTTACTCTCTTGGTTCGATGTTCGTGTTAACAATGTTCTTGTTCGGTCGTGCTGAGAACATCGTCCACACAGAACAACTAAATTGGATCGACACGAACACTTTTGACGAACAAATTGTTTGATGTTCGTTAGTGGTACGCACGTGCGAACAAAGTGTTCGTGTTCGATGTTCAACATGTTCGTGTTCGGTCGTGCGTACACGCTTTTACATTACAAGTGAATGCTCCCGGTGAAGGAACACCTTAAGACAAATAAATCTTAAATATAAATTCAAATCTATTGGTATTTTTTAGACAAAGTGTTTCTATCGAAAAGAGTATGTTTAATAATGATATTATGTTAGATCCTGCGCTATTTAAAACATTTCGCGTATATGTTGTACCTAATTTTATATATTAATTATTGTAGATATAAGTTACGTATTTTAATGACAAAAAAAGTCCTAACGTAACTAATTTCTTTTGCCAGTAGTCATTTTGCTTTTTTTTTTACGAAATAGTGGTAGCTTGTAGGTTTACACAATTTTCAGGGAAGGCGAAAAGTGTCTTTTATACAGCAAAACATTACCGACGAGGATGGGATTCGAACCCACGCGTGCAGAGCACATTGGATTAGCAGTCCAACGCCTTAACCTCTCGGCCACCTCGTCATATGTACTTCATGACGAAATTACAAAATACTTTATGATAATAAAATAATAAAAATGTTTGTACAGATGGCTAATTAATCTTGATTTATTAAAATCTATCGGAACAAGCCCATTCCCACTGCTATGTCTCCTCTACAGCCAAGATCAACAACGGCGACCTCAGATAGACAATAAGCAATGATGCTTATTGACGTCCCGGGGAAGAAAACTACAGCTGTCTTGGAACTCACAACGAATTTGATGCGATAGAAATTTCACGGAATCGCTGAGAGAAGGGAAGTCTTTTCAATACAGGAAGTGGCGACTACATGAGAAACAGCAATTTGAAACAAAAGACATTATTAAACACTAGCTGTTGCCTTTATCGAGATAATTCTTTCACATTTTTTTTTTATACCACAAAGTTGGCAAACAAGCATACGGCCCGCCTGATGCTAAGCATCACCGTAGCCTATAGACGCTTGCAATATCGGGGGTATCACTCAAGTGTTGCCAACCCTCCCAACCCTCCAAGTGGAGCTCTGGAGACCTTACTCACCGTAGGAACACAACATGGCCGAGACCAATGCTATTTGGCTACGATCTTCTATAAGGTGGAGGTGCTTCCCCAGAAGGGCTGCTCCGATTTGTGCGGATTATCCGCTGTGCCCTACCTCTCTAAAAAATCTGTTTATAGGTTCAGAGATTAGTACCTACAATCACACACTTACCGTCGACCAGAAGAATATAACGAGGCAACCAAATATGTTCACGTCAGGCGTCTGCCAGTGTGAGACCATCGACGCCTGTTCAGGAGACAGCTCATCACCCCATGTGAAGTTGGCGAACATGGACAGCATCTGGAGATCATCAACCATTATCCTTAAGACAGTTCTTTCACGACGCAACTCACAAGCGACTCGAGTATCATACTAGTCGCGTATCATATTGACGTGCAAAAGTATTTTCTGTAAAACTTGCAAAATAAATGTATTTTTTTTATTAGTTGCTAGAGTACCTTTCGTACAAAATTTGCCCATCTCCGCACACGACGCAACAGTCGCGCGCGACTCGAGTTGCATACGAATGACATTATAGAAAAAGAGAACGCTCTCGCGGCTTCGTGGAAATCGAATTGAAACAACTCAAATCTAAAGACTACAAATCGTATCGTATATACTATTCGCCAACACGGCTGGCTCGCGCAGACGTAAAACGAAGTTTGAAGCTCAAACTTATTACGCAGTGCATAACGACAATCTATTAAAAGCTTTTATTTAACTTGACCTGTATGTATGTATGTCTGTATGTATTGTTAGCGGAATAAAATCGATAACATGCACCGCACTATCGACTTATTAATTATAGTCGCGTCCCTAGATCGAACTGTCTCTGTCAATGGTAATATGGTCGACTCGCGCGCAAAGTTGTTGTGAAAGTATTCATAATGTTTTAATTTGATTTAATAAATAGTTTATTATGTGAATTGTGTCTATTAGATTTCAGAAGGGGATGTTTCTTATCGCTCACAAAGTAGTTAATGTGAAAAGTTTGTGTATAAACCGACCGACAAACATTGTCCTAGAACTACGTTTTGTTAAAAGTGTTTTTCCATTGCAAATAATAAAAAAAAAGGATGTTTTGAGTTATCATATTATATTAAAACAACTATCTTTTGAATAATCTATAAGTTTAAAAAAAAAACATTTTGTTTGAATTGTGTGGAATTTTGTGCACGGAGATAAATCACGTCTCGACAGGTTTGCGAAAAAGAATCAAAACCGGCATGTTTTGATGAGCATGGTTTTTTAGCTTCTCGTGAGCTTTGTGAAGGTTGCATGAATTGGTTGCTGAGCCCCAAGCTCGAGGAATGTGCTAACCATCCTTGCTAACAACTTTTGAGTGTGTTCCAGTTATTTGGTGAGCTGTATAATTTCCTTACTAACAAATTTTTATTGTGATTAAATTGGAGTTCCCTATTGACATTTAAAATAATAATTCTAATAGACTTTTAGAAGTGGAAAAACTTTTACCTATAGAAAACTTTTATAAAACTTATAAACACAAGATTTTTTTGAATCATTTATTTTCTGATTGATGAATGATAATTTTATTTTACTGTGGAAATATAATTTTAATTCTTTAGTGTACATAAAGTACAGGTGTATGCAAAAGTACTTGCTTCAGAAGAAACTGAACAACTTTCTAATTTGACTAATTAATACTAATTATTACTTATTTGACTGTGGAAATATTATTTTAATTTTAGCTTGGTGGTGAACTATTCTCATTATTTTATTTTATCAGTTGTGTTGAGGTTACATTGAGTGAACTGTTGCATAACAAAAAAAAAATAATAGTAATAACAAAAACAAACAATATATTAAAGTTTTAATTGCTTTCTTTTTGGTGCTTGTTTACAATGGGTCGCTCAAAGCATAGGAAACGTTCACGGAGTAGTTCAAGCTCATCTATATCATCATCTGACCGAGAAAGAAAAAAATATAAGAAAGACTTAAAACATAGAGATAGGCGCATAGAGGCTTTAGAAGGGTTAATCAAAACGCTAAGGATGACTAAGAATTACCATGAGACACCAAGTACCCCAGTTGATGTAGAATCAGAAGTAGTACCATCTGCCATTCGTATCAGAGACTCGGAAAGACCATTAATCCGATATGTGGGACGGAGTGACTTCTTACAAGAGTTCAATCCACAGACGACTTCCATCCCTGTGGAGCATTGGATCAGAAACCTTGAAAGTACAGCCAAGATGCATGGTTGGGACGAGCGTACCCTCATATGTAACTGTACTTCCAAGCTGGCTGGATATGCCAAGGGATGGTACGAGCAGCAGGCTTCCTATGAAATCACATGGAGTGAATGGAAAGAAAAACTTATAAAAGCCTTTCCATTCACCAAAAATAAGTTATCTCAAATAAGAGATTTAGTTAACCGCATCAGAAAGCCTAGTGAAGACCCAATAGAGTTTTATTATAATAAACTGGGAATAGGAATGTCGTGTCAGTTGAGCGATGAAGTCATCACTGAAGCTGTCATTGGAACATTGGGCAACAAATTGTTAGAGATTGGTGCAAAGTCAGCGGGATGCCAGGACACCACTTCTCTTTTGAGATACTTGGCCAGTATTGGTACAGGTAATAGTATGGAACATGACACACCAGGCACTTCTTCAAATATTGATCGCAGTCAGAATAGGGTGACAAAGTGTTTTTCTTGTGGAAGACCAGGTCACAAAGCAAATAGATGTCGCAGAAATAAGGAAGGATTTAGTAAAATGCACAAAAATAAAGAAAATAAGAAATGCTCTTTTTGTGACAGAGCTGGTCACATTGAAACAGAATGCTACAAGAAGAAAAATCTAAACAAACATTGTTCTTTCTGTGATATTGATGGGCACACCATCGATGAATGCAGGAAAAGGTCCAAGACTGGTCCGCAGAATCGTGTTGTAAGAAAAGTTCAAGCAATGAGTTGTGAGCCCTCGGACAGAAAGTATTACAAGACAGTGTTTGTTAATGGAATTCCTGCAAAGGCTTTTCTTGATTTCGGTAGTTCCTGTAATGCCATGAGACACAGTTTTTGTAAAGCACATAACTTGGAGATGTTACCTTGCGACGACATTGTCATAAAAGGATACGGAGATGCCTTGATAACACCACTTGGAGTTACCTCGGCTTCTCTGATGGTTGATGGTGTAGAAAAAGTAAATCAATTTTACATTGTGCCAGATACCATCCAAGAAGTAGATGTCCTAGTTGGACAGACCTTTACTGAATCTGCAAATGTAGTTGTGGTAAAGACACCTACTGAGTTGAACATTTATGAGAATGAGATGGCAATTCAAGTAGCCGAATTATGTGAAACGTTTGATAAGATATGTTTGTATCCGCAGTCTGATACAACACTGATTCCTGGGGTAAATAAAGTCCTAGTTAGGTTAGATCCTGTTGTCGATGGTATCATGAACGTTAAGCTGAGTGAGCAAAGGAAGCCACTATGTGAAAAGGATGTTGTAGGTGACAATGTTGAATCACATGATGGTCATGCTTTTATAAAATTGATCAACAGGACTAATGACATTCTAAAACTAAGAGAGTCAGATTGTATCGCAAGGGCAAAAGTACAGGATGTATGTCCAGATAAGTTTAGGGTAGGTGAGCACATAAATGAAAATCAAAATGCTCTTTTGGATGAACTATTGGCAAGATATGATCACTGTTTCTCTGGAAATGGCATGGAGTTGGGCAACTGTAGTATAGAAATGACAATAAAATTAACTGAGGATAAAATAATTAATTACAAACCATACCGAATGTCATTCCATGAGAGGGAAATTGTAAGGAACACTATAGCTGAACTGCTCAAGGCTGAGATTATTGAGACATCCCGATCTCCTTTTGCGAGTCCAGTCATTCTCGTAAGAAAGAAGGATGGAGGATATCGTTTGTGCGTAGATTACAGAGCACTAAATAAGATAACGGAAAAGGAACGATACCCTCTACCAGTCATACAAGACTTACTGGACAGACTAGTGGGGCAATCAGTATTCTGCTGCTTAGATTTAGCCAATGGTTACCACCAGATTAGATTAGCAGAAGGCTCGAGGTCACTAACAGGATTTGTTACGCCGGATGGCCATTATCAATATAAGATGATGAGTTTTGGGTTGTGCAATGCGCCGGCTGTATTCCAACGAGCCATGAATGAAATATTTGAGCCAGTGATCCATAAATGCGCTGAAGTGTACATCGATGACGTTATTGTGTGGGGTAAGGATACAGAAGAATGTTTGGCTAACTTGGAGAAAGTATTATCTTTGATCGAATGTGCAGGTGTCAAACTCAAAAGAAATAAATGTTCATTCTTGACAAAAAATGTCGAATATTTAGGACATGAGATATCTGGTGGCGAGATAAGGCCTTCCAGGCATAAAATAACGGCTGTTTCGAATTTTAAAACACCTTCCAACGTCCATGAGCTTAGACAATTTCTTGGTCTAGCCAGCTACTTCCGCAAATTCATCAAGAATTTTGCGAGCATCGCACGACAACTTACCTTGCTTACGAAGAAATCTATTGAGTGGCATTGGGGAACTGAGCAGGATCAAGCTGTGCTTATGTTGAAAGAGATACTTACCTCGGACCCTGTATTAGCCATTTATCATCCGGAGAGAGAAACTCAAGTACACACCGATGCCTCGAAGATAGGACTTGGTGGTATACTCCTTCAACGACAACCCAATGGGGAGATTAAAGTTGTTGCTTACGCTAGTCGTCAGACTTCGGCTACAGAAGAAAAGTACCACAGCTTCGAGCTGGAGGCTCTCGCTGTAGTTTTCGCTATACAGCGTTTTAAGGTATATCTTTCAGGATTAAAATTCCGAGTTGTGACTGATTGTTCCGCCTTACGGATGGCCTGGTTAAAGAGAGATCTGTCACCGCGTATTGCTCGCTGGTGGCTTGATCTGCAAGAATATAATTTCGAAGTTGATCATCGCCCTGGAATTTCTATGAGGCACGTAGACGCCCTCAGCCGAAACCCGGTGATGGTAAATCAAATCGAGGAAAAGGACCTAATTGATGCACTACAGGAAAGTGATGAGGAAATTCGGGAGTTATTACTGAATTTGAAACTAGAACAAGACGCTAATAAAAAGAAGAAAGATGGATTGTCGAAAGATTATAAAGTAGTTGAAGGGCGCTTATGTCGTGTAGTACAAAACCAATGTAAACCAGTTTTACCTAAAAGTGCGCGATTTCACATTTTAAAAATGTACCATGACGAGCATGGACATTTAGGAACAGAAAAGTGTCTTGAGGCAATACAAGCTAAATATTGGTTCCCCAAGATGAGGAAACATGTAGCAAAGTATGTGGCAAGCTGTGTTGGGTGTCAATTCACGAAGAAACCTACTGGCAAGCAACCAGGGTTACTACACCCAATTCCAAGGGTGGCTGTTCCATTCCACACATTGCATGTGGACCACCTGGGTCCTTTCCAAAAGAGTGGTGGCAAGACATTATGTATTTGCAATTATCGACGGGTTTACGAAATTTGTGTGGTTGGAGGCTGTTGCTGCAGCAAATGCCAAGGGAGCGATTAGCGCATTAAGTAAGCTAAGTCAAATATTTGGATATCCTGAACGGATCATTAGTGACCGTGGCACGGCGTTCACTAGCAAGGAATTCCGACAGTTCTGTGAGGTTAATGGCATAAAGCATGTATTAAACGCCGTGGCGTCACCACGCGCGAACGGGCAAGTAGAACGCCTAAATAGGACGATTCTAAGTTCACTGACAGCTCACATGGGCGATACACAAAACGAATGGGAGAATTACTTGCCAAAGGTTCAATTAGGTGTGAATTCCACAGTGAGTCATGGTACGGGAAAGTCACCATTAGAACTGTTGTGTGGCTTAAGACCTCGCTTAGCAAACGACTTGCAAGGGGCAGTCTACAGCGAAGATTTAGCTACTTCCAGGGATGAAGCAGTTGAAATAATTAAGTCCAATGCAGCAAAGATGAAATTGCGTTTTGACAAAAATCGACGAGATGTTGAATCTATCCCTGTGGGTCAGTTGGTTATGGTAGAACGAAAAATTCTACGCCCAGGTTTAACAAGTGGAAAACTCGTGCAGCGTTACGCGGGACCCTATAAGGTTACTGCGGTGTTACCCAATGACCGCTATGAGGTGACGTCATCCACCAAGGGTAAACGCGCATATAAGAATATAGTGGCTCGTGATAAATTAAAAATATGGCATGATAGATGCCAAGATTCGTCATCCGACGAAGAATTGACAGAGCAGTCCTAGAGACTGAACGAGCACGTAATGATCTGACTATTGCCCAAGGGGCCTAACTAAATTTTCCTCACTTTCAGTCAGTACGCTTGCCTACGGGGCCTACATAGCGTTTAATTTATGCTAGTACTTGCTTCCGGAGCCTATAGCACAATTCATTTGCAGTACGCTTGCCTGCGGGGCCTACGCAGCGTCTACTTTATACTATATAGTGCTTGCTTTCGGAGCCTACAGCACCAATCCCTTGCAAAATACGCTTGCCTACGGGGCCTGCACAGCGTTTCCTTTTGTGAATGCATTTTGAGACTATAGCATAACTTCTGCCGAAATACGCTTGCCTTAGGGGCCTACACAGCGTTCGCAGATACTGACGATACATTTGCCTATGGGGCCTATATCCATGTACAGAACTGCTTGCTTGCGGAGCCTTAAAGCATTAACTTTCTCAAAACCATGACGCTTGCCTTCGGGGCCTAAACAGCGTCCATCCTATTCAGGTGCTTGCTTAAGGAGCCTCGAAGCTCCTAAATCATCAGTCAGGTAGTGCTTGCCTAAGGGGCTTACTAGCACTTACCCTACCTAAGACGTTTGTCTATCCTCTAATTGGTGTTTGCTTTCGGGGCCTCATAACATCATGAACACTCCTATTATTCTGTACGCTTGCCTTCGGGGCCTACTCAGCGTTAAACTCTTCTGTCTGTACTGGACAGGAGACATCGCCTGGAGAAGAAAGAAGAATATCGACAGCGTGATATTTCCTGGTGCATCACGCTGACGGTTCTCTCTTTCGAGGGACCGAAGGACTGCAGGATGGCCGAACTGTTAGCGGAATAAAATCGATAACATGCACCGCACTATCGACTTATTAATTATAGTCGCGTCCCTAGATCGAACTGTCTCTGTCAATGGTAATATGGTCGACTCGCGCGCAAAGTTGTTGTGAAAGTATTCATAATGTTTTAATTTGATTTAATAAATAGTTTATTATGTGAATTGTGTCTATTAGTATGTATGTATGTATGTAAGGGTGGAATCTTGGAACGTAAATTTGAACCACTTCCCGAAGACCAATTGAGCTGAAATTTTGCTTAAATAGATCAGATGACAATACAATATTATGATAACAAAATTACGATACAGCCGTTTGTGTTCCGTTTTTCGTACAAAACAGTTCCGACCAAAAACCTATAGGGTACTTCCGGTTGTCCTAGAATCATGAAATTTGGCAAGAAGCAAGATGATGTAGTACAAGTACAGGAATAAATCTGAAAATCGTAAATTTGTAGTTACTTCTTCTTCTTTAAACAACCAATATAATGTGACCCTACCCTACATTTTACATTGGTACATGGCTCTTTTTATACCGGTTATGAATTAAAATGTATTTTATCTATTACTAGCTTTTCCTCGCGGCTTCGCTCGCGTTAATTTTATGACATAGATCTCGTTTGACAACAAAACAACCCACAACAACAGCGACTTGTGGCGCCATCTGTTGGCCGATAGCATCCCATATAGCATATAGTAGAAAAAATATTTTCCCTTTGGATTGATATACTTTCACGGGTAAAAAGGTAGCCTATGTTGGGCTCTGTACCCCTGACATATATTATACAAATTTTCATAATGATCAACTGATTAGTCAAGCCGTGAAAGAATAACAAACAAACAAACTCACTTTTTCATTTATAATATTAGTATGATAGTAGCGCCTCACGCGCGAGTTCTACTTGCCCTTGGTCGGTATTTTATTTTTGATGGGTACATAAACCCGTTTAGTTTGTAGCAGGGTGACTGTAGTAAAATCAGGAAATTATATAGGTATTCAAATTGCTGGTGCTAGTTATAACAAATAAATTTATTAGACTAGTACCGCCTCTCGATAATAGATGGCACTGCGAAACCTGTCCAGTGATAACTAAAAAGTAAAAAATAAATTAAAAGTAAAAAAATATATATTTAAAAACAAGCTTTTATTTAATTGCGCTAAAAAGAATAAAATAAACTTTTCTTTTAAAATTTTAACTATCAACTTATAACCTAATTACACAATTTATATGATATAAAAGCTTGTCGCGAGATTTACCTGTATCTATGAAAACATAAATATCGAACTAACATTTATTCGTACTACGAGTAAATGTTAGTAATTAAATCTCGCGACAAGCTTTTAGATCATATAAATTGTGTAATTACGTTATAACTTGATAGCTAAAATTTTAAAAGAAAAGTTTATTTTATTCTTTTTAGCGCAATTAAATAAAAGCTTGTTTTTAAATATATTTTTTTTACTTTTAATTTATTTTTAATTGTTTTTTAAACTTTTTTTGAATTGCCGCGTACTATACCTATAACTTTTTTTTTCGTACGTACTACGTAGTACATAATGTTTGCAGCCGAAATTCGATTTGCACAATTTTTTCTATATGTCATATTTTACTTTTTCTGTATGTCATATTTAAATTTTTCTATATGTCATATTTTACTCTTTGGACTAAAACGAGTCGCGTGACTTGGGTAGCATCGTGGAAGAACTGTCTAAGCCACACGGTTTACACCAATTGATATAAACTTATAATATATGATGATGTTACCTGTTCCTGGTTGCCAAGGTCAGCAGCCATGTACTTGCCGATGCCTGGCGGGAAGAAGATGGACATCACCGCCAGGGTCATGAAGCCTGGGTAGATGAAGCGACTGGAAGGACACAAATATCAATGTTAATGTGTTTGTTCTCCAGTCTGGGTATTTTATAAGTAAATATTCTAAGAGAGGTAGGCCACAGCGGATAATCCGCTCAAATCGGAGCTGTCGCGGCGGTCTGGGAAGGACCTCCACCTTACAGAAGATCGTAGCCAAATTGCATTGGTCTCGGCCATGGTGTGTTCCTACGGTGAGTAAGGTCTCCAGAGCTCCTCTTGGGGGGGTTGGGGGGGGGGGGGTTGGGGGGGGGGGGGGTTTGGCAACGCGTGAGTGATATCCCCGGTATTGCAAGCGTCTATAGGCTGACAAGTGACTGCTTATCATCAAGCGGGCCATAAATTAGACCTTCACAGGCACTTTTTCTTGTTATTTACAACTTAGACAGCAGAGACAAAACCGTATGCACTAACCGCAGATATTCTGAAAACCAGCTTAAATGTCCAACCAACGTCGGACGACAAAATTATACTGTATGTTGGAGAAAATGATTATGACATCGAATTACTTTTGAATCAATTGCGACTTTTATTGATTCATTTTAAAAACAATGATGTCTTTGTCTTAAATGTTTTTCGGAATATGTACTTAGATGTAAATATATTAAATAGTGCAATCAAAAATATCTGCAATGAACACACAAACTCTCATTTTGTTGAGTGTAGACATAAAAGTTTCGATAGCATTTGTAAAGCAGTGAATTATGCCGTCGACTGTATTGATTATAATAACAAATACTTAAATGTAAAGTCTTTAAGGCGTTTGATAAGGGACAGTAGACCAAAATCTCAAGGAAAAAATGTATCTGGTAGTCAACATTTAAAGGGAACGATTCCCTATTACTTTCCTCGACTCCAACCTGGAAGTCATATCCTTAATCCTAATTCTGTAAAGCCTGTTACAAACATCTGCTTACATGCTGAGAAGGGTACCATTCCGCATTATTTTCCCATAGCAAATAAAAAATCGCTTTTTCGTGAACAACAAAAATAAACCGCTCCTTAAACTGATGCACCAAAATATCGCTGGTTTGCATTCTAAACGCGAATTGCTGGAAATAACCTTAGAAGAACTTAGTGAATTACAACAGGATCCTGATATAATATGCCTGTCTGAATCTTTCCTACAGACCGGTAATGTTAAGTATTTTAATATGCATAACTATACATTAGGAACCGCATTCTGCAGGGATAAAAGTAGGGGTGGAACGTGTATATTAGTGAAAAAAGAAATTAAATTTAACGAATTAACGAATATAAAAAAATATACAGTCCAAAAAACTTTTGAAGCCTGTGCAATAGAAATTCCTTTACACAATTTAATGATAATATGTGTATACAGAACTCCTAATTCGAATCCTTCAGATTTCCTCGATAAATTAGACTTGTATTTAAACGAGATAACAATACATAAAAAATCAAAAACGAAAAACATTGTCATCGCAGGAGATTTAAATATTAACACGCTTAAAAATGATAAAATCAGCAACTACCTGCAAGACATATGCAATAACTATAATTTGAAACTCCATATTGATACACCAACTAGAAGGGACTCGTGCATAGACCATATTGCAAGCAACATTAAAGAAGCGTCTGCCTCTGTTCTTCCGCTCTACCTATCGGACCATGAGACTGCGCAATTTTTAAGTATCCCGGTAAATAATCAAGAACAAAATTTAATATCACCGCAATTTTACGTCTTTAAGAAAGATTACTGCATTAATAACATAAAAAAATTTAAAGAATGTCTAAGACACCTTTCCTGGTCAGATGTATTACAAGAAACTGATCTAAACAAAGCATTTAACAGCTTCCATGAACATCTATGTTTATTCTATAATCTGTGCTTCCCTAAAATTAAAATAAAACTAAACAGTAAACACAAACAAAATTGGATAAGTAGAGGTATTAAGAAAAGCTGCAAAACAAAAAGATCATTGCGATTTCTATATTACAAACATAAAACAACTAAAGCTAAAACTCAGTACTTATCATACTCAAATTTGTTAAAAAAATGTATTTACAAATCTAAAATAAATTCTAATATTAAAATAATAGCCAAGAGTAAAAACAAATGTCGCGCAGCATGGTCTGTAATAAAAAGTGAAATTAACGACAAAAAACCGTATAATAATATCGAGAACCTGAACGTGGAAGATGTAAAAGTAACGAATCCTACTGATATAGCGAATGTTCTTAATAATTACTTCATAGACTCCACAAAAGCCTCTGCAACAAATAATATTACACATAACTTGAAGATATCAATGTCAAATACAATATTTTTTGAGCCAGTGACAGAAACGGAACTTAAACGTGAAGTGATGAGTCTAAACAATACCAGCGCCGAAGGATTCGATGGTGTTAACACAAAAATCCTAAAAGCAAGTATTGACGAGCTAGTTGCTGTGTTAACATATTTAGCTAACTTATCGTTTACAAATGGAACGTTCCCTGAAATTTTAAAACTGTCAATAGTGAAGCCTTTACATAAGGGTGGAAAAAGGGAAGACGTTAACAATTATCGACCCATTACTCTCATATCCGTTTTGTCAAAGGTTCTGGAAAAGTGTATGTACAAAAGGCTAATAAATTTCTGCGGCAAATATAATATAATAAAAAATGAACAACACGGGTTTCAAAAAAAGAAATCTACAACATTGGCAATTTTCAACCTCATACATACAATTCTGACAAATATTAACAAGAATAATTACACTACTGGCCTGTTTTTTGACTTGTCCAAGGCCTTCGATCTAGTGTCGCACAGTCTGTTACTCTTGAAACTTGAGAAGATTGGTATAAGAGGACCGGCACATAGTTGGATGACTTCATATTTGTCCAATCGTAAACAATATGTCATGATTGATCGATTCTGTACATCGAGAAATGAACGCCTGTCGTGCTCGTCTAACATACGAGAAAATGGGAGAGGTGTGCCTCAGGGTAGCATACTGGGCCCAATTCTCTTTTTACTCTTTATCAATGACATAACTGAATTAACCAGCCACAAATTTACTTTGTTTGCAGATGATATCTCGATAGTTGTAACATCCGACATAAAATATAATTCAATACGTGACCACGAATTGAACATTAATAACACAATCGATAATGTAATTAAATGGATAAGTGATAATGACTTAAAAATTAACCTAGATAAATCAAATTACATACAATTTAATAAATCCAAGCACACAAAATACAATTTTAAACTAAATATTCCTAAATTAAAAGAAGTTAACCAGACTAAGTTTCTGGGTGTCATAATTGATCAGGATTTAAATTGGGTACCACACATGGACAGCGTTTGTAACAGGATTAACCGATTCGTATATGCACTACGAAATATAAAAAACGTGACGAATATTGACACAGCCATCCTGTCGTATCGAGCATACATCGAGTCTATTTTGCGTTATGGGCTAATAATATGGGGTAATTGCACAGACCAAAATAGGGCATTTGTTGCTCAAAAAAAATGCATCAGGGCCATCTGCAAAATTTCACCACGCGAGTCCTGCAGGCCGCATTTTCGGGAGCTTGGTCTGCTTCCTTTACCATCGCTTTACATATTCGAAATTGCCAGTTTCGTGCATATTAATAAAAGTCTATTTGTGAAAGCTTGCGACATTGTTCCAAGATTAAGAAGAGAGCCATATAAATTAATAATAAATGATGTTCCTAGAGGTGACAAATATGCTAAAAGTTGCTTAACGATGTGTGTTCGCATATATAATAGGGTACCGAATGAACTCAAATCACTTAATGTACACTTGTTCAAGAAAAACTTACTCAAATGGCTTAATGAAAAGAATTTCTATAGCATTAAAGAATTGTTAGATCAATATAAAATTAATTGGACACAAAATAATACTTAGGTTAAATGTGTAAGAATGTATAAATATTATTATAAATAATTTAATATTTTAATGTTTAATTTAATGTAGTATTATTATATAATTTATTTTAATGATTGAATTTAAATTGTTTCATCTATTAGACATTAATGTTTGCATGCTATTTTATGTAGCGGATTAAGGATACTTTGTAATATTTTTTAAGACCATCTGTTCACCTTAATTTGAGCAAATAAAGATATATTCTATTCTATTCTATTCTATTCTATTCTATTCTAGATATTTAAAGAAAATAAACTACCACCATTTCAGACACAAGCAAAATGGCCACCGTCATATGCTTGTTTGTCACCTTAGTCGTATAAAAAAATATATTTACAATAATATATCCGTAGTCATAACATACACAAGGCAAGCTAACTGCTTAGTAAGCGCTGTGTAAATTATGTAGAATTTTATTATTTACTAGCTTTTATGCCCGCGACTTTGTCCGCGTGAAGTTCCGGATCGGTTCCCGTGGGAACCACATTGAATTTCGGGAAAAGCTATAGCCTATGTCACTCGCTGATAATATAGCTTTCTACTGGTGAAAGAATTTTTGAAATCGATCCAGTAGTTTCGGAGCCTATTCAATGCAAACAAACAATCAAATCTTCCCTCTTTATAATATTAGTATAGATTGGAGACTGATTTTTCTTTAAAAAATTTAATATAAAAAAAAGATTCTTCTGATAATTAAAAAATGTCTCACTTCTTCTGCAGGAAATTGCTGAGCACTTTCGTGTTCCGCATAAACAGTACGTATTGACGATGCAACCACACCCAGAAAGCGGACAGAAGACCGCAGACGATCCTAAAAACAAAAAAGATAAGTGTGAAAAATCTTTATATTTTTCAAATTTTTAACAATATATAATATTTTGTATGTTACGAGTAAAGTGAAAAATAAAGATATATAAACATTTATGATATTATACATAACATCTGAACAAATATTCCAAATTGATAGGTTGGCACTAATTGGGCATTGCCCCCACAAGACGAGGTGGCCGAGAGGTTAAGGCGTTGGACTGCTAATCCAATGTGCTCTGCACGCGTGGGTTCGAATCCCATCCTCGTCGGTAATGTTATGACTATTTTGTTAATATATTCAAATACTTTTCAATTAACATATTGGAATTTGTTCTTACTAAACATTTAGAATTTTAAAAAATAGACAGAAAAGTAACTGAGTATTGCACAAGTAGTATTTTCAAGACAACCTTAAGGTATTGAATAGTAAAACATATATAATATAATAATATAAATGTTCTTATGAGTAAATAAATTCTTTAAACCGAACATTTTAATTTATTAAGGCGCGTCCAGACCAGCGACCCGAACATCTTAGTAATAGAGTCCCTGCCACCAAAGAAGTCCCATAGATGCGGCGCTATCAACTAAGGTCATCATCTCAGCCACAAGACCACTGCCGGACATAGGCCTCCCCCAAACGTCTCCAGTGCGACCTGCTGGCAGCGGCCTGCATCCGGCGGCTTCCTGCGACTTTCCTCAAGTCGTCTGACCACCTTGTAGGCGGGCGTCCTACGCTGCGCTTTCCGGTACGTGGTCGCCATTCCAGAACCCATCAACATAGACAACATCAACTAAGGTAAAATGTAATAAATGTATGTAAATGTCATACTTAGTTCATTTTTTCGTCGTGGGACTTTGGTGGCGCGGACTCGACCTTTGGACATTCGTGTGCAACTTGAGAACCACCTTCAATTGAGATGTGTTCGCAAAACGAAACTATCGATTCGCAATTCAAAATATTTATTCGCGAACACATCGCGTGCGACATGCTATATAATGTGACGGGTCCATATCCATACATGGTTGTAGCGCGTGCACAGATCTGGATGTGGGTTTATGAAGTCGAAAAACAACCCTTACCCCAGCAGTACGAAGACGGCAAACTCCTGAGGGTCGAAAGGAAAGTCTTGCGGTAAACTGGTGGGAAACAATGGTTTGACGGTTGGCATGGCGCCCGACCACACCGACAGCAGGCGGAACATCTGACAGAAAAAAAAACATTATTGTCTGGGCCCCTACCATGACCGCTTAAAACAAAACAAACCTATCTATCTAACGGCTGAGTAAGGGAGATAGCGCAATACATATTGCAAGGCGACCATAGATTTAGTATTTACTAGAGTATAGATCGGCAATGGTTTGATTAAGGCGAGACCAAAAACAAAATACAGTGTGCGTGTAATGTACATGTGTGCATGCAAGATAGTGTTAATTTTGTGGATTTTCCTTTTTGTTTGAGTTACATCCAGGCACTGCACAGGTAACCATATTTAATCACGTATAGATAACACCAAAACTACACTTAAAACCCATAAATTTTGTAAAAATAAGTGGGATTTGTTTTTAACACGACTGACGTCAGACCGATACAGGCCGATAGCGTGTATAGGAAGAATGGTCTCGCCTATCTATCTCGCTCTAACAAACGCGTATGCTATGATCTATCTCTTTTGCATTGCCAATCTACTAGTATAAGTATAATAAATCTATGAAGGCGACGACGTTTCGTTAAAAGGTCGCGGTACGGCCCCTGTTCTTTTAGAGGGGGTCCGATCTAACGTGTGTGTGGCGTGTCAAAAAACTCAATATTGTCTATTGTCGATAGATGAAACAAAAATTAATGTATCAACAATAGTCGAGACTATTGTCAGGCACAATCAGATTGAAGAAGAGTGAAGATTACAACCATATTAAAATATAATTTTTATAGGTATGAAAATTTGATTTTTTTTCCCCGTTCCCCTCTAACCACGTTTGTATAGTCATAGTTGTCCATAGGCAACGGTGTCTACCATCAGGTGAACAGCTACCTCATTTATCCTTCCCTGTCATAAAAAAAAGTTATATTTTATTATAAAAGGTGTTTCTTACGATGGCACTGCAGCACGCTGCGAAAAATCCACGCCAGTAATTACGCACGGCGAAATAAGTCGTTGTTACTTCGATTGAAAACAATACACCTGAAAAAAGATTTTTTTAGATATCGTGAAAATTTTGTATTTTGTGACCGTTAGCCCATTCTCCCACGACGCTATCAAAGTGACGCGACTTTGACACATCCAAGTCGCATACTAGTCTGCGACTAGGGAATCCAATCCCGCATCAAAATCGTAATTCCGCAAGTCCGCGGGATTAGAGTCATCACGAGAGTCATTGCGAGATTGACAAATATGGATTAAAATAGAAAGATTTGTATTTACAAATCTTTCCTTTTTATATATTTTTTTTTCACACATATTGAGCTAACCCCAAAGTAAGTTCAAAACTTGTGTTATGGGATACTAACTCAACGATACTATATTTTATAACAATACATAACATAGATAAACATCCAAGACCCTCTGAGGCCAATTAGAAAAAGTTCGTTTTTCATCATGACCCGACCGGGATTCGAACCCGGGACCTCCTGGGTGGCGGTCTGGCGTGGTAATCATTACGCCACGGAGGTCGTCAGATATTAGTAAGGAACAAAATGTTACCTCCAACAGGAGCAGCGAAGCAAGAAGCGACGCCCACGGCGCAGGCCGCGGCCAACATCTCGCTAGTTCGAGATTCGTTCTCATATATCCCCTGGAAAGTTGTGACTAGCTTCGACAGGAGTGTTGCCACCATGGACGCTATGTGGACTGATGGTCCCTGGAAACGTAATCATAAGTCAATTTTTTTTCTTAATATGTGCACCGTGCACCTTTTTGCAAAACGTCACCTCTCTAGGTCCAGGGGTCAACTCATACTTCCCTCTCACACACAGAACAACGGGAGTGGGTTTAAATAAACAGTTATTATTATTTGGTGCTGTGCGCTTCAAAATACTGCTTCGACCATTGCTGGTCTTAGTAGTGCCCTTTATTTAAATTTTCCTGTCCAGACCGGTTGCTTCTAGAAACTTCCAAATGTGCTGGGCAGAGAGCTGTTGGATCTCGTCTGGAAGCAAAATATGCTTTCCTACCTATGTATATACTTCTTTTGTACATGAGTGGTCCGCAGAAGCAGAGTATGTGCATGGCACTTTCTTCTTCCTGGCAGAATCTGCACATCGCTGACTGGCTCATTTTGACATGGCAAAAAACCCCTTAATAACACCCCTATACGGTTACAGAAATACCCGTCGCACATAAAGAGATTTGGCGGATCCAACTTGTATCGTACCACTAAAATGTGGCGCTGCCTGCTCACGTGTTTCCTTCTTCTGATTCCGGGTTTTTCAAACGGAGCGTGAAAGTTTCACAAGCCGACAAAGTGAAACTACGCTTTCTGTGTGCGGTGCCGATGGGTCTCACTTCTGGATTCCACTACTGCTCAATATCAGATGGGGTGGACTCAAATTATTTGTATAAATAAAAATAAAAAATAATTCTGACTAGGTGATGATCAATTTATCAGGATTTTGAGTTCTCGTGGGAACAGTGACAAGAATAGTAATATAAAGATCTTTACCTCTTTCCCCAGTGGTAGACCGGTGCCAAGCGTGGCGGTGATGCCCACCAGCTTGGCGATGAGCGCCCGATACGTCAAATACTCCTTCAAGTGGACTCCGCGGAGGATTGTCTTCATTTCTGGTATACCAGACCCTGTAATCAAAGATTTCTTTGTTTTTTATCTTGAATGAGAACGGAATTCACCACCACAGAAAGTGTCTCAGATGGATAAAAAAAAATTTGGAATGGTAGAACATTTATGAAACTCGACCGGGGAAGCGAACAGTCATAGAATATATCGGAGTGAACTTCAGAAACCCAACTCCTTTTGCTTTAGCGTCTTCTCTCCTTATTCCCTTCCTTGTAGCAGGAAACGTGTTGGTAGCGCGACGGCGGTAACCACTTACCATCATAATAAATAAAATAAATAAATAAATATATAGGGACAATTCATACAGATTGAGCTAGCCCCAAAGTAAGTTCGAAACTTGTGTTATGGGATACTAACTCAACGATATTATATTTTATAACAAATACATATATAGATAAACATCCAAGACCCGAGGCCAATCAGAAAAAGTTCGTTTTTCATCATGACCCGACCGGGGATCGAACCCGGGACCTCCTGGGTGGCGGTCTGGCGTGGTAACCATTACGCCACGGAGGTCGTCAAATCATTCCTGTAGTCAATTGCAGGAAAAAAACAATTTCCATCACGTGGCTCGCTCGCTCACGCGTATGACATAAAAAAGAAATATTTTCGGCAATAGCGTGATCTTTTTTAAAGGTAAAACTTTGACATTCATATATTTAATTCTTCTTATAAGTGAACTTGTATTCAAGTCAAGAGCCTAGATGCAGTAACTTACCTATACTCTGTGGGGCGACGATATGAACGAACCCTGCTGAGAAGAGAATGAGGCAGACCGGCAGAGACACCCATGCTATATATTGGCTGAAGGTCGTGCTGGCCAGGTCTTGATACATCCACATACGAGCTGGAAATTAGAAAACAAAAAGTCTCTCTCAGATTATTTATACAAAGTCAAAGACTTTTATTTAAAAAAAATGCATCTTTACCTGTTCAGTGCCAGTTGTAAGCCTATGCAGCATGAAACAGATTTAATATCTTTTTGATTATTAAAATTAAATAGACCATGATTCGCAAAATAATTCCACCACCAATATTTTATTTTATGGTCGACATACACCGACTGCTCGAGCTGTTATGCATTGATCAACAGAAACGGACCGCTCTTGCAGTCATAGTCAACAGCTTGAAGCAGGTTGCAGACCAAAAGCTAAGCTAAGCCATTGATTAGATTACATTAACTTTATTTACATAAAACATGGTGATTACAATCTTACAAAATGGTTAAAGGAACGCATGTTTTGCCATAAGCTGGCATGTAAAAATTTTATTGTTATAAATAATAATATAAATGTGGCTATCTCAATCTACATGCAAATACATTTCATTCATTTTAATAATTAATAAAGCATTTTATTTTTCATTATTATATTAATTCATCGTAAGGTATTCAGTTAGGCTATAATAACATCTGTCCATTAACCAGTCTCGCAGCTTAGAAATAAAAATATTTTTGCTGGTTAACCGTCTTAAATCTAGCGGAATTTTATTATAAATTTTTATGGACATAACATGACAATTTTTGCCATGTAGTGCGCTATTGCATTGCTAACTTAGTTCAGCTTAGTCTGCATAGCTGATATGATATTTCAAACTTGGGTGCAGACCACAACGAGTAATGCATGTTAAACTAACTCGAAACTAACTTAGCTTATCTCTTGGTCTGCAACCCGCTTGAAGCTTTGACCGCACGACCGCCGAAACAGTTGCAACTGGTACATACAGCGGTTTCGTATACGTGTGTATGTAGAAGACGTAATTCACTATGCAGTCGCAGCTTGTAGCTGTTTAATCATGACTGCTTCAAGCAGCCCGTGTTTGTCGGCCCCTTACCCCACCTTCGCACGAAGCGAATAGTGAAGAAGTATTTCATTTGACTCACCATTATTGCAAATCGCGATCCCCCGGTCCATGGCGAAGTTGAGGCAGGCCATCACGATGCCGAGCACAGCCAGGAAGATCCAGTCCTCACCAAGTCTTGCGAATGTATGCCTCCATAGGTAACCTAGCGGCAAACTTTCAATTATTTATTTACAGATTCAGAAAAGCATTTTAATTAGACATTAAGTCTCAAGTTTTTTTTTTGAAGAGAGGTAGGGCACAGCGGATAATCCGCTCAACTCGGAGCAGCCCGTCTGGGGAAGCACCTCCACCTTACAGAAGATCGTAGCCAAATAGCATTGGTCTCGGCCATGCTGTGTTTCTACGGTGAGCAAGATTTCCACTTGGGGCCACTACTCGGGGGGATTTGGAGGGTTGGCAACGCGTGAGTGATACCCCCGGTATTGCAGGCGTCTATAGGCAACGGTGATGCTTACCATCAGACGGGGGCCGTATGCTTGTTTGCCACCCTTGTGGTATAAAAAAAGCTATCATTTTGTTCTTGTTTAGTTAATTGACAGTTACAGCCATATTATAATATGTCATTAACTTTAATAATGGTTTTGTACGATTCACCGAAAAATCTATGTCATTTAAAGCAGTGCTTACAGCCGGTATTGAGCCCTTAAATCTGTAGAGATATTTTGCCTCCCTATGTATTGTGTTTTCTACCGACTGTACAGTCAGGTGCACGACGAGCTTTGCACTTCCAATACAATTTTGGCATAGATACTTTAGAATGGTATAAAGTCCAATATGTAAAGGTGGACCTGCTCTTGACTGTACAAGGTAGAGAACTAAGAAAAATAAAGGCAAATTTAAGATGAAAAAAATAACATCTTGCTGATAGTAATGAAGTAGTTGTTAAATAAAATAAATAATGTTTCAATTATAATGAAACAGTTGAACAAATAGTAAAACTTAATAGGCTGCCAATATTTGGGCATAGCCTCCGCACGACGAGGTGGCCGAGAGGTTAAGGCGTTGGACTGCTAATCCAATGTGCTCTGCACGCGTGGGTTCGAATCCCATCCTCGTCGATATATTTTTTTAAAGAAATAATAAAAATATATTCTGGAGGTAAAATATTGGGGAGAGAAAAAGACGCACTTATTGCAAAAAAAAAGATATTCATCATCTAGCATCAAAAATATTCGCACGATCGTGCGACAAGGCAACATGATTTTGGCAATTTTTTTGTCGTCAACTCGCACAACTATGAAAATCTGAGGATACTATTATACAATCAGGTAAATAAAGCCTTTTTCTAAACGTCAAATTTTATGAAATATTGAAACTAAATTATTATAACATTTTGTAATTTGCGTGCGAGTTGACGACAAAAAATTGGTAAAATCGAATGGTGCCAAGTCGCACGATCGTGCGAGATGACGACGTGGGACTAGGGACAAAAGTTATTAGAAAGAATTTTAACATAGAATTAGTAATAACCCGAGGTAAATTGGCCACTCTCCGCCCCGTCACCGAAACGCGTTACCTCAACCCCAGGCGTGTACCGTGGCGGGTGCAGTCGCAAAGATGTGCGATAGTGAACGAATGTGTATACGTTTGCGCGTGTACAGACCACATTGGCTTATGTAGTAGAAATAGGGTTATTATTTCACGCGCGTTGTATGAAGTGTCCAGGCTGTGACTATAACAAGTGGGCATGTGTTTAAAGTGCCCGCATGTGTAAATTTTTAAGACAAGAAGTAAAATCCATTCTCATCATTACGTCGGCATTACCCGTAGTATTATTTAACAAAAAAAAACATTTAGGATGCGGGTTGACGCACGTAGTGATTAGAAACAGGACATTAAACGAACATTGAATAATATATTAGTTGCCATCTTTGTTGCGATAGGTATAAAAAAATACTATTTTGGTGGAGCTCAGGTGTTTATGCGGCGATAACTACCAATAAAAACAAACAAACCAAGACAAACAGACATGTTCATGCAAACAAGAGTTTGGCTTGTGCAGGATTCGAACCTGCGGCCCTTGAGACAAAATCCTCATTTAACCACTCGACCACTGGTCAATGTTATAAACTATGTAAAAAATAAATAAAATAAAATCATTTATTTTGCAAGTAGATTTACAAGAAATACTTTTACGTCAATTTTTTTTTATCCTACTAGCACTTCAGACGTGAATGGCCTGTTGAGAAGAAGTGCCGCAAGAAACTCAACTATAGCCTTTTTTTTAAAGCCATTTTAACATATATTTTTTATTTTTATTAAGTACTTATACATTTTTTTTTAAATATTTAATAAGAAAAGAAAATTATAGTGACCACAATTTTTTATCTTTAAAATAATCTTCCACTTTATAATAACCCTTTTTCATTAAGCAACTTTTAATCGTGGATTTAAAAACATTTTTATGCTTATACCTATGAAACAATTACCAGTCTTATGAAGTCTGAGGCTTGGTACGGCTTCATAAGACTGGTAATGTAATCATCATCATTCTGCATTTGGATGCTGGATATTGTTTCTTTACATATTATAAAATGAAGTCACGCTGCACACTGTCTGTCTGTATGTCTGTCCGTATGTATGCTTAGATCTTTAAAACTACGCTACGTATTTTGATGCGGTTATAATAAATAGAGTGATCCAATAGGATATTTTATACTACTAAGGTGGCAAACAAGCATACGGCCCGCCTGATGGACAAGCATCACCGCAGCCTATAGACGCTTTCAATACCGGGGGTATCACTCACAGGTAGAGCTCTGGAGACCTTACTCACCGTAGGAACACAACATGGCCGAGACCAATGCTATTTGGCTACGATCTTCTGTAAGGTGGAGGCCCTTCCCCAGACGGGCTGCTCCGATTTGAACAGATTAAACATTCCGAAATTTTCACGGGAAACCACGCATACGAAGTTGCACGGGTTTCGCTAGTTGATAATTAAACTCACCTAATACTTTAAAGAACTTTCCCGTCGGCCGGGGCTTGCCGGTCGCCTCCAACTCCTTCTGTCTCTGTTTATCATCTTTCCGTCTCTTCTTCCTTAGTCTTCTGAGTCTTCTCGCTTCGTCTCTTGCCGCTTCGCTGAGGTCGCGTTGATAGCGACCATACATCTGAAATAAACAATAATATTTCATTATTATTATTATTATTTTTTTCTACTAATTTTTCCTTATTATTTAAAAAAAATGCAGTTTTTTTATATTTTTTTTATTCTTGTTTGAATGTTTACTTTTATTTATCGCAATTGTAACTTATGTCATTACCATTTTAAAAGAGCAAGTGCTAAGTTTCTTGCCGGTTCTTCTTAGCACAAATCTGCCGTCTGAACTGGTGGTAGGGAAAAAAAAAGTGACGATTCGAAAGTGCTTGTAATATGCCTATTTGATTTGATTGATTTGATTTGATTTGATTTGATTCATTTATTTTAATTTTTTTATACCACTAAGGTGGCAAACAAGCATACGGGCCGCCTGATGGTAAGCGGTCACCGTAACCTATAGACGCTTGCAACACCGGGAGTATCACTCGTGTGCCGACCCTGTAAAAATCTTGTAATTCCCCTTTTGAAGAACCGCATAGAGAGACCTCGGCAGTTTTATTTGAAAATAAAAATATCATAGTACTCGAAATCACCACTGTGAGTAATTTCGAGCACTGTGATTGATTGGTCATATCATCCGCTCCACTCCGCTCCGCCCAGCTCTGTGTCAATAGCCGGAACCAGACGATCCAAATGCGCGCGACAAGATTTCGATCCTAGAGCGTCTATTGGATCGACCCTTCCGCGCGCATTGGGATCGAGTTGGATTGTTTGGTGTGGATCCGGCTATGGAAACACACTCTTAATAAACCATGGTTTTTAAATATGCAGCATATAAATTATAACTAATATTATAAATGAGAAAGTGAGTTTGTTTGTTTGTTATTCCTTCACGGCTTTACTAATCAGCCGATCGTTATGAAAATTTGTATATAAAATATTTTGTCAGGGGTACAGAGCCCAACATAGGCTACTTTTTATCCCGTGAAGTATGTCATTCCAATGAGAAAATATTTTTTCTACTATAGAGGACGCTGTATGTTATGCTATCGGTCAACAGATGGCGCCACAAGTCGCGCTATGGGTTGTTTTAATAAAATTAACGCGAGCGAAGCCCCGGGGAAAGCTAGTAAATTATAATTCACACATTTAGTGATTTCAATGAGCTGCTGCCTCTTTATAAAACTTTTCTACTACAACTTTGTTATTGTCAACTTTCTGTTTACTTATGCGTCTATGATTAAATAATTATCTATCTATCAATATTATATTCACCTGTTCATCAATATATTTGAGTCCGTTTTTAAATTCCACTAAATTAAAATTCCGCAAACGATCACATTCCATAATATTAAATAATATAATTTACTTATTAAAAAAAAATTTATATATGAAACTTTTATTTATATTCAATTATAAAAAAAAATTGAGTCGCACAACCACTTCTATGGGAAGTCCTGTAGCAAAATGATTCTATTCAGATAGTTTTAAAATAAGGAAATATTTTTCATACGCCTCGCAAAATTTCCCAGCTCTAATCATTGATATGCACTTAGCATATGAAGGGATTACCTATTTATGGCTACTTGAACTGTGGTTTTGAATTAACTCGAGAGATTTCATTTAAAAAAATAGGTTTTGTTTTTCTCTATCATACTTGCATGACATTTCAGCCGATCATTATGAAAATTTGTATATATACCTATTGTCGGGAGTATAGAGCCCAACATAGGCTACTTTTTATCCCGTGAAAGTATGTCATTGTAATGAGAAAAGATTTTTTCTAATATAGAGGGCGCTGTATGGGATGCTATCGGCCAACAGATGGCGCCACAAGTCGCGCTATAGGTTGTTTAGTTGTCAGACGAGATATTCATAAAATTAACGCGAGCGAAGCCGCGAGGAAAAGCAAGTACGAAATATTTTATAGTTGACCGTAACCGCCACAAAGATTGTCAGTACAGGCACAGATATTACTCTGTGGTACAGGGGTTCCGGTTATTATTTGATATGCATGTGTAAATCGGATAACAATAGATAAAAATAATAATGATAACTTATATACCTGGACTCGGGCTAAGCTAGGCTGTGTTTTGGGACGGTATTATGTAGGTATACTTATGTATGATACACTAGCTTTTTTGCCCGCGACTTCGTCCGCGTGAAGTTCCGGACCCGTTCTCGCGGGAACCACATTGAATTTCGGGAAAAGCTATAGCCTATGTCACTCCCTGATAACGTAGCTTTCTACTGGTGAAAGAATTTTTGAAATCGGTCCGGTAGTTTCGGAGCCTATTCAATGCAAACAAACAAACAATCAAATCTTTCCTTTTTATAATTTTAGTATAGAATAGATAGGTGGCAAACGAGCATACGGCCGGCCTAATGGTAAGCCGTCACCGTAGCCTATAGACGCTTGCAATACCGGGGGTATCACTCACGCTTTGCCAACCCTCCCAACCCCCCCAAGTGGAGCTCTGGAGACCTTACTCACCGTAGGAACACAACATGACCGAGACCAATGCTATTTGGCTACGATCTTCTGTAAAGTGGAGGTCCTTCCCCAGACGGGCTGGGGCTCCGCTGTGCCCTACCTCTCTTAAAATGGGGTTTAGTTAGATGCGGAATGGAACTAAATAAATTAACAGATCTGTCAAAATTGACTATTTTGTTAAGTTAATAATTTCATTGCATTAATTTCTAAACGCATTTTGGCCCTACCAAGAAAAACTCCACTGCAGCAGAATCGAAGTCCAAAAATTATTTAATTACTAGTGAAACCCGCGCAACTTCGTTTGCGTGTATTTATTTATGCACAGTAGCGCCATCTATATCAGGCTTTTGATGAAATCCTACAGGAATCGCGTATTTTTCGGGATAAAAGGTACCCTTATGTGTTAATCCAAGGTATCAGCTACCTACATACTACAAACATTGGCCCAGCCGTTTGAGCGTGAAGAAATAACAAACATACACAAAACTTTCGCCTTTATGATATTACTAGGATATTCCAATATTCCAATTACCATTACATACAACATAACAGCTGAACAAACATTCAAACTTGATAGGCTGCCACTAATTGGGTGTACCCTCCACACGACGAGGTGGCCGAGAGGTTAAGGCGTTGGACTGCTAATCCAATGTGCTCTGCACGCGTGGGTTCGAATCCCATCCTCGTCGATATTATAATTTTGGCCTCTCGCGGCCAATCAGGAAATTCTTTACAATTTGGATCAGAATTTCAGAAAGACCATTGACAAAAAGAAATACCTCAAGAAACTTCTTGATTAGGTTCACAGACTATTTTTGTTTGTTATCAGTCTATAAATTAAGTCAATAACAGATGACCTGACACCAGACCTGACATCAAGTAAGTATTCGATCTTTCTAAAAAATTCTCGCTAACATATTTTGATGCTTTGTGCCTTGCTAACCCTGCCCACTCCATGCAAAAATTCGTTACCCTATTGCCTTGAAAGATTGGCGATTGAATGAGTTCAGCAATAATGGCAGCCTTGTTGCCAATACACCAGTTTGAAAGTTAGTCATGTTTAAGATGTTATCTTGTTGTGTATTTTAAATTAAGAGAGGTAGGGCACAGCGGATAATTCGCTCAAATCGGAGCAGCCCGTCTGGAATACTTACAGAAGATCGTAGCCAAATAGCATTGGTTTCGGCCAAGCTGTATTCTTACGGTGAGTAAGGTCTCCAGAGCTCCACTTGGGGCGGTTGGGAGGGTATTCAACGTGCGAGTGATACCCACGGTATTGCAAGCGTCTATAGGCTACAGTGATGCTTACCATCAGGCAGGCCGTATGCTTGTTGGCCACCTTAGTGGTATAATAAAAGCATATTCTATCCATCAATTTCTTACAGCACACGAAAAGACAAAAGCCGTTTTAGTCGCAATGTTACTTTACCTCTCGTCTCCATCTCTCAAGAACACCTTGGTCTAATACCTCCATTTCTCTAAACACCTATTCAGCTACTGGTTTCCATATTATCCTTGTGTCTTTGTTTGCTGTTGCTATCAGACTAAGAAGCGTTTAGCTAATTTGAGATAAGGGAAACGCCTATGTAATTATTTATGGAGCAAATAGTTGACCTTGATAAGGCTGGGAAGGTTGCAGATTAGAGCAGCAACCAGATAAATCTTGAAATTATTCGGAATAATCTTTTTTTTACCTAAAATAGGTTTGCGTTAGACTTGCCTGATGGTAAGCATCGCTACGGTCTACGATGTAACACGCTCACCTAGAAAATATCTATTTACTCTAGATTTAAAGACCCCTGCATTGTATTCTTCAGGAAACATCGATTCCGGTAGAGAGTTCCAAAGAAACGCAGTCCTTACAATGAAGGATGAAGCAAAGCGCTTTGGAACCTCCAACGTAAATCGATGTCTTCCTTCAGATCTGCTAGTTGTTCGGCGACAGAACGGAGAGGGTGGAATCAATCTTTTTTAATATTTTCGTGCTCGATATGACGTTAAACTTTTGCCGACCTTTGACAGGAAGAGAGAAGCAAAATAAGGAGAGATATGGGAATTCAGACTAAATTAACAGAACAGCTAGGACAGAGTTTTTCAGTGATTCTATCACGTAAATTGTGTAATGACGTTAAAAAGAAAAGTTTATTTCATTTTTTTTATAGCACTAAGGTGGCAAACCTGCATACGGCCGGCTGATGGTTGCCTTTGGACGTTTGCAATACCAGGAGCATTACTAACGCATTGCCGACCCTGTAAAAACCTCTTCACACCCTTTTTGAAGGACCCCATGCTGTAATCGACAGGGAAAGCATGGACAGGGAGTTTATTCCACAACCTGAGGGTTCGGTGAAGAAAACCCCTCTGGAATCGTGTAGTACAGGACCGGTTTGGTTCCAGCGTGTGAGGATGGATTCCCTGTCGATGGCGAGCGGTGCGATGATAGAAAGATGTCATTTTTAAATAAAAGCTTGTTTTTAAAAAAGTTTTTTTCTTTTAATTTATATTAGCTGACTCTACTGGAGTGCCATCCTCTTGAAAATTTTCGGCATGAAAATTATCAAATACGGTCATAAATTCAAACGATTTAGGCAATGTTTAAACGCGTAGATAATAATGGTGTTTAATTTGATTATGTGGTTAATGGATTAAAGCAAATTAAACCGAATAACATTGTAGGACTAATCCATGGTAAATATGTTCTACATTTTCACAATTCGTATACGCTATTCTTTTAATTCTACAGAAATAAGCGTCGGCGCAGGCTATGTGCTTACATAGCGTCGCCTGGTTGGTTACTATGAAATGCAATAACGATTTTAATTTCAATCTAATTTCAATCGAACATTACTGGAAAATAAATAAGTAAATATATAGGGACAAATCACACAGATTGAGCTAGCCCCAAAATAAGTTCGAAACTTGTGTTATGGGATATAACAAATATATATAGAGATATAAACAAATAAAGACCCGAGGTCAATTAGAAAAAGTTCGTTTTTCATCATGACTCTACTGGGATTCGAACCCGGAACCTCCTGGGTGGCGATGCCAAGGAGGTCGTCAAAATGCTAGTTCGTACACTTGAAATTTTATACTTTACTAACTATAATGGTTAGCGTATAATATCCGATTTCATTTAGTGCATTTAGTTAGCGCTAGTCTGTAAAAAGTACCTAAACGCATAAACGTAATTTAACAATCCCTTGACGATCGAGCGGAATTATTTTTAAGAGTTCGGCGCCTGGTCCCACCAGCCCCCCCAATTCTCGTAATAAAAACCGATTCTATTCCGATTCAAATTCTATCGCTATCTCACTCATACAAAATAGGAATTGAACGGGACAGTGAATGCGTTTGAATCGAAATAGAATCGGTTTTTGTTACGAAAATTAGGCCACAGGTGACGCCATGAGAACTATTAAGTAATCTGTACTATGATGACAATTCCCAGTTGTCACCCCGGGAAGTGCTAAAGGAGACTACTGGTAATGTAGGGACATTGAAGAACCATTTCAATGTCTGATTATTCCTATGACGTATCTGTTTTTCCATCGTTAATCAAAGTAAATGAGGTACTCTTCATTCGTCACAGTGCAGTCCCGTCATTCAGTTCTAAACATAGCACCGCCTACGCATCTGCATCTGTCTAATTGTTGCAATTGCACACGTAATCTATTTGCATATGGTGATTATATCCCACAATTAGAACGGAGTTTGTTCTAATAGTTATAATAGTTGAGAATCACAATATACCAACTTATTTTTACCTACTCCGAAGGCTCAGTGACCCAAAGTGACTCTTACCAGGTCGAACTGTGTATATAGTGTGGTATTTATTTATTTACTAGTGAATCCGCGCATCTTCGTTTGCGTATATATATTTATTCACAGCAGCGTCATCTATATCAGATTTTTGATCAAATCCTACGGGAATCGCGTAGTTTTCGGGATAAAATGTACCTTATGTGTAATTTAAGGTATCAGCTACCTACATACCAAATATCATAAATATTGGCCCAGCTATTTGAGCGTGAAGAAGTAACAAACATACACATAACTTTCGCCTATTATAATATTAGTAGGATTTTAAGTTTGCTTAAAATCTAAGACATGGTTTATGTGTTGTTTTGACGACCTCAGTGGCGTAATGGTTACCACGCTAGACCGCCACCCAGGTCCCGGGTTCGAATCCCGGTCGGGTCATGATGAAAAACGAACTTTTACTGATTGACCTCTGGTCTTGGATGTTTATCTATAATGTATTTATTATAAAATATAGTATCGTTGAGTTAGTATCCCATAACACAAGTTTAGAACTTACTTTGGGGCTAGCTCAAAAAAAAAAGAACCTACTCTCTGACAATCTGACAAAAGAAAGTGTTTGTAAAGGTCTAATCTCTGAATAAAAGGTTTTATAGAAGCTTCTACGCTCCATTGAATAGGAATTGAGGATAAGAACCTCATCTCATCTTGCTTGCTCAAATTAAAAAAAAAGCAACTTAAACCACTACTATTTAAATAAACTCATGTAGTACAGTATAAAGAACTAATTGTTTAAATAATTAATACATCTGCTTGTAATGAGATGGTCACGAGTGCTATTATCACGCCGACTGCCCCCCAACAACATAATAGGCGCGATTATACGCTCAGTAAAAGGTTGAGGCGTGTTTACAACGCACGATTTCATTGTTTTGTATATTAATATGGATTAGATATGTCTCTCTTAGGCGTTTACATAATAATATGCTAGTTTACCTAATATGGTCGTCGCATTTGGTGAAAACCAATATTTTTTTTTGCAAACGTAGGTACAATAGTTCATACATAAATTAATTCGGTAAAACCAAAATTGATTTATTAATTCGCGGCGCGATTGCTTATTTTGGCCATGCCGAAAATCCACGCAAACGAAGTCGCGGGCACAGCTAGTACTAATTTTATAATAGTTATTTTTTTAGATGTTACCTATAAAAAAGTACATGTTTTTATTTTTACATGGAAACATACATTTATTTTAACTGGGAACTGATAGACAGACAAATTATATTTATTTTAATCATAGTTACATATTTGCATCAGATGGAATGGTGTATCAGTCGTAGGTTTTGTGGTTATTTTTAGAATGTCTACATTAAAATACATGTATGTAGTTGTACCTGTAGAACAAACGACGTTTCTCCTTCACAACAAGACAAAATAACAATAATCGTTACGTGATCGTGTCGTGACTCGTGACATTAAAAAAACAAGTCGTGCGCACCTCACGTGATAAATGAGCGGGAAAATGTTTATGAAAACTATTGAACAAGTAATAATATGAAATTGCCGTTCGCTAATGGCTTACGATCTGTCACATTTCAGAGCATTTTTGAGGTATTTTGTTTTTTTTACGTTTTAACTGGCATAATAAAATTCTCAATTTGTACAGTCTACTAACGAAAGAAATTCCTTTTTGTTTCAACTGTCTGTCACGTACTGAGTATAGATATGCAAGCTATAGAGATCGCTTTTTGACCATTGTGCAAAGCGTAAGCAGATGTTCTATAGTGCAAATTTTTAGTTTGCTTCCATTTCGTCGTTTTTACAGCTCTGCACTGCATATTTCACCATGATTCCTTAAAATCCGAATAAATAACATCGAGAGAAACAATCAGCATGCGTGACAAACAGCTTCGTTCGTTGCTGGCTTCGTTGTTGCTGTTTTGAGTTCGTGTGTTTGTTCATACTATTGACGACCTCCGTGGCGTAATGGTTACCACGCCAGACCGCCACCCAGGAGGTACCGGGTTCGATCCGCGGTCGGGTCATGATGAAAAACGAACTTTTTCTGATTGGCCTCGGGTCTTGGATGTTTATCTATTAATGTATTTGTTATAAAATATAATATCGTTGAGTTAGTATCACATAACACAAGTTTCGAACTTACTTTGGGGCTAGCTCAATCTGTATGAATTGTCCCTATATACATATATTAAATTTAAATAAAATAAATAAAATACTCGTGCTTACTGTTCATACTTACTCAAGCGCGCTCTATAGCTTGCTTATCTATACTCTAAGGTCACGTAGTTGCAAAGTCTTTTCAATACTTCCTACTCCTAGTAAATTTTTTTTTCTGAATAAATTCTTTGTGAGTTCATGAAGACAACTGTAGTTTCTCCCCCGGGACGTCAATAAGCTTTATTACTCATTGTCAATCTCAGGCCGCCGCGCCATTGTTTGTCCTGGCTATACAGGAGACGATGGGAATGTGTTGTGGGCTTGTCAAACTACAACTCAATATGGCATCTCAATCTCATGGTGTTTACATAGCATGTACATATGAAGGATTTACATTAAGTTCAGACATGAACCCTGCAACAGCAAAATATAAAATGTGACATCTTTAGGATTAATTTTAGGCAGGTAATTTATTGTACCCTTAGAAGTTCGGTCGTCGTTATTATCCCGTCACGAATGCAGAAACCTTAGTGTAATTTGTATAAGTAGGTCATCAAATATGTATACAGGAAAAAACCAATGAGACAGTAACTCCATCCATACCGACACACGTGGAAGGCGACACCTCGAATTCGCTGATTATACAATTGTGGAATCCTGTGGGCTGAGGATATAATGTATGATAAGGTAAATTACTGTTCACAATTGGCACAAGTGCTTTGTTTGAAGAATTTGGCTGCATGTTTGCAATTTTAGCAAATATACGAAGTATTTCACAATTTTTATGGTTCTAAAGTAAACAAAGCAATCTTATAGTTTCGCCATGTTAGTGATAGACGAACAGCTGATCACATGATGTCAAGCTCAGACGTCTAGAGTCTTACCTATCTAATGTAGGTCTAGGCATCTATACAGAAAACAAACAGGCAAGCTGCCTTTGAACATCAGTAAAACTACAGAATAATAACACGAAATGAAGCTATGAATGGAGCAAATGCTACTTAGTAGCAAGTGTGTCCATGAATTTGCTAGTGATAGGCATGCTTATTTCAAGCCTGTAGCGCGGGTGGAAGGGGTGTGCTTTGAGCACGTCTGACTGAACAGATTTGCCTAAATAAATAATAAATAAAGTTTTTTATTCAGACCAAATCCATCCTGTGTTAGTAACAATTAATCTTACTATGTTAGTTTTACATAATACTAAACATAAATAATATGCAGGCCCTAGTCACACGGAGTTCCGTCTGACCAGCACCTGCATGCAGTTTTTATGACCGGCGAGTCATACGGCTATGGGTTTCAGGATGGAATTGGAGCTAACTAAAACTAGCTTATTATTTTATTGCCAACGATGATTAAAATTATCATTCTTATTGCTGGCAAATGTGAACAGCTGCTGCAGAGACTAGTTTTAAGCATATTCATAGTCATAACTAGTCATAAGCATGGGTCTCCATACTACGGCCCGCGGGCCAGCTGCGGCCTTCGAGCACCAACAATTCGGCCCGCCATAAACTGTTCATACAACATACTTATGACTATGCTCACCAGCGTGCTATTACAGAGCAGGCCTATCCGTACCTACACCAGGGGTGCTACCAATGCGTTGCTTACAAGTTTATAAGAGCATTTCTGACCATGATTTCTCTCATCCTAACCCGGAAATTCGAAATCTAATTTATAATAAGCGTTTATAATAGAATCAGACACTTGATGACCCTATTACAAGGCCTACCTCTGGTTATCCCGATCACCTCTAAGCACGGGAAAAATTAAAATTAATTTGCAACATTGTCAACGGGGAAAAAGGAAAAATAAATTTTCCGAACAGAGCAAGTTCAGATGACAAGCGCTCAACGCGCGTTTTGATAACGCGAGTTTACAACTACATACATTTTATTCAGGCCGTACACATGCTAACGCGCGTTTTAATTAAGCGCGCGTAATAAAATGTATGTAGTTATAAACGCGCATTATCAAAACGCGCGTTGAGCGCTTATCATTGCAAGTTCTGACAGTACTTTTAAATATTTCCGATATCTTATGAAATACAGTGCCACATCTCTGTGCCGATGGCAGGGGTGTCATGATCGAAGCTGTTGAAAGTAAATTGTCAATGTATTCAGGTGTATTTATTAGTTCTTTTTCATTTTACTACGGTGGCAAACAAGCATACGACCCGCCTGATGCTAAGCATCACCGTAGCCTATAGACGCTTGCAATACCAGGGTATCACTCACGCGTTGCTAACCCTCCCAACCCCCCCAAGTGGAGATCTGGAGACCTTACTCACCGTAGGAACACAACACGGCCGAGACCGATGCTATTTTGTATTTGGCTACGATCTTCTGTAAGGTGGAGGTCCTTCCCCAGACGGGCTGCTCCGATTTGAGCGGATTATCCGTTGTGCCCTACCTCTTTTAAAAAGAGGCAAAAGCGTCACTAATGATTTGTTTGTTGTCTATGCACAATTTTCCGTCATCAAAAATTATCTGTTTTTTGATGCGAATCTTTTTTAATCAAAACAAAATCATTGACCCCATTCAGTCAAACAGTAGTCATGTTTTTTTGTTGATAAGAAAGTGGAAAACACGAAAATTATTGGCCTGCTACTGTCAGTTTCGGAGATAATACAATACAATCAATCATACATGTTATTGCTTGTACTTGATAATTTAAAGTAAATCAGTTAATGTCCTAAATTTGTACAATCAACGATTCACAAAGAAATCTTACTAAATATTTTTAGCTGTTTTTGGCTTCGGATAACGCGATACCTACCCGATTGGTAGAGCCAACTACTATAAACTAATTGTACACAATTCACACAGCGTAAACTGGTCACGAAGTATGCTAGGCTTAACCTGCTTGTGTGTTGTCAAAACAGACTCAAAAACAAACACAAATACCATTTAAAAATGTGTTTCTCGAGCGGGAAAGAAGCCGCGCCCTCTATAAAGATGTACATTCGTGCTCGCAAAAGGTCTTGTCATTCTGAATTATTTTGTTTTTAAGACCTAAACCAATATTAAAAACCCAGATTTGCAATTTCGAAAGTGCTGTGCGTGCGACGGTATGCCTGTGCCTAAAAAACCATAAATTTTTTTTTCAGTTTTTGCTCAATATCTCAGTGAAGGAAGGGTCTGACTGGTAAAGTCACTATTCATGTCCAATTTGACTGGACTACTAGTGCCGAAGGTAGCATCACTACCACCGCACCACTGGCATGTAAAACTATTCTTTAACTTGGTGACGTAAATTTGCAACATATCTTTGAAAAGCATTTATTGTTTTCCTTATCAATGCATTTCCGCCGTTGCAATCAGCATGCAACTGTCAAGGTGAGGCAGCGACACAGATGTTACGAAAACCAGGTTAGCTCCTTGACATTGAGCTATACCCAACGTAACGTAAGGCGCGGGACATATACAAGCGGCGTCGGGCGCGGGCGCGTATAGAATCGGCGGCGGGACGCCCGCGCCCGCGCTACGCCGCTTGTATATTGTCCCGCGCTTCGCCGCTTCTATACATTTGTGGCGACACCTATCGCCATACAGAAGAACTACAGAGTGAAGTAAAAGTTCACAATGCGAACACATGACGTCATATACGACGACACTTAGAAATCCTGAATCGCGCTATCGAAGTTTCTACGATATGGAGATATATATACAACCTCCGACACATACATTGTTGGAGCCGCGGTTCCCCAGGCATGACACCCAGCCTGGCCGGAAGATCTTCCCTTTGTGGCGGTCGAGCACATCGCCATCGCTCCCGCTACAGTGGTGACCCCGACGTGATTGGAAGCAGCCTTCTCCATCATATCTCCTCATCAGCTCTGACGTCATCACATTCTTCACTCCTCAACTTGAGGCCTCATCATCAGCAGTCTCACAGCACTCCAGCTACGGGGAAAATCAGGTTCATCGCAGCCGACTCACCGAGCTACCTGTTCCTGCGCCCCTTATCCCGACTCACTGGGATATTCCTCATCCAGACTCACTTGGATAACCCTCATCCCGACTCACTGGGATATTCCTCATCCAGACTCACTTGGATATTCTGCATCCCGACTCACTGGGACATGCATCATCCCGACTCACTGGGACATCACTCATCCCGATTCACTGGGATACATCAAGCACGCACGCTCACGCCCGACTCACTGGGACACTTGGAGCACGCACACTCAAGCCCGACTCACTGGGCAAGCTAACGAGAAGCACAGACTGCTGATCATCATCTCATCGGACCTTCGATCCTGGAGGGGAGTACTGTGGCGACACCTATCGCCATACAGAAGAACTACAGAGTGAAGAAAAAGTTCACAATGCGAACACATGACGTCATATACGACGACACTTAGAAATCCTGAATCGCGCTATCGAAGTTTCTACGATATGGAGATATATATACAACCTCCGACACATACATTGTTGGAGCCGCGGTTCCCCAGGCATGACACCCAGCCTGGCCGGAAGATCTTCCCTTTGTGGCGGTCGAGCACATCGCCATCGCTCCCGCTACACATTTATATGAAACACAGAATGGCGGGGCGCCACGCCCGCGCCGTGATTCAAATGTACGTAGACGCCCGTTGCTTTCAGAGTGCGCCCGCGAGCCGCGCACCTCCATGAGGCGGGCGCGGGCGCGGGCGCGGATGGCGAACATGTATCTAATGACTCAATCCGCCCGTATCTTTCACAGTGTTGTAGCGTCTGTTTGGTGCTGCGCGTCTGGTTCTAAACCATTTTGATTCACCCGCCAAAACTTCGTCATGGATATCAATATGGAAGAATTTATATCTGCTGTAGGTACTCTTCTCTTCCTTTATTTAAATCGTGTATACCAAACTTCATATATTGTAATTTCCATTTCAAATATGAATTTTCCATCATGTTTTCTAACTACGCAGCAAAGTTTGAGAACCACCAAACACACGCGCAATAAGACTCGTAGCTCGTGCAGACGCCAAAACACGCGCGCCCGCGCAGCAACAGTTCAGTCTGAAACTGCACTAAGGCAGCGGCATAAATATATTGTCACTGTTAATTTGTCAAGTTTTAAGTTATGTAGGACATAACTGAATTTTTTTAATGTTAGTTTAGTTTGAATAATTTTATGAAGTAGTTTATAGTTTTGTTGTAGAAATAAATTATTCTTCTGAATCTTGTCACTTTTGTATAACATTTTAATTACTGAAGACTTTTTAGAGAACATGTCATAATACAGACGGATAGATATAATATACTTTATTTGCAATACACAACAGAAGGACACAGTATACATACATTTTAGTGAAAAAGTACTAAAATGATAAAATACCCGTCGATTTGTTTGTACTTTGTGGGTCTTATTCTGCGTTATGAGACCCGCGTCACGTAAAAGTTGCGATCCTAATCCATCCCACAAACATGGCAAAATGATAGACGAGTTGAGAAATGGACGATTTACTTCTTACAAGAGTTACGAGTTACGGTTTTTTTTAATACACCATCAATTGTCTTTCTGATTAATTTTGTTGCGAGTTCCAAGACAGCTGTTCTCTATCGGGACGTCAATAAGCTTCATTGCTTATTGTGAATCTGAGGTCGCCGTTGTTGATCCTGGCTTTAAAGGACACACCGGTGGGAATGTGCGGTGGGCTTGTCCCGAAAAGTTACGAGTTGAGAAATAGACGAGTTGCCTATATAGGCGAGCTACGGTTGCAGAGACTTGATACTTCTATGTTGCAGGACTCTGTGCGTCACTGTTGCGCATTATGGGGAATATTTTGTCCAGTATTTCTTACCTTCAGATGACCCACGGTAAAGAAAGTATTCAAATAATCATTACATACGGTTTTACAACTGGCCCTGTATGACTTTGTGTACGATTTATTTTTTCCATAAAAATAAAATTTGCACTGTGGGTACTGTCAATGATGTCATAAAAATGTAGATACGTTGTTGGTGGTTAGCGAAGAGAGTGTGGACGGGCTTTTCGTCTTCATCATATCTACCTGTAATCATCCCACTGCAGGGATACGGGTCTGCCTTGAATCGAAGGGGATTAGAGCGTACTCTGCCACGCTGCTCCAATGAGGGTTGGCGGAGGCCAGGGTGTTCAAGCTGCCCGACTCCACCGACTCGGATTACTTGCGAATTAGGATTTTCCATTAATTATAAATTGAATTTAAAATAGCGAATTTTTTGTATTTATTTATCAATCAGTTTACAAAGACATCACATCACATAAACCTGTGCAGGTTGTATTACGTGCTCAATTTTTTTTTCAAATCAAATCATTTATTTGTTTTTGGTTATTGGTTTTTAACAGTAGGCAGGTTTTTTTATACCACTAAGGTGGCAAACAAGCATACGGCCGCCTGATGGTAAGCAATTACCGCAGCCTATGGACGTTTGCAACACCAGCAGCATTAACGCAACTGACCCCCTTGGGCCAGTTCTTCGTGGGCCACTCAGTGAATACCCCATTACTAACGCGTTGCCGACCCTGAAAGAACCTCTTCACACCCTATGATATATAAATAATGTAATTTTTTCAACAAATCTACATATTGTTGCATCATTGTATGCATTTTTAAGATGCATGAGTTTATGTGCGCTTGGATGCATATCTCACTCGGGGTCAACTCGCCCACGCAAGTTTGGTTCGGGGCAAAAAAATGCATTGAAGTCAAGCTTAATTTATTAAGGTTTGTGTTACCTTAGGAATGAGAATTAACTTGTTTTTACCATTTTTTTAATGTTATACGACAGACAAACAGGCAAGCGGGCCACCTGATGGAAAGTGGTCACCGCCGCCTATGGACATCAGCAACACCAGGGGCACTACCAATGAGTTGCCCACCTCTGACGAGATCTCTAATGTACCTCTTAAATAGTCCCATGTCATAGTCTGAAGAAAACACAGAGCTGGGAGCTCAATCCACATCCGTATAGCGAGCGAGCGAGAAATTGCATGAAGTTATAATCTTACAGAAGATCGTAGCCAAACAGCATTGGACTCGGCCATGTTGTGTTCTTACGGTGAATAAGAGTTCCACTTGGAGAGGTTGGGAGGGTTGGCAACGCGTGAGTGATACCCCCGGAATTGCAAGCGTCTGTAGGTTACGGTGATGCTTACCATCAGGCGGGCCGTATACTAGTTTGCCAACTTTGTGGTACAAAAAAACTTTCATTATGAATTTCAATTTATTTTATTTTCTAACGGGACAAGCCTACCACACATACCCACCATTGGTCTCAGTCTCCTGTACAGCCAGGATCAACAACGGCGACCTCAGAATGACAATGAGCAATAAAGCTTATTAACGTTCCGTCCCAGGGTAGAAACTACAGCTGTCTTGGAACTCACAACGAATTTAATCAGAAAGACACTAGACGGAGTATTGAAAGGTTTATTTATTACTAGCGAAACCCGCGCAACTTCGTTTGCGTGTATCCCGCTTTCCCGTGGGAATTTTGGAATGTATGATACTTTAAAACCTTCCCCTTGAATCACTCTATCAATTAAAAAAAACCGCATCAAAATCCGTTGCGTAGTTTTAAAGATTTAAGCATACAAAGGGACATAGGGACAGAAAAAGCGACTTTGTTTTATACTATGTAGTGATATTTATTTACTAGCTGATACCTGCAGTTTTACCCGCAAAATCTCGTTTCTTTATAACTTGTCCTCTGTTTTAATCCAGGTTACCTTTCAAGCGGCAAGGTACAGCGGATAATCCGCGCAAAATTTGAGCAGCCCGTCTGGGGAAGGACCTTACAGAAGATCGTAGCCAAATAGCATTGGTCTCGACCATGCTGTGTTCCTACGGTGAGTAAGGTTGTCCAGAGCTCCACTTGGGGGGTTTGGGAGGGTTGGCAACGCGTGAGGGATATCCCCGGTATTGCAAGCGTCTATAGGCTAGGTGATGCTTACGGGCGGGCCGTATACTTGTTTGCCAACTTTGTGGTATTAAAAAAAAGCAAATCTGTATAGGCGTCGTCGCGTCACTGGGTTTAATACCGTGTAACCTGTGGTGTAACGCAGGCTTTACAAGTAAATGCTCTAGCCTATTTTCACCTTTAAGTTTGACATATAGTTTTATGTACTGTCGACTATACATTACCTATTTTCTCATTATTAGCTCCCCATTATTACGTCAATGAGACAAATTATTATGATTTACAGTAAACCACAAAATCGGGCAGTTAATGAAATGACTAGACATTTGCGTGCTCACATTGTAGTATCACTAACTATTAAGTAATCTGTGGTATTTGCGGTCTTTCATGAAACTATAATGTGTAATGAATGATCTATTGTAATCCTACACTAGGAATATGTGTCGGCTTCGCACGTGAACGATTTTTTCTCACTACTAAAGCTAGATATGTAGCTTACTCTTGAATTTCGCAACTTTCAATCGCGATTTTAATTTTAATCCTTAAATTCTTTTAATCTCTATCCCTCGTTGACATGTGAGTATTTTATTTTTTACCTTTTTACTGAACTTCCAGGTTTGGCAAGCATAGGTTAAACATGGAATGAGACAGGAATTAAGAATTTTGGTTTTAATTTTTATCGGCATGTTACTCTTGAATATTTCTTTTAAATTCCAGTATTTGTTCCACGTCAGCTGTGTCCTGCGGTCGACTTCTTGCTCGTTGTTCAGTCTGTCAAAACTGATTTTTTTACCAAGGTATATGTATTGGTCTGTATATTTGAGTGGTTCGTCACCAATGGATATTGTTGATTTGGTGCTATTAGTCATTAGCATTGTCTTTGAGAGGTTCATTTCTAGGCCTACCAATCTGCTAGCCTCGTTTAGTGACTCTACCATCGATTTGAGTTCTAGTCTTGTCTCTGACAGAAGCACCAAATCATCTGCAAGTTTAGGTGACTTAAGTATTTATTCTCAATTTTTATTCCGTATCTTCTCCAATCCAGTTGGCTAATTATAGACTCCAATACAGCTATAAAAAGCTTTGGGGACAGGGGATCACCCTGTCTTACACCTCTTCTAACAGGAAACCAGGGGCCGGCTGTCTCCAGCTTAACTCTACTTTTGCTATTATTGTAGATGCTTTTGATCACCTGTATGTACTCTTTTTCTACCTTCTGGGTTGTTAGAGTCTCCCATATGATATTATGTGATACAGTATCAAATGCTTTTTGGTAATCTATAAAAGCGATATAGAGTGGTCTTCTTTTATCTTGGTATTTCTCAATAATAAGTTCTAGCGTGTGGATGTGGTCGATTGTAGAGTATCCTTTCCTAAAGCCCGCTTGTTCTACCGGTTGTCTCGCTTCTAGAGTAGTGCTAAGCCTTCGATTTATAATACACGAAAAGATCTTGTACAAGCACGGTAGTAAACTTATAATGGTCTATAGTTCCCTATATCATTTGGGTCGCCTTTTTTGTAAATTAGGGTAATGTTAGATTCTGACCATTGTGTCGGTGTTTCTCCGGTTAGTAAGATGCGGTTGAACAGATTATTTTGTTAGGGGCACGGCGAGCGTTGTTGAAGCTAGTTTAATTGTTTCATTCGTGATGTTATCTGAGCCGGGACTCTTGTCTGCTTTTAGTTTTTTCAGTTCTCTTATGACTTCATTTACTTCAATCTGGGGCACATTTGTTATGTTGCTTTCTTCGGTAGAGCTTTGATTTCCATTGCAGGTTTCAGTGGTCTCACGAGCGCTATATAATTTTTTGTAGAACTCTGTTGCTACGGACTACTGAATTGTCCCTATTTATTTATTATTGGTTAATGGAGTGTACAATAATGATAAATTAAGTTTATGAGTTATGACGAATGTACGTACAGTCAAGTGCACGTCGAGCTTTACACTTGCGGTTATTGGCTCTGATGACATAGAACTTATGAATGGCACTAAGTCCAAAATGTAAAGATCCACTTGCTCTTGACTGTACCTACAACAACCTGTTGAGCTGTTATTTACTACTTAAAACGTAAATCCGATACTTCGGCCAAAGTATCGGAAGAATTTAGACCATGAATTTCAAGGTATACCATGGTTATATTCAAAGAACTATTGAAATAACCATTAAGGCTGTTTGTTGAGTTTCTTGCGGCACTTCTTCTCAACAGGCCATTCACGTCGAAGTGCTGGTAGGATAAAAAAAAAATTTTTGACGTGCGAAAGTATTTCCTGTAAATCTACTTGCAAAATAAATTATTTTTTTTATTTTTTTATTATTTTTAAGTGCAAGGTAATTCATGGATAGAATTCAGGGAATTACTAAAATAAAAATGAAAAATCTTGTATTTCATGGGTAAAATTCTTCCGATACATCGGCCGAAGTATCCGATTTACGTTTCGTTGTGACGCTCCTGCTTTTCTCCCAGACAATTAGTCTCCGTAAATATAAAGTAAATATTTATTAAATAATCAGTAATAAACAAATCAGTCACATGACCATCAGTAAATAGTATTCTGCAGAATGCCATATTAGGTTATCAATTATTGTATGATTAAGTTATTTACTTGAACTATAATATAAATAAAACAATTGTGACGATAACTTAGTTGGGGTTTCTGACCGCATCAAGTAACTTGGTAGTCTTATTCATCTCACTAACTTAGACAGTACTACTACTAAGAGATTTGACAACGTGGCGAGGACCTGGCTACGCTTATCTTGCTTCCAGATGAGAACAATGACATATTCTGACGCTTGTACGTTTTAATCAAAGAAATTTTATTTTACAAATTCGTCGGCTATACTTCGGTGACTAGTAGAGCCTACTTAACCTAGTGATAATTAGTTTTTCATGTAGTTTCGTTATATGGACACTAGTCCATATAACGAAACTACATGAAAAACTTAAGAAAACTTAAGAAAGAAAAATATCACTGTAGGTACTAACCTACAGTGATATTTTTCTTTCTTAATACAATAATACCTATCCGAGATAGGGGGGATCACCGTGTTTAAAAATAGCTAATATCTAACGACACACCACACCATAGGCAGGCACACCCAAAAAAAAATATTTTTCAAGATTTATGTACCACTTTGTTAGCATAGTTAATGTATATAGACGTGCAAAATTACAACTTTCTAGTATTAAGTGTCGGCGCTAGACCGCGAACAAATGGACAAGGCGAAACTACTCTCCGTTCAGAGTTATTTTACCTCTGACAAAAAAGGTTTAAACCTCAAAATGTGTCACAATAATAATTCTTAATGTGTGAGCCAACATAGACGACTGCTCTTATATTTTTATGAAATGAAATAAAATCGTTTATTTCAGAAATTAGACCTTCACAGGCACTTTTTCTTGTCATTTACAACTTGTTTAAATAAAGAAAATAAACTGCGTTATATACTACCACCATTTCGGACACAAGCAAAATGGCAACCGTTAAAAAGAAATGGCGAAAAAAAAACGGTTACGGCCTTTTTTGTCATTTTGTACTTTTTTTTTCTCCTTTTTTTCCACTCATTAGTTACAATGTATGTGTATTATGTAACTTATAAGAAGAATACGCGGAATGTTATACACAATGGTGTGGAATGAACAAGTCTTATAGTGTTTAAACCTGTTTAATACATCTGTCAGAGGTAAAATTGCTGCGAATAGACAGTATAAGGTTTCCTTATTTACTACTGAACGCTAAAAAGTTGTATTTTTAATGCAAAATTTCAAATTTTTAGACGTGTTTACTGTGTTTAGTCGCGAAGATAGGTCAGTCAGGACGAATTTTATAAGTGGATCCAAGTGGAATTAGGGGTCTCGATTACCATTATTTATGTAATTATATGATTATTTCATATCATTAACATCATCATCATTTTAGTAACTAATCCACTGCATATAAACAGTTAATTGTGGTTTACGTAGTAAAAAATATAAATCGACTTTTAATGCATTATCAAAAACAAATCAAAGGTTCGAATTAAAAGTAAATATAAAAATAATCTCACAAGTCACTGCACAGGTTTGTTCAGCTTCATATTTGGGTTTGGTCTTTGTTAAGTCATTTTATTGTCTTCACAATGAAAACAGAATGTTTGTTATGGCAATCCGTTTCGGTCCACGGGAAATTCAATTTTTTTTTACAAATTGCATCTCAATCATTGATAGAATTTTCGTGAAAATTGATTTGGCGACAACAAATACAATATATCTACTGAATTATCATATAAATTATAAATATTGTCTCTTCTCATTAAGAATGTGCATAATGCACGTTTATAGGGAAAAAGATGCATCGTGGACATTCATAATAAGAAGAGCTAATATTTATAATTTATTTGATAATTATTTAGTAAATATATATTGTATTTGTTGTCGTCAAATCAATTTTCACGTAAATTCTATCAATGATTGAGATGCAATTTGTAAAAAACTCAAAAAAAAATTGAATTTATCGCGCGGACTGCAACGACCACCTTAATAAATTAATATATAAAATATACTAAATTGTTCCGATCCCAACGATCCCACTACCCACCCTACCATAAATGTGCGTAAAAATTTGTTTGTTATTCTTTCAAGCCTTGTTAGTGAGAGTACAGTGAGGAGAAGACTTGCTGAAGCCAACCTGAAGTCGTACAGGCCAGCAAATGGCCCCAAACTTGAGACAGGGCATCGAGTAGCAAGACTACGCTACGCCCGTCAACACGTACAATGGGACGAAGAAGAATGGACAAGAGTTTTGTTCACAGATGAGTCTCGGTTTTCTTTATTCATTTCCGATGGAACGCGGAGAGTATACAGGCGACCTGGTGAGCGATACATTCAAGGTTGCTTCTCGGAAAGAGTTCAATACGGCGGGGGCTCTGTACACGTATGGCCTGGCATCTCTTCAGAGGGTCGCACAGAGCTAGTGGTCACAGAAAATGGCAGTCTGACTGGTGAAAGATATGCATTAGAGATCCTTATCGAGTATGCAGGGCCATATTTAGTAAATATGGGTGATGGAGCGATACTAATGCATGATAACGCCCGGCCACACACCGCTCACCTCGTACAAGAGTACATTCAGGAGGTTGGCATCAGCTTGATGGCTTGGCCATCAAGAAGCCCAGATCTTAACCCGATTGAACACACTTGGGATGAGCTTGGGAGGCTAGTCAGAAGACGCAGACCACCCCCCGCCACCCTCAGGGCTCTAAAACAGGCCCTGATAGAAGAATGGGTGAATATTCCCTAACACCGCCTCCGAAACTTAGTGTTCAGCATGCCAAACCGGCTCGAAGATGTCATCAGAGCCCGAGGCGGCAACACAAGTTACTAAAGTGGGAACAAGGCCCAAAACTTAAAAATTAAGTTCTTGATAGTTACTTCAAAATGGTTAGCTTTTTAGTTTTTTCTTAATTTTCAGTGTAAAACTTTACTAATGCTAAATAAAATATTATTTTTAGAAAACTTTGTTAAATTTGCTATAAAATTACTTTTATTTCAAAACTCTAACTTCGATAGTTTAAGAGTAATTGCAATTTTAAAACTGTACTACTTATTTTTGACGCCCAGTGTATGTAAAGATAAAGTCTATGTAAAAGATGAAGGGGAGAATGTGTGTGACTATTATTATGTTACATGCAGTAAAGTATTTTGCTGAAACAAAAAAAAAGGTTCTAAAATTACAAAACTTGTGTAATAGCAGCACTCATTTAATTAATTGCCTATTTTTAATGTTATACTGTTTCTCCTTAAAAGATAAACAAGTTTTCCAATTAAATAAAATATTAAAAAAAACTTTCTTGCGTCATTCTGATCACAACATCGTATATTTTATTTTGTTTTTTCCCGTATAAGACAAAAAAATATCGGTGAACACCCTTCGTTCTACGTTCTACACGAAGTAACTATTAGGTAATCTGTGGTTCTACGCCTTTTTCCAAACGAAGTAATACGTCATTTATTTATAACGAGCTGTTACCCGCGACTTCGTCCACGTGAATGTTCAAATAAGGATAACTCCTTTTTCTGTCATGCTGTCTGATTTAAATGAAACAAAGACTATATTCTGCACCAAGCCGAGCTCTATCTTCCTGTGAGAACAACATTAAAATCAGTTCAGTAACTTAGAAGATGTGCGCGTTCAAACAGACAGACAGACAGAAAAAAAAACCAAAAAATCTTTTTTCGCTTTTATTACCTTTCTAACTTCTAACTGTTCCCTCTCCATTTTTGCCAAATATGTTCAAAGTACAGACATGTCGGGGTCTACTGTTTTATTATATGTATAGAAGACTAGCGATACCCGCGCAACTTCGTTTGCGTGTATTTATTTATGCACAGTGGCGCCATCTGCTTTATAAAGCGCCGTTGACTATCAGACTTTTGACCAAATGATACGGGAATCGCGTACTTTTCGGGATAAAAAATACCCTATGTAGGTAAGGTATAGACAAGGTATCAACTACCTACATACCAAATATCATAAAAATTGGCCCAGCCATTTGAGCGTGAAGAAGTAACAAACATACACACAAACTTTCGAACTTAAGAACCACTACAATTATAACGTAATCTGGCCCATTAAAGGAAGAATTCCGGGACGGACCGCACGCCGCATACTGCAGCTACAGACTGCAAGCGTCACTACTAATTTCTATGCAAGTACCGCTGAGCCCGCTGACCGCAATGTCAACGTGCTTGGAATTACTTTCATAGAGCTACGTAGAAAGAGGTAGAAACAAGTATGTCGCTTGCAGTCTGCAGCTGCAGTCTGTAGCATGCGGTCCGTCGCGGAATTGTACTTAAATGTGTATGAGACCACAATTATTATTTTTTAGGACTTTTTGTGCGTCGCCACAAAATATGTTTGTGTAGTCGACACTATTAGGTATTATTATTATTTGGAGCCTGTAATGTCCCACTGCAGGGCAAAGGCATCCCTACCCCCCCTCCAGTACTCCCGGTCCATTGCCTCCTGAGGCCATTCCCTACTCCACGCACACACACACGTCGACACGTAAGTAATATAAAATCACTCGCTATGCCTGGGACAGTATCATACTTTGTGTCATTCTTCTTCTTCTCAGTTGCGTACTCTTAACAGAGTAGTCGCGGCCACGCGTGTCTTCTGGTAACGTCTCACTACCGTTGTCTATCTGTCTCTGGTGGAAGCTTGTCTTGCGAATTCAATGTGTCATTCACTTTATTAGGGTGCAAATTCAAAATATTTTTATTCAAATAGGCCTAATTAAAGCTCTTTCGAATCTCAAAAGGAAAAAACGGAACCCTTGTAAGATCACTTTGTTGTCCGTCTGTCTGTCAAGAGTCAAGACCTTTTTTCTCTGGAACATGACATGACATGATTCTAAACTCATATCAAAACAGACCGCATTTAAGTTCGTTTAACTTCACAAATCATTTGATTTTGTTTTCTCAATTTTTTGTGTCCCTTCCGAAGACTAATTCAAGATTGATGAGTTTTTTACATAAAAAATATGATTGGAAATTAATGAGGAAATTACCTACTTACCGTGTAATAAATTCACGCGATATATTTTTTATATGATGTTTTTGTTTGGGACAAACAAGCTAACTAGGTCCAATTTAATAAACCATTTAAAATTTTAGCATTTTAGGTCAGTTTACTACTCTAGATTCTAGAATAGCATTATTCATCAAAAAAATATCAAAAAGTGTTTTATTTTTACCTAAAATTGGTTTGCGTTTGACCACAGCTTGCCTGATGGTAAGCATCGCTGGGGTCTACGATGTAACACGCTCACCTAAGTACGCGATTCCCGTAGAATTTGGACTGATAGTGATTTGCGCTTTATAAAGTAGATGGCGATTCTATGTATATAGCAAACTAAGTTGTTCTAGTTGTACCGTAACACCAACAGCGTCCCCAAAACAGAATGGCCAGTTTGCGCGTGGCCTTATTTTTTGGGTTTTTCATAAATCACTTATAATAATCATATTATGTCATTATTTTTTGCACAACATCCAAGAACCGTTTAAGTGTTTATAATTTGTTTACAATTTTTTTTGTATTAACATGAGACAGCATAATAATTTTATTTAAAGGATAAAAGTATTTTTTAAACATAGAAGCTAGCACTAGGAAGGGGGGAGGGAGACAATTGCAAAACGGGGAATTATCTAGTTTTGTTCTTTCTTTGCGTGTATTCCCGTGGGATTTTCGGAAAATCCTTGTATGTTTTATACATATATACCTTTCTCTGGAATCACTTTATCTATAGCTGAAAATTGCAAAGATCGAAGCGAACATACAGCAGATCGACTTCATTTACTATGACTAGCGGACCGCCCCAGGATCGGATTTAAATTTCGTAGTAGCCCTACTACGAAATTTAAATCCGATACTTAGGCCGAAGTATCGGAAGAATTTCAACCATGAAATATAAGGTATTCCATGGTTATAATTCAACGAACTACTTATATAACCATAAATATGGATAGAATTCAACAAATTACTAAAATAACCATGAAATACCTAGTATTTCATGGTTAAAATTCTTCCGATATTTCGGCCGAAGTATCGGATTTACGTTTCGTAGTAGCCATCGAGCTTCGCACGGGGTTTACTAGGATCCCTAATTTTATTGAAAATATAAAGCCCACCACTTCACACGCAGATTGGTCCGGCGGATTGGTCGGCCATCGGACTAATCCGCCTGTGTATGGAAGCGACGAACCGGTACGCCAGACTGTCAAATGGGTTGGCGTCGGGCTCGCAGGTCCGCGGTTGCGAGCCGCGAGCGCCTGTCGAACCCCACATGCCATACTTCGAGTGGAGGGTTCGTGGAGGGTTCGTGGAGGGTTCGTGCAGTGTATGGACAACGCCGGATTGATCCGCGGTCGGGTCCGGGTTGCGAGTCGGGTCCGGGTTCGTGTGTGGGCTTAATATATTATATTTAAGGTACATTGGTGAAAGAAGTTTTAAAATCGGTCCAGTAACACACACCCAACACAGACAAAAATACAAATCTTTAGTGTAGGTAGATAGGTTTTTATATAAACCTTATTTGAAAAATTAGTGTAATAATCATGTTTGCCACCGATTTAGTACAAAAAAATCGCAAATATCATTCCACTTGAATTCCTTCTTTTAATTCACATAATTAGCATCTAGTTTAAAGTAAATTTGTTACTAATTGTGTTAAAAAAATTCTCCGATAATCACATTGCTCGGTAATGAGTAATTAGTTGCCAAAATGGCGGGTGATTAGCGGGCTGCGAACTCAAACAACACATCATGTGAGATGAGTAGCATCTTTCCGCCATGCTTCCTTCCACAGCGCACGAAGAATAAAAATATCTATTACCTATTGCCCGCGGCTTCGGCTGCTTTCGGATTAATATATAGCATACGTCACTCACAAATAATTGCCGTGTGGTGACGGCAAATAAGAATATCAGTACCCCTTCTCCTGCATCCCACGGGTGTCGTAGAAGGCGACTAAGGAAATATAAGTACAGTTGTAGTAAGAATGGGTAACAGCGTTTTTATAATAGAAATCTCCAACCAGCCCAACTGCGCTCGCCAACCCGCCTCCGCCTGCCAAGTGTGGCGAGTATTGGCAACCAAAAAGCATCTATAAGATTTTGGGTTACATTCTGTTTAGGAAAGGGGTAAGACGCACTTGTAATTTTCTATCGATAGTTTCTAGCTATAATATGGAAATGAGCGAGATAGAAAATCGGAAATGCTAGCTCATAATAATCATAATCTTGATAGCAATGACTAAACTATGTTTCTTTTAACTGGACCAATGTAGTAAACAATCTTAGCGTGTCTTTTTAACGAAAATAGGCAATTAAAATTATCATTCACACCCAAATAATAATAATATAGTTGAGAAATGGCATTTAACACAACACTCTTATTCTGGCGATTTTTTGATTTTACACATGGATATTGGAATAAGAATTTCTCATTTCTCAACTATATTATTATTATTTGGGTGTGAATGATAATTTTAATTGCCTATTTTCGTTATAAAGACACGCTAAGATTGTTTACTACATTGGTCAAGTCAAAAGAAACAGGGTTTAGCTGTCTGTAGGTATACACAATTACACACGTCTCGAGTTGTTGCTTTGCCATACTGCTCAAATGTGAATTGTATAATTTTGGTAATTTTTTTATTATTATTTATTAGGAAGACAGAACTAATCGATTTATCTATGTAGCACACAATAATAAGTAATCAATGCAAATTAAAAATCTCTAATATAGTAGTTATATCATGTGTATCTTTAAATAAATAAATGTAAAGGAGGCTAAAAAGTTTAGTAACTTACCAGTGTCCCTAAGTAGCTATGTCCAATCTCCTCCTCGGAGGTGTCACCAGACACCAGGGTTTGTCTTTTGAACTTCATTTTTTAATCACTGGTAACACTTTTTAATTTTAATATTCGTGATGTGTCGACGTGTGTCGATGTCTTTATAATAAAGGATACATTATTTAGGTGTCTAATAAAAAAAAATATATAATATCAATTGATGATTTTTTTTTTACCAAAATAGGTTTGCGTTTGACGACAGCTTGACTGACGGTAAGCATCGCCACATCGCTGTGGTCTACGTACGGTATCACGCTCATCTAGATAGTATCTATTTACTCTAGTCTAGATTAAAATACCCCTGGAGTTTTTGAAATAATCTTATTGTGTCTAATTGTTTGATTTGCTCTGTCGGATTCCAGTCAGCAGTTACGTCGAATGATTTTGAACGGTGTTATTGAATTTTTGAAGAAACCAACCTGAATGGTTACATTTTAATAATTACAACTGCAATACATACAGCTTGTCATTAAAAAGCATTTTTGAAAGTTAATGTCACATTAAGTTATAGTTATTACTGTCAAACTAAAGAAGAAAAGATCAGACTTGAGAGTTAATGTAGAGTTCAAATTAAACTGCGATTAATGAAAAGCTTGTAAAAACACATGGAACGCTTAGTAGAGGAACTAATAACAAAGTATAAATAATTTCTTTATTACTCGGTGTCTGTAATATTGTCATAATAAATATCATAATATTCCAACTGTTGCATAAAGTATTACGAGCTAATTTATTTTATCTCCTGTCATGTTTCGTAATTTTGGGAATTCATTTTTAAAAGTATGTTAATCCCGTCATACGGTCATACATGTTGTGCAGCTGCAGATAAACATGAACCCCAAACGAAGTATTAATTAGGTATTAACTCTAATTAAGATTTCAACGAAATAACATTGAATACTAGACGTAAGCAAAATAAAACAATATTAGTGACAGATTTTAGAACGCATTGAAAAGTTTAATATTAAAACTTACAGTTTATTCTGCGAATAATTAGTTATTTAAAAATTTAATTTTAATTTCGTTTTATTTTATACATAACATACTATGTAATAAAAGTTTTAAAACGTCTTTATTACGTTTTAAGCTTGTTTTTAATTACATTTTTAATTTTTGATGTATTATTACGTAAATATCGACAATTTACATTTTATTTAATATTAAAAAAATATTTTAATATTTTTTTTTATTAATATAAAACTCAAAAACCTACAGTAACTACATTTATAAAATAATTTTAATACCATTTATAAAAACGTTTCAAAATTCAAAAACATCGACACATTTCAAACATAACATCACATCACTATCCAAATACACGTCCTTTGGCAAAGTGGTTTAAGTTCGTTTTCGCAAAAAATTCCGACACGACTTTTTTTTTTCAAAATCGTCCGTTTTTGGAGTGTCCCCGATCGAGACTGAGGTCTGTTTGTCAGACTGAACTCACTGAATCCTCAACTCCTACGTAAACTACTGTAAAGAACTGAAACTTGAGATGCGTTCACACGATTCTACTATAACAAGGCTAATATTTCAAAATTGCTGTAATTTTTTTATTGCCGACTAAGATAAAGTTAGTTTGAACCTGTAGTGTTGTTGGCGTGTGACTGAACAGGAAAGTTAAGTGAGGACAATTATTTTTTTATACCTAGTCGGGAAAATGCATTCTCTGCCACTTGGGGAAGCGGCGAAAGTCAATCGGGCTTTCAAAAATAATTAAAAACTTGAGGCGCATACCGACTAAAAGCCTGAGTGGCCACCGTATCCACCTAATTGTAGCCGTACTGCGGGAATTATGATCTTTCGCAACCCGGGCTGTCCGAAGACCCACTTGTTGGGCACGATTATATTGGCGCTCTACGACTTGCCGCGCCACTCCTCTTCGGCGACATTCCGAGCAAACGACGGCTTCTCCATGCGAAACAAATTGATATCCATGAACATGATTTTCATTTAAAGTCAAATATTACGAGCTCTTTTGAATCGTCACATTTTTTTCCGACCACCAGTTCAGACGGCAGACTTTACTGGCAGGAAACTTAACATTACAGACCATTCGTCCTCTTGACCACAACATTCTTTCAACAAATATCATATTTCACACATTCGAGCCATCTTTTTCTGGTCTTCCCCTAATCCTAATTCTGTTTTTTCAACAGATGAATACTGAGTAAGTCCCTCGAACATTTCCGATACTGACAAAGTGACATGGGTCATTGTATCCACTAAATTTAACCAAAAGCAATGATTACGTAGACCAATTAGCAATGCAGTAAACATTTTCGGTCTTTTTTATTTTAAAAAATATACTTTTTGTTAAAAAAGCAACAAAAATTTTACATTTTATTAAATCAAAAAAGTTACATATATGTTTTTAGTTAGTTACTTCTATCAACAAAATCTTAAAAACATTCCTTGCAGTATTATTAACCTAGGCTAAATTCCAGACAATTTACAGGACACATTTGCAGAATGAGACTACTTTGTAGGTGGTAATGTTTCCCGTTCGTCTCGGCAGACGCCAATATTAATTAATATTGTGGGTATAAAGTCTACTGGGAATTTCGTTATAAAATGTGCTTATGCAAGTAAGATAGAGGAAAATAGAGATTGGTACACCGCACCGTTAAGACCTTAAATTTAAAAGAAGAATGAGACCAAGACTGTGTTTTCTTAGTAATATCTTCAGCGCTCCACTTAGGGGGGGGAGCCTTACCAGTGGGTTTTTTTTTACAAAATAGGCCAGTTTTCTGTCACCATTTCGCTTGTTTCCGAAATGGTGGTAGTTTATAACATAATTTATTTTCTTTAACATCAAAATACAAGTTGTAAATGACAAGAAAAAGTGCCTGTGCAAATTTCTGAAATGAACAATTTCATTTAATTCATTCTATAACAAAAGATGAATAGTGTGTACAAGCCTTTATCATTGATATTGCCTCATCCCGTTTGTGATTGTAGTTAGAGTGTAAAGTTTGCACAAAACGGCCGACACTAATCACTCGATAATATGTGATATCATTTTTTTCGTACATAATTTCAATGTAACGATAGTACTGCCTTGAAGATTTTGGGTAGGTACAGTCAGCAATTAGAATAGAAAACGATATTCCATTCCACTACATTTTGCTTTGTTTCCAAAATAGTGGTAGTTTATAGAGTACCCTATTGATTTAATACTAGCTGTTACCCGCGGCTCCGCCCGCGTGATCAAGAAATGAAATGAAATGAAATCGTTTATTTCAGAAATTAGACCTTCAAAGGCACTTTTTCTTGTCATTTACAATTTGTGTATATGTATAAAGAAAATAAACTACGTTATATACTACCACCATTTCGGACAAAAGCAAAATGGCCACCGGTAAAAGAAATGGCGAAAGAAACCCGGTTACGGCCTTTTTTGTCATTTTGTAATTTTTTCTTCCACTTGTTAGTTACGATGTATAAGTACATTAAAATTTATATTACCCATATATATATAGATTTTGTTTTCACTTTCACATTTATAATATTAGTATGGATTTAATACAGAATTATGTACTATATAATGTCTTATTTTAAATGAAGTGTCTAAGTGCCCACAGAATAAATTATTTATGTCTTTGACTAATACTTCCTACAAAATCTCTAAGTACGGATCCTAATTTGAAACTTTACTAATTATTTTTTCCATTATTTTTTTATCGGCGTGTCTGTCTGAAGCAACAAATAAACGTTTTATCTATCTATTAATTAGCGTACAATTCGAGTTATTTAGACTTAGATTTAATTTAGTATTTAGTTAGTTTATCAAGAGTACCTAAACGTAACAATCCAAAGCCAATCGAACGGAATTATTTTCGTATAATTTTCCCCTGAGCATGACCCGACTTTTGGAATAATTTTTTCCCCCGTCCTTTTCTCTTTTCAAAAGAGAGACAAGGATAGTAATAAAATTCGGTCGTAAGTAACGTGGGCGGCACGGTACCTTGAAGTATTTGACAAAGATACAAATTTTAGGGTTCCAACAAATAAGGAATTATTGATATAATATAATATCAATAATATAGATCGACAAATAAATATTCAAGTAAATCCTTAGTTTTCTAAATATTGCATGAGGGCATTTACTATCAATAGGTCAATAGTATTCATATTAGGCATACTATGTAATTAAAATTTCATAACGATGCTTTTTTTTATACTACAAAGGTGGCAAACGAGCATACGGGCCGCCTGATGGTCAGCTGTCACCGTAGCCTATAGACGCTTGCAGTACTGGGGGTATCACTCACGCGTTGCCAACCCTCCCAACCAACGCCCCCAAGTGGAGCTCTGGAGACCTTACTCACCGTAGGAACACAACATGGCCGAGACCAATGCTATTGGGCTACAATCTTCTGTAAGGTGGAGGTCCTTCCCCAGACGGGCTGCCCCGTTTGGAACGGATTATTCGCTGTGTCCTACCTCTCTTAAAATGTTTACATAATTAGCATAAAAATCTTTGTTTTTAGTCCTCTAAACCTCTTTCACATTGTTGACATTACCAAGGTATAAGGTCCTCATTTATTAATGAACTTCCTTTTAACACATGACTATGAAAATAATGGTCTAGTATTCATTAAAAAAAAAAGTGCATTAAATTTTGAAATACTATAAAATGCGCCTCTCTTGTAGCAGCCATCCGTCAGTAGAAAAAAAAAGGTTTAGGGGTGCGGTGCGAGGTGCGAAGGGCGTGTCAACGCGTCTCACATTATCAAAATGGTTGAATATGGATGAATTTATGTAGTAAGCAAATTTTTCTAACTTCTTACAATACAATCAATTATTTTTTTTACTGAATACTAGACCATTATAACCTTGCTTAAACGATCATAATGTAACCTATAGTCATGTGTTAAAAGGAAGTTCATTAATAAATTAGGACAGATATAAGGCGTCAATAGAAAAGTCAAATATTTTTATTAAAATAGTCCTGTTACAAGTTCTTTCGAATCGTCATTTTTTTTTTTTTTTTTTTTTTTTTTTTTTTTTTTTTTTTTTTTTTTTTTTTTTTTTTTTTTTTTTTTTTTTATACCACAAAGGTGGCAAACAAGCTTACGGTCCGCCTAATGGTGAGCGGTCACCGCAGCCTATGGACGCTTGCAACACCGGGAGCATCACTCGCGCGTTGCCGACCCTGTAAAAATCTTTTAATGCCCTTTTTGAAGAACCCCATATTATAGTCTAAAGGAAAGACCTCGGCGGGGATCTCATTCCACAGCCTCAGCGTTCGCGGGAGGAAACTCCTCTGAAACCGCGTAGTACGCGACCATTTTGGTTCTAGTGTGTGAGGTTGGATTCCCCGCCGGTGACGAGCAGTTCGATGGTAGAAAGTGGCCGTAGGCATCAAGTCAAACAATTCCTCGGAACAAACCCCATTATACAAGCGGTAGAACACGCATAGGGAGGCGAAGTCTCTCCGCAGACTGAGGGGCTCAATACCGCTTGTTAGCTCGGGATCGTCGACAATCCTCATAGCACGTCTTTGAGTTGAGTCTAGAGGTCCAAGTTGGTACGCCGGCGCTCCAGCCCATAGGTGAGAGCAGTACTCCATGTGGGGTCGGACTTGAGATTTATACAATACAAGTCTCTGCCCCGGATTGAAGTACCGCTTCGCCCTATTCAGCACACCGAGCTTTTTCGAAGCCAACTTGACCTTGTCTTCTATGTGACTGCGAAACTGGACGTTGCTTGAGATCTCGACTCCAAGGATCCCTAAGCTGCCGGTAGTTATTAAGGGTGTCCCTTGGAATTGTGGGGCCACTGAAAAAGGGGATTTCTTCGCGGTGAACGCGCAGACTTGTGTCTTGGTGGGGTTAAATTGGACTAAGTTACGTCGTCCCCAATCGCTCACCCTGGTTAGGGTGCCTTCGATTTCAGACACAAGTCGTTCGCGGTTCTCCTCCACTACGGAACGAGGGATGCTAGGCCGGCCCGTGTAATAGGTGTCCCCGGTACTGTCGTCTGCATAACAATGAATATTATCTACAGACAACATATCATTGATATGCAGCAGAAAGAGGGTCGGGGATAGAACGGAGCCTTGTGGCACGCCAGCATTAATGTCCATGCGGTCCGAGCAACTGCCGTCAACTATGGCACTTATGCTTCTGTTGGACAGAAAGCTGGCTACCCATTTGCATAGTCCCTCGGGCAGTCCGTACGATGGTAGCTTCGATAGAAGACCCCTGTGCCAGACCCGATCGAATGCCTTCGCTATATCTAGGCTGACTGCCAATGCCTCACCTTGACTCTCAACGGCTTGAGCCCATCGGTGCGTGAGATACACTAGAAGGTCTCCTGTGGAGCGACCATGGCGGAAACCATATTGCATTATTTTTCCTACCACCAGTTCAGAGAGCTGATTTGTACAAAAACCCTTTATCCACTCCATCAGTTGTCATCAGGCAATCCTGGTACAGGATATCCCCATATTGTCATTATTACAATTATTTGACCTTAGACTTCGAGGAAAAAATTCAAAGTGGTAGTTTGTGATTGTGACACTAATGACGATCTGGGTATTTAATTATTGACACACTTTTCCGACTTCAATTAATTCTTAACAAATATAAACACGATAGTTTGTATGTATAGATCTTTGTTACTCTTTTACGCAGAAACGGTTTGATAGATCTGCAGGTTGGCGGTGGCCAATGTTTTCGAGCCTGGAGGCCACCCACTTAGCTTAACAACTGTCATCCATCTACAACAACCGAAACACGGAATAGCTCAAGATAACGAAACCTATCCAAACACTGCCTACGGTTGACGTCGCTTAACTTGTTTGTTTTAGTCTATGTTTCATCATCATCATCATCTCAGCCACAAGAAGTCCACGGCTGGACTATCCCGCGGCTCCCGCAAACGTTTCCGACCAGTTGGCGAAGTCTATGTTTATATGGAACTAGCTTTTTGCCCGCGACTTCGTCCGCGTGAAGCTCCGCACCCGTTCCTGTGGGAACCACAGTTAATTTCGGGGAAAGCTATAGCCTTTTTTTTATATACCACAAAGGTGGCAAACAAGCTTACGGTCCGCCTGATGGTGAGCGGTCACCGCAGCCTATGGACGCTTGCAACACCGGGAGCATCACTCGCGCGTTGCCGTCCCTCTAAAAATCTTTTAATGCCCTTTTTGAAGAACCCCATATTATAGTCTAAAGGAAAGACCTCGGCGGGGATCTCATTCCACAGCCTCAGCGTTCGCGGGAGGAAACTCCTCTGAAACCGCGTAGTACGTAGCCTATGTCACTCCCTGATAATGTATCTTTCTACTGGTGAAATAATTTTTGAAATCGGTCCAGCAGTTTCGGAGCCTATTCAATTCAAACAAACAAACAATCAAATCTTTCCTCTTTATAATATTAGCATAGACAATAAAAACTCATTATATTCTATTTTTTTATCAAAATTCTGCACGTGCTAATAAGACTAAACCAGACACCAGTCGTACCACCAGCTGATTGCTCAGAGGCGGAAGACTCGTTGGCCGTGAGCGCGGGTCCATTGTTCTACACGGCACGAGATATCCAAATCCCATGAGATATTTAATTTTAATGTCTTGGGAATACAATCACAGAGTAACGTACAATATTATGTCTAGACAGAAAAACGAAAAAAAAGTCTAGTTAGTCCGTAAGAGTCGAAGTGTGACGTCATACAAAGATAAGATAAGACAAGATACAAATGACCTATTTCCTCCGTTCTTCCTGTTAAAGTTCGGCAACAGTTCGTAGTTTTTTCCATATCATACTACTAATATTATAAATGCAAGAATGTTTGTTTGTTTATCCTTATTTCACGTCGAAAGTCACTAACGGGATGACATGATTTTTTATCATGACATTTTATTCCCACGGGAAAAAATTAAGGTAATTATTATTTGTCAGATCCTCAGAACCACGTAGACGAAGCCGCGGGTAACAGCTAGTAGTGATATGAAAACCGAAATACCTGGAGCTCGTTTCTACTAACACAAATGCACCAATGGTGTCTCAATCGTGTCTCAAAAGAATGCCGATAGTGTGTCAGTGGTATAGTTTTTGACATTTGTTATGGACTTAAATAATAAGTTAACATTATGTTATTGTTTAAGTCCATAACAAATGTCAAAAACTATTCCACTGATACACATATCGGCATTCTTTTGAGACAGGATTGAGACACCATTGAGAGTCCATTGGTGCATTTGTGTTAGTAGAATCGGGCCCCTGTATGTACTAAAAAAATACTTTTACGCCAAAAGTCCTTGAAGAGTCGTAAAGGAGCAAATAATATTCATGACGATGGCATTATAGCAAAATCCGCCAAACGTTTTACAAATAATTGTAAATTTCATAAAGAAACAATGATTTAACACCTCAACGTAAAGGTCTGCGTCTACTTGACAAAACACGATATTTCCCAACTCGTCACAAAAGCAAACAATTTCAATTGGTCTTTGAACACCAACCAATTATGTATATCAAGCAACGAGAGCCAGTGGGGCTATCCGATACCTTTTATGTCTACCGAAACAGTTGAATCAAAATAATCTTAAAAACTGTGTGACTGTAATTTAAAATCTTACAACCGTTTTTTTTATCATAATTGTAACTTTTATTATACCATTTTAAAAGAGCAAGTGCTAAGTTTCTTGCCAGTTCTTCTTAGCACAAATATGCCTGTCTGATTTGGTGGTAGGAAAAAATGTGACGATTCGAAAGTGCTTATAATATGCCTATTTGAATAAAAATGATTTGGTTTGACTGATTTGTCAGGACAAAGCATTTGATATATTATGTGAATCATGCACATACATGCATGATGGACATCCATGAAAAAACAATAGGACATTGCGGTTTTTGATTCTAGATGATTTATGTGCAAATAAATATCGTTTATTCAATAATTATTATTCGCAAAATAATAATATCTATTTGTAAAAGACAATATTATCAATTCGTCACAACTCGTTTCCATATTGTTCAAATGGACACATACTATAACAAGTATTAAATTACAAATAAACACGATCTGAGTAACGTCGCCTAACTAATTATATTAAATCCAGATCTTGTGTCAAATATATGACGCAAATCGGATATTTGAATTATTTATTATGACCAAAAAAAAATTGTTTTGAAATGTCACCATGTTTATGGAATTATGATAAGACTTCGTTTGGGTGTATTTATGCACAGAACCGCCATCTACTTTAGAAGGCGCCATTGCCTATTAGACTTTTGACCAAATCCTACGGGAATCGCGTACTTTTCGGGATAAAAAGTACTAAGTGTTAACCCAAGGTATTAGCAACCTATATACCGAATATCATAAAACTTGGCCCAGTCATTTGACCGTGTAGAAGTAATAAAGATACTTACAACCTTTCGCCTTTATAATATTAGTGGAATAGTGGGATATTACACGGTCAATGTCGAGATCTGTGATCAGTGAAGTGCATCGGCGAAATGTGTAAGCTTTGATACGTTACACAGTCAATCTGGATTACATATTATTGGAATCAAAATAGAAAACAACAGCTGATAGCATTAGGTCCCAATAGTAATGTAACAATAGACCGTGGTGCTCGGCAATCGAGCCTCACTTGATTTGCCATCTCTCTAGGGTATAATGCCTTTTGCTTCAAATTGCTGTTTCTCACGTAGTTGTTAAGGAGGGAAGTCCTTTCAATACTTCCTACTCCGACTATCTTCTTTCTGATTAAATTCGTTGTGAGTTCCAAGACAGCTGTAGTTTTCTTCCCCGGGACGTCAATAAGCTTCATTGCTTATTTTCTATCTGAGGTCGCCGTTGTTGATCCTGGCTACACAGGAGACACAGTGGTGGGAATGTGTGGTGGGCTTGTCCCGGAGTAAATCTGGATTAAGATCACAACTCCATTTAGATTGACCGTAATGTAGTAAAAGAATAAGATAGTAAAAGTAAAAGAAAAGAAAAAATGTAGTGTCAAATTGTTGTACCTTTCGTTACTATAAATGAAAGTTCTTTTAGTCTTTCCTATTTCATCTTGACTATTAGGGTCGGCGGTGAGCTTGCTGGCCTGATGGTAAGTGATCACCATCGCTCATGGAGCACAGAGACTTCGAGGGAGTTTTTGTATTTTGGGAAATATTTTGAAATAAAAGTTTCACTGTTGATACTTTGCAGTGTAAAAAATTTAAAGATTTCACCACCATTACTAACCTTCCCGGTCTCTCAGTAGAAAGAGCACTCGACCTGATTTCAACAAGCATACGGCCCGCCTGATGGTAAGCATAACCGCAGCCTATAGACGCGTTGCCAAACCCCCCCCCCCCCCCCCCCGCGCAAGTGGAGCTTTGGAGCCCTTGCTCACAACATGGCCGAAACCAATATGTTGCTATTTGGATACGATCTTCTGTAAGGTGGAGGTCCTTCCCCAGACGGGCTGCTCCGATTTGAACAACATCAAAAATAAAAGTATTCGTATTTGTTGTATAGGAAGGTAGTTTATGCAACATAATGTCGGTACCTACACATATGTACGGCGAGTGTCGCCTTTTTGACAGTTCAATAAACCAGTGTGAAACTAGCCGGCTTGTTGGTTTAACGTGTCCTTTTACTAACCAGTCTTAATACTTAACAGTATTGAATGTGACAATGGAACTGGTACATTTCCTCCCCTTGGAGACGGTACAATTGCCTATTATGTTTGTGTCTCAGCGTGCGAGACTCTGTCCAGACTTGCGTGCGCATTATGTAATCTCATATAATCGTATAGTGCGTCATCCAAACCGCAATTTTCGTGCCGATCTTCTACCAAACTATCTAAATGTAAGGCATGATTTTATTCATTTAAGGACAAGTCTAATGCAGCCATTACACGGTGAATCTAGATTGAGATCCGTGATAATGATCAGTGATGATGATCCGTGTAATGTGTGAGATTGATTGATTGACATTGTATTAGCAGTATTAGCAAATACTATAGAAGACTAATACCCACAGCTTCGGAAGAATTCGGGTAAGACGCGACACTAGCGCCCCTACGGCATGAGGGCGGCATGAGGTGCACGATTTCAAAACCTTTTTATGCAAAATGTTATAGCGCCCCTAGCGGCATGAGGTGAACTGTGCGTTTTGTATGCAAAATGTTATAGCGCCCCTAGCGGCATGTGGTGAACGGAGGTTGCCAAGTCATTGTATGAGAAACGTCAAGAGCTGTGGGTATTAGTCTTCTATAGTATTTGGTATTAGTACTGCTCCATCCTCCACTCCGTCATCTTACATACAACTTACTTTGTCGTCTCATTCACACTCGTTCATACCTTTCTCTAATGTAGGTAGGTACTTCCCGAAATTTGCATTCGCCGCTTTCATATTGACGCTACAATTAAAATAGAACATTTGTTGCTAATATTTCAAAAAGTAAATGGACCCCACCCGAGGGATAGGCAATCAACAGTCGTAAGTAATAATTATAATTTAAACCATTTAGATAACTTTGCCAAAGGACACGTCAAAAATTAAGAAAATAATTACAAAAGATATTAGGAATAAGATATTAGAAATATCACTTAGCGCACTATATTCACAAACTGTCCGCGACACAGGGATCGAGCGACGCACGCGCACGGCAAGCGCACTAATTACTGCTCCCGCGCTAAATGCCGTAATCATCGACTCCCGAGAGATTTGTGCACATATTTACAATATCTGTTCATATAGACATATAGTAACCTAATTATAGTATGTCGCAGCGCGTATATGGTGATCTGTCTTTACAGTAAATGTCAGGGAGTTCATACAATCAATCTGTGGTGATTTTTCATCTGTTCATTATATGGACATAGGTATGTAACGTAATTATAGTATGTTGCAGCGCGTATATGGTGATCTGTCCTTATGAGAAATGTCAGGAACTTTTGGTCTTTCCTTCATTCCCTCATAAGTGAGATTCTTCGTTAGGGTATAATGGGGCTGGCGTATTAATATGATCCTTAAAAATCTAGTCTATAATCGAATAAAAAAAGAAATGTCAAGGAATTCCGACAATAAATTCTGTGGTGATCATTTTACTGGGCTCCAATCCCCTTACCAAACATGTAATCGGAATTACCGTCGCAATTATAATATTAGTAAGGATTTGCCAATATTAATCTATGCCTCTCCACATGATCATATGCTTGTCTGCCACTCGAACTCGAACAATATAAAAAAACAAAATAAAAAAAATAAAAAATCTTTTATTGTGAACTTATGTGTGACTGACGACTGTGATGTGATGGTTGGGACATTCCTTTTAGTTTTCTAAAAAACTTGTGTTAGGAAAGACCCGCTCTTCCGTATAAAAATATTATGAAACACACATTAGAAAAAATGGTAATCACCGAAATAAGAAAGATAGTGTCATGTCATGTGGTATCATAGCGGAAACTTTATAAAACACCTTATTGTCTCCATTATCATTGGGGTCTTTAGTTCGAACGGGCCAAATTGAACGGGCCATGGGACGTTCGACCGTATAGTCAAAATCGTCTTGCGTCCCAACGGGCCACTGATTAAATTACTATTTTAAAATACTGTCAGTACAGTCGCATAAAAAAAGCGTTCATTAACAACAATACCTATTAATGTAAATAAATATTAATATTATTATTTATTTTATTTTATAAATATTATTAATTTTTTATAAAGTAATTATTATTTACTACTTAAATATTTACTTAGCCAAAAGCAAGTACCTTAAAAAAAAAAACAAAATACATTAAAATCAACTTATACACTTCAGTTAGCAGTTAGCAACAATCCATAACTTACGATTCTTTTCATTAGCCAATCAGAAACAATCTACTTATATGTGATGTCAGAGTCCTCTGACGTCACAGATAAGTAACTTCTTTTTGATCGGCTAATGAAAAGGGATGGTGTATGACGCGCACTTTGAGGTCACTTTGTTTTTGCAATTGCTTGCGTTTGTGCCGTGTTAGTGGTGAAAAAATTTTGTGAGTATTTTTTACACAATGATTTTAAGCCAAAATTCCATTTGCCTTATTAATTATCATAATTATTAAATATTTTTTTTTACAATATGCATATTTATTTTCAGCAAAAAAAGGTATATTATAATGTTTGAATTCCAAATAGAAAGTTCCTCTATCTTTACATAATTCATAAAGTTAAATATTTATCTAGTTTACAATTATTTTTTTATTATTATTTTTTGTAAAAAAAAAAATAAGTGTATTGTTGTGCTTTTTTTATAATTATATTGTGTTTAATTTTAGGGTATTAAAAAAATGGACGACGAATAGCCATCTAAGTCTCAATATGGATCTGTACGTGTAGGCACAACAAGAAAAGGTGGACAGCCTTTATTTATAAATGGGTTTGAGTACGCCAGGAAAAGAATAAATAAAGACCGTACCGAAATTTGGGTATGTTCGAAAAAGAATACGTGCAAAGCATCAGTTAAAATAAGAAACAACCCTTTAAGTGTTTTACGAGAGACAGCTCACAGCCATGAACCGAAGGACGAGGAAACAAATTATATAGAAGAAGAAATGGAAAGATGCGTTGCAGCAGTTCAACATGATATGAATATTCCGATTCCTCAAAATTTTATATTTGATTCAAGTGTTGTTAATTATTAATCTTCATAAGACTGATTTTTATTATAAAACTTTTGAAGATGACGTTAAATTTTTGAGAATTTTTTATTAATAAGTAAGTAGCTTGTCTTTTTTAAGAGATGATAATAAATAATATTAAAAAACAATTCGTGTTTTAATTTTCCCATTTTTACTTTTCTACCTGCATGTACTAAAATTTTTTATTACATTCAATTTGTTTACAAAATTTAATCAGTGGCCCGTTGGGACGCAAGACGATTTTGACTATACGGTCGAACGTCCCATGGCCCGTTCAATTTGGCCCGTTCGAACTAAAGACCCATCATTGTCACAACTGCAGCATAAATCTTAGAAGCTTAAAATCGGTTTTCGCTATTTTTCCATATAATCTTTTATGACGTCTTATCTGACGTCACAGAGTCACCAGGTTTCTGATAACTCAAAAAGATAAATATGTTTTTTATTATAGAGGTCTATAAATGGATAAATGTGTTTTCAACATCTCTTTATATCAAGGACACTTTTTTTAATACCAATAAGGTAGCAAACAAGCATACGGCTAGCCTGATGGTAAGCGGTCACCATAGCATTGCAACATTCGGGGGTACCACTGGCGCGTTGCCGACCCTGTAAAAATCTTTTAATGAAGAACCCCCTATTGAAGTCACCACCCCATATTACAGTCCTAAAAGAAAATACCTCCGCGGGGATCTCATTCTATAGCTTCAGCGTTCGCAGGGAGACTCCTCTGAAATCGCGCAGTACGCGACCATTTTGGTTTGGACTCTTTTAGAGTTAGATATCATCTAAAAAAGGTCTAGGCTATGTTTCTTTCGTCATTTCTTTTAGAAGTGGCCATTTTGATTTTGTTTCCGAAATAGTGGTAATTAATAGAGTGGATTTATTTTTACACTAACTTATCCCAGCGGCTTCGCTCGCGTTAATTTTATGACAACAGAACAACCCATAGCGCGACTTGTGGCGCCATCTGTTGGCCGATACAGCGCCCTCTATAGTAGAAAAATTATTTTGTTGAAACGACATACTTTCACGGGATTAAAAGTAGCCTATGTTGGGCTCTGTACCCCTAACTGTTTGCAAATTTTCATAATGATCGGCTGCTTAGTCAAGCCGTGAAGGAATAACAAACAGACAAACTCACTTTCTCATTTATAATATTATAGTAAGGATATTATATCAATATTATTTTTATATTTCGACCCTAGAAAGTGCTTGTGAAGGTCTAGTCTCTGTATAATCATTTATATATAAAAATGATTTGTGTCTCTGTCTCTATAATAATGCTAATCTGCTCATTTTTATAACACTTAAATAATTTATCAATTCCTAGTTAGTTCCTGAGATTAGCGCGTGAAAACAAAGTCTTGTACTAAGGAAGGAAGTTCTTTCAATATTTCCTAACGGTTTTGTCAATCTGAAGTCGCCGTTTTCGATACTGGGCTTACAGGAGACTACAATATCTAGGTAACAATTTTGTAAAATGTCTAATATTTTAATATAACTGCGACAATGTTCAATCATCGTCCTGTGCATTGTCCTGACCTAGTCATTGAAGAAAAACTAAGTCAAAGATGTTTTAATTATTTTATGGTTTTAATTGGCCAGAATATTTTAGTTTAGCGCTAGTTATACATAATTTCGAATTTGCAACGTAAACTAAGATGCTAATTACAGTGATGCGATGTCGTACGGCATGGTTAGTAAATTAAAAAACGCTGCATAATTTTTTCTAATACATTCATAATCCTGGTTAATTAATAATTTAAAGCCGGCATTTAAATTTAAAACGGTTGTTAATTAATTAGCTTCCAGATACGTAAAATTCAAAATTCAAAACTTTTATTCAGAGAATAGGTTTTCACAAACACGTTCTCTTGTCAGAGTATACAGTAATAAATGATTTGTATAAATTAATCTACTCTATAAACTACTACCATTTCGGAAACAAAAGCAAAATGACCACTGGTAAAAAGAAATGGCGAAAGAAAACCAGTTACGGCCTTTTTTGTCATTTAAAACGTACCTATTAGTAAATTGGCCAATAATAAGTATTTTTTAAACAGTTTACAGGTTTATCGAGGACAAGATGATGACAAGTCGAAAAATTTCGAAAAAAAAAACATAATAAAATCTTAAATCTCGAAACTGCTCATTTTCGACCCCCTGCTGATGGGGGCTCTTGTTACAAATGACCTCTAAGTTAACTACTTTTAAGGAATAGGACTATTTACTGGTCACCCTGTAAAATTGGACTTATATTTAGGTACTTAATTATTTATAAGTTTATCGTGTAAGTAGAGGTCAGGTGACCCTGTTAGCCGGTTCCTTAGAATACCGGTCGAACAGGTATTCAACCCACAGGAACTCTAGGTCTTAGCTACTTCTGTATATTCGTATCTAGATTATATAATAATAAAATTTAAAACAATATAGGGTTAAACCACCAATTATTAGCACCATAGTACCAATTATCAGCAGTAACATTTTAAAGAGTTTTTTTAAATAAATTTTATACCACAATGTTGGCAAACAAGCATACGGCCCGCCTGATGGTAAGCATCACCGTAGCCTATAGACGCTTGCAATACCGGGGGTATCACTCACGCGTTGCCAACCATCCCAACCCCCCCAAGTGGAGCTTCGGTTAGTTGAGATAAATGTTGTAATTACGAATGTTTATATTAATGCTTATATTAAAAAAAAAAGATAACGATATTAAACATTTCTAGGTACAGATTATATTCACTTGAAAATATAAAAATAGCAAACAACTTTAAAAAAAATATTATATTTCATTACGTTGATGATAAGATGGAACACTGCTGGCATTTGGGGCTTTACCTTTAATATCATAATTTCACGAAGATTTCATACATCATCAATAAGCGTGTCTATTCTCGTGAAAACAGTTTAAAACTAGTCTCAATGTCAACGCTATCTTGCCCATATTATAAAGAGGAGAGTTTTTTAATGCCACAAAGGTGGCAAACAAGCATAGGCCCGCCTGATGGTAAGCATCACCGTAGCCTAAAGACGCTTGCAATACCAAGGTATCACTCACGCGTTGCTAACCCTCCCAACCCCCCCAAGTGGAACTCTGGAGACCTTACTCAAGGAACACAACATGGCCGAGACCAATGCTATTTGGCTACGATCTTCTGTAAGGTCCTTCCCCAAACAAGCTGCTCCGATTTGAGCGGTTTATCCGCTGTGCCCTACCTCTCTCACTTCTCTCTCTTTGTTTGTAACAAATAATCACAAAACTACTGGACCGATTTCAAAAATTCTTTCACTGTTTGCAAGGTTCATTACCCCCGTGTAACATAGGCTATATTTTATATTTTTTTAAATGGGAACCTTGGTAAAACACGTGCGAAGCTGGGACGTGGCGCTAGTACAAAGTATAAAACGAACCAACATTATTATATCTAGCCTTACAAACACCAATTAATTCATGAATAAAAATAATAAAAACGTTTATTTATTTCTTCTCCACAAACAAATGACAAAAAAATAAAACAAATTAACAATGAATTGCACCTTAATAATTATGAGTGACGTGAATAATTAAAATATGATCAAATAACGGATATTTTGTTATACTATCCAATAGCGTGACTTAAAACATAGTTGTCTCTTTCTAATAATATGTAATTAATTAAATATTATATACTATCTCTGCTACATGACGAAACTTTTTAATTTGTTGAACAGTGTCGAAAGAACTAGGCAGTATGCCTAGGTATTTGTAATGCAACTGACGTCTAGAATTTCGTGTTACTGCAATTTCTACATTGAAAAAAAAAACAGACATTTCTACCCATAATCATCTTGCAGAGATACAGTCTCTCTTTAATCAACTACCAGATAATAATAAATCCAAACAGTAGATTAATTACTCTCTGACCACAAAAAGTGTTTGTAAGGACCTAGGAACTTTTAGATTCGAAGGGGAAGAGCGTAGTCTGCCATGTTTTGCTCCAATGCGGATTACATTATAATACATAACAATGGCTGTTTAAAAGAAAATGAATTAAACAAATTATGAAATGAAATGAAATCGTTTATTTCAGAAATTAGACCTTCACAGGCACTTTTTCTTGTCATTTACAACTTGTTTAAATAAAAAAATAAACTACGTTACTACCACCATTTCGGACACAAGCAAAATTGCAACCGGTAAAAAGAAATGGCGAAAGAAAACCGGTTACGGCCTTTTTTGTCATTTTGTACTTTTTTTTTTCCTTTTTTTTTCACTCATTAGTTACAATGTAGGTATAAGTACATTAAAATGTATAAGAAGAACTAGCTGTACCCGCGGCTTCGCCCGCGTGGATACTGCCGTTGCCGTGGGAATTCTATAAATTGCCGTCTTCATCCTTGTCAACCTCATAAAGGGAACCTCTATACAAAATTCCAACTTTCTAGGTTAAGCGCCTGCGATAGTACACTTACAGTCCTATTACTCCTTTTCCCGTGGGAATTCTACAAATTGCAATCTTTATCTTTGTCAACATCATAAAGGGAACCTCCATACAAAATTCCAGCTTTCTAGGTTGAGCGCCTGCGATAATACTCTTACAGTCCTATTTACTCCCTTTCCCGTGGGAATTCTATAAATTGCCGTCTTTATCCTTGTCAACATCATAAAGGGAACCTCTATACAAAATTCCAACTTTCTAGGTTAAGCGCCTGCGATAGTACACTTACAGTCCTATTACTCCTTTTCCCGTGGGAATTCTACAAATTGCAATCTTTATCTTTGTCAACATCATAAAGGGAACCTCCATACAAAATTCCAGCTTTCTAGGTTGAGCGCCTGCGATAATACACTTACAGTCCTATTACTCCCTTTCCCGTGGGAATTCTATAAATTGCCGTCTTTATCCTAGTCAACATCATAAAAACCTCTAACAAAATTTCAGCTTTCTAGGTTGTGCGCCTGCGATAATACACTTACAGTCCTTCCATTTCCCGTGGGAATTCTATAAATTGCCGTCTTTCTCTTTAACAACATCATAAAGGGAACCTCTATACAAAATTCCAGCGTTTTAGGTTGTGCGCCTGCGATAATACACTTATAGTCCTATTACTCCCTTTCCCGTGGGAATTCTATAAAACCCCATCTTTATTCTTGTCAAAAAAACCTATACAAAATTCCAGCTTTCTAGGTTGAGCGCCATACATATTTTTTGGGTAACTTGAACCGTTTATGCAGTGCACGCAACGGAAGCCCTAATAATTTTCCCCGTTTTTGCAACATTTTTCACTGATGCTTCGCTTCTATTGGTCGCAGCTTTTTAGCAGTTATATAGCCTAAAGCCTTCCTCGATAAATGGACTATCCAACACAAAAATAATTTTTCAATTCGAACCAGTAGTTCCTGAGATTAGCGTGTTCTAATAAACAAACAAACAAATTCTTCAGCTTTATATATTAGTATAGATTTTTAAACAGCGCCACCTAGCGTAATAGATTTAAAGTGCTTTAATTTTCGCGCGATATTTATAATTTGATGAAAACGTAACCATAGCGGCGCGATGTAACTTTTGAATAGCGCCATCTAGCGTAGAATAGACAGAACTTGAATCATTTTCGGCAAGCGCGTCAATTTTTTTGCTATAACTTCTAAAGTATCTATTTATATTATATGGTGTAAAGATTATAATAATGTACATGAAATGCTTAAGGTAACTAACGTAGTTAACTGGATAAGGATTAATACTGTATACGTCAAAATCGGTTTCCAATTTCCGCATTATTACTCGGCAATCGCTTTTTATTTTATTGTAAGTTATCCGTAAACGATAAATATATGCTATCGCGGACTTTTTTGGAGACCTAAATAAAAGGAATATCCTATAATTTTTGTATTGTTATATCTCAAAGGTTTTAGACAGCGTTTTTGTCGACAGCTCCCAAGCGGGTTGATTTTTTCCGACACTCGCAACAATAATCTTTATATTTCAGCCAATTTACACAAAATCCTGACAAATTTTATACATAAACCTTCCTCATGAACCAGGCTATCCGTTGGTGAAAACCGCAAGAAAATCTGTTGGGTAGTTTTTGAGTTTATCGCGAACAGACAGACAGACAGACGCGCGGGAGGACTTTGTTTTATAATTTGTAAGGATACGCGGAATGTTATACACAATGGTGTGAAATGAACAAGTCTTAAATCTACAATAAAATAAAATAAAAGTCAGTACTGACAAGAGTGAGCAGACCAGTCCCCCCAGGCAGCACCCGTTCACGAGTTGACGCGAGAGTCAGCCATCGCTGTGCTCAACCATATTAGAGGGAACTCAGCGACCCGACTCCCGACGCCACCACCAGTTTGGACATTTAAGCGAGCATGACATACTCAACCCTATGACCAATAACAATAGTGTTTCGGAATGACTATGACTTGGGAACCTTCAGGAAGCGAGCATACATGCACTTAAAAGGCCGGCAGCGGCTCTGGGACTCACCCAGTGTCTCTGTACGTCATGGGTGGCGGTGATCCCTTTATATCGGGTAACCCGCATGCTCGTTTGCCAACCTCTTACACATCGGAGCAGCCCGTCTGGGGAAGGACCTCCATCTTACAGAAGATCGTAGCCAATTAGCATTGGTCTCGGCCATGTTGTGTTCCTACGGTAAGGTCTCCAGAGCTCCACTTGGGGTTGGGAGGGCTGGCAACGCGTGAGTATTGCAAGCGTCTATAGGCTACGGTGATGCTTATCATCAGGCAGGCCGTATGTTTGTTTACCAACTTTGTGGCATTAAAAAAAATATTAATCCCATAGGAACCACTGTTATTCGTTCTATTATCCAATAAGGAAATGTTACATTGACATTGACTTAGCAATTTTCTTATCTTTATCAATAATATCTATCTAATATCGGTAATCTAATCCGATTCGCTATCGAATTCCCTGTACGATAACCGGTGTCATGTGCCAACCTTATCAGCACTTAAAAAAAATAAAAAATAAACGAGACGACCGCTATGACGCAGTTGATAATGCATTCTGGTCAAACGGCAGCAGGTTCTATTCTTTGGGGTCGAGATGTTAATTGATAAACAAGACTCGTGGCCCCCTACCGTGAAACTCCGAAAATATGACTGACGTTTCGTTGAATTCTAACCAGTAGTCATCCATATCCTAACTATAATAGTATAATGTCTTTTTGACAGGACTACATGTTTCGTTTCGGATCACAGAGCAAGAAATTCTCTAGGTCGCTGGCGGCGCCCCTCTTCGGATGGACACTTTCATGGTTGCCACAAGTAAAAGAAATAGCGAGAGAGACCACCTCCTTCGCCATTTCTGTTACTTGTGGCCATTTTATTTCTAAGTTAATTATATTTATTCAAATAGGTCTATTAGAAGCTCTTTCGAATCGTCTCATTTTTTTCTTACCAGTTCAGACGGCAGATTTGTACTAAGAAGAATTGCCAATAAAAAAAAATAAAAAAACTTATTCTTTATATTATTATAAAGAATAAGTTTTATTTATTTTTTTTACTTGAAAAGGTGTTTCGCTTCTCTACCAGTGTAGAGATAAATTATACTTTCATAATAAATGAAATACTCATAATAAGTCAATAAGTATAATTGCATGGCGATTGAAAAAATACTTATACGAGTTGTCTAAGTGCGCGCCAGGGCCCATAGAATAAAGGATTAAAAGTTTGTAAAAAAACGGTGTCATATTTTTTTTGACGCTTGCAATTTCGGGGGTATCACCACGCGTTGCCAATTCTCCCACCCAACACCCCCAAGTAGGGCTCTGGAGATCTTACTCACCGTAGGAACACAACATGGCCGAGACCAATGCTATTTGGCTACGATCTTCCGTAAGGTGGAGATCCTTCCCCAGATGGGCTGCTCCGATTTGAGCGGATTATCCGCTGTGCCCTAGGCCCTACCTCTCTAACAAAATACTATTTTTTTTTATAAGTTATAACTTATATCAAAAATGTAATTACTTACATTTTAACCGACAAGCGTTATGTGGGTCAGACCCAACCAAGTGCACTTGCTGATCAACTATCTATACGATGCAATTTTGTGCAACACATACTTTGGACTGCAGATTCTTTCGTGTTAGCGTCATTTGACAGCCCGGTGTTACGTTAGCATTTACCTTCGGCACCAGAGGGGTTCGATTCCCGCTCGGGGGAAAAAATATGTGTGACGAGTTGTTACCCGCGACTTCGTCCGAGTTTAATGTTCAAATAAGGATAACTCCTTTTCCTGTCATGCGATTTAAATGAAATAAAGACTATATTCTGCTTCAAGCCGAGCTCTATCTCCATGTGAAAACAGGATTAAAATCCGTTCAGTAACTTAGAAGATGTGCGCGTTTAAACAGACAGACAGACAATAAATTAAAAAAAAAAAATTTTCGCTTTTATTACCTTTCTCTAACTGTTCCCTCTCTATTTTTGCTAAATATGTTCAAAGTACAGACAGACATATCGGGGTCTACTGTTTTATTATATGTATAGATAGCATTTGTGTTTGCTCTCTTTCCTATGTATTTTTTTTATCAGCTATCTGTGTCCTACTGCAGGGCAAAGCCCCCCCCCCCCCCCCCAACTTCTCCAATTTTCTCTCAATATTCTATGTATTATCCATTATCCTACTAATATTATAAAGGCGATTTGTGTGTATGTTTGTTACTTGTTCACGCACAAATGGCTGGGCCAATTTTATTATTATGATGTATGTAGGCACCTGATACCTTGGATTAACATAGGTTACTTTTTTATTCCGAAAAGTACGCGATTCGCGTAGGATTTGGTCAAAAGTCTGATATAGATGGCGCTGGTGTGCATAAAATTAAACACGGGCAGCAGTTAGTTGTGTAAATATATACTTACTTATTAATCTAAGGTATCAGCTACCTACATACCAAATATCATAAAAATAAAGAAGAAGTAACAAACGTACACAAAAACTTTCGTCTTTATAATATTGGTAGGAAGTAGGATATTATATCCGTTGTCTGATAAAACTCATGCAGGTTAAATCCAGCTTATTTTGGGACCATCGCTGTCTCAGATGTGTAGAACCTGACAAACGGAGATAGTTTGAAACTTAAATGTGGAATAACCCTCAACTGGTGCCGTGGGGGCCGCGCGGTCCCGACGAAGTACGATTTCTTAATTTTCTAAAAAATAAAGATCGTACGCTCGTGATATTTTATGTATTCTCATTACGTCACTACTAGCAGCGGATGACGAGCTTTCGGCGCAACAGGACTTACCAGTCTTAGGTCCGTACCTGTTGGGGGCCGCGCGGCTCCCACGATACCAGTTACGTTAGTTTTTTGGCATAGTAATTTTTGTGTTTACAATTTTTTTTACTGTTATTTCACCAAGATTTCGCGGGTTTTAAGCAAATAAACTATAAAAATTATACCGGACGAAGATTCTGATTCCGTACCAATAAATTGAAGGTAGTTCGGAAGTTTTTTGTAATAGTGAAGTAATAAATCCTAAGGATTAAAGATGATTTTAACATGTTATTTTTTGTGAAAAGTGAGACTAGGGCCTGTTCATTTGTATGTAATATTTTTTGTTAGTTCATTTATTACCTATAGATTTGAGATTTTTGTGCTTTAACTTTCATGATTGGAAGCTTCATAGATTTTTGTAAGGTAAGAAAAACGATTATCAAAAAGTTGATCCTATTTTGTGATCACCTTTAGTAGGTAAATAAAAACTGATTGATTACATAAAGCGAGTCTATTATTTATTATATATGTGCATTTATTCAACCGAAATGTTAAAACTTGCTTGCTAGAAGCTAATATGCTATGGGGGCCGCGCGGCCCCCACGATACCAGTTAAGTATGTTGAATTTACGATACCAGTTAAGGGTTAAAAAGTGTTTCTGTAACTGGCTATTGGCAGCCCAGTAGTGTGTGAAAATTACAATTGAGTCAATGACACGAAAAGAAGAAGATGTTTGTTCGTTTATAGCCTTAAAAAAGTATATCCTTTATTTCATTAGCAATTGTGTTATTCTGTTTATTTTCTCTTTGGTGTGACATTGTGTTAAATAAACTGTGGATATGGTAATAAACCCATCACGACGTGCCATTAGGGTTGCCATGCTCTAAAATACAGTTTTGTCAGTTATTACAATCTATCAGTATTAAAAGGAACATTTGACATGCCTGGGGGGGTTGTCGAATGTCGAGTGGCTAGCAATCTAGTACCCAGTACAAACTTAGTTGCTTAGTTTAGGACTAGATGACGTTGTGGTATTCGTCCAAGAATATTTAATATTTATTTAATTTAATACCTTTTTGTTTATAGTCAGGAGAATGTATGACTGACTGTATATCCCGCCTCTTGGGAAAGTGACGGGGGTACCTGTCGGACTCTCCTCTCTAGCCAATGAGGGCCATATTGACTTAAACCAGTCTGCCTGCCACCTTCTCCGACTTGACGAGTGCATTAACTCAAGAGTAGGGCAAACAATTCCTGAATAAAAACCGATTTACTTTTTTGGAGTAAAATATGTTAGTCTTGCCCCAACTGACCTTACTCTTTTACAAACTCAGACAAAATCTTTTTTTAGTTGGCAACCCTACATGCCACCTTTGTCTACTAGAGGTCAGATAGTTGATATACAAATAGTATTTCTAACAAATCTATCGAGTCGTTTTTGTAACAAACCACACATCCATACAAGTTTTCGAGTTAATGGTATTACTTCCCCGCCCTGGCTTCGCACGAGTTTAACCCGCTCAACGCCAAGTGTATAAGTTTTCGTTACACAATATGTATCGTTTTCGACCCCAACGTGGCGCTGAGAGTGTTAAAGTAACGATTTTTTTTTGTTGAAAATATAATACAGCTTGTCACGGGTATAATGTAGCTTCCCAGAGTTGAAAGAATTTTTCAAATCGGTCCAGTAGTTTCGGAGCCTATTTAATGCAAACGAACAAATCTTTCTTCTTTATAATATGTATACAGTAAATGGTCCAACGTCGACACACGCTGTGGCACAACCTGTGTCCCCCACATTACACCTCCTACTTTAATACAAGGAAAGACGACAACTAAATTCGTTTTCCTTGTCTTACGTTCGATTAGATTTTAATAGATATACTTGATTACCTACATTTACTTATATTTTATAGTCTTGATTCAGGTTCTTTACCACATCATCAACTCAGCCACAAGAATTCCAATGCTGGACGCACCAAACGTTTCTTGGCAGCGAACTGCATCCAGCGCAGCAACTTCCCTTAGGTCAACCACCTTGCCCTCATACGCTGCGCTTACCGGTACGCGGTCGACTCCAGAACCTTCCTGCCCGAGCGGCCATCGGTTCTGCCACAGATTAATAAATAGTTACATCGTGTTCTGCGCACTATGTGCCCTGTCCACTGCTATAGATCGATCAGTTATTTCGCCTCTGACAGATGTAATTAAACAAGTTTCAAACACTCAAAATATGAGCGGTCCGTGTACAGATGTACAAACATCTTTATGAACGTGAGTGACGTTTGTAGGAGGGCGTTACTGTGGCATATTTTCATACATTTTGTCAAAACTGTCAAAAACTGACAAACAATATGAACGGAAGTTCTGTTGTAGTTCCAATTTCGGCCACGTTCATAAAGATCATTGTAGCATACCTAATATGTTGATCGATGGCAAACTCCTCGAGCAGACCGTCTGTCGTCTCACACATTATTTCTGCTACGCTTAAGCCCGCCGCTCATTTGTGACTTTTTGTCACGGTGACTTTTTGTCACCGAGCCGATGCTATGAAGTCACCGTAATGTCACGTCACCATAGTCAGCGTACTCCCATATATCTTCATAGCACTCGACTCGGTGACAAAAAGTCACAAATGAGCGGCGGGCCTAACAATTCTTGTGACACTTATTTTAAGTGTTTTAAACCTGTTTGATACATCTGACAGAGGTAAAATAAATGCGAACTAGTACATTAGCTTGCTAATTGTTGACTTTATTTTATTTTATTACAAAATCCACAGCTCTTAACAATAATATTACAAGTGACTTCTTATACTAAACTTACTTACAGCCACTATAGGATTTACTTTATATAAAAACAGTACTAATGAAAAACGTCGGTTGCTTACGTTCTGCTACGGATCGTCTCATTTCTCGTTGGTAAAGAATTATTAATCACAATTAAATCATTTTCCTTATGTTTTAACATTATCCTCCCGTAAAACATTCTTTCAAACTATTTTTGGATGAGTAAAAACCCACGCACACGTAAAATAACGCTCAAATTCTTCAAATTCAAACATTGAGGAATAGAACTGTTTTATTAAGTTTGTACAATTATTATTTTTTTCATTTTACTGCATCAACGACAGCGGCAATCCTTCTTTTTTCGTGTCAATGACACTCACAAGATTAAATCGAACTAGACCAGTACTTCGCAACGGCATCATCTTTATCGGTTACCATGAGGAGGTCCTCCTAAAGGTCCATCTCTAGTCTATTCATGATGCCTTTTTGGTAGGTAGTAGGTATGAGAAAATAGAACCTATGCAATTATATGCAGTAATGCGATGAGTAAGGCACCAAACACACGAGCAGCATTTTGCTGTCGACCACTCAACTGCATGCTGTCGACGCAGCAAACTCCATGCTGTCGACACAAAGCTGTCGACATTGATGGACTGCAGCCGTCGACAGCGGCATTTTGCTTCGTCGACTGCATGCAGTTGAGTGGTCGACACCATGCAGTTGAGTGGTCGACAGCATGCAGTTGAGTGGTCGACAGCAAAATGCTGCTCGTGTGTTTGGTGCCTAACGCAACGCATACGACGCGCAAGAAGTCCAGCGCACAAGCCTCCGCTACACGATTTCAAAGATTGGTTTGTTAAAGAGATTTAAAACAGTGTAGAAGCAGTAGATGGTTGTGCCATACCAAATCTACCTATCAACACTGTTTTAAATCTTTCCGAAACCAATGTTTTTAACCGCGTAGTGGCATTACTTTCGTTATATGGTACGCTATTTAAGCGAAATTTTGTGTATATTTATTAATTCTTCACGCTCAAAAGGCCAATATTTATGATATTTGGTATGGTAGCTGATACCTTGGATTAACACATAGTAATTTTTATACCGAAAAGAACGCGCTTCCCGTAGGATGGACGTAGACGCTCGTTGACTAGGAAATATTTGGTCAAATGATTGTCAATGGCTCTGCTGTGCAAAAATACACACAAACAAAGTTGCGCGGGTTCCGATAGTAGACGATAAATTCACGAACAGTGGATTTACGACTTAATCCATACTAATAAAAAACCGTAAGCAAAATTCTTGTCCAATCAAAAATGAACTTTCTCTGAATAATAATAAAATCAACAATACTACCGAATTAAAAACGCTTAGATCATGTTTTGTTACATAGTAAACTACCTACATTTATTAGTGTCAACATATACATAATATTATATTTATTTGGTTTAGACTACTTTTAAATTAATGTAGACACATAGGTCATCTATAGTGAAGAATTCCTAGTCAATTCATTTTCATTTCTTATAAATTAAGGTCAAAACACACTGGCATCAGCAGCAGGTCGGGAGCGGCGAGTGAACATTTTGTATTTCATATATTTGTGTGAACGACATCACACAAAACGCGGCGCGGACTGCGCGCAGCCGCAGGTAGTGTGTCTTGCCCATTAGATGTTGATAGTAAACAAGATTCTTCTATTGCTGGATATAATGATTGCTTACCATCAGGTTATCAGCAGTCTGTTAATAGGTTTAGACCCGGCTGGAACACAGAATAGGAGATAGCCTATGAAATTTTGTTTTTACACAACTATTGTTTAATCAAACTCTTGTTACTGAAATAAAGACTTATATTATTTATTTTATGATGGTCTATTAATATTGAGGCTATAGTTAACTAACACAAGTAAACTTATTTTTATCGTTATGCAGAAGCATACAGGGGCATCAATTACTTAAAAGTTACATTTGTTTTTTAAAAAAAGTGTAAAAACTTAAAAAATAATTCTTTTAATGTAGAAATGTCTTCGGACCATATTTTCTGCTGCCAGAGTTTATGCCAGATCATATTTTTAACGATAATGACTAAGTCAACAAAGATAGGTACTAGAACAAGGTTGTAAAAATGTCTACGTACAAATTAAAATTAACAACAATTTTTACATCATAAAATCCATCTTACATTTAAAGAAACACATGTTACTGTAATGACTTAAAATAAAAATTGTATTTCAAAAGAATAGAGTTGATTGTATTGTTCTAATGAAAATAAAATAAAATCTCAAGTAACTTTAGCATCGCTCGCAAACCTAATGTTTCAAGATTAGGTTTGCGAGCAATGCGATGCGATACAGCCTTACTTGAACTTCCTTAGTTACAGCATTTTACACTCATAAATGTCACTCAGGAGTACATAGAACTAGAATAGGAATAATTTATTTGTAGTAAACTCATTTTGCCAATTGGGTAATGGTAGAAGTATTTGGGGGAGGCCTATGTCCAGCAGGGGACTTCTTGTGACTGAGATGATGATAAAACATCCGTACACAATTGATATACAAGGTGATACATAAAAGGAGTCAACAAAAAAATATAGGTTTCGGATAACATCGAGTGATACTATCTGTCAGATAAGTTGCCAAAAATTGGTCTAGAAGATCGGCCTGTAACTTATAAGGAAACATAAAAATCCAGACTTCAATTACTTATCTACTTCTATACCAATATTAATTATAAAGTCCAAGAAATTATTTAGTTGAATACGTGGATCAAGACCTATTTCAGATTCATCAAGAAAGAGAATAGACTTTATAACATGATATGCAGACAGATTTGTCTGCATATCATGTTATAAAGTCTATTCTCTTTCTTGATGAATCTGAAATAGGTCTAACTGACCTGTGGCGATTGCCACAGGTCAGTTAGTACCTACTTCCTACTCCCGTCTAATTTCTTTCAGATTCTTTTGTGACAATAAGCTTCAAGGAAACAGCGGTGGGAACGTGTGGTCTGCTTCCCCTAGGTTAGTTAGTAAAGTTATTAATTACTGAATCTGAAAGGAATAGTCTTCTACTTAAATAATATAAAATGATTTCAAATTATTTACTTATTCAGAGAGTAGTAGGTTCTTAAAACTTGATAAAAGAATAATTTATCACTGGAAGTATGTAATACAGCTGTTAAACAAAAAATAATTAAATTTGACAAATCATTTATCTTCAAAACATGTCAAAAACTCTAAAGAAACTTAGAAAAATAGTTATCTGTCTGAAAATATAAAAATTATATTGTAAAATATACAATGTGGATTTTTTAAAGGAATAAAAATAACATATTTATGTAAGTATATTTTGTGCATGTCACGTTGTTTAAGTATTTTTATCTTAAAAAGAACATTACACAATATAATGAGGGCTCAAGATAAGATTTATATAGGTAGCGCATCAAATTAAAATGTACAATGTGTATGTATGAGAAAATATGCAAGTATTGTTTGCAGATAGATAAACTTACAATAATATTATGAACATTTTGTGACATACTTATGTAATTTTGATTACAAACATCTATAAAATTTAAAATGTAAGAAAACATCTTAGAAATGGAAGAAAATACTTTTTGCAATAACTTTTTAATTATTTTTTATTGTAGTAGCTAGTTAGCTACTATATTGGGCTAATGGGCCAATGTTTTTTTACTTTTGTTTTTTTTTTAAACATAAGTTAAGCAAAGGACAAAGAAAGGTGAAATGTAATCAAAAAAATATTCTGAAATAAATGTTTTGAAGTTTCTAAGAAGTTTAATGACTGTTTAACATAATTATAGCGTTATATGATGGTTATATGAACTTAATGTAGAACACTGGAGAGACAAGGAAGCCGGCAGCACGTAAATAAATACCTACTGCGAAAATTTCTAGAAAATAGAAAGTTTGGTTTTGTGTGTACTCACCAACGTGTTCTGGTATCCAAGTCCAGACTCATCGTCCGATGTATCATCCTTGCTCTGCACCCTCTTCATGGTAAACACAGAACTCTTTCAGTTTCAACACAAAAAACAAACAATTTATCAAAACAATCCACCACGACGATAACGCGCTGCGTTTCTTTAGCGTAAGTTTTGAACGGGCCACAGTGACCGTACGTGGTCACACATCTCCACGCTATTCATACATGGACCTAACGACTGTAATAAGATAATATGCAATTGAATAAACGCGATTTCATGCAAATTGCTCGTTCGCCGGCGGAAGTTTAATACTATACGTTCAAATAGCACGTCATACAGTGACCGACTGACTTTTATGACAAATTGTCAAAGACCCATGTGACATTACGTTCAGAAGATTGGATTTCGGCCATGAACTTGAACTTAATATTTTATACAGATAAAATGCAATTAATTTATAGTCCATTTCTGTTTAATTCATTATTACTGTAATATATTGTTCAAGAAAATTAAAAATGTGAAATGTCATAAACAATTTCGCTTGCACAAAACACACGAATACATTTGACGAAGTTCTGAACGCGACTATTTTGTTTTGATTTACGAACTTCGTTTCGTTTGCGATTATTTGCTTTTAGATAAAAGTTTTTATCTGAATAATTTGCAACACAATACGATAATCTAACTAAAAGATTATTATTACATATTACATATCTGATTTACTTTTGTAGTGTATGCTTTTTAGTTGCGTAGTAAATATGGATCCCAATCCCAACTAAATGCGAGCGAACATATAAAAAGAAACTGAAAAAAAACGTGTAAGTAAGTACGTTTTTTTTTCAGTTTCTTTTTATAAGTTTCATAATAGAACTCCATAGAATGTGGCGTAGCTAATACGGAACCCAACACTGTACGTGGCCCGACACGCATTTACCCGATTTTTTATTTGACAGTGATAATTTAAAGTGTCATTAACTTTAAAATGTTTTTGTGCAAATGTATCTGGTTTGATTCCTACTCAGATGACCCAGACGCCAAGGTTTTATCATCCAGTGGTCCAGTTATCTTAGGTCATCTGACCTATTTCTGGAATTGGTAATTCGTCTGATATTGTCTTATTTACGAAGATTCTATAGAAGAAGTACCCACTTCAATCTATTAATTGCATACCTATGCACAGAAAGGGCCTATCCTTGCAACCAAAAAATCTCCGGGGCTACCATGAAATAAAATTCCGAACATACGGACTGACGTATCGTTGAAATCTAACCAGTTTTGAACCCTATTCTAACTAGTAATGTCTTTTTTGACAGGACTACTTCGTTTCGTCGTCTTTCGTTGTTTCAGATGGACAATTTTATGGTAGGCCCCCCCTGGTCTCAATCACAAGCGATATCTAGCTCATACAAAAAATAAATTGTTTGTCACCTTAATGGTATATTACTGTAAATTCAAATTCAAATTCAATACACAATGAATTTGAATTTGAAAGGATCACTACCACCACCAAGCTGTTAATGGTTATTTCATTTCCTGTATCGCGTTTTATCATAATCGTTAAGCAGTTTACTTAACCATAAAGTAACACTCGCGTTTATAATTTATTCCAATCGATTGTTATTAAATCGACCATGAAAACAGTCGAAGACGTTTTAAAACACCACAAATATTCACGCCATTATTTTCTTGTGTATTTATTTACTCTGATTAGTTCCGCCATTTATTCTATGTTTTTTGTATTAAATATTCAATAGTATAATGAGGAAGATGGGCTTGCACTTTAAATATATGGGTACCACACGACGGGCATAGAAAAAAGGGAAGACCAAGGATGAGTTGATCAGACCACAGATTACTTAATAGTTACTTCGTAAATCAGACGTCATCAAAACCTTTGATAGAGACTGGTCAGGAACGTGAGAGCTCTGGACAGGAACGTGTGGATGGAGGAAGAGGAGGCTTTTGCCCAGGGGACATGGCCTATTTATCTTGTGAATAGACGGAGAATTAACATTACGAGGGTCAAACAGAAAGTTCAAAATAAAAAACTGGGCAAAAACAAAAGTTTTATTATATCTTTTCAAAATAGTGTCCCTTTACATCAATGCATCATTGCATCCGATGAAACACCTGAGCGAAGCAGTTTTCCCACTCGGCTTTAGGGGTTTTTTCGACGGAGTTTTTGGGCATCGGTCAAATTATGAAGTATTCACTGGGCACAAAGCTTCCTAACCGCTAACTGTTCATGGAGGAATCTGTGCACTTGACTCATACCGATGCCTAAGCTTGTCCGAATTTGCTGATAGGCTTAGATTAAACCAGACGGAGTGGGGTCATACAAGCGCTCTGTGGAAAGTGAATCGCTAAACGCTCGATGACATGTCGGTGACATCTGCACTTGCTTGACACTTGCGGAATGTTGCCAATGGAGGTGTAGTTTCCAAAAAGCGGGGAAATAAATAGAGTTTGTTTAAATTTCTCAACTTTCAAGTAACAAAATTTTAGGTATATGATATCGTAAATTCAAAAGGACTTCCATTAGAGAACGTGTCACATACACATACAGCTACGTAATTATCAGTAGCAGCAGCAACTGTTTTAAAATTAATCAGTCGAAGCAATAAAAATAGTTAAAATGGGAAACTATTTTCACAATCGGGCAACACCGAGCATTAAAATAATGCGCTAAAATCGTATTATTTCTCTTTCATAATTAGCTACAAATTACTATGAAATATTTCAAACTTTCCTGTGAAAAGTGGTATCATTACATTTCTATTGTTTTTCAGACGTGTTGTGTGTGACAAACCGCCAATTTTTTTTTCCGGGAGACACGTTTGGTGCGCTTTGACATCAAAAACTACGAAGCGATTCGGCAAAGTTCGGCGTTTGGTGCCAGTGGCACCAGTTGAGGTGCATCAAAACGGGTGCAGGGACACTCCCTCTTTACATTGTCGGTAATCATCGGTAAGAATAGGGCGACCACATTTGAATTCATTATACCAGTGGTAAATTATGGCACGGGATGGGGCTTCATCATGAAAGGCCATTCGAAGTCTAAAATATATATAGAACATTCTTGTTGACTTGAATGACATCGAAAGTCATAAAAAATCATGACACGAAAAACTCGCGTTAAATTCATGCTGACGTGATTCGTGAAATTTTCAATTTGCCGCCAAAACGTAAAACAAAAGAAAATAAAAAAAACACTCGTTAATATTGGCAAAGAGTTCCATTTTCAAAATTTAAACATTTTTTATTATTATATTGTTTACAAGTGGCCAGTTCTAAAAACTTTCAGTGTGGCCCTCGCATGCCACAAAGTTGGCAAACAAGCATACGGCCCGTCTGATGGTAAGCATCACCGTTCACCGTAGCCTATAGACGCTTGCAATATCAGAGGTATCACTCACGCATTGCCAACCCTCACAACCCCCCCCCCAAGAGGAGCTCTGAAGTGGAGACCTTACTCACCGTAGGAACACAACATGGCCGAGACCAATGCTATTTGGCTACGATCTTCTGTAAGGTGGAGGTCCTTCCCCAGACGGGCTGCTCTGATTTGAGCGGATTATCCGCTGTGCCCTACCTCTCATAAAACACTTATGTAACTCTTTCAATTTTATTTTTTATAATACATATCATTTATTACTGTTTAAACTCTTTGACTAGAGAAAGTGTCTGTGAAGATCTACTCTCTGAATAAATGTTTTTAATCTTTGGATACATAGTAATTTAAAATTTTGCGTTCACCTTGAACTCACATTCTATCTTGAGAAGTCACGTTTTGTTGACCACTCACTATTCGCACAAAAAATGACATTACCGATGTTATATAATCACAATTACGCATTATCTGCTCACCTTTTGCTTCTATTCCCATAGGAATTTAATATAATCCGTATTTTTCTAACATCTACATCTACCTATCAAGCACTACTTTCTCTTTCTGTCTTTGGGTTTCGGAGATCAAAAAGGTCGAAAACGGCTCAGGTGATCAGGTGTGTCTTTTTTTTTCTTTTTTTACTTTATCCAATCAAGTTCTCTCCACCCCACCTGATGTTGAGCAGTAGTGGAGTACAGAAGTGAGACCTATCGGCTCGGCGGGCGGACAGGGAGCGCAGTCACATATCAGTCTCATCTTGTTGGACTTTTCACGCTTCGTTTAAAAACTCACTCCTCTGTGTTTCTGTGCTCCATCCATGGTTGGCTGCGACATTACAATACAGGTAGTTAACCCGTATGCTCGTTTTCCAACTTTATCCATAAAAAAACCAGGATAACTTTGGTTCTCCCCATGAATCCGTTGTCTTTAAAGGGAGAAGATGAAAAGAAAGTGTAATAAAATAACAATTTTGAAACAAATCAATATAATTTCTTAAAACTTATATACTTAGGTAGATAAGGTAGATTCGTAGTTTCAATAATAATGGGCACAGATACAAAAACATAATATTTCAATTTATCCTTTTAAACATTATTTGGGTAAAGGTCCACTACACATTTACACCGATAGATGTTTATAAATGTATTTTAATATACCGGAAGTCAAATCTCATTCGCAAACGTCGGCTGGTTTTGTAAGCAAATGTGGTACCAAACTGCCCAGCGTTGCCTGACGTCCCGATTTTTGAATCAAAATTAAATGTCCCGCGCGCGGCGAGACAGAATAACTCAGCCGTGCGTGCAGCGTAAGAAAGCGCGGGCGGGTGGCACAGTCAAGTGTGGACTAGCCAAAAGTTCCAGTTTTTTTACGTGTTTTTGTTTGTAAGTTACTGGAGTTTAATTATTAGAATCGTATAAAGATGAATGAAACCGATAGTGATGTTTAGTTCTCAGACGATTGTTTGAAACGCCATATTTTTCTAATAAATAAAACTTTTGATTTTGATTTCTGTTTTTATTTAAAAATATATTAAGAAGACGAATAAGTAAGACTCAACTATTTAACGATAGGGTAATTCTGATTTAAAATATCATATTTTTATTAAAATACATTTTCTATGGATATTTTTGCTATCTATTGTCACGTAAACGTAATTTGAACTGAAATAAAAGATAAATATTCAAAAACTTTTGATTATATACGTTTTTTTTACTATGTCCCACTTTCGACGAAAGAATCCCGCTTTTTTCACTCAAAACTTCCAAAATCCCGACTTGGCAAAAAAAAAATCTGGCAACGCTGTGCCACACTGATATTCTGTCCAAGCATTCCCATTGAGAGTTGAAAAGGATACAGATAGAGTAGGTACTCTTCTACAGTCTACATAATGGGCCATCTCGATGGTCCATATGTTATACAGTCCGGTGTCTCAGTATAGGGTGTCAGTACACCCGAAGCTGATTAGTCCATCCAAAAAAAAAAAGTCGAGCTTTTCACTTGCAGTACAATTTTGGCTCTTATGACATAGAACTTAAGCACGTCACAAAGTCCAATATGTAAAGGTCGACCTGCACTTGACTGTAACTAAAGGAGCCATTAAATTTTATTCGTGACATGAAATTCTAATTCGACTATTTTTGTATCTGAACCCAAAGATATGTGAGCGATATTAATAAATATTCTGCTTCTGAAGTGATTTATAGTTTAATTTCTAATTAATACACTCGTCGACTCTACTGCAACTAGACTGGGATTCGACATCGAATTATACGCTACACGTGTACTAAACACGACTTACTGAGAATATGTAACGTAACAGCCGGTTTATGGAATGCATTTGATACCAGTGGAACTGCAGTCAAGTCGACACGTTGACGAAAAACCATATGGTGCTCCTTCACCGGGAGCATTTGCGTGAATGTAACGCTCAGATTCGAGCATTACAGCAGTGAGGGAGACGAACACTCGTTAGTCAGGGAGGTAGTATGTAATGTAATGCTCAAAGTCGAATCTGAAATGTTACATTACACGCGAATGCTCGCGGTGTAGGAGCACCTTTACAGTACTACTCCGAATTTGTCATATCCTATGTCGAAAAAGACATTCTTTGCAGTAAATAATAAATAATAGAAATTATTTTATCTTTTTACTAAACAGCAATAAAACATATTTTGTAATGGAACTATATTATATAGCTTCTTATCGCATCGCTCACACAACACTACTCGATAGACGATACTTTGCATTTTTTTTGTACATATTTAGGTAGTTACTTAAATATTATTATCTAGAAATGATAAATTTCAATGATGATTCACGTAACGATGATAGTAGGTAGATGATTTTTCATAATTTTTAATGAATTTTTTTTTTGTATTATGTAGTACGGCTAAAACCGAAACGGATATGTATCCGTTTCGGTATAAGCATGTGCTTAAAATGATGATTTTCACAATTTATTAGGAATTTTAATATATGGTAACCTTACGACCGAAACAGAATTTTCAGCCGAAAGCCGAAACCGATCAGTAAGTTTCGGCTGAAACCGGAAACGGACACCTGCGTGAAATGAAAAATGATAACATTATACGTGCGTTTGGAATACGGACTCTGGTTGTACATACCGTGGTAACTATTTATTTAGTAGGTAATCTGTGTTTACGGGCTATGTAGATATTCACATACCTAAAAACGGAACAGCACTGCAGCGTGTACTTGTGGTATCGGCGATACGCCACATACACACACATGGATATACGCCGCAAGTACAGTACGACGACGATGTCGTGTACGTATACGTACGTATACATACGTATACGCAGCGTATACGTACACGACATCGTAACTCATACTCCTAAGTATATCAAATAGACGGGTGGCGTACCTATTCCGAAAATTGAGTTGTTAATTTGATTCACTTTAATCACGAGACGATTAATCGCTCGCGACTTTTACGGCTAGTTTCTGAAACGTATTTTTATAGTTAATGACACATTAAATTTATAGCTGTCACTGTCAAACTAACTGGACTTGTAGCTGAGATGATGATGATGATGATTACTGTCAAACTAAAGAAGAATAAAAGATAAATTGAGACTTATAGTGGAAAAAAACTAAAATGCGTTTCAGAATGTGGCTATTTTGTATATTTGATTGAAATCGTGAGAATGCACTTATCATTATTTAGGTATCAAGTAGGTATAGTAAAGACCAGTAGCACATTGTTAGACATAAAAACATGTTGATAAAGTTATTGAGAACGCGATTCAAAAGATAAATTAGATTTATGGCAGAAATAATCAATTTGATAAGTCGAAAGTCTAGGAAATTAACACAAAAGTTTTAGGTCACAATGTCAATTAGGTAAGACTAATTTATTAATTTTGAGTTAGTAGTCCATCCGTGACTTCGTTTGCTTGAAAGCAAATAATGCTAATAGGTATATTGTGCTTCTTTCTATTCTTTAATTTTTTATACCGCGAGTCCTCTGAAAATGCATTAAATACTTATTTCATGCCAGTGCGCCAACCTTATTTTTAGAATAATCGAACTGGTTAGCACGACACCGCATGAAAAAAAATAAACACTTATTTAATATATTATTTGCGTTTTTCTTGCACCTAGGATTTTCCTCGCTGTAGTGAGGTGAAAAATTTTGTGTTTCGCTCGGCAGCAAAGTTATTCTGCGTCTCGTACCTTTGAAACCCTCGCTACGCTCAGGATTCTATATTTGAACCACTCGCTTCGCTCGTGGTTCAATCCTACAATCCTTCGCTAGCTCAGGTTTCAATTTAAGTACTCGCGCCAAAAAACAACTTTGCAGCCTTGCATAACAAATAACTATTATTCTGTTGACGAGTTCTTAAAATTAACAATATAAATCGTCTCCTCGTATTATCGATGCATAATGTTAATTAATAGTGTCATAGAAAAAATTGTATTAGGTACATATTTGCATGCTATTATGTTATGGCTAAATAGGTTTAAGTACATACATATATTTTTAGAATAAGATCAGGAAGTATTGCACAAACTATTTAAAAGCAAATAAATGAATTTGAATATAGATTAGACAATTTTTAAATCGATAATTCCATTACAAAGAAACGTTAAAAATCAAATGAAATAATAATTAGTTTCTAGGTATGAGGATAATATGATTTTATCCTGCAATTTGATATACTTACTCAATGTGAAAAAAAAGTTAATTTTTTTTCGAAATCGCGGCGCACCATGAAAGTGGTTTGTTTGTATGGGTAGAGGACATATAGACGAACAAAAAATGTCAAGTAACATACCCTAAAGTGTCACGTTCCCGAGATATTTGGAGGTACAATCGACAAATGAGTACAACGACAATCATTAAAAATAGTCTTCTTACGTGTCTATAGACATCAGATTGTATCCAAATAATCGTTCTCAGGTTGATTATTATTATTACCGTTTATTGGATGAGAAAAAAATCAAAATGGCGGCGGGTTGATATGCCAGCGTCCATACAAAAAATTTCAAACCCCAAATCTCATGAATTAATATTTTGAAGAAATAATACAACTGAAGTTCCTCATTACCTTGTGCATACCGGCTGCATCGTTCAAATATTTTTTGAAGGAACTATAATAACCACATAATGTAGGTAATGAATTAGGTACTGTAAAGTGAACAAAGGAAAGGGTTGACCAATATGATTAAAGATTTCTAAATATTGTGGGACGAATTTTCTAGAAAGTACATTATGAATAGAATAAAACATTATTTGAAAAAAATACATAACACACATACACTATTAAGTATTAACATCTCACTGTTTAATATCTAAATACTATGAAGCAATTATAAATAATATATATTAATAGCTCAATCTGTGTGAATTGTCCCTAAATATTTATTTATATTAATATTAATGAACCATACACTATTACAAAAACACAGTAACACAGTTATAAAAAAAGAACACGACACGTAACAGCCTGTGTGCTGCAGCCTGCAGCCATCCAAAAAGGTAATGTAATCTTTATTCACAGTTGATAAATTAATTTTCAAAAAAATACCTTCACTCAATATTTAGAAATCTCTAATAATTTTCAACCCTTTTCTTCGTTGACTGTACATTACATACAATACAAGTGACGTAATCTCTCAAATAAAATGGATTTCAGATAATATAAAATACAAAAGTGAATATTGAAACAGTAAGCAGTCAGATGTACTGTGCGAATTGTAGCCAATAAGTGGCGTTAAGCACTGAGAAGAGGAGTGGAAAGAAGACCCTCGAAAATCTGTCTATATTGATGGCTCTTTGTTTCGCCTTTGCGGCCTCTGCTGGTTCCTGTAAAAAAAAAAAATTACACATCTAGCGAAACTTGTGCCACTTCGTTTGCGCTTGGCTTTTTTTTAAATGTCATACAGTAGACAAACAACATCGAAATAATATTACTACGTATAGAAATGACAGCGCCTTCAAATTTTGGCGTCGCGTTCGGCCGTGCGGGGCGCGCCCCTCCCTGGCCCCGCCCCCAACCGAGTCATGGAATATGACATTACTACGCAGGGGCGACACTTTGTTTATATTATGCCTATTGGACATCTAACTGATTATTTTATTTTATTACAATATTTTATTTTACTTAATAGAAAATAGGTGTAATATTAGCTTTATAGGTAGGAAGCTACATTACATTTTTGTTCTTAACTTAATATTAGTCAAAAATAAACTGAGATTAAATCAAAACTAACTTTATAATGAAGCTATTTATATATTGAAGTCTTTTGTAATATATGCAATAACCAGGAGACGGTCGCCTGCCAGACAAGAGGAGTTGTGTTGAATGGTAACGTATCTTTAATCCGAAACTTGTTTGCCCGAATTTCATTTGTTCGAAAATGGTATTTAAATTACATATTATTTAAAAAAAAGAATTATTAAAATCGGTCCAAAATTGAAGGAGTAATCGGCGGACCTCCAAAAAAACCATAGAACCTCCTCCTTTTTTGAAGTCGGTTAAAAAAAAACTATAAAAAATTCAGAAATACCTAAATTATAAATATTATAAAATTGACTCACGCTTAGTACCTACGTATACCATCTGTACGATTAATTTTTGATAATCTATGATTTTCACATAGAAATGGCGGATACAATCATGATGCAATAGAAAACAATGAAAAAAAATTTGTTTTGGTTGGTTTTACTTAATTTCTGGTATACTTAGCGATGATAATAGGTTTAAATCCTACATTAAATATTCACTCAGCAGAAAGGCTTATTATAAAATTGAAGATTATCTAAATGATAAAAATAGCTGGAATGATAAACTCGGCACAGACACCAAACACAAGCCTACCTACTGCTAGGTACTTAATATATTGCGCATATATATATGCATATATTGTATATACACTTTCTACCTTTATTAAATTTTTTACACCTTTAAATGTAGGTATATATGTATACCAGTATATTAATACGCTTTTTTTTCTCTTCATTTATAGTGTTATTAATCTTTAATTATTTGCATTATTATTATTTTTTCATCGGAAATAACAGATATTTTGTGTTAATTTTATATTTTCTGTCACTGTAATTTGTATCTTAGTAATACCATTTTAAAAGAGCAAGTGCTAAGTTTCTTGCCAGCTTCTTCTTAGCACAAATCTGCCGTCTGAACTGGTGGTAGGGAAAAATTGTGACGATTCGAAAGAGCTTATATTAGGCCTATTTGAATAAAAAATTTTGAATTTTGAATTTTTTTGAATAAGTCACGCCGCTATCTTTCTTCCTTACTGTTGAACGGTTTTTACACGTTTTTATCGAACATGACGGCATTTTTCAATGTTTTTTTTTGTCATAAGTCTGAGGACCGATCGCGATGAGCGTAGACAAGTGACTAAACGAGTTGATGTCTATTGGCCTCAAAGTATGGGGACAAAAATTTTGTTTGCGGTGTCCGTTCTATACGTAGTAATATTATTTCGATGACAAACAAGCAAGCTTGCCACTTGATGGAAAACGGTCACCGCCGCCTATAGACATCAGTAACACCAGGGGCGCTACCAATGCGTTGTCCACCAAGGAGGTTGGAGGAAGGGAAGGGAAAGAAGGAGGGGGAAAGAGGGGATAGGGAAGGAGTTGGGCTTTCCGGAGTTTGCCTGTCGCGTTGTTTGAATTTTTGTATGTATTTTATTTGTATCAAAGACAAGCTGTCCGGTACACATGCACACCGCCACCCTTTAGTTAGACCGTTGCGAGCGAGCGACAGAAGCAGTCCAATTTTCAATTTTTATTTAACAGATTGTTTTTTGTGATCCTATCAGCAATCTAGTACCCATAGTACAAGCTTAGTTGGCGTTGTGTGATTCGTCTATTTATTTATTTAAAGATGCCCTGAACGAAACCCTAAAACTAATAGGCAGTTATAAAGATTAAGCTTCTTATCTATCTAGAATTTACACTGCGCTATTTTCAAAGAATTATCAAACTAATTATGTTTTTAATCAGTTAATTTTCGCCTAAAATTTCCAGTTATCTGTTGGATTTGGTTAAGCCATTGCCGTGTTAATCCTACCATTAATTTTATCTTAGAAACAAGATCATAATTTCAAATGACCAATTCTAGGCTACATAAGTCACACTGGGCTGTTTGGTCTTTTTATTTTATTGTTTGTTAGTTGTATATTTTAAAAAGTTATGATTGTTTTTTTATACATGTTTCAAGACTTTCAAGGTTCAAGTATCCATTTTTGTTTTTAAAATAATTTTTTAGAAAAATTTCACCTCCCCGCCTCAGGTGGGATATCGAATCCATGTCCTCTAGATGTCAAATAAGAGCCGGATATCGATGACGTGGATTCGAATCCCACCTGGAGCGGTGGGAGGTGATTTTCTTTTTTCAAAAATATTTTCGATTTAAAGATTCTCTGTTTCATCATCATACTAATATTATAAATGAGAAAATGAGTTTGTTTGTTATTCCTTTACTGCTTGACTAAGCAGCTAAGATTATTATGAAATTTTGTATACATATTGTCAGTGGTACAGAGCCCAACATAGCCTAATTTTTATGCGGGCGGAGCCGCGGGTTATTGTTTATTATAAGGTTGCTGGTTCATATCCGGCTCGAGGGACCAATTTTGTAGGGTTTTAGGCAAGGTGGAGGAATAATTAAAATTCTTAAAACAACTGTTACAAGGATCACACGTTTTTGGGTTCGACATTTATTTTGGAACTGTCAGAAAGAAAATTTAAGTACATTTATTTGTTGGTGTTGCCAACAGTAAAGGTGTCACAGTTTTATGTATTTCGTGTCTAAGCAAATCTAGACCTAATCAAAGTCAAAGTCTAAAATACTTTATTCTGTGGGCCCTTAGACACGTCATTTACAATTAGAGAGTACATTATACGCATGAAAAATACTTGTTTACCTTTGGTTTCCCAGCACCGTCGTCTCCTAACACGATGTTCACGAGACAATACTCCATGAGAGCCATGAATACAAACCTGGAAAAGAAAGTTCCAGGTTTAATAAAAAAAATTATGCTACAAAGTTGGTACACAAGCATACGGCGCGCCTATAGTATAAGCATCACCGTAGCCTATAGATAGACGCTTGCACTACCGAGGGTATCACTCATGCGTTGCCATCCATCCCAACCCCCCAAGTGGAGCTCTGGAGTGGTCTACGATCTTTTATAAGGTGGAGGTCCTTCCCCAAACGGGCTGCTCCGATTTGAACAGATTATCCGCTGTGCTCTACCTCTCTCGCTGTTAATACTTAACTTGCTAATACGTTACTAATATTACTAATCTAGGGACTAATATTATAAAGAGGTACCTAATGTTTGTGAGGTCAACCACACACAGTAAACAATAAAACTTACACAGTGCAAACAGACATGAAGGCATCAACAGCCTTCAAATAGGATACTGGTGGTAGCTGTGCTTGACTCTTGGCATGCTGCGTGGATAACGTTAGTAGTGACGTCACTCCTAGAGTGACGCGAGCGGGAGCCGCGTCTGGTTTAATCCAGAATGATACCCACTGAAAAGGAAGAAGAATTTTGTAGTAAGGTAGTTGTAGACTTGTCTAACTACTGTCATAATATCAACATGTCGTACTATTGTTGCGTCCACAAGAATCGCGCAAAAAGTTGGCGAAAACTTAACTATACTCAACGCCAAAGCATATTTAGTAATTTGTGGCTAAGCTTTGCTGTGCTGCTGCTGTGTTTAAGCTTTTGGATCAGAGTTTATAAAACAATTAAAAATCGATTGTCGTTAAGCACTCAGTAATAAGTTTCAGTTTCTGACTCCGTTTTATGATTGCACACGCCAGGATAACTGGCGTTCAGTATATAATGCGCCGAATTTCAGCTTAGGTCGTCTAGGTCTTGAAATGTTTTCTTTTTATTTTTATAAAAATGCACAAAACTTTCTATTTCTTTTGTTTAGTTTTTGCCACAAAGGTGGCAAACCACGCTTGCAATATCGGGGGTATCCAATACATAACTGATCTGTCTGTGGGGGTATCACTCACGAGTTGCCAACCCTGCCAACCCCCCCAAGTGGAGCTCTGGAGATGATGCATATGAAAAGTGAAATGTACTTCTGCTAACGCCACTTATCAAATGTAAAGTTTTCCATGACTTACCGACATTATAACGATGAGGCAAGTAGGAATGTAAGTATTGAAAAGGTGGTAACCAAGACGTCGCTTCAGCTTGAAGATCACCTCTAAACACGTGAAGTTGCCTGCACGGAAGAAGTGGAAGATTTTTATACATGAAGTACAGTTTCTTTCTACTTATCAGATTCTGGTAGTCTTGCCCCCGTGGTAGGCCGTGCGTGCACTGACAGACGACAGAAGATGATTACGTATATGTGTGCGTACGTATATGTCTGTGTGCGATTGATTTGATACCCCACTCAACTCACATAGTGGAGTATAATGGCAAAGTGTGGACAGCGATTTTTAAGCACAAAATTAAAGAGCTTTATATGTATTACAATACCTAAGATACGTTACATTTTCGATACATACGTTTTAATTTACATACAGTTCCCAGTGCGATGGTGAGCAGTGAGGCATTTAAAATAGTAGCGTAACCTGCACTCTACTGTCTGGTAGTAACTGAGCCCCAACGGTCTTGGCTTCGAGTCCTATGTCAATTTTATGAATATTTCGCTCTAAAAATATATAACTTACCAGTGGAATAAACTTGGGTGCAGTCAGCAGTTGTATTTTGCACCAGCTCCAACTGTGGCAGTTCGATGTGTTCGTCCACCACCAGAGGGACGTCAGGGTCCCACTGGAATATCAGGTCGTCTGTCGTGTGGGACACTGGAATGTGATGACAAAAATAGCTGTAAATTATGGGAATAAATCTATTCTTTCTTAGACTTTAAACACGAAAAATTTGTGTTCCTGATAACTTCATGTTTGCAATGTAGTAACACTAAGAGTTTTATATTGTTACTTAAATAGGCGTTTTCCGAAAAAAGAAATATAAAAGACCTATTGACCGAGTTTCTTCGGCATTTCTTCTCGTCAATAACTCCAAAATGCTGGAAGATTAAAAAAACAACTCCCTCAGTCTACAAATTTTCGATCAGCTAGGTTACTCTGCATAGCAATCGTGATTTTAATTTCTATTCTGTATAATTTCAAATGCAAAATTAACTGCAAATCCTAATTCGTACCCTTGAAATTTTAACTATTTGGTTGGCATACAATCCGATTTCATTTAGTTTAGTATTTAGTTAGCGCTAGTCTAGCTGTAAAGAGTACCTAAAAGTAACAATCCAATGGCGATCGAGCGGAATTATCTTCAAGAGTAAGGGGGGGGGGGGGGGGCAGGTCGTGTCCTGGCGCGAGTTTAAAACTTTTCCTTTCACAAAAAGTGTGCACAACGCCGCTAAAGAAGTTTTCACTTCAAAAAATATTTTAACATTGTAATGTGTGTGTTCCTAGCATAAAGAATTTAATTTCATTTGTAAAAGACGTGTCGAAAGTGCCGGCGAGGCCCCACAGTAAAAAGTATTTTTGATAATTCTAATTCTCTTTTATCAGATTTGATTTTCTTTAAGAAATCTCCATTTATCACAATTTAAAATCTCTGTAATTTTACGCAAACGAAACGTGTAGAAATTAAATGTGAAATGTAAAAAAACCCGCCAAGTCCTGCTGAAAAAAACGTTAATAACCCATCAAATCCTATTTATAACTCCATCGATACGCGGGCGGGTCGTGAGACTCTCCAGATCGCCTGATAAGCAGGAGCTGACATCATAGGCGGGAGAGCACTCGTAGGCACTTGGCCTACATTTCGCTACCACTTCAAACATCAATTTCTGTATCGCCACAAACTCTTTTGAGTGTTTTCAAATGTTACGTGTTACCATGGACCATGATTTTTATAATACTAGCTGTTATCCGCGGCTTCACTCGCGTTTTAGTCCGTTTACTTCATGGCAAAAGAAACCAAAAGTTTCGCTGTGAGTTGTTATTCTTTGACAGGGGAAACGGTAAAGTTTCTCGCTCTAATGCTGGCTCTAAACTCTCGTGAAGTTGAGCGAAATCGAGAGTGTGGACGGGCTTTTCTTTTGTCTAACTCCGTAACTTCACTTCACTCCCCTCAACTTCCCGCGAGTTATAAATGCGTTTCTATAACTGGCTATAAGAATTACAACTCGGCGAAACTTTCGGAAATGTGTTTAGAAGTATAGGCTTAGAATAAAATATAATATAAAATGATTTGATTCAATGAAATGTCACAGACACAGCCATGACACAGAAAAACTCAAGAATGCCAAAGTGTCTGATAGAGGATCGTAGATTTTATTCGAATCATCCGAGCGATTATAATTAGATGTTGAAGTGTCGACTCGGTGTCGGCAACCCTGGAGAGTCACTTGGGAGTCAGTGGCGGCAACAATGAATGAATAACGAGCGTATAAGGGCTCTCTAACGTATTTTTTGCGCGTCATTTTCCTGCAAGGGGAACTAAATTTTCAAGACTTTTTATAGATAGTTTCATGGTAAGACATTTTCGAAACAATTTATTTTTTGTAAGTAAACAATACATGTCATGTGTGTATAGTAATTTTAACGTTTATTCCATAGACCTAGCATACGCGCTCTACCGTGATCCTATGTTTATGGTTTATTCAAAGAGTCTTTACAGGCAGTTTCTCTGGTCATAGAGATATTCTTTAATTGGTTGAATGTATGTACATTCAACCAATTAAAGAATGAGATTCAGGATTTTATAAAAGGGATTTAAGTATTCGAATTTTTAATTATAAATCGTATGCACATTGTTCAATATTGTTTGTTAAGTTAAGGATAATTAGAAATTGTTTGCCATGTTTTGTTTTAAATTTAATGTTTTTTGCTACCTATGTTTTCATTCTAATAATATAAATATAATATTTGTACATAGGCATACCGCGGAAAACCAGCGTTGTGGATCACCTCTTGGCCCTTGAGGCCCATGACACAAGCTGAGCGGAAGCCCTTTTGGTGCATTAATATTAATCTATTGTATATTATTATTATGTAACCAAATAAACGATATTTCTTGCTTTCTTTCTTTACGTAATTAGAAAGTTCACATTTTTTTATACCACAAAGTTGGCAAACAAGCATACGGCCCGCCTGATGGTAACCATCACCGTAGACTATAGACGTTTGCAATACCGGGGTTATCACTCACGCGTTGCCAACCCTCCCTAAGTGGAGCTCTGGAGACCTTACTCACGTAGGAACACTACATGGCCGAGACCACATAACGATGCTTGTACATAATATTCGTTTTTAAATCTTTGTTCTTGGTCATTTCTTTCATCGGCTGACTGTAATTATGTAAAGATGGTAGATACTTACAACTTTCCATCTGCAGCTTGCATTCCTGTGTATCATGAGGGTATATCAGGAAGTTCATGGCGCAGGACAGCTTGAGGGTCAGCTTCACCATATACAGTATCGTTTTGTCCTTGTAAAGCCACACGTAGTGGTTGGGGATGGTCATCGTTTGGAATGTCACAGATTTGGCATTCTTGAAGAACGAGTCAGGTCTCCACATGTTTTTCAACCAGTCCACTTCTAGAAGTCTGTTGGGGAGTGATTTTTTAATGATTCAGTTACTAAATAGCAGTTTGTTGTTCTTTCTTATACGTGCTTTATTTGACCTAGGTATCGAAGGCGGAGAAGGTGGCAGACAGTCAGGTTTTTTGTTGAGCTAGAGAGGTGAGCCCGACAAACCCCCGTCGCTTCCCCAAGTGGCGGGACACGACATGCAGTAATGCATTTTCCTGACTTTAAACAAAAAAAAAGGTATCTGTAAAACTTATCCAATAGATTGGAAAAAATTGATAAATAAAACTGCTATGGCAATATAAAGATGTACTTATCACACTAAAATACTTTGAAATCTTCATATCAACCCATAATCATCATACTGCAAGGATGCAGCTCTACCTTCAATCCAAGGGTATTAGAGCGTATTCTGCAACGCTGCTTCAAAGCAGTGGGTGGCCTGGCTTGAAAACATTGGTCTCCGCCATTTTTGACAACATTTTTGTATGGGAAAATCAAGGTTTTTTTTTCTTGTCTATACTTCTATACGAATATTATAAAGAGGAAAGATTTGAATGTTTGTTTGTTTGTTTGTTTGCATTGAATAGGCTCCGTAACTATTGGACCGATTTCAAAAATTCTTTCACCAGTAGAAAGCTACATTACCAGGGAGTGACATAGGCTATAGCTTTTCCCGAAATTCTAGTCTTTTATATTTACGTCAATTTCCCTATGTTTTCAATGTTGTTATTCTGAACGGAGAAAAATATCTTTCGTACCACGTGGTCCATTCTATCATTGTGGTCCAGTCCACCGTAGCATTACGTCCACAGTATCAAAAATCCTCCTTTATAATAAATCAAAAACCATAAAAATCGATCCGGCCGTTAAGAGTTATAAGTGTTCGAACAAACCAGACTTTGTTTTTACTATAAAATTACCTGTACTCCGAAGTCATGTTCTCTGGTAATCTCAGTCGGAAGTCTTTCCATGTTTGTGCGAAGAATATATCTGCAGCGTACGTCTGTAATCAATATTTTTAAATAAATATACATGGACGGACCCAGGTTTTGGGCCAGGACAGGAATACAGAGCCGCAAGCCGAACGCGGCATTTTTGCTTGCAGCGCTGCTAGCGAGTAGAAAGAATGAACGCGATGCGCCGCACTATTTTAAAAATCGGATATTCGTACCTATCGTATTGCAAACGTATTGCAAATACCAATATGATTTTTTTCTTACCTTATTATTTATAACTTATTAACTTAGCTTTTAAGATGGTCGATAGCACCACCGACCGGCCTCGCTGTGAGTGTGAAATAACGTGAATCACGCAAATTAATCAACGACAAATAGTCAATATTTGGTTGGGATGGTGACCTGAAACCATTGACACCAGCTACCCGCAGTTGACACTAATTTAGAAGTACATGAAAAGAAGAAGAAGCTATGAATCATTTACCATAGAATTCTCATCAATGGAGTCCAAGCCCATGACAGTGACATGAAAGTTGACAATTGTTGGTTGGTCGTTGATCTTCGGCGGACGCATCTTGTCGTAGAGGCGAGGATCATCAGGCAGTAGGTCTTGGAAAGTCACTAATGTCGATCTGGAGACAAAAGGATATTTTTATGTCATACTAGTGAAACCCGTACAGCTTCGTTTGCGTGTATTTATTTATGCAAAGCAGCGCCATCTATATCAGACATTTGATCAAATCCTACGGGAATCGCGTACTTTTCGGGATAAAAAGTACCCTATGTGTTAATCCAAGGTATCCGCTACCTAATACCAAATATCATAAATCTTGGCCCAGCCATTTGAGCGTGAAGAAGTAACAAACATACACATAACTTTCGCCTTTATAATATTAGTAGGATCACAGGTGAGGAGTTCGATAGCGTCACACAAGTTAAACACAAAAGTTAAGCAACGCCAACCGTAGCCGTGTTTAGGTGAATTTCAATCAAAAATTCAAATTAAAAAAATCCAAACTTTTATTCAACCAACCAATGAAAGGACTGACCAGGGTAGAGAACAAAGAAATGCAAGCATCGTTAAGATTGATAAAATTTTCTGTAAAATCTTTTACTCAATTTAGAAATCTTTAATCATATTTAGGGCCCTGGTTAACTCTTACCTTTGTTTACTCTGTACTTCGCCCGGTCGAACTAGTCCTTGTCACAAAACACTTTTTGACGACCGTCGTAATGGTTACCACGCCAGACCGCCACCAGGAGGTCCCGGGTTCTAATCCCGGTCATGATGAAAATCGAACTTTTTCTGATTGGCCTCGGGTCTTGGATGTTTATCTTGTATTTGTTATAAAATATAGTATCGTTGAGTTAGTATCCCACATAACACAAGTTTCGAACTTACTTTGGGGCTAACCCGCTCAATCCTTGGGGTTGATTTTTCCCTATACATAGAGTTATTTATTTATTTATAATTAAATATTGACAAACGCGTTGGAAATTACAATAAAGCCTATTTACACCCGGGGATTATATAGCTTTCCAACGGAGAAAGATATTTTAAACGGTCCAGTAGATAGATAAATCATTTGACAGGCCCAGTGGTCGAGTCGTCTAGCAATGGTCACTTTATCCCAAGGACCACGGGTTCGAATCCTGCGCACGGGAACATTTGTGTGCATAAACATGTCTGTTTGCCTTGGTCTGGGTGTTTTCTATGTATATAATAAGTGTTTATTTACAAAAGTATTTAAGTATATTTATCAGCAATCTAGTAGGTACCCATAGTTAGTACATGCTTAGTTGCTTAGTTTGGGACTAGATGGCGTTGTGTGAGTCGTCCAAAAATATAAATTTATTATTTATTTATTTATTCGTTTGCAACGTACCTACCATAAATGACAATATTTACAAAATACATAACATTAACTACTTAAAATAGGTAGGTAATCAATAAACAGCACAAAAATATAGGGTGAATCCATTCCATTGGCACATACAGTCGTTTCGGACCCTATACATGCAAACAAACAAACTTATATATATTTATTAATATAATATGAATAAATATAAATAATATAAATATATATTGTATATATGGGGACAATTCATACAGATTGAGCTAGCCCCAAAGTAAGTTCGAAACTTGTGTTATGGGATACTAATTCAACGAATTTATATTTTATAACAAATACAAATTTAGATAAACATCCAAGACCCGAGGCCAATCAGAAAAAGTTCGTTTTTCATCATGACCCGACCGGGGATCGAACCCGGGACCTCCTGGGTCGCGGTCTGGCGTGGTAACCATTACGCCACGGAGGTCGTCAATTCATTAATTATTTCCATTTTTTAAAAAAACCTGTTAGAGAAGGAGATCTCATTAAAATTTAATATTATTTGTTGTCATTTCACCATGTGGCGAGCGGAGTACCTACTTGTTCAAATGTATATTAAAAATTCCATTTTTGTTGGTTTGTTTACACGGGTCGAACGTCAGAATAAACACGCAGGAAAGTAATGGTTGTTATATAAGGAACGATGTTAATATAAAATTATACTAGTACATATTCGCGGTTTTGCCCGCGAATTTTATACCGTTCCGAGGTGACTTACGGGTTGAAAACTATCCTATGTGTTTAATCCATGTTATAAATCCAGTAATTGTCGTCATCGTAGTATATTATATTGTATTCTGTATCTATAGTAACTAAATATTAGTATGTATTGTATTCTTACATGATATGTACCTTTATGTTTAGTATATGTAATTATCAGTATGTTATTATGACAAACCCTTATTATATCTATTATTTATTGTATATAATTTATTTTAAAACCGCATTCATGTGTATCTGCACTACCCAAAGGTTGACTGGTAGATAATGCTGTTAGCGGTAAGTCCGCCTTTTGTACCCTTATATTGTGGTCAATAAAGTTTAAATAAATAAATAAATATAAACTGTCTGTGTACCAAATTTCGAGCAAATCTGTCCAGGCGTTTTTGCGTGAAAGAGTAACAACCATCCATACTTATTTCGCGTTTAGAATATTCGTTAAGCATGCGAAAAATACCTGGGGATGGGGTTAGTGAATCCAAGTTGAAGGCTACACTGCCGTGTCAAGTCAAGACTGACAAATTGTCATAAAATTGGTAATTAATTACCGTATAATGTATCTAAATAACATAGTAATACCGAAGAATTTGCTCGCCCCTGCAAGGTTAGAATACGATGAGCGTATTACAATTTTATTTGCCAAAGAACATTGAAACATCCACAGAATAATTAAGTGTCATATTATTAATAGCTTGCAAATTATGCAGTTTTGAACCCGATCGGCTGCCGGTGCGTACGCGAGCATTCGCGCGCATCTGCAAGCATTCGCGGTGACGTACCTACATAAGTTGGAAAACAATTTTGTAACATCTTTTGTACTTTATTTTCGCAAATAAATCTATCTATCTAAAAATTCTAAAAAGTACCAAAAGCCACTGCCGAGCCGGTACTCGTCTTCCAAGCGCAATATTCGACATTCATAAGCCAGCCTTCTCCCCATGGGAGGAATGTGTTGTCCATCCCTCCTATGCGGTCAAGAACTCCCTTATGAGATCGATTACACTTGGTCTCCCGATATCCCAAAGATCAAGAGACCAAACCACTACTACTGATATTATGGCCAAATTTAACTTCTGAAGATCTTAGAAATCGCGCCCCGAGCGCCTAAACTGATGGCTTTTTCAAGTCAATGTTAGTATGAACATATATCTGGCTGAATACAGAACCGTTTTCCTCCGGAAAATCCAGGGATGACCTGTGATCACCCGGACGAAAGCGGTTATGGGCCCGGACACATATAGGTTCATAATTACATTGACTTATGAGGGATTTTAGCGCACGCTGGCCGAATAGAAACAACGTCGTGCTTGGCATAGTAGTGTGTCGGTCAGCGGTCGGTCAGGGCATACAATAAATACAAATGAATCGGCTTTTATACAAACTGTTGAAAAAACTTCAATAGCGCGATTCAGAAATAACATTCGAAAATTAAATTCATAGTGCAGCGAACGTGTAACAGTTTTCATTGTGGCAACTGATGCAGAAATATTGTTGAATAAAGTTATTAAATTATAATGTTGTGTTATGAAAACTGTTTCTTTCAGTTTTCAATAATTTGGAATAGTGAAATTAAAGTTAGCGACATCTAGTTTTATTTTTATGGAATCAACGTTATCGACTTGATAAAAAAAATATCTTATCGAAATGTATTTATGTGGATGTGTTAAAGCCAAGTTCTGCACGACTCTTTTTAAAAAGAACGGGTCAGAGAAATACCACGATACTCGATACACTCCATGACACAAATAGTGGACGTAGGCAGAAAGGCAGCAAAATTAAAATGGGACTGGGCAGGTCATGTTTGCCGAATGCACCCAGACCGATGGGTACACCACACGCCACCTACTGAATGGATTCCATCTGGACAAAGGCCAAAAGGAAGACCAAGAAAGAGATGGACAGACAAACTGAAAGAATTTGATAGCAATTGGAAGTTATCTATAGACAAGTATAGCTTATTCGTCTTTTTACTTTCAGTAAATAAATTAGTCTAGGTAAGTTTAAGAAAGAAGAAAAGCTTTATGATAAAGTTAATGATGTTAGTAGCGCGCCCAGATATCTCATCTGAAGTTTTAAAAAACCAGTCTAATTGATCGCACGAACTACGGATTTTTTAAGACAGAGGAGATTAAAGAAACTTATTTACTTATCTATAAACCTAGCGAATTTTTTGAGAAGAAAGATGCCAGAATAACAGATAAGCTTCTATTTCTCTCATCTCACACACCGAACGAATCGTGGGTGTTATTTTGATGGTTGTTTTGAAGTGGTGTCTCGGTTGAGCCAGCAATTCAAAATTGTTATTGTTGAGACGAACTTGGCTCTCTTTTTGTCACTGATTACAGATAATGTAAAATGTAAATAAATTTGTTATGAGCTATCGAACAATAAGAAAAAAATCAATTCGAACAAGTAGGTAGGTATATTCCTAAATACTGCGATTAGTGCGAATAATGAATCAAACAAACTCTTCAACTTTATAATTTATTTAAGTACTTACAGTTCATTGCCCTCAACGTCATTTCAGGTCAAATAATTTATTCTATCGCATTTTTTAAGAAACTATTCTACCATTCGCAAAATCACCTGCGTGAATATTACTCCACTTTTAATCTGACTACCCCTTAAAGTCGCGTGTTGCGTTTTAATGGCGGTTTAAAGATCTAATTAAAATAAGTTAACTTACTGTGCATAGCAAAGATCCGTAGCTGCAAGCCACAAACGAAGAAGCACCGTAGTTGACCAGAGAAGTCTGCCGGCTGCCATGTTTATAACCTATTTTTTAATTAAATGGTATTTTAAATATCATTATAAATACTCCACTGTTAATAAAGTAAATAAATCAATGAATAATGTCACGTAGACATTATTTTTATTATTTAAAAATTATATATTCTCAAATCAATTCATCATAATAATTAGAACCCGATGTTAGAACCAAACCTAAATTATTATATATTTTTATAAATTAAGTAAGTAAACAATCCTCTTTTGTAATAAAAAAAACAAATTCACACGCGATACTGGCCAGCGAGAAAAACTCACGAACTTTGACATCTGCGCTCGAAGCGCGGGAAATGTAATGACGGACAGCAAAAATATTGCATTTGACCACCACACCGTTTTAAAGTTTGAGACATGCGCAATATAATTTTAATAATGAATTTTTAATCATCTAACTAATCTATTTAAAGAGGAAAGTTTTCATTGTTTGTTTGCATTAAATGGTCATGGGTTTAACTTAAAACCACAGATTAATAAAACTAATAGTTACTTCCTAAGCGTTACGTTACGTAGTTAGAAAACTTGAATCATACACTTTAATTGCGGCCCTGAGTGTTTTTTTCCCTAGCCTGAAGGTCTTGTGTCCCACTGCTGGACAAAGGCTCCCCTCCCTTTCTCCACTCGTCACGGTCCAAGCTACTTCTGGCCAGCTGTCTGAAAAGGCGTGCATATCGTCCCGCCATCGCCTCCATGTAAGTGTCAATCAACTTTTTTTGCTGAGGTATGTAAGGTATCTAAATCTAAATTCTACAGCGCGGTCTCAAATTGGGTTTAAATGGGTACCATACAACGGATATGTATTATGGTAAATACATACGTACAGTATACATAGAAACACTCAGAATCGAAACATAAATGTTTGCCCCGACCGGGAATCGAAGCCGCGCCCTCTAGACCCTCTAGTGACGAAGATAGGATCACTAACAACCAACGCACCACAGGGCTGTCTCATTGGTAGGTACTGTTTTCTATAGCTGTATCAAATTCTAAATCTCTCTATTCCATATAACATTATTATAAAGGCGAAAGTTTTTAGTATTGTTTGTTACTTCTTTGCTTGGCTTGGTCAATTTTTACGATTTGGTATGTAGGTGATATCTTGGATTAACACATAGAGTACTTCTTGTCCCGAAAAGTACGCAATACCCGTAAAATTTGGTCAAAAGTCGGTTAGTTAATGCCACTTTATCAAATAGATGCCGCTGCAGTGCATAAACACTGTGCATGCAAACGTAGTTGGATGGGTTTCGCTAGTAATTGGAATAAAGTAAAGTTCTATTATTGTGAACTGCCAATAGACCACAAAGATCGTGGAGTCAAGCGGCCAAGCACGATCGAGCATGCGACATCGCAATTCCTACAAGCCTATTATTGGTCCTCGGCTTATAACTACTTGAGCACGTTTCACAGCGTATTGCTGAAGAAATACATAGAGCTGTTAGTCTCATTCAGCGACATTTTTCACGACCAAAGTGCACATAGTCCTACTAATATTCGAATGTTTGTGATGTATGGATGCTTGTTAGTCTTTCACGCCAAAACGGCTTCATAGATTTTTTTGATTAGTTTATAACCTGGACTAACATATGGATAGTTTTCATCTCGGATATCAGTCCAGGTTCCAGGATCGGGAACGGGATTAGTAGGCTAAAAATATACATATCTAAAATTGTAAAAGACGTGTCGTCTAAGGGCTATATTTCACCGGGACGTCATGGCAGCGCAACCAGTCGCCCCTACCAACAAAATGTATACAGTAGTGTATGGTGTCTCACTCACTCGGCCGACAGTCCGGCCGCCAGTGATGCCCTTTTCTCTTCCTACGTATGTACATACAGCAGTGATAGTGCTATCTCGTCGAGGTACATTTTGATACGGTATTAGTGTGGTGTCATGGTGTGGCGACTCCGGTGTCTGTATGGTGTCTAGTTTGGTGAAATAAATAATAAATAAATAATAATAATATATATAGGGACAATTCATACAGATTGAGCTAGCCCCACAGCAAGTTCGAAACTTGTGTTATGGGATACTACTCAACGATATTATATTTTATAACAAATACATATACATATAGATAAACATCCAAGACCCCCCGCGCTGGCCCTCACAGTGTAGGGGAGCGTCCCCAAGGTGGCGGATAGGGGAATGGTCGGTAGTACAGCCTAGCTACACTAACCGGCTAAGTCCGATGGACTCGCTGACCAACGACGGGTGTGGTCCTCCAGCATTTCGGGGGTTGTGCGGCGGGTTGACACCTCGCCCACGTAAAACCAATGTTGCTGGTGAAGCGTATCCCGTTAGCGCTTCACTAGCTTGCACAACATCGTCAAGAAAAAAAAAAAAAACATCCAAGACCCGAGGCCAATCAGAAAAAGTTCGTTTTTCATCATGACCCGACCGGGGATCGAACCCGGGACCTCCTGGATGGTGGTCTGGCGTGGTAACCATTAAAGGGGCTAGTTCAATCTATCAATATATCTCAATATTTATTTATTTATTTTGGTAAACAACACGTTTCATAGAATTCGTCGCTGTTCGTGCGTCGATTACGTACTGTCGACGCACGATCAGCGACCAATTTGACACAGGGACCATGCCTTTTTAATTGTTAATTGTAGTAGTTTATTAGTTTATCCTTGTTAAATAAATAATATCCCTCTAAAATTGTAAAAGAAGTGTCTGCCTGCCCAGAATTACATACTTATTATGTATACAGATTTAAAAGAAATATTCAAGAGTAACATGCCGATAAAAATTAAAACCAAAATTCTTAATTCCTGTCTCATTCCATGTTTAACCTATGCTTGCCAAACCTGGAAGTTCAGTAAAAAGGTAAAAAATAAAATACATGTGAGTATTTTATTTTTTACCTTTTTACTGAACTTCCACGAGGGATACAGAGCAGCATGATGAACATCAATAAAATTGCAGAAAATACGCCATACCAAAATAAGGAAAATCAACAAAGCAACAGATGGTCTAGTACACGCTCTAGCACTAAAATGGAAGTGGGCCGGACATGTTGCGCGTTTTCAAGACCAGAAATGGACGAAAAGCGTGACAATTTGGAAGGGCCCACAAGGGAAAAGAAAGAGAGGGCGACCCTACTCTAGATGGGATGACGAAATTATAAAGTCAGCCGGTGCCAACTGGATTCAAGTAGCACAATCTAGAGAAGACTGGCTATCTTTGGAGGAGGCCTTTACCTGTAGAGGGGTTCTTGCAGAGGAACAAAGTGAATAATAATAAAATAATAGTTATTTGTTATGCAAGGCTGCAAAGTTGTTTTTTGGCGCGAGTACTTAAATTGAAACCTGAGCTAGCGAAGGATTCTAGGATTGAACCACGAGCGAAGCGAGTGGTTTAAATATAGAATCCTGAGCGTAGCGAGGGTTTCAAAGGTACGAGACGCAGAATAACTTTGCTGCCGAGCGAAACACAAAATTTTTCACCTCACTACAGCGAGGAAAATCCTAGGTGCAAGAAAAACGCAAATAAAAATATTAAATAAGTGTTTTTTTTTCATGCGGTGTCGTGCTGGCCAGTTCGATTATTCTAAAAATAAGGTTGGCGCACTGGCATAAAATAAGTATTAATGCATTTTCAGAGGACTGGCGGCAATGAGATTTTATATATTTTATGACAAGAGAAGTAACGTCATACAAAGCATTCGTAAAAAGCCGCAAGGAACCACTTTATAGTGTTAAAGACGTAGCTTTGAAACCGATACATATTCCGAGCATATGCCAAAGTAAAATATGTTTGTCTCTTTTTTTCTAGAGTCAAACTAATTATGTCAAAATGAGACAAAAGCATTACTCCCAGAAAAATGGTCAGAGTTGCCAGCTCATGAATAATTTTCCCATTGAATGAATGTTATGAGTCTTTTTTAAAAAAAAAAAAGTTTTTATACCATATTATTGTTTCTTAGGTGACAGAAGAATTAAAGATAGGAAGAAATAAATATATAGATGCGTAAATATTGGTACATACATATTATATTTCAAGAATGAATCATGGCGGAATGGAATAGTTTCCATTTTTTAGTCATTGATGAATCTAACCGATGCAGACCTACTACTATTATCTATTCTGTGCTACTACTAACTTTTAGCAGAGATTTTTTTTTGTTTTCTTCACCCATTCTGGGTAGGCTAAGGGAACTATGCCCATACAGCCAAGTCTTCAGTAGATTTTTTTTATTGTTAAGAAATGAAAATGAAATTTAAATAAAATAAAATAATAAATTTAAATAATTAGAATAAAATACAACATAAAACAAAAAAACTATTGTACTCAATCGAACATTTGATAATTGCAGAAACAATTTAAATTAAACACCGTTACCACAATGAAAAAGATGAAATTGTTACTTCACTGTCATAGTAATAATATCATTATGTCAAATGTCAGTTAAAAGCCATATCAAAAAGAGGAAAATGATTTGTTTTTTCTTGTCTTGACGTGCGTAGCACTAGCGATTGATTTTAGTATCAATCAATTCTAAGTAAATAATTAATTCTAGTTTGAGCCTGGTTGTAGGTTTACTTCTACTGTGTTACTAATGATACATAAAGGCGTATGAGTTCGTCATTGACTAAACTCCCAACATTTGGGAAACTTAAAATCGTTTTTACTGGCAACACTGTTGGCAAAAACAATGCGTAATATATTAATTTCGATTTTAATACTATTTTGGTATAATTTTAACATAATTAAGCATTCTTATTTGTGAAAAGTGATACCACTTGCTTTGTTATTAGTTTGGGATCACGACATACATGTTTTAACAGTGCATTTAACCATTTTTGTGATATTATTGTGAGATACGCATTCACTGAACGTCAAACTACGACTAAGTCGGAAGAAATTCAACTAAGACTGTGGCCTCAGTCGACGTGGCAGCGGGTATGTGTCAAACATTACGAATCTATAGTAAATAACAGATCACTGACTGGCGGTATAAAAAATTTAAGAATAGAAAGGTTCGAATTTTAAAAATACTTTCCACTCTAGAGCACAAAATGCACTTTTGCGCTCAGATTTCGAATGACAAACAGATTCTTTCCGAGCTTGTGAGGTGAAAAAACTTTTACTTTTTGCTATTATCTACTTTTAAATATTACTCATATACTTGGTTACTTAATTATTATTTTAATACTTACTTTGTTAAAAAATTAGATTTAAACGTTTATTTCTTTTGTAAGTTTACTGCACAGAAATAAAAGGCTTTTTTATTTTTATTTATTATGTATACAGAATAAAGAATGTTTAATTGATTTTATATTTTACTTTCGGCTCTATATGATTTGCTACAGCCAAGTTATAACTCAAGCGAGTGCCGGCGTGCTCAAGAGCTGCGGTTTCGAACCTCAAACATATCGGCCAGTAGGCAATCAGAATATTTTCTACAGCTCGACAAGTATATACTTACTGCGAGCACTATACAATCGTGGCCGGTCGATATAATTATTAACTAAATTTTTAATGGCTAGTGTTATTAACAAAAATTTTAAATGAGAATAGTATTTACAATTTTTAAATTTATAACCCCACTTGCTAACACATCCAGATAATTTACCTACAACAACATTACAAACTGCGTTTTCATTCTATGTCCATTACCTTTCTGGTCCTTGGAGATTTTAATCCCATATATATTATAGTGCATACTGATTAGAAATTAGAGAGATCTGAAACTATTAAAATTTTAAATAAAATTCAGCCTGAAGAATATTTGCTATCATCTTTCTTTGCGGCGCGGCGTAACAAGTATTGTACAGAGTCAACATCGAGACAATATTATGAATATCAGGATATTCAAAATATTGTCTCGATGCTGTGTTGAATGGTAGACTCTTCGATCACAATCTACATGAATACGTTGGCGTTGCTGGTTTTTGCTTGACACTGGCTAAATCGCAAAGAGTGGGAATACGGAGGCCATAACTAAAAAAAAAAGAAAGCCATTCACTGACATTGACACTTTGATTGACAGTAAGAGTGACTGATTCTGATTCGAGTGTGCATTGTTTGTTTACATTTAGTAAACTTATCCTAAAATCCATTAAATACAGTAGATTTTTGTTGAAATAAAATGTTGTTACCGTAAAAAAAGTCTTTTTATACGTTAAATATACAAATCCGATACTATGTCGGAGAGCCAGCGTGAAAAAAGTGAAATGCTGAACGTGCACAAGTTCCTAATCGTATTTTTTAGTTTATTATTGATTTATGATTATTATAACACTACTGTACCTATTGTGGTTCGTGTAAAAGATCCTAAATTCACTTTACTTGGACCTTATAACACCAGTGAGACGAATTATGATGATATTTATGATCAGTTAATTGATATAAAAAATTTCTCGTTTAGAGTGAACCCACAACCTTGCCAAGGTTACACAGCTGGTCTACTATTGGTCGTGATCATATCCTCAAACCCAACAAACTATGAGAACCGTATGGTTATAAGAAATACTTGGGGAAGGTCTGTAGATTCGACTAAAGTCGTTTTTTTGATGGGTGAACCAGAAAATATTACTGTATCGATGAAAATTCAGAATGAAAGTATGTTATATGGAGATATAGTACAGGGTAGCTTTGTAGATGCTTACCGTAATATGACATATAAGCACGTGATGGGTTTGAAATGGGTTACTCATCATTGTCCTACTGCGAAGTATGTTTTGAAAACTGATGATGATATGGTGGTGAATTCTCATGAGTTAAGGCAGTTCTTGGCTCGGGAATTGTCTCCGTGGGGCGCTAAGGGGCTGATAACGTGCCAAGTATTGGAGCACGCTCAAGCGCAAAGATCGAATAAATCTAAATGGAAGGTGTCGAAAGCTGAATACGAGCAACAGTATTATCCAACTTATTGTGCAGGTATTTTTTTATTTATCTATGTTCGTTGAGTCAATGAAAGAGGCGACCAGTGCAGTGTAGAGAAATATGAACAAAGATTGTTGTGCTAAATATTGGAATGACTTTGTAATTACAAAGTGCAATATGAATAAAATTGAGTGAAATAATTTTTTTTATATAAACAAGCATACGGCGCTAACGGCCCACCTGATGGTAAGCATCACAGTAGCCTATAAACGCTTGCAATATGGGGGGTAACACTCGTGCCTTCCCGCGTTGACTGTACAATCATGTGCAAATATATGTATACTTTAGACTACTTAAGATCATACTACATTGATTTTAAAACGAAATTAAATGGTTTAAATATAAAACTTTTTTTGTAGGTGGTACAAGTAGGTACTACTTATTTGGTAAAAATAAGCTAGTAGTATTTGTAGGTGATAATTTTTTTAAAACATATTTCATTTCGTATTTCAGGTTGGGCCATATTATACTCCCAGGATGTAGTCCCGAAGTTACTGGGAGTAGCACAATCAGTGCCATATTTCTGGATCGACGATGTTCATATAACTGGTATCTGTGCACAAAAAATTGGTGTTATACGTACTCCATTAGCAAGTCTAATACTATCTAGACAACGAGCATCTATGCTTACTTCTCTAGGACACAAATATGCTGGACCATTCATCTTTGGACCTCCAGATTTGACTTCGAACAGAATTACGGAGATCTGGAAAGCCATACCAGAATAAATCATTCAGATTATAAGTGAGCTGTGCTTTCATAATGCATTAAGCTGTTAATCAACAAAACATGTCACAACAGTATCAAAAGTCTTCGAAAACCTCCCTAAAAACAGACAGGTTTTCTCTGGTGTCTAAGAGGTTTCACTCGTTCCATTTTGAAGAAAGTCTGGACCATGTTATGTTACATAAATAATTGCCCGTGAAGAATCGAACAAGCACCCTCTGGTACCAAAGGCCAACCAACGCGAGGATGTGAATCTATTGTTTTTGTTCCTAATATTTCACTTTATTTTGTAACTAAGTAAGATTGCATATATATTGTCAAATATTTGTACAAAAATGCTAATTGAGTATTAATATACCAAAGTTTTATTATTATTTCATATTAGGGTCCATTATAATTAAGACAAACTTTAAGAGAAAGATGATAAACAAAGTGTAACTGACCCGAGCTTGTATGCTAATTTTATTGAAGCTTTACTTTTACTGTGCGATGTTGTGCAAAGTTGCTTTGCAACACGATTGCAGACGACGCTAACGAAAAGCTGAAATAAAATAATTATAAAATTAAGTTTAATTATGTACGGATGTCTCATAACAAATGATTTATGACTAAACAATTTTATTAAATGTTTTTAAATGTTCACTAGTATAATTTAATAGGTATTAATTATAATAATTCATGATTTTTGAGCACCATAGATAAAAACTTTATTCAGAGTTACTTTCTCTTGTTGAAGCTTAGAGCATTAAACCAGACCGGAGACGACACGCGCAACAATTCCTACGCAAAAAATTCTGCCTCTTTCAGCGGGGGGTGAGGTAACACACATAGATTTTCTATCACGTCGCTATAAACGCACACAACTTTATTATCGCACACAATCTTAAACTACACGCATACAATCGCATGGCGGCAACTAGTTTTATATAACGGGTATGACCGCCGCTCTCGTACCTTTGGCAGAGGGGTACGCCTATGAGTGTCGCCTCCTGTCTGGTTTAATGCTCTAAGTGTTGAAGTGTACAAATAATATTGTTTTGTATAAATATATCTACTCTACAAACTACCACACATAGTCTTATTATAGACAAGAAGTAGTAGTGCAGGCTACTATATATTTTTGAAGTAAAAACTTCTTTAGCGGCGCTTGGCACTTTTTTTAGATGGGTAAAAAATGTTAAACTCGCGTCAGATCCGTAGCCTGATCGAAAAAGCGTAAGATTCCCTAACCATTCCAAAATATTCAAAAATGCACAACGTTGATGTTCAAGTTTTCACTTCTGCCGGCACTCCCGGAGTGCACCCGCCCTTCTTTTTGTTTTTCGTTGGCAATGGTGGTTGATATTTAGTGCCATTGTTGTATAATGGTATGGTGTATTCGCTTGTTTTGAAAAGTGGTGATAGCCTAACTAACTGATTAAGAAAACCTTGATTAAATTAATTTACTCCTGCATGAACAAAACTAATTCGCATAAAAAAAAATCGTAGCTACATTTGAGGGAGTAAATGACCTTAAAAAGGCTCATAGTATTTGATTAACTTAATAATGTTTTTGTGAAACTCAATGTTAGCCTGTCTTGACGTAAGTGGTATTAAAAGAAAATACATTTTTAAAAATAAAAATATTTTACTTTCACATTTTACAAAAGTGTCATTATGGGTCTTTTCATTACTTGTAGATAAGTACCGGTTACTTTAATTGTCAGATAAAAAATGCAAAATCTATAATAAATTGACAATTCTTGTTTTGTTACAGAATTTTGATAGTTGATATCTCTGACAAATAGGCTATACGAAACTTATCAGTAAATAGTAAAACAGGCTCGAAATGTAACAAATTGTGCCTATCTAAGCCTTAATTAAGATTATATTGTATCACAGTAATATCTATATAAAACTATTAAAATAAATGTTCGCAAATAACTTGCCATTTTTCATTGTTACACATCAAGCCACCGCTAAAACACAACAACATTAAGTTGAAAAAGAAAACAACCATACAATAAAAATGGATATCTATAGGAAGTTGTGAACATTTTGTTATTTTAAATCTCATTTTTGTTAAATTAGCTTACTCGGTGTTTATGATCTGCCCCCCTATTCTCGTTACAATCTCAATGTCAATCTTAAGCACTGCCTCACTCATATAAAATAGGAATTGAGCGAACTTAGTGTGTGAGATTGAAACTGTTTTTGTTGACCCGCACGAACTATTAAAAGTGCATTTATCGTGTTGACTCCAAAACCGTATATTGAGTCGAGACAACATGAATACGCTGCTTCATTGGCATCACTGACACTATTTCATTGGCAAGCCAAGGAGTGGGTCTAAAAGTTCGTTATAGATGATCCTATGTAATATCTATTTGAATTTATAGTATGTGCGATGCAGTCCCCGCTTCTACTAGAATAAACTTGATAAATACTGGAATTAAAACTTATTTAACTACAATCTCCTCTTTGTTAATTAACGTCATTTGTACTTCTGGGTCAATATTCTTCTTACCCTTAAAACTATCTTCAATATCTTGTAAAGTCCTATCTTTAGTTTCTGGTAACAAAGCGTACATAATTAATAGAAATACTGTTAATGTCGCTGAATATACTAAAAATGCGCCTTCAACACCCACTGAGGAGTATAAATGAGGAGCAGTCTTCATAGACACCACAAAAGATGGAGTCAAAAATGACGTAGATAATGTTGATCCTAAACTTCTGTACGCTAAAGGAAACACTTCTCCACAGATAACCCAGTTTAAAGGCACCAATCCTAAACAAAATGATATTGTATACATAATCATTAAAGCCATTGGTACCGTGTCCAATAACCAAGTAGATGAAAACAAGCCAGCTTTCCTCATGTAAATAAATACTGAGATGCTCGATAAAGACAGCACAGTTAATGCACCACTAGTGAATAATATTGTCCGTCTTTTGCAGTATTTTAACAGAAATATAGCCAGTAACGCACATATTGTCCGCAATAAATCTATAACAGTAAACTGCCATGTAACATCATTCAAATTATCCTTGTCCAAAACAGCTTGGAGTATTATATTTCCATATGCAGCGACCATGTGAGCACCGCCAAATTCAAAAACAATCAACATACTTATTGCAATAATTGCTGGTTTGTAAAATTCTTTCTTTTTAAATATCCTCAAGACATCTTTTAATCCATCTTTGACTGTTTTGAAAATACCTTTCAACGAGGATCTTTTTACAACGTTACTCCTTGGTTTAACTTCTTTCATCTCTTCTTTCTGAGAATTTATCATTGCATCTAACTCTTCCTTTTGCTCTGTTCCTTCTCCTCTAACCCATCTAAAAGCTTTGGTAGCTTCTTCAAATTTTCCTTTAGACACTAACCAACTTGGAGATTCAGGTGACAAGCTTATAATAACCATTGAAATTAAGGGGAACATTGAGCAGACTATGGCTGTAGCTTTCCAAGTCAAATGTGCACCCCATAAGTGTGATAAAAATATTCCTAATCCTAAAGAAATTGCAAAGGTTCCAAGAAAGGCGCCTCGGTACTTTGGATCGGTGTATTCGGCTACTAGAATTGCAGCTAACGGTGTTCGAAGTCCTAAAGCTAAACCGTGGAAGAGTCTTGCTATGAGAAACGCTGGAACAGAGTTTCCCAGGATAAATGTGATCCATCCGAGTAATGCTGGTACTGTTGATATGAGATGAGCTTTTTGGCGACCGAATCGAGTCATCAAAACTGGTGATATAAAGTTTCCGACGATGCCCATTACACCAACCACCGATGCTGTAAAAAGAGAGATAGTTTAGTTACCTAATTTCTGTGTGCGAAAAAGGGATAGATGACTAATAACGTATTCCTTCATATTTCTAACAAAAACGTTAATATTAAATTAGGCGCTAAACTAAATGGGATTATGTTCCGCGTGTTTATGTCATCATTACATATTTAAACGATACTAAAGTTTGGGATGGATTCGCAAACCATAACGCTAAACATGAGGTGTTGTTGCTTTATATTTCTGTGCCGCTAAAAATCTAAAGTAAAAATTTCTGTCGGTTTTGTTCTATAAAAAAATCTAGATATTTAATTACTAAGACCACTAAAGATTTAATTGGGAGGTATTAAATCTAAAAACAGCGGCCGACTTGCATTTTTGCAAAACAGTCACGCGAACAAAAGTGTTTTTCATTGTATAAAGTACCCATTAAATAAGGTAAAATTATCTGATCTGTTAAGAATTTATACCTAAAGGTTGTAAAATTAAGGTGGAGATCGGTCGGCAGACCAGCGGCCCGTTGATCAGACGTCATTGTGCGGATAGCGAGACCCCATTGGATGAGACTGGCGCAGGACTGAGTAGTGGCGTGAGAAAAGCCAGGCCTATACCCAGCAGTGGGAACGTGGGTTGATAATAAATTAAGTGGAAGTTTAAAAAGGGTGCTTACCTATCCACGAGGTGTCATGGTCTGTGAGCACTACGCCTCCGCTATTCTTGAGTTGAGCGAAGAGAACCGCTGGAAAGCCGTGCGCGCATCCATGGCCCGCAATGTTGAGGGCTGCGCCGCTTACAACGAACGCCTAAAAATAAGGTTTATAGGTTTATAAAAGTGAGAACGGAACTGGATGGAAAAAGGGGTAAAAAGACCTTAGCCCTTCTTGCACCGCTCTATCACCGCGACTTTATAGTAGCGTGTCTTCTTATCGCGGCGATTTAGTCGCTTTTAATTTAATTCTGATTTTCTACAATTAATTATTCCTACAGAATCTAAATTTCGAAACCCAGTAGTTCGAAACTCATTGCTTCGAGAGAAGATACACTGAACATCCCGCTGTTTAATTCTGCTTTCATAAACTTATCTACCTAATTCAAAATGATTTATACAATGAGAATATAATATATTACCTACTACCGGGTTGCCAATAATAAACAATTAGCAGTCATTAACTAATAAAATAGTAATGTTCTTATTAATTACACAAGTCTTAACTACTAGCGCATTTAGTTAGTATACCTAATGAAAAACGACGGAAATCATTTTTTTGATGCATGAATTTGAATGAAATGCAAAGATTAAAAAGTTTACACAATGCGTTTTTTTTTTCTTTGAATAGTAATTAATCGTACTTAATTAGGTAAATTCTGTATATGTAACGGAAAATCTAAAGCTATAAATCTATAAACTTAACATAATTAATTATATTATAAAAAATAAATTAAAATTACTGCAGTATTATCATACATCCGGATACATTAGGTATGTTGTCTCCATGTTATCAACACTATCATAAAGTACAATTTAAAATGCCTTTTAAAAATGTAATATTAGGTGTGAAGAATGCTAATTAAAGATAATTTTTCAATAGATAATATCTGGTCCTTCGAGCCGGATCGCGAACTATTGAATGTCAAGGTAATATGTGTAGCAATTGTTATTTCCGAATGCTTGCAATTTTACTATACTAGTCGCCAATACGGCTGAATCGTGCAGACGTAAAACGGAGTTCGAAACTCAGTGTCATCCAATTTATTGGTACAATAAAAAATCTGTATTTTTAAAAATATAGAGAGAAGGCGAATTGTTAATTATATATTTTTTATTATATAGTAGACTAGCTTTTTTGCCCGCGACTTCGTCCGCGTGAAGTTGCGGACCCGTTCCCGTGGGAACCACATTGAATTTCGGGAAAAGCCTATGTCACTCTCTGATAATGTAGCTTTCAACTGGTGAAAGAATTTTTGAAATCGGTCCAGTAGTTTCGGAGCCTATTCAATGCAAACAAACAAACAATCAAATCTTTCCTCTTTATAATCGTCGGTTCACCTAATGGAAAGCAATCACCGCCTATAAACATCCGCAACTCATCAAGTACCATTTTCTTACATACCTGTTTTATGAAAGGCTTCATAACTCCGTTGTCTACATGCAGATGTGGATAACTGGAACCAAAAAAAGATATAATATGACTCTTCTTCTATGTTTTATGCCATAAACTGTCAGCCAATCGGGAGAATGCTCAAACTTTTTGAAAGATATTAATACATTAAAAGGCGTTTTGAGAAATTCATATCAAAATTACTGATTGCACAGCAAAATATTCAACTGAAAGTATTAATAAACAAACTGCAATGTATATTTGTGGCGCACCGCTATTTATCTTTTTATTAATGCACATCTAATATTGACTAACGCACATTATATCTAAATAACTCATTTTTTTTTAAAAATAGCTTCTATTTTTATTTAACATACAGCCAATTTACGTAAATGAAACAGCATTTTATTTGACATAATCATCTATTTATTTAGTACAACATAATGAGATCAGCTCTAAAATATAAAATCAGATACAAATACATAATAACTTCAAAATTTTTATTGACTTACTAGCTGTGCAGCTCCGGAATATAAAATCAGATACAAATACATAGTAACTCCATAATGTCAATAATTTTTCCGTGGGAAACAAATAGTGTTATGTCAATCTCCAGACCTTAAATCATCTCTGTTAAAAAAAATATGTCAGTGGTACCTACTTACTTTCAACGTGAAAGAAGAACAAAAAATATATACTTTATTTTTTCCCGCGGGAATAAGATGTTTTTCTGGGATAAAAAGTAGGCTATATCAGTCTCCAGACCTTAAACTATCCCCAATAAAAAAATTATATCAATCTGTTCATTAGGTACTTTCGACGTAAAGGGGCACGAACAAACAAACACACTTTCACATTTATAAAATTAAGTATGGTTATGGAAGTATGGATTTAAAAGCGGGTCTTGCTTTCGCGGGGCCTCCACGCTTCCTTTTTTGTCCAATAGGCACGTTTTTGGCCTCTGCAGGAGGTGTCACATACCTACTTAAGTCGGATCGCAAGCCCGATCCGATGACATGCTTGCAATAGTTCTTAAAAATGCATGTTCATTTTCCGTTCATTTCATACAGACACTTTGTTGGGTTGGCAAGGCAACTCCAATATGCAATTTTTTTACAATCGTCAAAAATGTTCCAATCTTGATTGAATGGACTTGCTGTTGAGATTGCTACTATGTAAGTATTAACACTCTGGAGTCCAATTCCAAGATTTTAGCTTTTTTCTGTCATTTTTCGCCCATTAATACCTACGCAAGAGTCCAGTCTTTTGGTTTTAGTGGAGGTACAGTTTTAGAAATGTCTCTAGCATTGTTTGTTTATGTGTATATGTTACGCTAAAAGATCGAAAACGCTCAGTGAGTCTTTGGGTCTCAGGGGGTCTTTGCTTTGCTTATTTTGGATGACATGGGGGGTAGGGGAGTCTAGATGATGATTACGTCATCGGTAGTTATTTACTTTTTTACACGAATGGCAACCCTCACATTGTCTTTGCTTGAAAACGAAACGCATTTTCGGGGATTCCCGGAAGTAATGCATACGTTTAGGCACTTGCTTTATATTATTTTAAAAAAACAATACATTAATTGAAAAATGTTTACGTAAGCATGGGGGGAGGGGGTTAGAGCTTTGCTTACTTTTGCTGTCAAGGGGGATGGGGGGGGGGTAAATAATTGTAATAAATCTGTATACGTAATACTTGAACGGCCCCTTACCATCAAATAAGTGTGTGTTCACCTCAGTCCCAAATTATAGTGCCCTAAAGGGTCTTTAATGATCATTTTATAAGGTAATTTTAAGATTAATATGATTAATACATTAGAGGTGGTAATTAATATTAATATGAGTCCTTCCATTTTTGGCTTTTGACCTAAGTACTATACAATTGATTTAATGATTTACTGACATTATAAGACATAAATATTCCAAAAAGCCACAAACCCGGCCACCGGACCTCGAGGAGAGCAAGGGAATTTGGATCATCCTTTTGTGACGTTGATGAAAGATCAAAACCTAACGAACCTACTGTCACACATTCCGTCTTGACTTGACGCAGCTTGTCATAATAAAACAAATGCGACGGTCGAACAAATGAGAAAAAAAATCTCACTAGTTCGACGATCGGACTGATAATCGAACTACTGAGAACAAGCGAGAAAAATCACTCTTCTCTCCTTGTTAATTTACTACAGAACCAGAGTGCTTAGTACAAGTTTTTTGGTCACATTCGGACGTGTCAACGTTTACAAGCCGACCAAATTGTAAAACAGTTTCATAATGTGAATTTACCAGATGCGTGTTACATATCCAAATTAGCCCGGTTACTCACTTCGAAACGTGAGCAAGTAAGCCACATAATTTTGATATGTAACACGAATCTTATAAATTCGCAACATGAGAGTTCTTCTCTATTTGGTCGGTTTGTTTACGTCGACATGAACTAACGTGAACAAAAAACTCGTATTAAGCACTCAGAACCCTAAAAAATATGGTTTAATGCTTAGATATAAACTTAAGTTCCGAGTAGTTCGGTAAGGCGACGAAATTTCGTTTTGTCACGTACAATAACAACTTTTTGTACAATATTCTATTCTAGGACAAAAGAAAATATTTAACTTTTTGTCAATATCCGGTGCTTGATGCCTAAAAGTTTTTATATCTTCTGTAAAAATCGTTTGTCATTTTACGCGTGGAAGCTTTTTCTGACACTATAACCACATTAATATTAGTATCTTTAGGGTTTCATACCCAAAGGGTGCCAACATTGCTAACGGTGTCCGATTACTAGGTATGCCTCGGCTGTCTGACGGCCTGTTCTTCTGACAGCAAGAAACTACAGCTTTCTTGATTCAAGTCTAGAGCCTAGGCGCTAGACCGCGGACGGACAGACGGACATGGCGAAACTATAAGGGTTCCTTGTAGTTTACTACGGAACCCGAAGAGAAGAGGAGGGACCCGGGTCTGTCGGGTTCATCTCTCTAGCCAATGAATGTGGGGACTGTAAAAAAACCTGACTGTCTGTCACCTTCTCCGCCTAACAGTGGCGGGGTTGTGGGAAATAAAATTTATTTATCTATACTTATAATAAATCTGTATAGAGGTCAATTCTGTACATGAAATATATTTCCAAAATAACTATGCAGGGGGTGATTAGTTATCGATATTGATGCCAAAAATTTGGAAAGAGGTTCTCTTTAGGATGTTGACAAGGATGAGGTTTTATATAATTCCCACGGGAAAGAGAGTAATAGGACTGTAAGTGTTTTATCGCAGGCGCTCAACCTAGAAAGCTGAAATTTGGTATAGACGTCCCCTTTATGATGTTGACAAGGATAAAGATGGGATTTTATGAAATTCCCACGGGAAAGGGAGTAATAGGACTGTAAGTGTACCTATTATCGCAGACGCTCAACCAAGAAAGCTGAAATTTTGTATAGATAGAGGTTCCCTTAGTACGCAAGAATACGCATGTATACGCCACAGTACGCAAGAGTACGCCACAGTACGCAAGAGTACGCCAGAGTACGAGTCTAAATCTATATATTTTTATAAAAGGATTTATATATAAGGAGAAGCTGACTGAATAACTGACTGACATATCAACGCACAGCGCAAACCGCTGGGTCTAGACTCCAAATTTGGCACATAGGTTCCTTTTATGATGTAGACTAGGATAAAGACGGAATTTTTTTAATTCCCACGGGAACGGGACAAATAGAACTGCACGTGTGTTATTGTGGGCGCTCAACGTAGAACATTAGGTTGATTTTGTATTGAGGTTCCCTTTATCAATCCACAGGATCAGGAATAATAAGTAAGACTACATGTGTATTAGTGTCGGGAGCGCTCAACCTAGAAAGCTGAAATTTTTTATGAGATTTCCTTTATGATGTTGACAAGGATAAAGTTTTCTTTTTAATTCCCACGGGAACAAGAAAAATAGGACAGCACGTGTATTATCGTGGGCGCTCAACCTAGAACGCCTAGATTTTGTATTAAGCTTCCCTTTATAAAGTAGACAAGGATAAAAACGGGATTTTTTTAAATCCTACGGGATTCGGAATAATAAGACTACACGTGTATTATCGGGAGCGCTCAACCTATAAAGCTGATTTTTTTTATAGAGATTCCCTTTATGATGTTGACAAGGATAAAGTCGCGTTTTTTTTAATTCCCACGGGAACGAACTTATTGACATTTTCGCTTGACCACGCGGGCGAAGCCGCGGGTAACAGCTAGTATTTAATATTCTTGGACAAATCACCCAACGCCATCTAGTCCCAAACTAAGCAACTAAGCTTGTACTATAGGTACTAAGATTACTGATAAACATACTTAAATACGTGTTTTGGAAATAAATACTTATTTTACATAGAAAACACCCAGACCAATGCAAACAGACATGTTCATGCACACAAATGTTTGCTTTGCATTTGCACAGGATTCGAACCCGCGGCCCTTGAGATAAAGTGACCATTGCTAGCCACTCGACCACCGGGCCTGTCACCAGGCCGGGGTGTCTGCAAGTATGCTATGCTAATAAAGTGCCTCCCCATTCCTCATACAAGTAAAGTCAAATCAAATCAAAGATAGCTCAAAAACATTGGGGTTGTGTTATGTTTAACAGGCAACCGAGTAATAGTCAACGAATTTTATAAAATCTATTTTCTTATTAAAAAACGTGCCTTTGTCATAGAAATTATTTGTAAAAAAGCAAAAAATCATTTGTGGCCAGTTTTTTCTAAATAACGTTTTGGTTAATTAGTCTGATTCATAGCTAAGTTAATTGATTCGTAAAATAAACCATGCTTGATTACAATCGAGTGAAAAATAAGATACTGACAAACACTTACCCACTATGCAAACCTTACAATATTTACTTACGCGGTTCTATTTTCTCATAACCTGTTCTTAACTCCCGGTATCCGAAGCCGGAATAAAAAAAATCACTTGCCTATTTTTCCACAGAGCGTTCGATTTTTCTATTGTTTTTTTTTTCTATTTATTTTCCCGCGCATTCCACACAAGTACCAAGAACAGACTAAGCCAATCATGAAACAAGTCCACAGTTTTAAAGTTCGAAGTAGTTTTTTTTTCTTTTCTTCATTGTAAAGTGCCTTGACATTGAATAAACTGCCAGTTAGTGTAGAGCTATAAATTGTTTTTGATTCTTCAAGTGTAGAGATCATGATATATTGGACTAGAGTTGGTAACTTTCAGTTGATCGCTTCGGGTAAAACGTAGTGATTATATTATACTCTTTGGCTTCGGGTCGGGTAGTATGAAACATGGCTCACAGTATTGTTTCGTGCGTACATGCTCACATATTATTTTGTTTAGTGTGGACAGAGGCAAAACGAGTACAATGCTACTTATTCTTAACTCTTATCATGACGTATTTCATCATGAAAATAATATATAGTAATCGAGAAACAAAATAGCTTACCTATCTTGTATTTATAAAAAGGATTTTTGCTCTGTATGTTAGCGTAGATCTTTTAAACTACTCAACGGATTAATGCAGTTTTCAGGAATAGATTAAGTGATTAATTAAGTGATTCAAGAGGAAGGTATGTATTAATACGGTATAAGTACAAGAATTTTCCGAAATTTCCACCGGAAAGCTGAATACTTACACGCAAACCAAGTTACACGGGTTTCGGTAATTATTGATTGATACCATGAACTGATAATAGAGGTAGGGCACAGCGGATAATCCGCTCAAATCGTAGCAGCCCGTCTGGGGAAGGACCTCCACCTTACATTACAGAAGATCGTAGCCAAATAGCATTGGTCTCGGCCATGTTGTGTTCTTACGGTGAGTAAGGTCTCCAGAGCTCCACTCGGGGTGGTTAGGAGGGTTGGCAACACGTGAGTGCCCTCCCCCCCCCCCCTCTACCCCGGTATTGCAAGTGTCTATAGGCTACGGTGATGCGTACCATCAGGCGGCCGTATGCTCGTTTGCCAACTTTGTGGCATAAAAAAAAGTTACACATATTTTTTTTATCATCTTAGCCTTATATGAAGTCCACTGCTGGGTGGATGAAGATTCCACCATAGATATGGAGACATGCTACCAGTTCGCCTGTGACCTCGGCCTGTGCAACCTACGTCAGGCAATATCACGGTATGATCGTGTTAATTCCCGGTTTATTATTCGTATAAATTGCAATGCAAAAGTTTAAAGATTATTCTACAGATACAGACCCAGTTCGCCAAAACTTTTATTACATCAGTTGCTAAATTAATAACTAAATGAGAAGGGAAATAGTTTCAAATCTTATTGTCCCTTTGAGGAAATATGGCCTGAATATACTCAATCCAATTATAAATCTACGTGAACAACAATACTTCCTCAATTGTGTGATTGGTGACGGGTGATTCGTGTACGCTAAGGAATTTATTTTAACAGTTTGATGAATAGTTTTTTTATATTATTTAGGTGGCAAATAGTCCGCAACAAAGTACTGCGTCAAGACGATGATCACGACCCTCAGCATTGAGGAGACCAACGCGAGGAGGAGGTGGTGGCAAACAATGCGACACTTTAGTGCCGAGCTGTGAGTCATAATGAGTATCTATCAAGTTGTGACGCACTTTATAATCTCTGTCTGGTCGAATCCATTTCAGTTTTCTACTAATTGCAATAAACACAACAACTACTAATTGTCGACGATGCAGCGCTTTATCGTCACATCGCAACTAATTATGCCAAATATGACAATCCTTACAAGAGTTTTTTTTATCATAAACAAGTTGACTCCACCCCACATGATGTTTGCGACGCGTTCGTGGAAACTTTGAAAATCGTCATTTCGTGATGGACCCTAAGGCTGGAAGACGTGCTCTCATCGCTTTAGCATACAAGTACAGACAGTACCTGCTAACAAAATTAAAATGAGGTGAAAAAACTAGTGCTAAGCACACAGATTAGAGAATAGTGGAACCAATGTTTCATGACATGATAGATAAAGTAGAAATGTCATTTTCTGCTCTGCACTCCATCCAGCGCATTAAACTGTGATCAATTGACCATGAACTAAAGACAAAGGTATGAGGCAACACCCTAGAACAGGTACATGACCTCACGATGCAATATTTACATTTTATGACTTCCGTGATAATTAAAATTGATCATCTTTTGATTAACTTTAAAAGTCATCACATTTTTTATAGAAAACTAATTGGTACAGCTTAACTACTACACTGATATGGTAGTAGCTCGTAAATGGGCTGACTCGACCGGGACTACCCTCTCACAGTCTCACAGAATTTCAACGTGGATAGTACCACCCTCTCACAGAATATCGACGTCAAAAAGCGGTGATATGCCGTGTGTTTAATAAGCGGTGATATGAATTTCGACACCAGGATACCATCGTTGTTATTCAACTTCGGAGCGCTTAGGGTAACACACAGAAGTCCGAGATTTTTTCTTCTATCGATATTCACCCCCTGCTAGCAGGGAAAAGACCGAAAGTGGCGTAAGAAAAGTTAGGTTACTTTTCTTTAATACTAACTTTAACTTTTCTCACGCCATCCATTTTACTCGATTTGGTGTTAGTCTCATCCCGTGTCGCTTTGCTATATGACTACTACCTATACCTATGTGAAAAACTACTATCTTCTATCTATCTATAATATAATAAAAGTGTAAAAAAAGTTTGTCTGTACATTGAATATATTTCAAAAAAAAATTGTATACGGCGATGAAGAATAAGCAATAGAACAAGAATTTCGAAAAGATTTGTCCGTCTGTTTGTATGTTTGTTTGTATGTATGTTTGCACACGCTAATCTCAGAAACGGCTGAACCGATTTGGATTCGGTTTTCACTAATATGTGGCGATTTGCTCAACTTAACATTTAGTGTATGTTTCTTTTCAAAATTCCTACGGGGACGGGAATAACGGGACTGAACGTGTAAATCACTGACTACTGTAGGGATTATAATGAAAATTGGTTCACGAGTAGAATTTAATCTGGAGTAACACATAGGGTATTTTTATCCCGAAATTCCCACAAGAACGAGAATAATGAGACTGAACTTGTAAATCACTGAATCATTACGTGTTCTGAAACTGCAAGTGCTAGAAGTTTCCAATGTTTCATGGAGGTTCCTTTCGTTATTTTGCAAAATTCCCATGGGAAAGGGAATAATGGCACTGCACGTGTATTACCCGGGACGCTCAATCTAGCTGAAAGATTCTATTATCTATATATATAAAATTCAAAGTCCTGACTGACTTAACTATATATCAACGCACAGCCCAAACCGGTGGGTCTAGAGATTCCAAATTTGGACTGTAGGTTCCTTACGACGTCTAGGGATGTACAGTCAACAAAGGAGTTGACTGACCCCCCTCTGTATATATGATTAAAGATTTCTAAATATTGCGTGAAGGGATTCGGGAAAGCGAGATATACGCAAACGAAGTTGCGAGGGGACGCACAGCCTAAACTACTGGGCCTAGAGATGCCAAATTTGTCATGTAGGGTCCTTATAAGGACCGGACCGACCGGACCGGACCGGTTCTTTTTCTGAAGAGAAATATGCTAATTGCCATGTAGGTTCCTTATCAGGACCGGACCGACCGGACCGGACCGGACCGACCGGACCGGATGGAACCGTACCGTACCGGGCCGTGCCGGACCGGAATTTGTTTCTGAAGAAAAATATGTTAATTGTTAATAATAATATAGTAATAATATGTGAAAAAAAATCGCAATAATTGTAGATTTAAAACGAGTTATTTGTTGCATTAACAAAACATTATGTAAACGATTACGACATCCAAGTACAAGTTCATAGTTAGCCTCCAAGGCTGTACAAATTTTATGGTTCACTTGGTTTGGCGTGGAAAGCTTCCGAATTATCACTGAATAGTCGAAATAAACTGTTGAACCGTGACGAACGGAGGTCGGAGACAGGGGACGTCTGTCTAACAGTGAGACATATCGCCAATAGGCTAGAGAAATAATTAAAACAGGACAAGTGTGTGTCGTTGGCAAGTGAGGAGCTCGATGGTGTCGCCGTGTGTCGCACGTGAAGAACAAGAAAGATGGAATAGAATAGAATAAGAATAAAACTTTATTTGGATAAAAACTTAACACACATACACTATTACAAAAGACACTATTAAAATTTAACATGGGTACAGAAAAACAAGAACATGAAGACACGTAACAGCCTATGTGTGCTGCAGCCATCCAAAAAGGTCATTAGCTCAGTGTAATCTTGAACTCACAGTTAAGGGAGTCAAGCACTGATATTCTGCCATGACCTGTGGTAAACGACAGTAAACCAACGATTCTACAAAACGAAATAATAATTGATGGCACAGATGATGGCACTCGGAAGACGCTTGTGGGTTTGCGGGGTACAAATCTAAACGTATTTCAGTGTTTTTTTTAATACTTACCTACTAGAAGTAGAGAATAAATAAGAAGTGATGAAAATAACATTTCCTTGATGAAAACGTACAAATTATCATAGAATATTGACATTGCATTCGTCTGCACGAAAACAAGGAGTAGCAAATACGGAACCCTACACTGTGCCCGACACGCACTTGTTCGGTTTAATTTGAGTTGTTATAGGTTTAAAAAACCGTAAATAATGTAAACAGCAAGTTAACAGTTACATTAGTTTCGTACAAGGAAAACCAGTGATAATTTATGTTAAGTGCTCTAATTACACAAACATCGTCAGGGCTTGGATGCATTGTATCTGCCGTAATAAACTAATTAATAAGCCTGTAAGAGATGCCGTAAAGTTAAAGGTTTTTTCAAACAATGTAGCGAAGGTTTAGTCTACGAAGTAACTATTAAATAATCTTCAAGTTCTCTGAAATACCGATCTTCTTTTTTTATTTTTACTGATTAGAAATTGTTATTATATTTACTTTTATCTATTTTAAATTTTTATCTACTTCACGTGATTGTAACCTTAGTACACATTTAGTTAGTGCCAAGTTTTAGTTTCTTCTTAGTGCGAGTCATCATCATTATATCAACCCATAATCATCCCACTGCAGGGATCTCGGGTCTCCCTTCAATCGAAGGTAATTAGAGCGTACTCTGCCACGCTGCTCCAATGTGGATTGCCAGAGTGACGATGGTAAGAGGCCAGACGGAATGTCCCTAATACCGTGGAGTATGGGACGAGCCTTGGTGTGGGACTTGACATGCGTTGACACACTTGCCCGTCACATCTTCACGGTACGAGTATAGGAGTGCGGGAGCGGCGGCGGAGTCCGCCGAGAAACTAAAAGCCATAAAATATCAGCAGCTGACCGGCTCCTACGATTTTGTGGCTTTTGGTGTAGAAACATTAGGCCCGTGGGGTTCTAAGTTCCAGTGCGTTGTCGTTTTATAGGGACATCGCAAAAAAGCTGCTACAAACCACTGCTGACCCAAAGGTTGGCAGTTACTTCGGTCAACGGATCTCTATCGCCGTTCAACGAGTTAACGCTGGCTGCAGCATTTTGGGCACCCTGCCACCTGCCCACAGGGACCATGCCTTTTTAATTCTTAATGTTAGTATAGTTTTTACTAGTGAAACCCGCGCAACTTCGTTAGCGTGAATTTATTTATACGCAGCAGTCCTATTATTCACGTTCCCGTAGGAAATTCGGGATAAAAAGTACCTTATGTTATTCCAGGTTATAGTCTACCCGTGTACCAAATTTCATTAAAATCCGTTCAGTAGTTTTTGCGTGAAAGAGAAACAAACATCCATACATACATACACACAACCTTTCGCCTTTAGGTATAATAGGCCTTTAGGTATAATTAGTAGGATTTAGTTTTTAATTTTATTGTTAGTTTAGTTTTAATTAATTTCATGTTATTTACTATTGTACCAATGAATAAAAAATATTAGTCCACATTTAATATTGTAATGAACCATCTCACCTCAAGTCTGCAACGAGAGCCGCCATGGGATATCCTATATGCAGATGACGTTGTCATCATTAGTGAAGATTTGAACAACCTACAGCAGATTTTAGAAAAATGGAGGGAAGCCCTGGAAACATCGGGTCTGCGAATAAGCAGAGAGAAAACCGAGTACATGCATTGCAACTTCAGTGGCGTCAACAGCACACACACCATCTGTCTGCAGAACACCCAGCTAAAAAAAGTGGACCATTTCAAGTACTTGGGGTCAGTTATCTGTAAAGATGGGTCAATAGACACTGATATCACCCATCGCATAAATACCGGGTGGATGAAGTGGAGAGAACTATCCGGTGTACTGTGCGACGATCGGATGCCCGTGCGCATAAAGGGACGAGTATACCGAGCAGCCGTCCGACCAGCCATGACATATGGAGCCGAATGCTGGCCACTTAAAAAGCAGCAAGAAAATCAATTGCACTGCGCTGAGATGAAGATGCTTAGGTGGGCGGGCGGTGTAACCAGGTTGGACCATGTCAGAAACACACACATAAGAGGCACCTTCAAGGTGAGACCCATCCCAGACAAACTACAGGAGTGCCGTCTGCGGTGGTACGGACACGTTATGAGGCGACCATCCGACCACATGACCAGGAAAGTGCTAAATATGGAAACCAAACCCCGAGGACGAGGAAGACCCCGAATCACATGGATATCCGTAGTAAATAAGAACCTCAAAGAAATCCAAGTCAGCAAAGAGACGACCCAGGACCGAGCTGCCTGGAGACGCATGATACGGAGGGCCGACCCCAAATAAATTGGGAAAAGGACCAGGCAAAGAAGTCCACATTTATTAATGAAAATATTATTACAAACATTTGACATGACCTGTATACGGTGAGTGTGGGGCGTTAGTTGCTAGTGAGTGACCCTACATTCAGCACTATAGGGCGCGGGATCGATTCCTGTTCGAGGCAAACATTGTGATGGCATTAGTGTTTGTCTCTCTATAGTCTGTTTACTGTATTACGTAGGCACGTAGGTAAGTAGTATATATTTTTAAATTAATAAATGAATAAAAATGAATCATAAGTAAAGTACAATTATGACCTTGAACTTGAGACAAAAACTGTTAAAATGAAACACCATTTCAAGCTTAATCCATTCCCATTATTAAATACTCAAGGTCTACGTTTTTATCTGCATGATAAAAAAAAATAGCACCTTTTTGTTATGCACATACCTACTGAATTAATAATGTCATACTGCGTTGCACAACGACATTTTAAATTGATACAATAAGAGTTTCTGAGACGCATTTTAATTTTAATTACAGATTAAGTGTCAAACTATCTTAGTTTACTAAACTAAAATTTAAAGTTAAACTAAAACAAAACTTATAATATTAAAAATTAAAGTTTTGCTAAGTTTGGGACTAGGACCTATGTTAATGTACCTAGCACTAGTTACATGGCGTTATGTGATTCGTCCAAGAATATTTATATGCATGTTGTTTTCTATCAGTGTTGTTATCTATGCAGTAGTCTCCAAAAAAAATAAACGATTTAATTTCGGTGAGTAAGGTCTCCAGAGCTCCACTTTTTACAGGGTCGGCAACGCGCGAGTGATAACCCCGATATTGCATGCGTCCATAGGCTGCAGTGGTGACTGCTTGCCATCAGGTGCGCCGTATGCTTGTTTGCCATCTTAATGGTTTTAAAAAAGGTGAGTGACACCGCGGGATAAAATAGTTGAAAATGGCAGCGTCTAAAAATTACCACAATTACTGAGATACGGTCGTTGCCTTCGAAAGGACCGGTCTGATCACTTTGGGGAGACCTACTTCCTGTGGCTTTACTTGAATGCGTGTCAATTGGCTTTTGAAGGACTAATTTAGAATGTTAGTAAAGTCCCGTTTTGAAGAAGATGATAAAAAAAATCTTGTTATTGTATTTAAGGTCGATTTCACCACTTCAAAAAAGAAGTTTTTTTTATTTTAATACCGCTAAGGTGGCAAAAAAGCATACAGCCCGCTGATGGTAAACAGTCAGTGCAGTCACCCACCACGTGCCCACCACCGTAGCTGGAAGCTTGCAATACCGGGGTGTATTACTTGCGCGTTGCCGACCGACCCTGTGAAAAGTGGAGCTCTGGAGACCTTACTCACCGTAATTAAATCGTTTTTTTTTCAGAGACTAAGCCTTCAGAGGCATTTTCTTTGGTCTTTACATCTTTATAAACTACCACCATTTCGGAAACAAAGAACAATGACAAACGGTAAAAGAAACTTGGTGGAAACGGTTCTTCATAACGTGCGGCGCACCGTGCGCCACATGATCGAATATGGTGCGGTACCGGACGAAATTCGATTGTTCATGAGGTTGATCAGTACATTTTTTTAAAATAGATCTGTTACATACTGTTTCGAAGGAAAGTGATTAGCGGGCGGACAACGCATTTACTGATGTTGTACATCAACATCACTATATATCACATTCACTACCAGGTATCCCTACCTTTCCTATCCATTTTCTCCCTATTCCCATAGGGAGAAAATGGATAGGAAATGTGTGGATCGGTTCGTGAAGTGACCAATCACATTGCTCGAAATCTCCACTCCGCATTATTTCCGGCAATGTGATTGATCATGATCTGCTTCACTCCGCTTGCCCAGCTTCGCGTCAATGGGAACGCATTGCTGCTTCACGTCGATGTTCTGTGAGAGGGTGGTATTCTAATTCCCTGGTCGAGTTAGCTCATTTCTTGATTGATTAACATTTTATAGTTCACTAGTGTTTTCTTTATTTGACAATGACATCTTGTTTAATGTGACATTAACTTTAAAATGTATTTCTGTAACTCACCGTATAGGTCACCAAAAAAAAATATTACAAAATTTATGATTTTTTCAATTTTTACGTTATAAAACTTCTAAATGCTTCTCCTAAAAAGTTTACCAAATTCACAAGGCGCAATTATTATAATTTATACTTACCAGACTTACTAATATTTTATAGAGGAAAGATAAGTATTTTGTTTGTAACGAAATAACTTAAAAACTACTGAACCGATTTCAAATATTCTTTTACCGTTATTACCCTCGCGTAACATAGGCTATATAAAAAAAATTATATCCATAGTAAAAGCCGTAAGAAGATGGGATGGGGATGGGGCGCTAGTAAGAATACATACCTATAACTTACGTACTTAATTAAAATTCAAAAATATTACTTTAGTTTGACCCACCTTTGACTTCACCACTTTCACATCCTAAAAACAAAATAACAAAATCACGCACGCACTAGGAAGTTTTTTGTTTAAATCAACGCACAATAGTGCGGGGAAAGCGATGACTGTCGACAGTCGATTTCACCGTTCGTCGGTAGACTGAGATCGAGAGTTGTCTTACGACATACTGTAGTGTTGTAGACACAACACATCTTTACCAAACATGTACAATTTTGCAAAATGGTTACAGTTATATTTTCTTATTTGTTAAATTTTATATCTAATACAATAATTCGCATTTCTATTGCTATTCAGCGGTAACGCTGCAAGCGTTTTGGGTATGCTACCACAAGGTTGTCTTTTTAATTCATAATATTGTTTTAGTCAATTTTTTGTACTATTCAAAATTGTAGGTACAGTGCAAAAATGAGATAAGTAACCATTTTTGCACTGTAGGTAAGTGCAAAAATGGTTACTTATCTCATTTTTGCACTGTACTAATGTAATCACACTAATGGGAGATCTTATAAGAAACGACGAGTTTATCAGAAAGAATTGGTCGGTGTTCGTGCGTCGACAGTTTGTGGTAGACAACACGTTTGATATAATTCGTCGAACGGCGACCAATTCATCGGAAACATCTTAGAAGTAAAGATAGAGGGTAGATGAGAGAGGGGAAGGCCGAGAAGGTACATGGATCAAGTGAAAGAAAGGACAGGCGTCGTGTCTTATAGAGAGGTGAAGGAGCTGGTGGCAGGCGTCGTGTCTAGAGAGGTGAAGGAAACAGGAAAGGGTAAAATGGAGACTGCTTCACCGACAAGAACGGCTCTTAAACAAAACAAGAAAGATGTAATCACAAAGTTTCATAACGATTCTTGAATATTCTTGGACGAATCACACAGCGCCATCTAGTCCCAAACTACAGTCATATATAAAAGAAGTATATACATAGGACAGCATATTCTGCTTCCAGAGTAGATACAACAGCTCTCTGTCCAGCATATCTGGAAGTTCCTAAAAGCAACCGTTCTGGACATTGAAATTTAAATAAAGGGCACTACAAAAGATCAGTAAAGGTCGAAGCAGTGTCTTAGAGCCCACATAAAAAAAAAAAAAATAGTCCCAAACTAAGCAACTAAGCTTGTATTATGGGTACTAGATTGCAGATAAATATACTTAAATACTTTTTTTTGTAAATAAATACTTATTATACATAGAAAACACCTAGACCAAGGCAAACAGGCATGTTCGTGCACACGAATGTTTGCCTTGCTCAGGACTCGAACCCGCGGCCCTTGGGATAAAGCGACCATTGCTAGACACTCGACCACCGGGCCTGTCAAAGTTTATTAACTTTATAAGCGTCAAAAATAGTTAAAATACATTATTAGATTGTGAGTATTCCGAGATTAGATGTAGGTGTTCAATATTTGCAAAAAAAGAAATATTTCAGTAAAAAAAATGTACAGTTTTATATTTTTACAACAACAATAATTACATACAACAGTAGAACACTTGTTTTTACGTAATACATTATGTAGGTTACAGTTAACTTTATGTAACAGTAACGTTTTTAAATACTTACATAAAAAGTTATTATATTAATGAAATATCGAGCAAGTGTATCAATCATTAATTTAATTATGAAGTTTTTATAGTCGTGTCATTATAATGCATAAGTCTTTATTAATTGATTGTCAAAAGATATAGATAAGTTGATATATGGTTGTAAAAATATTGTAACGTACATAATGTGACGCTAGTTAAATCCGCAGCTTTGCCTTCGTGAAAAAAAAGTTAGCTGTTGGCGACCAGCATCACAAATAGAGGCTCTTTAGGCAATATTCTCTAAATTATCAGTAGTCCATTTATATTTCTAATTTTATTTACAAGACTGCCAAACTGAAGTGGAACTGGGCACGTGGAAAGAATGCCTTCCGATAGATGGGCTCATATCACAGGTTTATTATCACAACGCACTGGACGCCCCAATCCTTTAAACGTCGTCGCGGAAGACCTGGGGCCCGATTCTACTAACACAAATGCACCAATGGACTCTCAATGGTGTCTCAATCGTGTCTCAAAAGAATGCTGATCGGCCTCCTTTTGAGAGCTCGGCACTAATTAATTGGAGGATTGGCCGGAAAAGGCCCTGTTGAGAGAAAATTGGAGAAGTTGGGGTGAGACCTTCGCCATGAAGTAGGACACAAAATAGCTGGAAAAAAAAGTTTTTAAAAAAGAATAATATTTTATTAAGTCACAATTTATGAAAAAAGCTCTAACATTTAAACTATTGTTAAACAATTTACTTTATTATTTACAAATCTCAACACTAGCTCTAGATTCTCACATAACGAAATGCGAAACTCTTATTCATCGTATGAAAAATAGTGGTAATCACCGCCATTTCTAGTTGATATTCCGTGAGTTATACAGGTACCCAGGTCGAGCCGGACATTTTACGAGCCATTACCCATTACACTAGTTCATAGTAGCTACACTCTAAAATCACAAATTTTACGCTATCCGTAAAATAAAGTGATTTTAAAAGAGAAACCTAACTATGTATTTATATTTTTGGATTTATGGAAGTTTGTTACTCTTTTAGCAGTGTAAAGAATAAGTAGCTAGGCTCTACCTAAATTTGGTACACAAGATTATATATATATAGGGACGAATTACACAGATTGAGCTAGCCCTAAAGTAAGATCGAAAATTGTTTTATGGGATACTAACTCAACGATACTATTATTTTATAATTAAAACAAATGTAGATAAACATCCAAGACCCAGGTCAATCGGAAAAAGTTCATTTTTCATCATGACCCGACCGGGATTTGAACCCGGGACCTCCTGGGTGGCGGTCTGGCATGGTAGTCGTCGGATTATATTCGCAGTTGACTTTTATCGATATTTCTAACTCACATCACTAGCGGCGAGTGCGTCTGGTGACCTGCGTCTTGACACGTGCGTTATGCAACCATGTCGCACCAACACGTCATAATTTGCACAATGCGTTTTTGTGACATAAGACGCTTTGATGAATTTACGAGTACCCTATGTTAATACCACTGAGCAAGTAATCACTACGTTTTATACATAGTAGATTCGAAATAGCAGCGACGCCAGCGACCAATGCCGTTTGGGTTTCTATCGCCATTTTTTTGCCCAGTGGTCATTTTGCTTTGTTTCCAAAATGGTGATAGTTTAGTATTACTATTCAAAACACACTGAATACCTATGAAATAATAATAATATTTAAAAATATAATACGACTACATATCGTGTTTGTGAAGGCCTACTCTCTAAAGTCTAAATGAATAAAGTACGTATAGTTTAAGTAAGTTAATTATTAATATATTTTAATTATTTGTATATGTTTATAGCCGTATATAATTAGTTATTAGGTAGGTAACCAGTAGATTACTTTTAATTTTATCCCGCCAACAATATTTCTGTTAACCGATCGCGATGGTTGACAGCCGAGCTGAGCAGCAGAGAATGCCTTTAAGCATTAAGTCCGCTAAATTGTACTTTTCTTTGTGCAAAAAAGATGAAATAAATAAAAGATTTCGGTTCAGTGACCTAGTGACTCTATCTATGGTCTATGGTTGGCGATGATCACTGTAAAACTGTCAAAACAAACTGCAACAAATAAGGTCAGATTAGACCAGATACTTATAATTTAAAAGAGAAAAAATAAAGCAAATAATAAATGTGTGTGTCTCATACTTGTTTGTCAACCTCTCTAATAAAAATAAAGAGTGTTTCATTTCAGAAGTAGATACGTTGTTATGCGTTATTGTATCGTGATTTTTAAAAAGGTTTCAAACTAGGAAGTAAGTATTGTAATTTTATTCAATACTTTTCAAGGCTGAACCGATCAACTAATAAGCCTAGTTTTTATTAGAAACACAACAATAAAATAATTATTCATAATAAACTTTGTAGTTACGACGTTAGGTGATATTTCGTACCTAGTATTTTTATTAGGTATACCTACCTACTTTTTGTGGAGGAATGAGTCGCGCAGTGTCATACAATGCATATTTTTTCTGATTTTGTCTTTGAGTAAGTTTTTTAATAATAGCATCTAATTCAAAGATGCCTAAAATAGTATAGGTAGTAGTAGGTGGGAGTAAACTAGTCGATGGAACCATGATGGAACCGACTAGTTTATAGAAAACACCCTGACTCCGAGCGGGAATCGAACTAGCGCCCTTTGGTGCTGAATTATCACTACCAACGCGCCACCGGGCTTTCAAGAATAAGGTTGATCTGTGGCCCTCAGACCAAATAAGAAGTCGTGGCCTAACAAATCTTTACAATGAATAATTTGTTTTGTGCCGTATCGAAGAAGAGACAACGGCACCAACCGGCCGGTTATTTGCTGTCGGCAATCTCGTTTAAATTTACAGATATAATAATAACTTCTATATGTAGGTACCTATTGCCTTAGATTTCTGCTTTCTCTATGAGTCGTGTGTGTCTCTGTCGTCTTTGGAAGTGCAAATCCCAGCATCAGGCATCATATTATGAAACAAGCCTGTAAAAATCTGTGCATGCCTATTATGGCAGGTTAATAACAGAGCCATCTTGTGACATAATAATAAATTAAATAGAAAAAATGTAGTTATGTAGTGTACCACTAGATGGCCGTAGTAACTTTATTTACCTTTTGTAACATTAACAAGGGGATAATCCAAACCGATTTTGTTTATGAATGTTGATAGTTAACATACTATTAATATAAATTCTTTTAAAAGTCGTGAGTTTTACGTATTTTGTTGATATTATTTTGCTTTTTATTATTTGTCTATGATTTACATACTTAAAAATATTACTATTTACTACTTGCAATACTCAAATGACGTGGAAAGAAAAAAAGAAAAAAATTGTCTATTCGCCATTAAAATGGCGTCATCGAAGGAAACTTATTGTTTGTGTGGTCAACCATATAATATTGGACAGTTTATGATAGAATGTGACTGCTGTCGTGAATGGTTTCATGGGAGGTAATGTGTAAAATACTTAAATAACATTGTGGAAAGTGTGTGGTGTGTTAAAAAATGTGCACTTAAGTTTGACAGGAGTTCGCTTTTCGGCCATAATTTTTCATCGGAATGTTTTGTTGTTGTAATCCCGATTTTTCACGTTTCCGTCATTATAATAAACTATAAAAATGAAAGGCAAAGCTATCTTTATATTGTGTTATCTAAATTACATTATATCGATTGACTTTTTATGTAAACCCAAGCGGCCTGCCGTTCTTTGTTTTTATGCGAGTTTATGGTTTCCGATGGGTTTAGCCAGCCTCATAGAATAATTATTCCCCTGTAGGATAGACATTTCCCAACTTTACATTAGTTTCATTGTGAAAATTATTGTTTAATACCCATACAACAAGGTTTTACTTAGGCACTGTGGTAAACTTGTATGGAAAATCATTTTTTGTTGTTGTTAACTATTATAGTAGATCTAATGATGAATTAATTGCTACTGAACTGTCTCACTGATGGTCAAAAGCTTTCGACCACTTCATACACCTCTCCAAATTACTTTTAAGATCCCCATATCATAACATTGGTAGCCATGACAAATATTAATAAATAAATATTCTCAAACAAATCTTTTATGTAAATGCCCTCTAAAGCGACTCTCTGACCAAATAAATATTTATTATACATAATAAAATCTAACTAAACCAAGGCAAACATACATGTGCACACTTTGTCAGAGAGTCGCTTTAGCGGCAGCAAATGTTTGTCTTGCACAGGATTCAAAGCCGCAACCAGGCCTGTTATTTAGTTTAATATTTTTATTTTTCAGCTGTGTTGACGTAAAGATTTATCACTCGGATGATATAGACAAGTACCATTGTCCTAAATGCGCACAAACTTATGGTCCATCTGTGTGTAAGTATTTTATTTATAGTTTTTTCATATTCTATTCCAAATGAGAATAGGAACGAGACAAACAAAAGTGTCAAATTTGTATTACTATCATCAGGCCAGTATATTTTTTATGTTTTTTATTTGGTAGAAAGACATTACAACAAATACAAGTAACGTAAATACAAGTAACAATACTATGGAACCCTAAAAATAAACAATATTGACTATAATAATTCTACCAAAATGGTCTTCTCTCAGCTATACATTAAAAATATTAAAATACACTTCAAGATTTCAGTGTTGAAATTGATATTTCCTGCTAACAATTTCACACAAAATAAAAAATTTTTTCATGATACATTTTTGTGCTTATTTATGAATCTCTAAATATATTTTAAACATAATTTAAGAGAAAATGTTTTGGCCCTTTGTAGACAACATAGTTATATTATATTATTATTTATTTCAGTAAAAATACCAACAAATAGTCATCGAGCAGATCGATATGAACTCGGTGCGGAGAACCACCCATCACAAGTCGGTACACCAGCCTGGGTCCGTGCCCTCGCCGCTAGACCTCTCCGTCCTGTCCCGGCAGCCTTACAACGTCTACGGTCACACCACTTCACAGAGGAGTTTGTCAGAGATGACGGGTTCAATCGTCCAGTTATATTTCACACACCTGAAGGGTTGGATCTGAAAGTGCCCAATGCGGCAACATTTACAGTGAGATCCGTGTTGAGGTTCTGCGGAGCGCAGTTGGAGGTAATTTTAATTCTTAGTGCACAAAGAACGTACTCCGACTATCTTTTTTCTGATTAAATTAGTGAGTTCCAAAACAGCTGTAGTTTTCTCCCCTGGGACGTCAATAAGCTTCATTGCTTATGGTCTATCTGAAGTCGCTGTTGTTGATCCTGGCTACACAGGGACACATCGGTGGGAATTTGTGGTGGGCTTGTCCCGGAAGTGCACAAAGAACCATCTATTTACATCTGGCTGGAAGTGATCATTTGTTACACCTATTACTGTGCCAATTTGCATAATTTTTCTCTCTGCACTGTTCTGTTCAAGTAGGTAATTTATTACGAAAAAATAACACGTTCCATCAAACTAAATGAGAGCATGGATCTGTCTGTCCTCTAGCATATCAAAGACTAGTTTAAATTTTATATATGGGCATGTAATAACAATATTGCAGTGTCTACCACAAATTTTGTTTTTGTAAGAAGTGGGCATTTAAGTTAGCCTTTTTTGTCGATTCTCTTTTCATCAAATTTTTATTTGCTATCTCATTGGATATCGATAAAATTTATAGAGTGTCGCTTTTAGTATTCATGCTCTTTTTTTTGTCACGTTCTTGTTAGTGAAGTACAACATTGTAAGGTCTGCAAGTTGGCGAAATGAAATTGTTTGTTCAGAGTGTACTCACATATTTTATAAGTTATCCTATAAACTACTGCAAATTCAGAAACAAAGCAAAATGAATGAACCACTGGAAAAAAAACAAAGAAATTGTATTTTAAAATACACTTCCGGACACTTGAATCGAGCCACCCAGCAGTTTCAACTTTGATTGCTGGTAACTTAACAAAAGTATATGATCAACGAAAAAGTTTTTATGCAATTTGGAAGCTGGTACACTTTACATTAATAAGGTATACTTAATTCCAAATTTAAATTTCAAAAACTTGATAAAATTACAATTTTAAGTGAAACTTGTCCTGTATAACCTTTCTCAAAGACTCGGGTTGAATTTTTGAAAAAAAAAAGGAATTATTGGAAAAAATAAATATTCAGTAACTTGTATTGCCTCCAAAAGCATTTATGATTGCAGTCATGCGATTTGGCATGGAGTTAATCAACGTCATTATGAAGTGTTGTGGAATGTTCTCGCATTCCTCCTCGGTGGCAACTCTCAGCTCTTCCAAAGTTTGTGGTGCTGGTTGGTGAGCTCGAACACGCCTCTTTAATTCGTCCCATAGACGTTCGATGGGATTCATATCAGGGCTCCTTGCTGGCCATTCCATTGTCGTGATTCCAACATCATGATGGTATGTCCTGACGATTCCTGCAGTGTGCGCTCTTGCATTATCATGCATAAAGATGAAGCCTTGGCCTACAAATCCAGCATATGGCATCACATGAGTCTCTAGGCAATGGTTAATGTATCGACGGGCATTTAGTGTTAGTAGACGTGGTCCTGTCACAACCTCTAGCCCAGTTTTACCATCGGCAGATATTCCTCCCCAGACTATCCACGAGCTCCCGCCATAACTCACTCTCTCTTCAATACAACACTGAACAAAGCGCTCTCCCCGCCTTCGGTAGACCTTCCTCCTTCCATCATTACCATAAAGCATAATCTTAGTCTCATCAGTAAAGAGTACCTTGCTCCATTGGCGTCGAGTCCAATGCAAATGTTCGTGTGCAAACTGTAAGCGCGCCATTCGGTGAGCTCTTGTCAGTTTCGGCCCGTTGGCTGGCTTATGTGGGCTCAGACCACGTTCTTTAAGTCTTCGTCTAATTGTTCGCGCGGAAACAGCCACTCCATGAAAGTCTCGAAGCTGTTCTTGGATCTGTACAGAGGTGAGGTGACGATTTCGTAAACTGGCTGTCGCGATAAATCGATCCTGTCTTTCCGAAGTTACCCGAAATCGCGGTCTTCCTGGACGGCGCACGTATCCACCAGTGTCGAGGTATCTATGGTATACCCTTTGCACAGCAGAACGGCTTAAAGCAAGCTGTGATGCTACATCGCGCTGACTTCGGCCCGACTGTAGAAGCGCCACAGCTTGCGCGGCTAGAAGAGGCGGTGTATCCATAATTTTAACGTTTAAATGGCTCAAATTAAAAAAACAACAATTTTACGATGTCTTAATTTCAAAACAATTACGGTGAATTCAAAATTATGGAGTTAAATAAAAAAATTATGTTAATTCAGATCAACTTTTCTTTTCAAAAGAATGTACTAATTTGGATTTTGTTTCGTTTTTCCATTTGATAAATTCAAAATTGGAACAACAGCACTTCAAAATCATTATGAATATACCAGCATCAAAACTGCATAAAAACTTTTTGATTAACTTAAGAATATTTTTATGTTCTATGTCATTACACATAAAAATGTAGGGTGGCTCGATTCATGTGTCCGGAAGTGTACATGTGATCTAATCTAAGAATGTTTATCTAATTCTAGGTCGAAGTAATAGATGTCAGGAAGCAGTCGACACTGCGCATGCCGCTTGGCGATTTCGTAGACTACTTTGAGACACCGCCCGAGCTAAGGGACGAGAAAGTGCTCAATGTTCTCAGTTTGGAGTTCTCAGACACAAAGTATGTATATTTTGTAAAAAAAACATGTCACTATACTAAACGCCAATTCTACTGCCGTGTGCACTTGTGCAGTCATAAAACAAAGTTCGAAATTTATACTTTACTCAGTGCATAACGATTTTCAATTATTTTCCAAACTCTGAGACAGGAAGGAAAGAAAGAAAGAAAGAAAATACATTTATTCTGTACAGCACATGAGACACAAGACAACAACAGCATTTTACACATACAAACAGACAGAAACATTCACACAAAACAGTTACACATTAAAACAAAATACAAGTACTTAGCCAATGAAAAAAGTCTTTAAGTGCCTCACAGCCGCACAGAAAAGGGGTAAAATTCAGCATGATGCCAGATAGCTTCGAAAAACCTATATGGCGCTGATTTTCATTTGACCCCCTTTTCTTAATTTGACACTTCGACGCCGTGGCAATTCCTATATTTAGGAGGTTTGGCATTGACTATAGGCTTAATTATTTAAATAATTTTAGTATGAGTATATTTGTTTTTGCAGCCTGGCGCCATTAGTGGAGCCCCCCGGGCTGGCGCGCCGGCTGGACTGGGCGGAGCGCTTCTGGGCGGGCGGCGGCGGCGCGGGCGCGTCGGGGGCGGAGCGCCCGCGCCCCGCCGTGCAGCGCTACTGCCTCATGTCGGCCGCGGGCGCCTACACGGACTTCCACGTCGACTTCGGCGGGACTACGGTCTGGTATCACGTGCTGCATGGACGGAAGGTCAGTACAAATAAACCACGCTATCACGCGTATTTTTTTATGCAATACTACAGACAAACAAGCCCCCTGATCAAACACGTCAGCTACACCATCAGACGTTAGAAAGAGGACGTCTATTACCGTAATACGATACGCATGCACACGTTTTTTTTAATGATATTCGTCAGACGAACAAGCCACCTGATGGAAAGTGATCATTGTCTGTGAAAATCAGCAGCACCAGGGGGGAGGGGGAGGGGGGTGAGAAAAGTCGAAAGTTGGGTTTCCAGATTTCACACTCACCAAATGAAATGCGTTGCTGCTTCACACGAATATTCTGTAATAGGATGATACTGATGATGGTGATTTCCAGTCGGTCATAAATACTGTACTACCCAAAACAGGGTGAGGAGAGGTGAAGAGACGCGTTGTCAACGTAAAAATTATCGTGTATATTTAAATGTGGACCTTCATATTGTAATTTTTTTCAGATTTTCTATCTAATCCCGCCAACGGCCACCAATCTGGCTCTCTACCAACAATGGAGTGCTGCGAATAATCAGAATGAACGCTTCTTTGGAGATATGGTATGATTTTTCTTGCTTTACATAAATAAATAAATGATGCATGGACATAGCCATGGGACAGGCCCGGTGGTCGAGTGGCTAGCAATGGTCACTTTATCCCAAGGGCCGCGGGTTCGAATCCTGCTCAAGGCAAACTTTTTTGTGTGCACGAACATGTCTGTTTGCCTTCGTCTGGGTGTTTTCTATGTATAATAAGTATTTATTTACAAAAAAAAAAGGTATTTAAGTATATTTATCAGAAATCTAGTACCAATAGTACTACTAGTTGCTTAATTTGGGACTAGATGGCGTTGTGTGATTCGTCCAAGAATATTTATTTATATATCTTGGAAATAAGGGGTGGGCAGTATCAGACCCGATTCTGCTTAGGGGTTTGAAAAAAATCAGGACTAAATTTAGCATACAAATATTGTACAACATTCACGTATTCTGTATACGTGGCGTGGTGTCGTTATCCAAAACTAACGCTTAAGTTAAGCAATGTCGACCGTAGCCAGTATCTGAATGGAAAATGACATTCTGCATATAATATTCATTGTTGTATGCCTAATTTTATATTGTATTTGGTAAAAAAAGATAAATTTAAAAATGTTTGCAGTACAACATTGGCTCTCGACTGTACGATCTGTTTTGAAATGACCGCAGGTGGAGTGGTACGGCACGGCGGAGCTGCTGGCGGGGCAGACGCTGTTCATCCCCTCGGGCTGGATCCACGCCGTGCTCACGCCCTGCGACTCCTTGGTCTTCGGCGGGAACTTCCTGCACTCGTACGCCATCGAGATGCAGTTGCAGTCAGTACATTTATTATTGTTTTCTTGCCATTATTCGACATCGATACCATTCTGAAATCGTAGACTAGATTGGATACAACACTTATACTAAACATTAACACATTATATGTGTTATTTCTTCACGGCTTGACTAATCAGCCGATCATTATTAAAATTTTTAAGTATATTGTCAGGGGTACAGAGCCCAACATAGACTTTTATCCCGTGAAAGTATGTCATTCCAATGCGAAAATATTTTTTTAATTATAGTGGGCGCTGCTGTATGGGATGGGCTATAGGCCAACAGATGGCGCCACATGTCGCGCTATGGGTTGTTTTGTTGTCAAACGAGATCTATGTCATAAAATTAATGGAAAAGCTAGTTGTAAAAGAAACTTCTCTATGAGGCTGATGTAATAAAATAACATTGTACAATGTGTCCAGGATCTACGAGATCGAGCGGCGCGTGGAGACGCCGACGATGTTCCGCTACCCGTTGTTCGAGGCCATGCACTGGTTCGCGGGCGCGCAGCTGCTCGCCATGCTGCGGAGGCACAACGAGGAGACGCAGGTGACGATGCATTTCATTCAAATTGCATCGGCACATGGTACTTGCATTTTAAAACGAGATCAGTTAGTCAAGGACCTTAATTATTAATTTGCAGGACGAGGAGTTCACCCTGGGCGAGAGCGCCGGCAGCGCCGCGCCACTGGCGTTGGCGGCGCTGCTGCTGCGCGGCATCAAGATCCTCGCCAACGCGCTCAAGGAGTGGCACGCGCTCAAAAGCGTAATTATACCACTTATCATTGTTTTTATAATTCTTAAGCTTCAACTTCTTTTATAAAATGTATGATTGGTCAAAAATATACCTCTGCCTAAACTGATGGTAAGCGAACAGTCGAGAGTGTAGGCAATTGAGATTAGTACTAACTGTACTACCACCTCAAAATGATCTGAAAACCATCTTCTAGTAAAAAAAAAAAATGGAAATAAATTTGGTATATGAAAGTGAAAAAATAATTCTTCTTTCACAATTAGTTACGAAATAGCGAAAATAAAATTATTCTTTCGTAAATGATTATTAAATTTTGTTTATGAAAATGGAATAAGGGTAATCAGGTAACAATTTTTTTCCTAAAATTTCACCTCGTCGACCCGGGGATGATGTAGAACTAGGAACATGGGGCGGAAATTTTAGGAAAAAAAAAATGTACCTATTAGGTTTACCTTATGCCATTTTTTTTGCCATAAAACATGGATAACTTTATTTTTTTTATTACAAAAATGATTTAATTATAAGGTTTTACATCGACAGACTGACTCGGCGAAACGTGACAATGTGCCCAAGTGCCTCAACTCTGGTCAACTGGTCCGAGAGCTGTGCAAAGAACTGAGGACTTTGGAGAAGCGTTCGGCCAGCGCTGCCAACAAAGATAAGGTTTGCTATTATAATACTAATATTATAAAGGCGGAAGTTAAGGGTATGTTTGTTACATCTTCACGCTCAAATAGCTGGGCCCATATTTATGATATTTGGTATGTAGGTTGCTGATACCTTGTAAGTTGCGCGGGTTTCACTAGTATTTATAAAAACCGGAAATGCAATTCTTTATAATGCTGTGTTATAATGTAAATGACTGTATTTTGTCAAAATAAATTGATAAAAATTAAAATTGCTTTAAAAAACTACAACAGACAAACAAATTACTTTATTTCCTTTTGACTAGCAAAACGTCGTTTACGTGTATCCCTCTTTTATTTTATTTTTTTTATTACAAAATCCACAGCCCATAATTAATAATACAAAGTTCTTATATGCTAAACATACGATTGATAACGGATTTACATTTTATGAACAAGATTAAAATCAAATCTTTCCCTTTGGAATTTCGAAAAATCCTTGTATGTCTCCCCTCTCTCCCCCTCCTTTCCCTTCCCTTCCTCCAACTTCCTTGGTGGGCAACGCATTGGTTGCGCCCCTGGTGTTACTGATGTCCATAGGCGGCGGTGACCGCTTTCCATCCGGTGGCCCGCTTGCTTGTTTGTCTACTGTATGACATAAAAAAAAAACATATAAACCTTTCCTTGAATCACTCTATCTATTGCTAAAAACTGCTTTAAAATCCGTTGAGTAGTTTAAAAAAAGCGAACAGTGGAAGCGACTGGATTCAATTGCGACAGTGGATTTTACACTTTGTAAAGATTTAACAAAATAATTGTATGTTTTTTTCAGGATTACAAAATAAAGAATAACACATCACCAAACAAACACACAAAGAAGCAGCAGACGGCAAAGAAATCATTGAAATTAACATTACCAAAGCCAATAATGCATATGGCACAGAACAGTGAATATGCAGACGAGAAAATATATCCAGAAAAGTTTTTCGTCGAAAAAGAAGTTTACCACGACGCTAGGTTTATAACGCAAGATATAAAATACGCGAATGGGTTGCCAGAAGCGAAATATGCTGAGAAAGATATAGTGTTGCCAGAGAAATATCAATTTCAAAATTATGAGGAACAACAGGGTTACCAGGATTCGAACGGTTATGATAGGCATGATAAGAAACATGTTTTGAAGATTAAATTGAAGTAAGTACTTTTTTAACTAGCTTATCTTTGTGGTACACCTCATAGAAGTTTTGTAATTTTTTTTAAACCATAAAGTTGGCAAACAAGCATACAGCCCGCCTGATGGTAAGCATCACCGTAGCCTATAAACGCTTGCAATACCTAGGGTATCACTCACGCGTTGCCAACCCTCGTAACCCAAGTGGAGCTCGCGTTGGCAATGCGTGGGTGATACCCCCGGTACTGCAAGCGTCTATAGGCTACGGTGATGCTTACCATCAGGCGGGCCGTATACTTGTTTGCCAACTTTGTGGCATAAAAAAAAACTCTCTACCCTGCTCATCTCTTTCATTGGTTGACTGCAATTGAAAATTAAACCTGAATGAGTTGCGTTGACAAGCAAATTTGAAAACTAATAATAACTCCTGAAATTTCTTTTTCTAGCAATTCGCCGTCATCATCCCGGGAAGAAGCACCACCACCGTACAGTCTCCCAGAACATTCTATACTCAAGTCCCATCTAATAAGGTCTGAGAGACCGACCCTCAAACCAATACACCAGTGGACAATATCAAAGAAAGATATAGGGGATTATCACGAAGAACAGATTTTATTCACCAATGAAAACCTACCGACTAATATGAGGATAGAAACGCAGGAGTTAAATTATGGACCTGGTGAGATATTTTTTTATCTTTTTATAATCTCAACGCAGTGGGTATAAGTTTGAAGTGTGTAGTTTTGTTACTATGTATGTGTGTGACCACAGAACTATGAAACGGGTAGTTTCACTACCCAGTAGAAATGTAGTTCGCTACAAATGTAACAAATCTTTTATTTATTAGATAACAAATCATATTTTTACAACATCACTTATTTTAAACAATATTACATTTTTTCTAATGTATCAATACAAAAATAAAAACAATGTCATAAAAAGAAAAGAAAAAGAATAATAAAATAAAAATGACAAATAATAAACTACAAATTGTATGTCATGACCAAACCATGTCTCTAAGTTAAATGTTAAAGAACCATATGAAATGAAACTATTTATTTTATTGCATTAAATATGGTACATCAGTGATGGATGACAATGGTTTATAGAATCTTGTCTCACACATTCAGTCACTGCGGACATGCAACAGACTCAAAGTCATAAGAGTAAATTATTACCACGCCCTCAAAGATACGGATTCGTCAAATGACCAGAGAGACTTTTTTTTTTGAATGGACTAATCAGTTTGGGTGTATTGACACCCTTTACTGAGACACCGGACTGAGAGACCATTGCTACATTGTCTTTATATAAGTTTCTTTTATCACTAACTTACTTCACTATCTGCTGCCCGCAGTGTTACCCGCGTCACCCCGCGTTTAGTTTTATGTACAGCAGCGCCATCTATTTCATACTTTTGACCAAATCCTGCGGAAATCGCGTACTTTTCGGGATAAAAAGTATCCTATGTGTTAATCCAAGGTATCAGCTACCTACATACCAAATATCATAAAAATTGGCCCAGCCATTTGAGCGTGAAGAAGTAACAAACATACACACAAATCGCCTTTATAATATTAGTGGGATTGTCTATCTATAAGTTTATTTTATTTGTGTGTCTGTCTATCTTTGTTTGTGACCATCGCACTTAGAAAATTATTTCACAAATGACTCATTAATATTATGGCCGTCACTGTCAAACTTAGAAAAAAAGAGAATTTAGAGAAAGAAAAGAAAAAATTTCACGGGGAATAAAATTAAAATCCGTTTCGGACTTGGTCGTCACAAACCACTTGGTCGTCGGTCGCCCGCGTGTTTTGTTCGCCGAGAGACTGAGTCGTTGACTACCAGTCGACAATGCGTAATGGCTTAAATATATAATATTATTTAAGGCATGTATTCAGCGGAGGACGTACAGCAAGACTACCAGTATTCCGAAAGCGCGAAGGCGGGCTCGTACCAGCCGGAGTACGGGTACGCGCAGGGCGACGTGGCGTACGTAGAGACGTACCAGAGGTACGACGAGACGCAGATACCGCCGGTGCATCAGGTATGGTTTATGTCATACAGTAGACAAACAAGCAAGCGGGCCCCCTGATGGAAAGCGGTCACCGCCGCCTATGGACATCAGTAACACCAGGGGCGCTACCAATGCGTTGTCTACCAAGGAGGTTGGAGGAAGGGAAGGGAAAGAGGGGATAGGGAAGGAGTTGGGCTTCCGGATCTCTCTCACCGAACGAAACGCATTGCTGCTTCACGTCGATATTCTGTGAGAGGGTGGTACTTCCCCGGTCGAGCTAGCTCATTTCGTAATAATTGCTCTACCACTCCAAATATGTAATGTAATCGCTTACGACGCGATTTACAAGCGACTCGTGTAGCATACTCATACCTATTTCTATTCTACTGGTTGCGCTTATATAGCTTTCATGTATTTGCATGTTATATGGTGGAAAATTGGAACAATCTTGAATGTAACATCTTTTTATCATGTTTCTGGCAAAAATTTATATTTAAATTCGCCTATTCGAATTTGACAACGGATATTGATTATAACACAAGAGTGAAGTTTCTGTGTTTTTATAATTTTTTTATTTATATTTTTTTTTTTCTCTTATAATTATTATTTCTCCGAATAATAACTTGTCCTAATTTAATGTCTAAGTGAAATAGGTTCTGAATTAATAAACCGAGATCGATTGAATAAATATATTTTTAGATAATTGTTAGAATAATAAGTCTGTTGACGCAGACGGCGAGCTACAGCAACGCGAGCGTGGGCGTGGGCGTGGGCGTGGGCGTGGGCGGCGTGGGCGTGGGCGTGGAGCTGCCGGGCGCCTACCACGCGCCGCTGCCCAGCTACGACGCCGCCATCGCGCAGCAGTACCAGGCCAGCACGCACAACTACGTGTGCAAGGAGCAAGTAGACCAGCCGCCCCCGGTGGCCGTCCGGCGCTCGGAGCGGCCGGTCCGGCGCCGCGTGTCCAACACGTACGACTACGAGGACGGCGACCTGTACATCGACGAGGCGCCGGCGCCGCGCAGGCGCAAGCCGCGCCAGAGGCACGCGCCGAGGCCGCAGTCATGTACGAATACACAATATAATACAACTCAACACAATGCAAATTGTTATGAATTAATAAATTAATTGAATTGAATACAGTACGAATTACAATTTGCTAATCATTTTAAATTTAAATTATACAGATATCAAAATCGCAATTTTTTTGCAGAGTAATCAAGCAGTTGTCCTGTTTGTTTGCCTGCAAAATCTCAAAAAAAAAACCGCGATGAATATCTATTGTATTATTTCAGCATCAAACAACAGTAACTATCGCCAACCCCGAGCACCGGCCAACGGGATCGAGTCGCTCATACAAGCCTCCGTGCTGGCGGAGGAAGAACAACCAGTTACCGAGACGTAAGCTTACTGCTTCATTTTTTTAAATGTTGTAACGCTGGCAAACAAGCTAAGCCGCCTGATGGAAAGATGGTCGCTGATTATTTGAAAGCAAGAAAAAAGTTTTGTAGTTTTTTTATACCACAAAGTTTGCAAACAAGCATACGGCCCGCCTGATGGTAAGCATCATCGTAACCTATAGACGCTTGCAATACCGGGGGTATCACTCACGCGTTGCCAAGTGGAGCTCTGGAGACCTTACTCACCATAGGACAACATGACCAATGCTATTTGGCTACGATCTTCTGTAAAGTGGAGGTCCTTCCCCAAACGGGCTGCTCCGATCGAGAATCGTAGCAGCCCGTATATATTTATGTATAAATAATAAAATAAATTATGAATAAGTTCTCTTCACATCGGATCGCTGTTTGAATCACCACCGAACCTGGTATACCTCTTGCTGTGTCCAAGACACCCTTAGCCGTCAGGACAATCAGTTGCATGAGTGTGCAACTGGCAGTGAGAGGACACTAGGGTAGATCAGAAAGATCGTCAGGACTAGTTACACCTGACTGAATTCAGGGTCTAACAAAAGAGATGGTGCAATACTAGGAATTGAGAAGTTTTACGTGCTTCTCGCTTATTCGTATTGCACTATCTCTTTTGTTAGACTCTGAATTCAGTCTGGTGTAATACGGGCTTCCCTGCGATCTAATACAAATGCTTATTATCCAGGGAAGACGCAGCGGTGGAAGGCATGCTGTGCATCAGCGACATCCGCTACACGCCGTCGCAGCGCGCCTTCGGGCTGCCGCTGGCCAAGGCGGCGGCCACGCCCGAAGAAGACGCGCCCGCCGACACGCCGCCGGCCGAGAGGTAAACATACTGAAGAGATCTTAAACTAAGCAAATAGGCATTTAGAAACAGACAAAAGAGACCAAATCTGCAAAGCGTGATGTAGTTATGCATTTAACAAATTCAAATTTGCTTCGAAAAACCTTTTAAGAAAAACGTCTAATTGTTTGGTCTCCAGGACCAAAACTATGCATTTTTTACGATGTTTTTGCGATGCTTATAATCGGTATTAAATTATCTGCAATTTCATTCCAGACCACATAGGAACCAAACTATAGCACTTTGTGAAATTCAGGCTTTAGTAGACCCTAAATCAAAGCCTTTCACACAATAGTTCACTGGCAATCTCAAAAAAATACAAAGAAAGTAGAATGGGTGTCGGGTAAAGAAGTACTTTAGGTGTTGGGTTAGTCTAATTAGTTCCAGTTCTTCTTTTGTCAGTTCTTCTTAGCACAAAGCTGGCTTTTCACTACGGGATATAATATAATATATATTACATCTTGAGATATAATGTTTTATCGCTTGTCATACATTTTGTACGAGACCGTTAAAACAGTGTGAACAGATATAGCTCAAGATGTAACATATATTACATCCCATAGTGTGAACGGCAATCGCGGGATGTAATATATACATCCCATAGTGAAAAGCCGGCTTAAATCTGCCGTCTGAATTGGTGGTAGGGAAAAAAGTGACGATTCGAAAGTGCTTGTAATATGCCTATTTGATTGTTGCTTGCAGCAGTTCGACGCCCACGAGCGGGCGTGTGCGGGCGCGCAAGGCGGCCGTCAGCAGCGCCGAAGAAGACTTCGACGAGGAGGACGTCATCAAGGAGGTGCATCGGGACGACGAGTACGGTATGGCGCAGCACCACATTCAAGATCTATCTCTTCTTTTAAATAAATTATGCAGGAACTACAAGTTTCAGTAATATCGCCTACGGTTCGCATGCGGGCCGCCGACCCATTGTGTGCAGACAGCGAAAACACAGCAACTCGCACTGGTTATGAATATATGGTAATTGGTTACGAATGTCCACAGTGTACCCGTCGCTGGAGATGAGCTCCGACGAGGACGAGGAGTGGCCGGCGGCGAGGCGGCGAAGGGCGGCGAGGCCGCGCGCAGACGGGCGAAGTCGCGAGAAGCGCCGCGACTCGTCCTGGTCGCCGAGGGCGCGCCTGGGGCGGGTGGCGCCCAGGGCCAGGGGGCCGCAGCGCGCAGGTACATACATACATAACATACACACATGGGGATATGGAAATGACTTCAATTAAAACCAGCTAAATCGTGAACAAAAACAAGGACCATAATATAGTTTATATAAAGTTTTGTAATTTCCAGGCGTGCGCCGCGAGTGCGTGCGCGCGGCGCTGAAGGCGGCCTCGCACGCGCCCGCGCCGCCCCCCTCCCCCTCGCCCCTGGCGCCGCCCCCCGCGCTCGCCGCCAAGCGCCAGGTGCTCGCCGCCAAGAGCAGGCGGCCGCCGCCGCCGCCACAGAATACGCCAAATAACAAAAGTGAGTTGCCTTCTTATTCACTATAAACAGGGCTTCAACGCGCACATTCAAATATACAACAAAAGTAAGTTGCGGTTTTCGAATATTTTATGGAAAGAAAAATTTCAATCGTCCCAGGTGGGATTCGAACCCATGACTTCTCGATTTCGCCATCATTATTTTACCTCTCTAAAATTTTACATTTGTTTTAATTAAATTATACAGAGTTACTTTTGGACCCCCCCACCTCCCCGCCAATTTTTTTAGGTGATTCTATACAGCAGTAAAATGAATTTTTATGAAATAAAAATAAATTATTTTATTGACTTAACTTTTTTTTAAATTTTACAAACACAAATTAAAATTATGGTCACTCTTTTGTTTACCGCGCGTGCGACCGTCTCGCAGCATAGCACCAATAGCACTACGCGCATGCGTAGCTGATGTCAACCTTTCAACCAATGACAATGCGCCGTCGTTGACTGGCGCGAGGGTGACCGAACGTTCCTAGAAATTTAAGATTTAAAAAAAGTGACTGTAAAGTGTGGATTTAAAACTTTTTTTTTTCACCAAATATATTTTTATTACTGTCCTTAAATCATGTCTATTTTTGGCTGGGGGTCCAAAAGTAACCCTGTATATTCATAAAGCAAAAAAAAATACAATTAAAAACATTAAGAAGAAACATGAGAATACTTAATTCTACTTAATACTACTTCGTTTGGCAGTCAGGTCTCTGCAGAGCCTGTAATATGGTGCTGATAAATGGTACAATTATTTCGAGAGTCTGAACAATAGAGCTGAGTGCCGATAATTGGTACTATAATGTTGATAACTGGGGGTTTTTAACCCTTAACTCGAGAATACACGAGAACGGTTGCTGCCTTGTGGGCCTGGTCTGCTTCTATCTTCAACACCGATTTTACATTTTATATTTTAGATTTAATTTTATGTTACGACAAATTAATGGCACTATTTATTGATATTCCGCGTACGTAACGTTGTATGTACCCACTTTTTAAAATTTATGGTAAAAAAACGTACGATATAATTTTAAACGACAAAAATGGCCGTAACTGGTTTTCTTTCGCCATTTTACCAGTGGTCATATTGCTTTTGTTTCCGAAATTGTAGTAGTTTATAGAGTAGATTAATTTATATAAATCATTTATTACTGTACATGTACTCTGACGAGAGAACGTGTTTGTAAAAACCTATTGTCTGAATAAAAGTTTTGAATTTTAATGTTATTTTCACAATTTTCCAGATCTAAGACTGAAAAAGGGTATGAAGACGGCGAAACAACGCCTCGGCAAGATCCTCAAAATTCACAAAATGATATATTAATAGTAGATTATAGTATGTAGCACTAGTGGAAGGTAGTACGTATATTTTATATATGTATTTAGCACGGACCAATGCGTGTTGTGGTATGTATATGTGATGTACGGTCAGCAAAATAATTAATATTAGCACAATGTGAAAGTTATTTATAATCACCTACCTTCTGGAATAAAATCGATGGATCAATTTAACTCATTTATAAAAACGATTGCTAATTAATAATATAACCTACAGGCGGGCCGTATGCTTGTTTGCCACCTTAGATGTATATAAAAAAGCGTAGCGACAATGAATATCTGGAAGATAAATTAAAATCAACTCTTGTTAATACAAATGTCTGTCTCTTCTTCCACTCAATACGCCATGCTTTAAAAGGTGCATTTCGACTAATGCTCTATGTATTATGAATAACTAGCTCTGCTGTTACCCGCGGCACAGAATTCATAATAGTACTAACGTACAGAATGGCCACTCCCCGCCACGCAGCATTCGCCCACAACAAGTGGGGTACTTGAAAGGCACGCTGGTCACGCGTTGTTCTTCTGTTCAGGTTTCTTCTGTCAGACGTTTGTATGCAGTGTCCGGGGTGTGCCCGCGGTACGCCCGCGTAAAAATTACCCTATGTTCGGCTCTGTACTCCTGACAATATGTATGCAAATTTTCATAATGATCGGCTGCTTAGTCAAGCTGTTAAGGAATAACAAACAAACTCACTTTCTCATTTATAATATTAGTATATGTATGTGTCACATGTAATGCAATAAATATACCCATGCATTATGTAAACGACATCACTTTAAAGAAAGTGCCTGTCTCTAGTCTCTGTTTCACTTTGACTTTGGTTTTTGTGTGGATACTTTAAAGAAACTGCGTGTGAGGATCTTGTATTTGTTTCACTTTGGCTTTGACATTGTACTATTATTATTCGTTTGTTGATTGCAATAAGATTTGTAATTAAGGCACTACATTATGGTATTTTAACATTAGGCACTACAGTGACCCTACTTGCACCTGAGGGCGTTCGATCCTCGGAGCAAACATTTACGTGATGGCATATGTGTCTCGTGCCAAAACATGTCATGTATAAATAATTCTTGGACGAATCACACAACGCCATCTAGTCCCAAACTAAGCACCTAAACTTGTACTGTGGGCACTAGATTGCTGATAAATACACCTAACTAATGTTGTGCTTAAGTGACAAATATTATCGGAAATAATTCTCACTTATCATACCACATTCATATTAAATCAGAAAAAATGTTATATTAAATCACACACAATTAATATGAAACTCTAAAAATGTAAATATAAAAAAAAACGATGGAAAAAAACATTAAAGCGTCTATTCTTTAAAGAAGCATTGTTCACCGGTTCTATAATCATAGGCCTTTCACAATGCTTTCCACCAAATGCGACCCTTATTAATGGAATATTTTGACGATTCTGAAATTAATAACATGTCTTTGTTTAAAACATTGATTTGGTACAGAGATTTAAAACAGTGTAGACTGGTCCATACCAAATCCAAGTGTAATTTTGGTATGAAAACTGTGTACTGTTCTAAATTTCTGTATCAAACCGCTGTTTTAAACAGTGGAGTCGATACTAAAATGGCGCTTTGTGTTTTTTTTTCTGTCGACAAAACAGATATATATTTATGTAATTTTGACATTTTGTTTTCGGCAATACACAAGCATAATGTTGTATATTATTTTTTCAATAACACTTTTTTTTATTTTTTTATAATATTTTGTACGTTAATCAGTAAAGAGATAATCGAAGTCATTTATTGTGAATATAAAAGATCTGATGTATGTTTAGTATTAAAATAGCTTTTATTTAAGGTGCAATAGAGTTTACAATCGACTGTCTGTACAATTAACGACAAAAGTTGCTTAAATAAATGTTTAAAATGTTTCTTAAAGTACAGTCAGCTGCACAGAATCCTAATCCCCAAAGCGAATTAAGAATTAAGTTTTCTCATGTTATTCGCAATGTATTTGAAATAAAAAAATTGCACAGCGGATAATCCGCTCAAATCGGAGCAGCCCGCCTGGGGAAGGACCTTCACCTTATAGAAAATCGTAGCCAAATAGCATTGGTCTCGGCCATGTTGTGTTCTTACGGTGAGTAAGGTCTCCAGAGCTCCACTTGGGGGGGTTGGGTGGGTTGGCAACGCGCGAGTGATACCCCCGGTATTGCAAGCGTCTATAGGCTATGTTGACGGCTTACCATCAGGCCGGCCGTATGCTTGTTTGCCACCTTTGTGGTATAAAAAAAAACTTCGATTTTGTGGGCCTTATTTTGTTTTGTGGAGTATATTTATTAACTTTTGTTGTTAATTGTACAAAGCAAGATTATAACACTTCACATGGCGTGTTGGTTTATTTGGGGTATTTGGCAAACGTTCACCATGTGTGGACAATATATTGTCATGTATGCCTTATTTGACGAAATGACAAACACACAAACACTGGTATCCGACCGCTTGGCGATATTTTAGCAAGGAATATAGTATAGGACATAAAATTATTTGGTCATGTCTAGATATTCTCAATGTATTTAATTCAAAATTCTTTATGCGCTAACAAAACTTACATTTATATGTTTAACCAACGAACACCAAAAAACCAATACGCGATGCCACGTGAAATAGAATCTTTACAGTCACACAAACGTTTTGGATTTATAAATTCTCAATTTTTTATATAAAATTTTAATTCATTTGAAAATTTTAAAAAAGACATAATATTCAATTTTAAATGTAAAACCCACCAATGTAATGTAAATATTAGGTTATTGTGTATAGTCGCTTCCCCGTGTAAAGTTCGTTAATTATATTTTATATAGTTCATATTTAGCTAACAACCAATTTTTGTAAAGCATTTTTATGGTGGGTACCATAGATTTAATAAATACTAGCGTAAGATTGGCAATGCGAAAGAGATAGATCATAGCATACACGTTGGTTAGAGCGAGATAGATAGGCGAGACCATTTTTTTATACACGCTATCGGACTGTATCGGCCTGACGTCAGTCGTGTTAAAAACAAATCCCACTTATTTTTACAAAATTTATGGTTTTTAAGTGTAGTTTTGGTGTTAATTAGACGTGATGATTAAATACCTGTGCAGTGCCTGGATGTAACTCAAACAAAAAGGAAAATCCACAAAATTATATATCTTGCTTGCACACATGTACGGTCTCGCCTTAATCAAACCAAAGTCGATCTATAGGTACGCTAGTATATACTAAATCTATGGTGGGTACAGTTCCCGGCAAACTTCTTGAGCAAAAGTTGTAGTAGTGGGGGAAACTCCGCGCATCGTACACTTAATTGACCAATGTGTGACGCGCACGTGACACGTTCCTACCTGAACTAACCAATCGCGCGCGCAGATTATATTCACCGCCGTCGCGTCCCGCACCCCACCACCAATAGGACCTAAAAAAAACCTACTGCGCAGGTTTTTTTATTGCTCTTTTATCATTAATATGTAATGTGACACACAATCAAAGAATTTCTCGTACACATAAAGTTCTGTTCGTGCGCGTAGTGTGCACGGTTCGTGTGCACAAGGCGTCCACACTACTCCACACAATGGGAATGTTGTTACACTGCGTGACACGTTACAGCAGTCTTAGTTAGTTTATCTTAATTAATGGCTTCTGTCGTGTCTTAGCGACACAGACAATTTCGCCAATGTCGATGTATTACAAATGAACCCTTTTTAGCAAAAAAGTACACTTTATAAAGGCAACGTGGTACGGTGAGGATACGAGGTCGCCATCTTGACGACCTTCGTTGACAAGGCGAATCTCGAATCCTTACAGCAGTCTGTACGCACCATCCAAGTTGACATTTAAACTTTAGCTGTCACTGTCAAACTAAAAAAGTAAACCAGAGATAACTTGAGTCTTGAAGTGGAATCAAAATTAAAAATGCGTTTGAGAAATTGACTTGCTATTGTCGGTGGCTCCATGGTGTGATCTTCGGTAAAGGTAGCGTGTTCAATCCCCGCGAGCAGCAAACATGTGTAACAGGGGAAGCCGACTATGAGATGCATTGACTAAAAACTTGTATTTTACAATATTACAATACTACTATATTTAATAAATGTAAAAAACTGACAAGGTTATCAGTTTTTTTTTACAAATAAGCGGTAAAATATACAAAGAAATGGTATTTGTAAAACAAATTATTGTAAAATACAAAATTTTAGTAAATCATATTTTCGTTTTGTTTAGTGATAATAGTTTGTAAGCTTATTTCTACTGTTTTTTTGTTATGCAATATGGAGGTAGGTACAAAGTGATCTATTTCATCCTTTTTTAATTTTTTCTATTTGACTTAGCAAACTTTAGTTTTTTTTAAAAATAAAATTCGTACCGTAAAAACCTGCAATTGGGAAGGTGTTCTTTATATGATGTAGGCTTGTATTTCCCTTGGGAAAGCGGGATGTCGTTCGCCTGTATCTCGCTTTCCTGTGGGAATTTCTGTAAATAGATTCTTATAATGCCTACGTCATACATCCCTTCGTTTTTCAAGCGGGTTTCGCTAGTTTTAAGATATCAATATTAGATACTCCATTACGCATCATAAAGAGGGTTCTATCTAAGTTATGGCTAAGGCCGTATACAGAAAGAAAGCTGGAAGCCTACCAGCGCTTGTAGGAGCCGATCCGCGCAGGTAACAGCTGCATAAATCATAAATCATTCATTCATTCATAAAGCAAGCAGATTGAAGCAGATACTATAGAAAAATGTGTATGGCGGTGCCAGAGCTGACCAGTGGGGCTAACACGTAACAAGAACCGATTCAAGTTCGATTCAACGACACTCGCTGTCCCGTTCAATTCCTATTTTGTATGAGTGAGACAGCGAGTGTCGTTGAATCGAACTAGAATCTGTTCTTGTTACGTGAATTGACACACGGCGCGTGTCGAAGATTGTCAGAACTTGTCGGCGACGTTCGGCGCTTATCGGCGCTGGTTCATAGAGACTGTCTGCGCCGGTTGCCTGCGCGGATCGGCTCGTATAGGCGCTGGTATTATTACAGTTGATTATCAGCGAAGAAATGTCGAAACACCCTCAAATAGGCCTTTTATAGCTCGCCTTGAATCTGCCTCCAAAAAAGTTGTTCGTTTTGAATATAATCGATAAACAGGGTGTTTTCTGCGTGAAAATCACAAAAAGTTATTTTAGGCTTTGCATATACGTGTTGTATATTTTCTTATTTAGTGATTATTAAATTTTATCCATACATTATAGAGAAATGTTTAACTGTAAAATATAAATAGTATTTTATTTTCTTGTGGGTAAAATTTAATTTTTTAAGGACCATTTTCATGATTGTGTGACACACTGAGATGTGCAATAACATTTAAAAAAAAATATATATTTTAATTCTGTGATATTCCGAATTTTTGTTGTCCTTTAAAAAAGAGTATTTATTGCTGCTGATATTTGCTTTAAAAATTACTTTCAAAGCCATACACAGTTTCTGAAACGCATTTTTTTAATTCTATATTAAGTCTTCTCCTTTTTCTTACTTAATTAATGGCGTTTCTGTCGTGTCCTTACGACACATAGACAATTTCGCCAATATCGAGTATTTTAAATATAATGTTTTACCTAAAAATAAAACAGTTATTATATGCATAAACCTTATTCGAGACCTATAGAGTGAGACAGCATCACTTCCGCTTACGTCAGAACAGCCCCGACCAATCACGAAGCGTCCCTTCCACTCGACTCCCGGCGGCTAAGTCCGAGTGGAGGGGAGCCTTGCTTGTCACCTGTGCAGAGTTGCGCCGTCACATTGCATCTCACTGAAAGGTCTTAGTAAAGACAACAGGCAGAATTAGAAATATAGGTCTCGAATAAGGTTTATGCATTTAATAACTGTTTTATTTTTAGGTAAAACATTATATTATATGCGCTGAACCGTTATTCGAGACCTATAGAGTGAGATGTGTTTGTTATCGCCTGGTGGCAAGCAAATTTATTGTTGTAATATAGTATGCCAATGTGTGAAAAGTAAAAATAAATTTCTTTAATGACCCGAGAAAGTAATTTCTCATTTAGGTTCCTATGAGAAGAAACTTTTGTTAAATAAAACAATATTTTTTGTTTTTATAATCAGTTGTGTAATTTAATTTAAATACAAGAAATGTAACAATTCAAAACTGTTTTTGAACATAATATTATCAGTACATTAGGGTATTAATACATGTAGACTAGAATCATATATTCTATTATAACCTATATAGAACTAAATGTTCGTGCCAGGTTAAGGCTTTGGTTATTCGACTGACAATTTATCTCAGCTGAATAAAATTTAGCAAAAGTGTTAGGGGAACGCCAATTGCCTTTTGCCATAATCTCCTCAATGGAACAATGGTCAAGCCAGTTAAGAGATGAAGCAGCGCTACGTGTACTGCCAGCGCTGGCTTCTACACCAGCTGCTCGTAGCAATGACTTTACCCAACCACCTAGCACAGTGCGTGAGGCAGCGCGGGTTACGCCGCGAACTGTTATAAATAGTTCCGTCAATCCAGAATTATTTCTACGTTGCGAACTCACTTCTATTAATTTCTTTAGCCAAAAAACTGGGCATGTCCTGTCGTCCGTCGCTTTTACGAACTTCCACGAAGATTGCCTCAGTAAGTAGTTGTCGGTTTTAGAACCGAAGGCTGGATGTAATACTATAAAATTATCTCCAGCTTCATAGTGATCTCTGTCAATGTGCAAAAGGGTAAGATCATGTACGCGACGACTGGACGCCAGAAGAAGTATTAAGGCTGTGCGTCGAGATACTTCGTAATGAGTAAAATTGTCAGGGACGTGACACAACATCCATTCAACGACTCGCCTTGGATCCCATATTGAGGGCTTACTTGGCCTAGAAAACGCATTAGCCACAGATATGGACTTCAAAATGCGTTTCACCAAGGGATTATCACTAAGCGACTCAGAAGTCGGATCAGATAAAGTTGCCACGGTAGACTTATAAACAAGTATGGTCTTATATGACAGCTTCTCTTCTAAGTGGAGATAAGCCAAATATTTGGCTAACTGTGACCCCGTTGGAGACAAGCAGTTTATACCTTTGGAGACGCACCAGTTTTGCCATTTCGACCATATTGAAGAATATATTCTTCTAGTGGATGGCCTCCAACTTGAGTCTAGTAACTACATTTCTTCTGGTGACCAATTAGTTAACAGGTGGTTCCACCTCTCACTAACCAAACCTCGAGACACATTTGATCCACATGTGGTGGTGGCATTTGTGTTTGAGCATCGAGTAATTTCGACCTCAAGTTGGTTATTGTCCATGGTGCTGTTATTGCTCTGCTCTTTAGGTCTGGACGCCAGAACACTTTGTCCCATCGAGGAGCCACTATTTGGTACAAGCCCTTGGCATTGTTGAGATGCGCTAGGACCCGGGGTATCAAATGCGGCGGTGGAAATATCCATGCTCTGTGATAGCACCAGGTCCTGCTGAATGCATCGTGGTACTCTGCTTTCTGGTCGCAGCAGTCTCGTGTCACATATCGTTGAAGAATGTGGGCATTCTTCGAAGCAAAAAGATCGATCTGAGGTATGCCAAAACGCTGAAATACTTGGCTGTATGCTTCTCGAGACAGAGTCCATTCTACTTGTGCTTTTTGCCGGGATAGTAAATCCGCCTCTATATTGTATTGACCTGGTATATAATGCGGTACGATTTTTATACTGTTCTCGTCTAAAAGTTGAAATAGTAAGCAGGTCATCTGATAAAGACCTTTTGAGCGAAGGCCGCCTTCGTTCCTTATATAACTGACAATGCTTTTGTTGTCGGATTGAGTCAATACGGTTGTTCCTTGCAATCGATATCGATGTCTGCGAATCGACTGAATAATGGCCCACATTTCCTTTAGATTGCTGTGCCAAGCTGTTTGGCTGGCAAGCCAAGTGCCTCTGCTCGATCGAACGCCGTCGATTACCGCGCCCCAGCCTGTGCCGGACGCATCTGTCGTCAAAAAATGAGCAGCTGGTTGGGGATGAATAGGTGTGCTCGCCGAGAGCGCCGTTATCCACCATTTCAGCACTTTTATTGTCGCAAGACTGAGCACGTCTTTTGAATATGGCTGGTCTTTGGAAAGAAGGGCACTGGCCATTTGAATAGGGCGGCAATGAAGCCGGCCTCTTGGTACCACAAAGGCCGCAAAATTCAGCACGCCTAGGAGCCGCTGTGCGTCCTTGAGATTCCACTCGTTTGTTCGTATGAGTGCATTCAACATCGCTTGAATTTTGAACTGTTTCTCCATAGGAAGGACTTTCAAGTTTAGCTGGAGATTCCAGACAATGCCTAGATACTCTATAATTCGAGTAGGAACAAGGACGGACTTCTTGAGGTTTATCGTCCAACCTAGTGTGGACAGAAGTCGAACGGCTTCCGCAGCCTGTTCTCTTAAAATCCGCATGTCCTGATTGACAATTAAATAGTCGTCGAGGTAGACGATCAATCGCATGCCTCTGCTGCGTAACACTTGGGCTATCCAGTTGGAAACTGTCGCAAATGTTACTGGCGCAGACGAGAGTCCGAAAGGCAGACTTGTTATTTGCAGGAGTTCTGCTTCGCTTGTCTGATTGACCTTGTAAAGAATTCTCAGAAATGGCTGGTGTGCACGAGCCACAGGAATATGAAAATATGCCTGTGTTAGGTCGATTTTTATGGCCCAATCTCCCTTTTGTAAAAAATCTGGTACTCTGTGCATATTGATCAGTCTGAAGTTGAACTGTGCCAAGTAACGATTTAAATTTTTTAGATTGAAAATCGGACGGTTGCTGGTATCTGATTTCTTTACTAAAAACATTGGACAAACAAAACTCGGAGTAGGCGGAGCGGCTATGAGAATCCTTTGCCTTTTTAATTCTATTATTTGGTCTGTCATAGCTAAACTTGTCGGTGTACGATATTTTTCTAATAGGCTGTGACTGACAAGAGAAGGTATTTGAAAAAAGGGTAGTCTGTAACCGGAAATTATTTTTATAACTTGATCGGGGGCACCTAATTCTTTCCAAATATTTACGTAATCTGCTAAACAACCGCCATAAAACGAGTTTTGTTTGTAGTCATTTTCGAAAAAAATTATTATTTGACTTGCGGGTAGATTGGCCAGATTTTTTATAGTCCCGTTTCGCGTTTGATTTGGAATTATTGCGATTAGCCGGGAATCTTTGATTCTTATTAGTGTTCTTTACAGTGGAAGGCCCGGGAGCGGCCGAATTGTCATATCCATTATCTCGCATTGATTTGCGAGGTCGTTTTGCTCGGAAGTTATTATTACGCATAGACATAATCGGTTCATCCGCTGAGCGTTTGTGGTTACAGAACAACTTATTTGAGCCTCCTGCTTTAGTGAAGAATGCACTCAGTGTGTCCGGATTAAATAAGCATGAACTAGTAGGTGGAATTTTCCGCAAATCCTCTCTAATGAAACGATCTTTGACGCCTGAGAGAATACTCTCGCGACGTTTTTGGATCGTATCAGCTCGCCTTCCGCAGACGAGTTGAAGAATATCTTCAGATAATTTGATATAGGCTGATTTCTCCGAAAAAAGAACATTGAGTTTGTCGAAAAGAGTGTCAGTAGTTAGTACACAGTCTGGTTTATGCGACCAGTCCACCAGCTGTTGCAAATTGCTTCTAAAAACCTCATTCTGTTGGATAATTGCATGAGTCATAGCTCCTAATGAACGATCGAGAGATTTAAGCCAAGACGAATTAGGATCATGAAATCGTAATTCGGTATTAACATCTAAGTCGTAAAAGCCAGGCTGAGCGAGATATTTTTTCTCGGTTTCGATATATCGTACTCTCTCCCATTCGTTAGTGTCGAAATGGTGTAATTTTGACAAAATAGAAAGTCTACCCTCAGAAGAGTTTTCAACCGAAGGATCTTTAAGATTCGTGTGAATGTTACAATCAATAGTTTTCCCTTGATCGGGCCTACATAACAGTGGTTCACTTGTAAGTACTGTATTTTTTAGATTTTGTGATGGGTGCAACGAAAATATATCCGAGTCGGAATCACTTTTATGATCTCGTATGGTACTTAAATATTTTAATACTTCACCTACTTGATTAGATAATACTGCCAGCTTCCGATTCTCTCCGGACCGTTGTTTACTTCTGTGCCGCCGGGAATCCTCTGAGCTCGATGACGTAGATGATGAAGATGAAGAGCTGGTGCTCGAGCTTGTGCTGCGTGATCGCCTAACACGGCGTCCTTTGGGCCTAGTAACCCGTCTGGCAGCACTACTTGAACTACGCGAGCGCCTTTTGTGCTGCTTTTTCTTCTTCTTAGGTCTAGAAACCCGTTCTGGAACCTGTCGGCCGCGTTCACCTCTTTTGGGTCTAGAATCCCGATCTGGTGATTTACTCGCGTCTGGAGAACGCCTCCTGTGGTGCTCATGCACTTTGGGTCTAGAAACCCGCTTTGGAGACCCGTCTATAGTAGACGAGCGTTCGTTACAACGCACACGTTCCTTGGGCCTAGAAGCCCGCTCGATTCCTGTTCTGGACGGGGTGCCTACGGGTTCCCGTACAGGATCCATTATGAAATAACTAATTAATTTATAATACGAACAACAACGTTGTTTCAATAGTTTAGTCGGGGTGTGTACTCGACGAAAGTCGATGCCAATGTGACGGCGCAACTCTGCACAGGTGACAAGCAAGGCTCCCCTCCACTCGGACTTAGCCGCCGGGAGTCGAGTGGAAGGGACGCTTCGTGATTGGTCGGGGCTGTTCTGACGTAAGCGGAAGTGATGCTGTCTCACTCTATAGGTCTCGAATAACGGTTCAGCGCATATAATGAACACTTTAACAAAAAAAGTACACTTTAAAAAGGCATGGCACGGTGAGAATTCGAGGTCGCCATCTTGACGACTATCGTTGACAAGGCGGCGATCTCGAATCAAAATATTAAGCTTATTTTCTTCTTTAATATGACAGTGACAGCTATTATATGATGTGTCATTAACTTTAGAAATAGTTTTAAGTATTTCACCGATAGTCAAATAGGTTTATCAAAATTGATCGATAAAAAAAACCTTTATTTAAAATTATTTTTTTTATTCAATTTCTAATCGTAGACTGTAAGATTTAATATGGCGATTATTATAACAAAATGTATTTTGATAAATAGTATCTATATAAGCAAATGTTGTCAGTGTGAATATACCTTAACATTTTCCAATACCGTCCGAACGTTGAGAATCGTGTGAATGGCCCTTAACATTTATTAACTTATTAAATAATTTTGTTTAAAAGCACTAAATAGATGTAATGTTTCATGAAGCGCCTTTTTGCTTAGGACTAGAATATAAATTTATGTAAAAAATATAAATATAATTTTACAGGATCAAAAATATTTTTTTCATTGATTAGAAGTGTGGATTGCCAATTTCTAATAAAAAATAGTGTTTCAACTTTTAACAAGGTTGCCATAGAAACCTAACCCTGAAAATGAAGTGAGAATTAAGATTTTTCATGTAATTCTCCATGTTTTTAAATGAAAATTAATAAAAATTAATTTTGATTGCGTCTAGTATTCGATGATTTTCGAAATTTCGTGGAAATCTGATTAGTAACCTAAAGAACTTAATTCTGACTAGGTTTGGGGGGCTCAGATTTCTCTGCACTTGTACATGAAAAAGCAATCTCTCTCAAATGTTTTTTTTTTTCATGTTTTTTAAACTGAATTAATATGATTTTATCCTGTAAAATATAAGTTTATGCATCATTATGATATCCGATATTGATCTGTAGGTATCGTGGTTTCGAATCCGTTTATGAACAAGATTTCACTTTATAAATTGTTAAAAATGTCGCTGGCGACATGAATTTATTTTTACTTTAAGATAGTGTGATCATAGATTAAAGAAACTAATAGGCAAAGTGAACGTGATCACTCTGGTCATAACATTGACGAATCTGTACGTCTCATCAGAAAACTGTCACTTTGACTTCGCGATGCTTATTTATTTTTAAAAATACACAGCCAATCAAAGGAATTCTTTTGAGGGATTGGTCGCGTTTCGTGCGTCGATAGTTTTTTTTTATACAACACATTTCGTGCGTCGACTACGTGCTGTCGGCGCACGAAACGCGATCCCTTTTGTTTCTTTGACGTTTAACTTGTATACAATTTGTAGCGAAACGCATTTCTACTGAGAGTAACTACCAGTTTCCAGTTCTGCGTGTGTGATGTCCAAAATATATCCCCACACAAATCCAAAAAAAAAATTATGTTGATGTAATAGTCGAATTCATTTTGTGATTAGACTACGCCATTGTATATGTTATGTTTTTTTTCTTGCATTTCTTAGATCAATATCGGAACATTATAATCTTCGAATAGAAAGAGAGGTGTGATTTAAACGTAAAAGATATATTGTATATGAATTATTATTGTATATTGTTGTGACAGAGGAAAGAGTTTTCTAGACGTATCCACTTATTTCGAGTTTCATTTTACAATCCAGAAATACCTTTTTAAATTAAATAGATAGGTAATAAATTTCAACTTCAACAAAATAACAATTTAATAGGTACAGTAACACCCGTATTTATAAAGAAGTAATTACTTGTTACTAAGTAATTACTTAATTAAGTCATTACTTGAGGCTAGAATTCTTAAGTACCAAATCTTATTCTACAGTCAAGTAATGTACGTTACTTATTTAAGCAATTGCTTAAGTAAAAGTCGACGCTTGATAGTTGTTTCTCACTGGCAACACTCCGTTGCTGCGTTACGTTTCATGAGAAGGCAAACGTCAGGTCTAGATTGTTTCCACATAGAATTGCATAGATTAAGTTAATATTACATTAATCATACTTTATAATGTAATTCTGATAAGATTATCGTTATACAAATTATTTTAACTATTTTTTTAAAACTTTTAGATAAACTAATTGTCTTTAGACAAAAAGGAATGCCTGTGGAAATGAAACGTTTCAGACGACATAATCCCTTCAATTTAAGGTGTTCATTTTTTAAACTTGGTTTAGTTAGTTACAGGATATTTTTAACTTTATATCATTACTAGCTAGTCAATTGTCAGTCCCTTGATTGTCAATGTCAGAAGTACGGGTTACTAACAAAATAACCTCACAATAAACGCAAAATTGACGTATTCTAGCGTGTTCTCAAGTCTTAAGGAAGGAAATGGTGACTATTACTTGGCTGAGAATTCTAACTTTTGACGTTCTAACTTCACGCAATTACTAAACTATAGAATGAAAATCGCTACTTGAGTAGTTACTTTTACTCAAGTAACCACGTTTACTTCTTTATAAATACGGGTGTTAGTATTATCTTGAAGTACTTAAAACTAAGTTTTAGACATATTTATATACGGTACATATTTTTATAGGCAGGTATTGAATTCAAACAAACATTAAATTTTTAATCATTTATTATATCTTTTTGGAAAAAGGCAAAAAATACAATATTTTATAAAAAAATAAGTCTCATCATCCCACTTTCAAAACGTGACAAACTCAAACCGTTTTGACTGACACCAATACAGGGCTATTTTTGAAATGACCATTTCTAAAATAATAAGTCAACTCGGCCATCTTTCTATCCTTAGTTTCGGGTAGGTAGAAATATAAAAAACTTAAGCCTATCACCTTAATACTAGCTATAATTAAAAAAATTACATATAAATCCATATATTTTAATAAAAACGGTAAAAATTGGAGAAATAGGAAAACGTTCGTGGAAATGATTAGTGCAGTAGTTATTGGTCCAGCCCTACCATGCATTAACGGCACTACTTCGACTGCCACATTGCTTAATGCAACCGCCGCCAAATTATTCAAAGTTAAATATAATAAAAACATATAAATTGTAATCTCATTCTTATCAGTAAAAAACGGAGGTACACAGAAATTATAAATGGGCATAGCTAATAATATTCCTAAAGACAAAATGGAGGTAGTAAATAATATTTTTCTTCTTTTACATTCCACGAGTTCTTGACCGAAAACACCACTGACAATCATCAATAGATCAGCAGATAGGATGTAATAGTATGATCTAGAACTTTCAGTTAAATTAATTTTATCGATCATTTGGAATAAATACGCACCGTAAACGTATTGGCCAAGAATATCTTTTAATACCACAGCAACAAATATTATAAACATTGGTTCAATGAAATCACTTTCTGTAAACTTTTTTAGATATACCAAAATGGTTTTATTATTTGTTGGTTCATTTCTGTCTTGCGCATTGACTGTTACCTCTTTTAGTTTTGTATTAGTCATTGGATTGATATTAGGTTTTAAAAACATCCAGGGACTTTCTTTGTAAGCGAAAGTTACAAACAAAATAATTAAATATGGAATTAAACTTAACAAAGAAATAGTTCTCCAATCACAATACAAACTTAGAATATGTACGATGGTTATGCCGAAATAACATGCAACGGACTTTAAAGTAAAAATAAAGCCTCTATTTTCGACTACAGCGCATTGTCTTATTAAAGTGCCGGTATGTTTACCATATGCACCAGAAGTATATCCACAAGCCAATCGTGCAATGAAGAGGATTCTAAGGTTCTGAGTAAAATACATGAGGAAACTGCCAATAAATCCAGGAATGATTATTAGCCCATAAGTAAGTTGCCTTCCGTAACGTTTTTCCAGGAGTGGAGATGTGAAGTGTCCAATCAGGAGCGCTGGTGTCACACATGATACTGGAAATTTTATATTTAACATTTATAAGTATAAATTATTGATTATACTATACATTTTATTTAAAAAAACTGGCAAGTACGTGTCACGGGCCACGCACAAATTAGGGTGCCGTATTGGCTAAGAATTTCTTGCTTGCAGATGAGTAAAATGAAACGAAAATTGACACGATAATTGTAAATAATTCCGAAACGGATCATTGTATCGAAAAATGATCTTCCTATTTAAGAGACCTATCTAACGATACCACACAACATGGGGTGGGCGCGAAAAAAAAATCATTTTACATGTAGGGGAGCCACCCCAAAAAAAATTTTTTTCAAAATTTTGTTCCAGCACTTAGCATTGTTATTATGTGTATACATAGGTACTAAATTACAGCTTTCTAGCACTAAGCGTATGGGCGCTAGACCGCGTACAGACGGACAGATGGAACCCTAAGGACCCGGGACCTCCTGGGTGGCGAGCGGTCTGGCGTGGTAACCACTACGCCGCGGCGGAGGTGTTTGCAGTATAACAAAAAAAGCAGCCGCTCACTTGTGAGCCTAACGGGGGCTGCGATTCTTGTTATTTTGACATTACAAAAAATATCTTTTTAACCTTACCCAAGAGAGTGAGAGTAGAAAAGTCAACTTTTATATCGGAATTTGGATCAGATAACCCAGGCACCATGACGGATGGAAGGCTGCACAGCATGCCTGTGCCCACCATACTGAGGATCGTCTCCATCTTTCCATTACTGTAAGAAAGTACATGCAAATCATAAGGTAAACAATGCCTGAAGCAGCTGCACGGTAAGTTTATTTTAGACTAGACGATGCGCCCTCGGTTTAACACGCGAAATCACGTAGTTCCCATTCCCGGACTGATATCTGGGAATAAAAACTATCCTGTGTTAATTCAGGTAATATAAGTGTGGTGTAGGTACCGAATTTCAATCAAATCTGTCGCCGTTTTTGCGTGAAAGAGTAACAAACGGGCACATATTATAATATATCGTTACAAACTTTCGCATTTTATTATAATAGTAAGGATCTGACTTTACACGAAACGCGGCATGGGTCGCCGGTAACGAGCTGGTTCATAATAATTATGTAGGTATTACATGACGCGCCCGCCCCGCTGCCGTAGTCGTCAGTCAGTACTACCCGACGACTACCCGTCCGCCTTGGGGGTTATCTGTGGCTTCAAGTTTGTCGTTACCTCACGCCGCGCACACACACCTTACCGCACCTCAAGGCAGATCCGCAGTTGCTTAGCATATCGGAACTGCCTTGAGGTGCGGTGGGGTGTGCGCGGCGGGAAGAAACGGCAAACTTGAGGCGGACGGGTAGTACCAATATATGCTTTAGATTTTTCAATAATTAACCTTCGCTTTGTCTTGCATAGTTGGGAGAAAAATTTAATGTAGGTTTAGGTAGGTTATTATTGAATGAATGAAATGAGTCTAGGAGTATGTAGGTAAGTATACCTATATTATTTTAGTTAAATTTTAACTTTATTTTTTAGTTAAATATAAGTGATTGGCGGTAAAAAATGTAGGTGAAACACTTTATATAAGTAGGTAGGTACGGATTTCTTGTTAAAAATCGGTTTTGTTTTGATTTACTTTACTGAAATCATTCGTTCCTTCTAATTTCACGGGTCTAAAACATTAGGTACCAATAAAAAATAAACAATAAAAAAACTAAAACTAACCTTACTTCTCTGCAACATGAATAATTTTAGTTGGAAGCCTTCAGATATTGGTGTGTTTACGACGAAGTTTTATACAGCCTATACAGGTTCAAACTCTAATGACTCTAAAATCATTTTCCTTGTTTTTTTGCGGACATAAAAACCAAAACAGACTGACAGCTTCGAGAATGAATCTTAATGAATGACTCCCAAAATAATGCGGTGAGCAGAACTGAATGAAGGAAAATGATTGCTTACAATTTATTTGTCAGGCGCGGTTGCGCGCGCATCCTGTTTACAAAACAGTGTTCACAAACACAAATTGCTATAGTTCACGTGATTTTCTGTTGTTTTAGCTCACCTATTAGCAATAATCAACAAAATATTCTCCTCCTCCTTCTTACTAAATGCAGGCAGGCCATAGTCCATGACGCTATCGTCCATGACGCTGCAGGCTTGATCCAATCTGCAGTTCGTCCATATACACCACACACGATCAATTTTAACTGTCTAATCGGCAGCGACGTTTAGTGGAAGCCATGGAGTCACCAGTGACGGAGGACGATGTGTTAGCCGTCTTGGGTTTTTACTCGCGATAAAGAGACAAGAAAAAAGAAAAGATCTTGCGGAGTGGTGCAAACAGTGGTTAAAGAAAATAAATCAGTTTTCTCATACAAATTTAAAACAAGAGTTGAGGATTATGCGAAAAGATTATTGCAATTATTTACGTATGAATAAAGAAACTTACATAAAACTTCTATCATTGGTAACTCCTGTAATTCAGAAACAAAAATCTTAGACTTAACTGAACGCAACCTGCCATACACGGTCCAATCGGCATGATCCAATCGGCTTGATCAAGCCAAAAGAATTGAATTTTGATTGTTCCATCACATTTTACTGTCATGCCAATCCACGCCCATACACGGTCAGTTCTACTTGATGACGATGGATAATACTTAACTTTATACAGATTAATAATGTCATTATTTAAAACTCTTTGTAAATGACGACGACGAGTTTAAGCTTAGTGCCCGCGAGGGCCCACAGAATAAAGTATTATTGATTTGGAGTTAAAAAATAAAACGACGCGATTTTCAGGCCTGATACAACACACTTGGAGTGGCGCGAGAGGCGCGGTGTAGGAATAAAACCTCGTTAAAAAATTTAAAAAGAGGGGCCGGCGGCTCGCAAAGCCCGGCCAGCGGTCGCACGTTGTTGCGACCGCAGAGACTCCATCCCTTTGGGATGGTGTTGGGAGAGACCATCCCAGAGGGATGGAGGGGACCCTTTCCCAGCCGAGACGGCGATCCGGGAAGGCCCGTCGTCTTGAGGGGGCAATGGTCCTCAGTGTCGGCAGTGCACCTGGATGCGGGTGTGAGAGAAAAAGAACTGAAACTAAAAAGTGAAGCACCCATAGTAAGCCACCTCGCGTATACGTACGAACCGGCCGGCTTACTATGGTGTGAATGTGTGCGTGCCGGTCAGCCATTTACTCGCACTAAGTTACGGCGCCGCTATTATTAGGGTGCTTCAATTCTTTCATAGCAAGATTCCGTCCGCTTTTTTTTCTAGTTCCATGTTTATAATATTACTAAATATTTTAGTTCGAACGGGCCAAATTGAACGAACCATGGAACGCACCGTGGATCGTTTCATACAAGCTAGACGTGGGAAATTCCGATTTCAATACTCCACCCATCGAAATAATATTACTACGTATAGAACGGACACCGCGAACAAAATTTTTGTCCCCATACGTTGAGGCCAATAGACATCAACTCGTTTAGAAACTTGCCGACGCTCATCGTGATTGGTCCTCGGATTTATGTCAAAAAAAAATTTGGAAAATGCCGTCATGTTCAATAAAAACTTGTAAAAACCGTTCAACAGTAAGGAAGAAAGATAGCGGCATGACTTATCATCTTTAAGTATACAAAAAATTAAGTAAAACCAACCAAAACAATTTTTTTTCATTATTTTCTATTGCATCATAATTGCATCCGCCATTTCTATGTGAAAATCATAGATTATCAAAAAGTAATCGTACAGATGGGATACGTAGGTACTAAGCGTAGGTCAATTTTATAATATAATTTAGGTACTTATTTCTGAAAAATTGTTTGCTTTTTTTTTTAACCGACTTCAAAAAAGGAGGAGGTTCTATGTTTCATTGTTTTTTTTTTGGAGGTCCGCCGATTACTCCTTCAATTTTGGACCGATTTTCATAATTCTTTTTTTAAAATAATATGTAATTTAAATATTGATTTTTTAAACTATTATTCCAAAATATTTTTATATAGTAGGTAAAAAATACGTAAATGTGGATAAAGTTACTAAGTAAAAAAAATAGTTTCTAGAAAACAAAAAGATGGAAAACGAAACCGCATTTTAAATTTCGACCAACCATTTTCGAACAAATGAAATTCGGGCAAACAAGTTTCGGAGTAAAGATACGTTACCATTCAACAAGAGGAGTTGTCTTGTCTGGCAGGCGACCGTCTCCTAGTATTTGCATATATTACAAAATACTTCAATATATAAATAGCTTCATTATAAAGTTTTGATTTAATCTCAGTTTATTTTTGACTAATATTAAGTTAAGAACAAAAATGTAATGTAGCTTCCTACCTATAAAGCTAATATTATACCTATTTTCTATTAAGTTTATTCTATTAAATAAAATAAAATATTGTAATAAAATAAAATAATCAGTTAGATGTCCAATAGGCAGAATATAAACAAAGTGTCGCCCCTGCGTAGTCATGTCATATTCTATGAATCGGTTGGGGGCGGGGCCAGGGAGGGGCGCGCCCCGCACGGCCGAACGCGGCGCCAAAATTTGAAGGCGCTGTCATTTCTATACGTAGTAATATTATTTCGATGACTCCACCCTTTTTTGTTGTAATGATAAATATTTAAGTATGTTAAATGATCTTAAGTGATTCCTAATGAGTATTTACGATAAGTAATTATCATAATACTTGCTCATTAACTAATTATAATTATTATCACGTCATTAAGATACGTGAGTATTGTTTATTGTAGCACTTTAAATTATAAATGTTATTTTAAAATAAATAAAACCTTTTTATTTTAATAAGTGTATAAAATTGAAATGTAAAAAATAATAAGCAAACTAAAACAAGACAAGAAGTAAAACTCGAAATATTCTGTCTCCAGCCAGTCTTAATACTTGAGGAGAAACATGAAAAGAGAAAAAAATATATGTTTAACAGAGGCAATTTAAAAAAAATGTATGAAAATATAATTTAAATAAAAAACATTTGTCTAATAAATAGTATAAAAATCTTTTTAACTAGGTATAAATATAAACAAACATCATATCTAATTACTTTTCTTTTCGAGATTCTGCTGATTTCCATTTTTTTTCGTATTTCATTCAAAATAACTATAATCTTCAAGTCTTCTGTTTGATCTCATGAGAAAGAACTGCAAAATACTTTCATTACGCTCAGGCTTCGGTACAGAACACCAAACTTCAAAAAGTTAGTTAGGAAGATCGAAAAGCTAATTCCTAAAAAAAAATTGATTCAAACTCGTGCGAAGTCAACCAATGACTGATTATGAATCTAGATAGATATAACTTTCAGGCAAACTACATTTCATAGGGTTACAAAGGTATACTCATATTTAGAATCCCTATCAAAGTTTAAAGATAGGGATTTTTTTGTCATATAAGACAGGGTTAGTTTCAGATTTTTTTGTCCATACTACTGGTAGCATCAGATTATAAAATATATTAATAAATAGCCCTTCCATACCTTCTTCTACACGCTCCATTTTGTTCACAACTCTCACACACTTTGAAATTACAATAATAGAAGATGCGAAAATTGCAATTGTAATTAAATTTAAATGCAACTTACCTTTTATATATTATGTTTGTACCCTCATTATTAATTACTAAAAGGGTGTAGGTCATTACCGAATGTGATTTTAAGGTCATTGGTTATCTGACTATCATTAGGAATACTTATAAAGGTGTAATTAGGTAATGTCTTTTCCACGTCTAGCTTGTATGAAACGATCCACTGTGGGACTTTGACGATATTACTACTTGATTTCGAATGTCATGTGGCCGACGACGGCCTTGTGTGAAACATTTTACATACAGCAATTACCTACGTAATACGGTTTCTGTATGTTGTTCCTTTAAAGGCGTGTACGCACGACCGAACACGAACATGGTGAACATCGAACACGAACACGGAACATGTGGTTCGCACGTGTGGACGTAAATTAGCAAAGCGAACATGTTCATGTTCGCTTTGCTAATTTACGTCCACACGTACAAACATAGTTACTTGTGTTCGCGCGAAACCACTCACGATCACGACCGAACAAGAACATAGTGTCGAACAAAAGAGGTTACCAAGCCTTTCTCTTTTAGTTCGATGTTCGTGTTAACAATGTTCTGCTCGGTCGTGCTGAGAACATCGTCCACACAGAACAACCAAATTGGATCGACACGAACACTTTTGACGAACAAATTGTTTAATGTTCGTTAGTGGTACGCACGTGCGAACAAAGTGTTCGTGTTCGGTGTTCACCATGTTCATGTTCGGTCGTGCGTACCCGCCTTAATGTTATCACATTGACAACATTAAATGAACATTATTAGTAAAATTTCAGTAAAAACATTTACATGTAGCATTTATTATAAAATGTACATATACGTTAATTTTGTAGATTTTTTCTATAATTATCGTTGAATAAGTTGAATACATAGTGTAACTTAGGAAACCTAACCTGTTATATTAAAAATAGTGTAACCTATGAAGTAGAAAGTAGGTTTTTGAACCAAAAAAGCGTGGATGAAGTTTGAAAACTACAAAAAAAAACATGAAAAATGGAGAGTGAATCAAAATGGATTCCGTTTTACCGACAGGTATTTTAAATGTTTTAACTTTTAATCGCTTTTTTAAAGACAATGATTATAATGGGGTTCTTCAAAAGGGGCGTTAAAAGATTTTTATTATTAACAAGACGTTATCTCAACTATATTTAATGGTTCACAGTAAATAATTTGGTGCTTAACGCCAGCAAAACCAAATGCATAGCTTTCTCACTCGCGAATGTCTATCTGTGAATCTATAACATCAGTCATTCTTATCGATGAAAACTTAGAATTGGTCGAAACTACCCCTTTTCTGGGCATTGTACTTGATAGCAAACTACAATGGCATCCTCGTATTAGAACCCTAGCAGGTAGACTCATGCTGCTGCGTTCGCTGTTAGGAAAGTTCGACAGTTCACCAATGTCGACACGGCAACGGCTAGTTTATTTCAGTTATTTTCATAGTTTGCTATCGTACGGTTTTTTACTCTGGGGTAAAGCAGCGGATATCGAGACGATTTTCGTGCTGCAAAAACGTGTAGTGCGTTTTATTTCTAATACGTTACCGTGAGTCTCATCGCGAGTTTTTCAAAAGCACTAATATTCTCACGGTGACACATCACAGTGCATTCTTGACAGCATCATGTTTGTTCGTAAAAACATTCATGCCTATAACAAGGTGTGTGATATTAATAATTTCAATAAGCGTAACAGAAATAAATTAGCTGTTCCTAAATTCAGGCTTAGGAAAGCGGGCAAGCCATTTATGATCCAAAGTTTGCATATATGTATAATAAAATTCCAGAATATTATAAAAAAAATTGCTCAATAATAGATTTAAATTAAATGTAAAAAAAATCTTAACTTATATTGATTATTCTGTGACTATACTGTCAACGAGTATCTAAATGAAAGGAATCCCTGGCCCCAATGCTAAAACTTGTCGAGAAAAGCCAGTCAATGTTCAATAAACTACATAAATAAAATTTGTGTTTAATATGTACGTCGTAGTGTCATCTAAATGGTGCCGTTTTTCATATTATTTACATTTTAATATACTTAATATAGTTTAAATATAATTATGACACTACGCTCCTGCAACTGTCCGGTGTATCAGAAGAGGGTGTTAGTACACCCGAACCAAAATAATAATAAAAAATGTACGGGCACGTCATGGTCGCAAATTGTCCAAACTGGCGGTGGCGTTGGGGGTCGGCTTACTGTTGTTTCCTACAATATTGTTTATAATATTGTTGATGGTGAGCTCAGTAATCGAGGCTGGCAGGTCGACTCTAACGTCAACTCGAAAATAAACGAGAACGGTTGCTGCCTTGCGGGCCTGGTCTGCCTGCTCCTATCTTTAACACCGATTTAGCATTTTATATATTGGATTTAATTTTATGTTAAGACAAATTAATGGCACTTGACATTCCGCGTACGTAATGTTGTACCTACTTACCTAGTTTTAAAATGTAAAAAAAAAAGTACCTACGATATATTTTTAAATGACAAAAAAGGCCATAACTTCTTTATAATATTAGTATAGATTACCACATTAGTGGTATAAAAAAAAACACGAAAAAAGTTTTTGTCATTTAACCTAATCTGTGTGTATTCCAGGCTTTCGTGGTGTTAGGAGCTTCTGTGAACATGGCACAAATTCATTTATCCTTGGGTTACACGTCTGTTCTTCTGCATCAGTTGAAGTTGCCTAAATCTTTGATTTCTGATCACTCCGCCTCTTGGATTGGTGAGTACTTACTGTATTAGTACACGTAGGTGTATGGTGAAACTGCGGCATAAAGTTTCATGTGATACCCTGGGTACGTCGGTGTTGAATGGTTTCATCTTATATGTCTTATTTTACTCTTTAGTCTCATCCCACCGATCAAAAAGATGCTCGCTCACTGCAATATGTCTTATTTTTCTCTTGCAGCACAGTCGCAGTCTGTAACAACTGTCAGGTGTCAAGAAAACTGACCAGAGTATCAAAAAAATAAAAATGTGCCACCTACTTTTAAATGACAAAAAAGGCTGAAACTCGCCATTTCTTTTACCAGTGTGGTCATTTTAGTTTTGTTTCCGAAATGGTAGTAGTTTAAAGAGTAGATGTGGCGCTGTGTTTTAATTATTGATGGACACAACAATAAGAAAGTTACCATACTAGAAATAATATTAAAATATAACTCTTTGTTAATTTTATTAAATATTTCAGCTTCGATAACGTCAATAACACAACTATTCGGTAATATCTTCGGTGGTGTAGCCATGGGAAAGTACGGGCGAAGAACTGGTAGCATATTATCTGCTTCTACGGCAGTCATGGCGTGGATTTGGCTCACTTTGTCAGCGGACGTAACTTCTCTGCTTCTTGCCAGGAGCCTACAAGGCATAAGTTGTGGTGTAGCTTTTGTTGTTTCTCCAAACGTTTGCGGAGAATATACTAGTCCTCAAAATAGAGCTGTTTTTTCATCATTCTTCGCGTTATTCTCTGGCGTCGCTTTATTTTCAGTACATTTATTAGGATCATATTACACCTGGCCAACAACTGCCTTAATTTTTGCGATCGCTTCATTTCTTGGTCTACTTATTACAATATACAGCCCCGAATCACCGAGCTGGTTAGCAGACCGTGGTAGACATGACGAATGTATTAAAGTTTTTCGATGGCTGAGAGGAAATAATGAAGAAAACGAGCTACAAAAAATGATAGAGGCTACAAAACAAGCTGTACCATGTGTGTCGTTGTTTAAAAATGTTGTTGACAATTGCAGAAAGTTAAGAAGAATGATACCATGTAGAGAATTTTATATACCATTTATATCGGCTTTTCATCTTAATACCATGATGTCATGGAATGGTTTTATAATTTTGGCCGCTTTTACCGATCTCTATAATGAACATATTATTGGTCCAGAGGTCAATTTTGGAACGCAGACGTCACTGATGGACTTCTCTCGGATAATTGCATGTGCATTTCTCATTTACCTCTCTAAAGTATCAAGGCGTAAAGTACTTCTAGCTACTACTGTCGGTGCCAACTGTGTTTTATTATTTGCAACGGCTTTCTACGCATATTTTAAATTTCACAAATTATTGCCTTTTGATCATCCCATTATTGGAATTGTTTTGAGTCACCTTACCATAATAAGTGTTTCGATCGGTGCATCACCTCTTCCAGTCCTCATTTCTTCAGAGTTGTTTCCTTTACGAGCTCGTAGCTTTTTAACAGCTATATCTCGGATAATATTTTCAATTGGCGGTTTCATTATGATGAAGTCGATTTTTACAATTGTAAAAACATGTGGAATGTACGGATTATTTTTAATCAAAGGTGCTATACTTACTTATTGTCTGATAGTGACATTAATGATTGTACCTGAAACTAAGGATAGAACTCTTCAGGATATTGAAGATGAGTTAAGGAGTGGTAGTAAAAGGCGTTCTGTTGAAGAGCAGGTGACAGTACCATTAAAGTCTGCAGATTGTGATTAGGTATGGCAGAAAAGATGAATTATCCTATTTACTGATAGTAATGGCTTACGCTTCCGAATATCTTACTTAACAAATAAGAGGCATTATAGCTACACGCCGATATTTTATGAGAAGAATAAGGAAATGGTAGGTACTTCTCTTTTTTGTGAGAGGATGATATTTTGCCGGGGGGTGGAGCTAACCGATATCATAAAAGGCTACAAGTAGAGGTCGTTTTACGATTTTACAAAGAGACAGCTGTATTTAATTGTTATCATGCACTTGTTTAAATATAGTATTCAATGTCAAATACTTGTCAATAAAGTTAGTAAGTTACCCATTAAAACATCTTTTAACAAAAGTTTTTATTAACATTTCTATTCGCCATACAAATTATTTAATTGTTTTTGTACTTAATCTATTTCATTATTTTCAGTTACTGTAATGTTTTTAAATACATCATTATCCACGATTTTGCTATGATCGAACGTTCCATAAATAAAATAATCATCTATTTCTTGCAAACTCCGATCTTTCGTCTCAGGAAGAACGAAATATAACACCAACAAACAAATAGTTAGTACACCTCCAAAAATTGAGAACGTGCCATAAACTTTTGTAAACAGTAATAAGTATGGAGTTAATTTTAACATTCCCATTATTGCAAAAGATGAAATCACACCTAAAACAGCAAGACTTGTCTCTCTGTGAGCCAAAGGGAACAATTCTCCGTGTAACGCTAAAGGAATCGGCGCACAACCCAAGCTTGCTAAAAATAAATAAACAACCAGCATTGGTATGGTTATCCATGGGTCTTTGGACACAATGTAACAAGATTGTAGGTAAAGATAAGCACATGTGATAGTTAGAACAATTACAGCTGGGATCCCCGTAGCAAATAAGAGTGTCCGACGGTTCATTACTCGGATTAAGACAGTTGACACAATACAGCTCATTGTAATGATGATATCAATAAATAAAGTGTAGTAGTAGGGCTGGGAATCACTATTGATAACACTACTAATTATTTGAAAAGCATACGCTGGAAAGAAATGTCTGCCACTCGTTTCCAGCATAAAACACGCAAATGTTGCGATCAGGAGTGGTTTCCAGAAATCTTTCCGTTTAAAAGTTGCGAAGAATCCACAGATTTTTCTAGTAATACCTAATTTTCTTTCACTTCTCGATAATCTTTCTTTTTGGGCTGATATTAGTTCGTTAATTTCTTTTTCGGATTGTAGATCGTCTCCCCTCAACCAGTAGAAATCAATTTGGCATTTCTCAAATTTACTCTTTGACGCCAACCAAGCAGGGCTTTCTGGCCAAGTGCATGTGATCAGGAAAGCAATCACATGAGGAATAAATACTATGGCAGCTATGGTCCTCCAATGAATATAATTTCCAAGAATGTGGACAATAGTACTTCCTAAGCAAACACAAACAGTCTTCATATTTAGGAACATTCCTCTGTGTTTTGGGCTGGTGTATTCGCCGATCATGAGGACCCCTAGTGTTGTGACGGCACCTGCTGTCACTCCCGTCAGGACTCGTCCAATTAGGAGGACAGTGTAATTTTGGGCTGCGTACATCATCATCCAGCCTATGATTCCTGGTGTGAGACCCAAGATATTGGCGTACCTCCGACCACACCAGCCCGCAGAGAAGCATACTAAAATATTGCCTATCAGAGAAGCAGGACCTAATGATGATGCTGAAAATATTAAATTGATTAGTATTCAAATGATAACATAATAATTATTGATATTATTACATAGGAATGCATTAGAGAAAAGTTTTTGGACATGAAAGTGGAATATAGATAGGATAAATTGATGAATAGTTAACGATAGGCATGATAGAAACTGGTAAGAGTGTAACAGTCGAGATGATGAGTGATAGGGTAGAATAGAAGTTTACGTAAATTTAAAAGAATGTAGGAAGATAATTGTTATCATACTAACCTAGCCAAGAAGCTGCGGCTAAATCAGTTTTGATCGTAGAGTCTGGTGCCAGTAGAGAAGGAAGCAGGCAAGCGGTGAAGCCTAACATCATTCCTTGGCCCATGATGCCGACCATGACCGCAGATGTACACCATGCCTGAATAATTACAGATTTTTCTTTACCTGTGCTACATGACACTGTTTTTGCCAAATTATTATTATATAAGCTGTTATCCTCGGCTTCGCCTGCGTAAAAATTTGCATAATATAATATGTTGGGCACTGTAGGTACCCCTAACAGTATAGGATGCAAATTTTCATAATGATCATCTGCTTAGACAAGCAGTGAGGGAATAACAAACCAACTCACTTTCTCATTTATAATATTAGTTAGGATTAGGATTTATTATTTAAATTTAATTTAATTACTTATTTATTATTTAAAAATTTAAAATTGTGAACAAATTATTTAGGTATGTGAATAAAAGCTTACTTGTTTAATAAATGGTGTTGCTCTCGTTAACCTTTCCATTATGTAATGAAGAAACTTAGGTGCATGCAATAAAAAAACAAATAATAATTATATTATTTGTTTACGTGTAATTATAGACACACATGTATATATGTACACGTGAAATTATAGATGTTATGTATGACTGTAACAAATTTAATAAAAAAAATCGCCTCCCTTTGATGAAACGCATTTAAGGTATTTTTTTTACAAGGGCTTATTCTATTTGTCTTTGAAAATTGTCTTGAGGCAGACCCAACGCTTGGGGACTATGCGTTTGGAATTGTGGTACCTACTCCCAAATTGGGTTTGACAGAACCATAAAAAAAAAATCCATTAAAAATAGAAAAGTGAGTGAAATTGCGGGCCCCGCCAGTTATATTTTAACAGGTGTTTTTTTTCAATGTCGAACCATATTTTTCGTACCAAACGAATATTCAAAAACAAGCAATGCATAACTTTAATATTTTTATAGGTTTAACAAATTAATAAGGTACGTAATTCCTTACTGTAGTGGGGTGGTGTCGGCGTCGTACAATGACAACTCTCGTGTAGTGTGGAACGCTTTTATTTTGACTAAAAACGGTGCGGCGTAATACCAAATACTATAGAAGACTAATACGCACAGCTCTTGACGTTTCTCATACAATGACTTGGCAACCTCCGTTCACCTCATGCCGCTAGGGGGCGCTATAACATTTTGCATACAAAAAACCTCCGTTCACCTCATGCCGCTAGGGGCGCTATAACATTTTGCATACAAAACGCACAAAAGTTTTGAAATCGTTCACCTCATGCCGCCCTCATGCCGTAGGGGCGCTAGTGTCGCGTCTTGCCCGAATTCTTCCGAAGCTGTGCGTATTAGTCTTCTATAGTATTTGGTAATACACATAGAACTTATAAACTGTGTGGTGTGGTAAGACGTTCGTTAGACCGTGTCCCACGGGCGTGGAATCGCGTTCCGAGTTTTCAAATAGGTTTTCCCTCCATCCAGTGGCCAGGTTCAGCCCCAAAATGTGGCCTGGAATGCTAAACCTAGTACACTAGAGAGCAGTTTACTTGAAAACCCTAAAAATACACCGAATCAAAAATTGTTCGGAACTAATTACTGCAACCAGAAACGAAACCATAGCGCGATTCACATTGGGTACAGCGCCATCTATTGATTCCTTTTGGTAGCATTTTATGATGTAACATTACTAATATTATAAAGCGAGAAAGTGAGTTTGTTTGTTTGTTATTCCTTCACGGCTTGACTAAGCAGCCGATCATTATGAAAATTTGCATACATATTGTTAGGAGTACAGAGCCCAACATAGGCTACTTTTATCCCGTGAAAGTATGTCGTTCCAATGGGAAATCTTTTTCTACCATAGAGGGCGCTGTATCGGCCAACAGATGGCGCCACAAGTCGCGCTAAGGGTTGTTTTGTTGTCAAACGAGATCTATACAGTCATATAATTAACGCGAGCGAAGCCGCGGGGAAAAGCTAGTTGTAAATAATTCGCAAACTTATCTTTATGTTTTTAACTAACATAGGGTGAGAGCGAAAATAAAAGTTCGTTCCCCTTTACATTAGATACATCACATTCAAAAAATTAAAATCTACCACTTTGTCGGCATAGTTAACATGTGTAAACATGCTTAGAGCTAGACCATGGAAGGTTCCTTGTTAGTTTACTACGGAACCCTAAAAATAAAATGTACTTACAACAACTTAGAAATCGAACAACTAGCTGCTCGCCGCTTTACTGCGAAAACCAATTAAATCGAGTTTCTAAAACCCATTAAAACTCTGTGACGTATATTGCTTTTAACTAATAATATAACCGATTATTTCAGCCACTATTTAGATTTACTGGCTAATACAAACCAGTAATCTTATTTAACTTGAATAACACCTTACTAGTATCCAATGATTACCATTTAAAGTGATATTATTTGTTATACCCCTAGGAAGCTCTTGTTTTTTTTTTCTCAAGAATAATCATTTTTTTTCAGATTATAGTTCTAATATCACCATACAACTATCTAATACAAGCTATTATCGCTGTTTAATTTGTATTGTTTTTGATGGATTCCTTACAACATTCAGTACAATCAAATCATCTATGAAAATAACGTATAACAGATAATTGGTTTTCTCCTGGTTTTCTCTGACAAGCTAACTATTGTAACATTCAAATCGCTCCAGCGAAAGCCATTTAACACAGTTTAGTTCCGCATGGTGGCGCTAGTACCTATGTCTTTCACTTGCGCTTGCGAATAGGAAAGGACCTTTATGGAGTGGTTACTTTCTTTAACATAATAATATAAGTTAGAGTTTAAATTTAAATTATTTCAATGGATGAATAATAAAACATTCTATAGTGTTGCTGAATACCTAAATCATAGTTGACACGCTGCTTCTCTGAGTATGTAATTAATTGTACAATATTCAAATTAGTTATGATATTTTATGTTTAGAGTCTTACGCTTTGGCGAAGCATGCTTGTTCTTATTTTAATGTTAACAACCTATAATTGAGCAGAGATCAAAGCATCTAGACCCAAAAATACAGCTACGCAACCTCAAACCCGTAATTTAAACTAAGTTCCAGCAGACAAACAGCAGGCAGTCAGCAAAATATCCACAATCACCAAAATTATCAGCCTCCGAGGTTGTCGTTTAAAAGGAATCCATTGACGCACTTTTATCATCTGGCGCAATATCTGAGTGTGTACCCTGTGACGATCAGTTTTTGCCCAGTTATTTCTTAATAAAAAAGAAAAATGGTAAATCACGTTTCATATTAAATCTAAAATCTTTAAATAAATTTATTAAAACAGAACATTTTAAGCTAGAGGATCTTAGAACAACTTCAAAGTTAGTTTCCAAAACCTATTTTATGGCTTCCTTAGACCTACTTAATGCGTATTTTTTAATACCATAATCGATCGTAAATACAGAAAATATTTACGATTTAAATGGCAAAACAAGTTGTTTGAATTAATGTCTTACCATTCGGTCTAAGCACTGCTGCCTCCTTTTGTTTTTACAAAATTATTTAAGCCAGTCATGTCTTTGTTAAGATCAATGGGTTACTTTATCAACCATTTATTTAGACGATGTTTGTTGCACTGCACCTACCTACGAAGAATGAATGTTAAAATTACTCAAGTGTTTATTCGAATCATTAGGATTTATAATTAATTGAGGAAAATAGTTGCCTACCATCAAACAAATGCCCGATTTTACTAAACAAATGCACCAATAGACTCTCAATGGTGTCCATCGGTGCATTTGTTCTCATTTAGTCTCAATAGAATGTCGATAGTGACACTATCGGCATTCTATTGAGACACGATTATGACACCATTGAGAGTTCATTGGTGCATTTGTTTAGTAGAATTGGGCTCCTGGACATCGGGGCATGCATGCAGCAGTGAGCAAGCCCACGACGCGGGCAAAGTAACGGATTGAGCAACGCTCGAGTTTACTTATTTTTAGGAGTTCTGTGAGAATGATACAAATTTTCTTCTAGGAAAACCAATAATCTTTACACATTTTCACTTGTATCTCCACAAAAAGACATCTTTTAGGTATTTTTATGTAACTGATAATTTTGAATTAGTAAAATGAAAAACTAATTTCGTGGAATTTATTGTATTCTTATTAGTTAAGAAGAAATAACGAATTAACAGTCTTCAGGGAAAACCAATTAAATAGCAGACCTTGTGACGGGTACCACAAAGCGCTTAATTTTTTTTTGGAAAACGACGCCCGTTATAGTAGGTATATTAATCAATGTATGGATGAAATATATAAATAATCATGTAGCTATTTTGTACGGTTCATTTTCAACGTATGAAACTTTGTATTCCACTTATCTCATTTTTACATTTTTATCAGATAATTGGTTTTCAAAGTATAACGGCGCAGCTATATGTACTATTAATGTCTTTTTTATTGATCGTCAGTGTCGTCACAAACATAATTTCCAGTCTCCATGGTGTACATTATCTTATTGAGGATGCGATCTGGCAAGACATCAGCGTAGAGGAAGTCCAAATGTCCAAAAGATTTGTCAGCCAATGTGCACATCTTGGCATTAGATAGAGTTACAGTCAATTTACTGACATCCCTGGGATCTGCAACGTAATCGTTCCTACTGGCATAAAATATCCATGGCATCGTAATGGAAGTGAGATCGTATTCCGGAGGGGTTTCCTGTCCATATAAAATTAAATTCTTAACACCGCCGTAATCTTTCTCTGTAAATCCATTTAACTTCATTTCACCCCAACGAATAAAGTTCTTCAAAGACGTTCCTGCTGGAACGTGGCCCGGAAGTACGCGGAGTACTTCTGGCTTTATATTGTAATTATTGTAACCCAAGACTGAAAATAGTAAGATGGAGCAAGCTGGGTATTCTATAATGCCCAGTCCACATAAATATGACCCAGCAGTCTGAAATGGTCCACCGTGTTCTAAGATACCGGCATTGAACGTGCTAGAGTAATAAGCACCATCGAAAAAATTTGCAATAACGGCTTGGACTGTATTAACTATGAATCTTGAATGATCGAACCACGCCGTCACACTTAAACCAAATCCTTTCTTAATTTTATCGTTATACTCAGGTTTTTTAGCACATAGCAATAACAGCTGATTGACACCTTGACTGTGACCGATGAAATAGACTTTTTCCTTATTAGTAGCTTCTAGAACGTAATCTATCACTGCCGGCAAATCTTTCAGTGCCATTTCGTCCCAAGTAAAGTTCCAGAATTCGGAATCTTCGTCAGGATCTAATGTTGTGTGTTTCCTGCTGTATCTGTTGCCTCTAGAGTTGGGTATCCAAACGTCATAGCAGTTGTCAGAATATACGTAACAGTGAGCTTTGCCAGGTCCGGGGATGATACAATCATCCCCGCTTAAATAGAGACCATGATAGAAAATAATGGGAGTGTCTTTCAGCGTAGTAGTACAAGACTCAGATGGCAGAACGCGGAACAGACCTAGGATGTATCCATCTTCGGTGGTGACCGAGTGAGTCTCACTCGAATATCCATCGTAATTTACTAAATCAGGGAATTCCAAGTCTCTTCTAGGTGAGACACCGAAAAGTGTAGAAAAATCTAAACTTTCACTTAATTGGCCTGATACGATTTGGAAAGTGCCCCAAATAGTAAGACTCCATAGCGCATGCATGATCTGAAAGAAAGACTCTCTTGTCAATGAAAGATGCAATGCAGATGATAAAGGTGGATTTACAACAGTACACGTGGCGTTCAGTAATGTACCCATCAGACTATCAGTGTCAAATTCAAATTCAAAACGTTTATTCAGAGAATAGGTTTTCACAAACACGTTCTCTTGTCAGAGTATACAGTTGTAATAAATTATGATTTGTTTATATTAATCTAGTCTATATACTACTACCATTTCGGAAACAAAAGCAAAATGACCACTGGTAAAAGAAATGGCGAAAGAATTCTATATAAATTAACCGCGAGTAAAGCCGCGCGCAAAAGCTAGTTTATAAATATATCGTATGGTTTTGTTTTACCATCAGTCAAAAATGATATTGTAGCATATTTTGTAATATGCTATCCATTACCAGTCAGTGACAATGTTGTAAGTGTAGCGCAGAACGTCACTGTGTCTCATTGAAATTGTGTCTGGATGAAATTAAAGGCGCTGTCCCACTGCTGCGCACGAAGAGGCTACTCACGTGTAGGCTTTGCTTTGCAAGAGGATGTACGTGATTGTGTCCACTGTAACCCACGGACACGTTAACCATCAAGTGACGTCATTGATACACGCGTGGCATGCTCAACATAGCTCAACGCTGTCAACGCCATGCACGCAGTGAATGCGGTACACAGCTTGTTCCACAAAGCGTGCACATCGCTGCGCACGCTGTGCACGAACACGTGGGCCACGTGGCACATTACAGCTGCGATCTGACAATCAATGCGTAACCTCTCCGTGCGCCGTGGTGGGCCACGCTACAGCTGTACGTAGTCGTGGTTTTATATTCGTGTATAGCTTGTACTGCAGTGGAAACGTAGACACACGCAGCTGTAATGTGCCACGTGGCCATCGTGTTCATGCGCAGCGTGCGCAGCAGTGGAACAGCATCATGGATACGCTACGAACGGCACGTGTCTGGCACCGTGCCCGTGCTGTTGTCTGTAAATCCGCCATGATTATTATAACTTATTTCTAGTATTACATAGATGGTACAAATAAAAGTAACTATACTTGCCTCGTTTGAAGTCCGCTTATACAGTATAATCTGTATTTTGATAACCGCCATTTAAATACTGCAATGCTGTTTAAAACTTACCTACTTCCTGTACCACTAATAATAAATCCAGATATATTGTATTTCCGTACGTAGAAATTACACCACTTCCACTTGGATTCATTGCTTGATCCCACAATCAAATCCCTAGGCAACTTGTTTTTCCACTTCTGTCCCTCAAAGACATGAACCAAGAAGACTCCGCAGAACCACCACACTAATCACTCACCTCACCACACTATACTCTAGTAATATAACTACAAGGAACTCTTATAGTTTCGCCATGTCCGTCTCTCCGTCCTCAGTGTAGCTAGCGCCTAGACGCTTGATGCTAGAAAGTCGTAATTTGTATGTATACGCATATTAACAATGCTAACAAAGTGATAGAATAAAATATCGAAAAAAAATGTTTTTTGGGGTGCCTCCCCTACATGTAAAGTCGGAATGAATTTTTTCCTTTCTTTGACCCTCGAAACATTGAGAGTGCGGGAAGATCAATACAATCAATGATCCGTTTGCGAATTTTTTTTTTTTTTAGTGACAATGTTGTGCAAGCTAGTGAAGCGCTAACGGGATACGCTTCACCAGCAACATTGGTTTTACGTGGGCGAGGTGTCAACCCGCCGCACAACCCCCGAAATGCTGGAGGACCACACCCGTCGTTGGTCAGCGAGTCCATCGGACTTAGCCGGTTAGTGTAGCTAGGCTGTACTACCGACCATTCCCCTATCCGCCACCTTGGGGACGCTCCCCTACGCTGTGAGGGCCAGCGCGGGGAACGTGCCAATTTTCGTTCTGCACGGTGGTTTCCGAAAGTCTTGTGTTTAGAAATTTAAAAAAAATCATGGTAGTAGTTCATATAGTGAACCTACAAGGAAAACTATAACGGTTATGTAGGCTCTAATTGTTACCGAGTAATAGCCGACGAACTTATGAAGTAAAATTTCTTGTCATAAAATATGGCATTGTACTCATCTGCAAGCAAGAAATGTATAGCCAATACGGAACCCTGCATTGTGCGTGGCCCGACACGTACTTGGCCGGTTTTTAGTTAAAAAAATATATAAATAGAAATAAATCACACAGATTGAGATAGCCCCAAAGTAAGTTCGAAACTTGTTTTATATGATACTAACTCAATGATACTATATTTTATAACAAATACATATTATATAGATAAATATCCAAGACCCGAGGCCAATCAGAAAAATTTGTTTTTCATCATGACCCGACTCAATTCGAACCCGGGACCTCGTGGGTTGCGGTCCGTCGTGGTAACCATTACGCCACGGAGGTCGTCGTCAGTTATCTTCTCTGGTCACCTCTTTCATTTGTTCATTGTACCTACCCACTTCATCACGACTTTAAAACAAGTATTACACAGGCATAGACGGGTGCGTGACTTACTATTACCAATATTTTGTTTTACACGAATAAAATTATTTAGTTAGTTAATTAGTTTGAATTTTTTAATGAATATGTTTATTGAATATAAAAAAATACAAAAAATAAAATAAAAAGTGTTTTATTACCTCATCTACATAATTTGAATATAAACTAGTTGACGAAGCCTCCTTTTAAGCATTTAGATGCCTGTGCCAGGAGACTCCGCTCTTCTTAGCTCTAGACATTGTTACGTTGTGAATTATATTCACACGTAATCTATCATTTATAATAATTAATCTTGGAATATTGTAAACTAGTACTCATAAAAATTAATAATTAAACTCTAACGGCGAGCAGCATAGATGAAATACTCGACCGTATTTCTTGAGGCATTAGGATCATTTTGATTAATCAATACTACAGCGAGCGGGTTCGATCATCCATCGCCAAATAAGGTAATAAGCGAAGGGGGGCGTTGCGTAAATCAAACTATTCAGTCGTGATTGACTGTCAGAGACAGCGTACGTACTTTGCCGTTAAGAATATTCGGGAACAAATCTAGTCTATAAATTGACACGACGGCTTCGTCGGTCTCTCTCTGCATTTGAAATCTTCGTTGCTGTGACGTGATTATTTTTAATAGTGAATATCTATAATTTAAACGCGAGTGTATTTTTACTGTCCGTCAGGTGAGTTGCACTAAATAATTTCTAATAGGATTCCTCATTGCTTTAATCTGTCTTTGTGTTAATTCTTATCTTTCTAGTGTCTTTTATTGTCTAATTTAAATATCTGTATTTCTTATCTTGTGAGATCGCGTATGTCCATCAGACGTACGTGATCGAGCCTACCATCAATGTAATTCTGTGAAGCCGCCTAAGACAATTGTAGACTGGACTCTTAGCTTGTCCAGCCAGCTAGAAGATTGCCGGCGACGGCTCACAGAATTCCTGGAAGGCGGAACCTAACACCGTCCTATCTGTGAATTCCAGGACAACAACGCTAGGGCTACATCTAAGCCATCTACTCAACACCTCTACGCCTACGGGAAAACCTACCCTTCCCAAACGCTATAGCTACAAGACACCAAGGGCTCCTCTTCGTGCACCCTCGGGAATCTATCCGATCAGCGCACCTCTACGCTGTGCTGTCGTCTCCAGAGCGCTTATACCGCGCCGAGCCTCTGTGCTGCTGAGCCAGACGCTCCGGGAGGACCTACTCTTCCCGATCTACACTCCCGCCGTCCGTACGCCGAAGAAGATCCAAGCTAAGTGTCTCGAGAAAGTTGCAAGTGAATCTCTACCACGAACCCTGAGTCTGAATAAATATTCTATTTGATTACTCTTCTTTCTCTTATCTCTTTCTCTACCCTATCTTGCTTACGTTGGTCGGCCTCCCCAGCAACGTAACAACATATGTAATTAAACTTATATACATTAATAAACAATATCTAAGTATACAAATTAAAGTGAGACTATTCGTCCTGTGTACGGTCTATATATACTCCCTTTTATAATATAGAAATATAAAATTGAGCATATACACACACACATTATATATTAAATACTAATATATACATACGTATAGAAATACTACACAAATCCAAATCTTTATATGTATTGACATTCATACCTTCATATACACTTTAACATTTTCCACTTAAACATTTAAACTACTTATTTCATATTCATGTTTCTTTATAAAATTTTCGACTTCATCGTATGTTAAGTCTTGTAGCCACTTTGATAGTATAAATTTACATTCATATGACGTTTTATCACTTATGTTGATCTGTTTATTTATTTTATTGTATAAATCTGCTGAGCGTTTTTCAATTTGAACATTTGCAAATTCTGTACTAACAAAAGGAACCCGTGCCACATTAAATTTTCTCCTCTTACTATTAATATTTTTATCATAGGTTAATGTTTTATGTTTTTTTAAGATCAGGTGAATAATATATAATTTACGAACAGATAGTACTTTACTCAGTGAGTAGCTCATATGTTGGGAACATTCTTTTTTTTAAATACATTACCTTGAGCTTCTCTGAGCTCTTTCAACCACCACAAAGCGGGTCTTGAGAGCACCGCCCCATACTGGGATACAATAGGTAATTATGGAGTGGACCAAAGAAATATATATATAATTAAGCATGTTTTTAGAGGCGTCGTTGGTAGAAGAGTTACTTGGGACGATGTATCTCAAATTCTTAAATATCCAGATAAATTTACGGATCCTGGAGGCCAGACTTTCAATTTGGGGATACCAAGATAGTCTTTGATCCAAAATCACTCCCAAGTACTTTGTTTGATTAACTTTATTAATGGATGGACAATTACAGCAACTGGTTGGTTTACCACAAGTGTGAATACTTATATTGTAATCTAATGAAGGCTGAGTATTTTTATAGATACTGAAACATATAAAATTTGTTTTAGTCGTATTTAAGGTGAGTAAGTTGTTTTTTAGCCATGCCGATCCGGGACACACCTCGCTCCGCATTTCTCTTAACATCTGCCCAGGTCGATCCAGTGAATAAAATTGAGGTGTCATCAGCATATGAGTATAGTGTTGCATTATTAAGGGCCAGGTTACAAAGATCGTTAATATAAACAAGGTAGGCCCCAGAACGCTGCCTTGTGGTACGCCATAAGTAACATCAATGTCTTCACTTAAGGCCTGTCCCAATTTAACTTTTTGTTTTCTATTTGTTAGGTAATCCCTAAATATTGCCAATTGAGTATCTCTTATACCAATGGTTTCCAATTTACGTAAAAGTATAGGGACAGAGACAGTATCAAAGGACTTTTTTAGATCTAGGAATATAGACAGACACTTTGTACCTTTATCAAGCTGTTTAGTAATTAACGTAGTAATTGATGTAATTGCATCCTCCGCTGAGATACCATGCCTAAAACCGAATTGATTTGGGGATATTATATTATATTTAGCAAAATAATTTAACAGTCTAAAGTTGAGAAGTTTTTCAAGTATTTTAGCCAAAACGGGGAGAACTGAAATTGGTCTGTAATTGTTAACGTTATCTCTGTCCCCACTCTTGAATATAGGTGTTATCACTGATCTTTTTAACGAATTTGGAAATACGCCCTTTTCAAAGCAAAGGTTAGCCAGGTGTGTTATTATAGGTATGATTTAGTTTTTTACATATTTAAGGTAAGCAGTGGAAATGTTATCCCATCCTGGGGCACTGTCTGATTTTAAGCTCATGATTATACTATTAACTTCTTCATTGTCCGTATCTAGTAGAACAAATAATTGGGGTTGTCTTGTTAAAGAGTTATGATAATAATTTAAAATAATTATTTACAAAATTAGCAGATTCCAGGGAAGTTAGTTTTAAGTTGCATAATTCATTATTGCCCTAATAATGAATAAATATTATTATTCTGATTTGTGTAAGTTAATGTTTTTATGTTTTTCCAAAGCTGTTTATTGTTGTTTATAAAATTTTTTAGTAGGTTACTCTCGAATCTTCTTTTTAATTTTTTTATAAGACTATTGCAATGATTCCTATTATACCGTGTATATGTAATCTTTTTAATTTCATTAAGAGGGTCATCTCGGGTTTGTTTCTGTAACTTATTACGGTTTTTTATACATCTCAAAATTCCGCTGGTGATCATCTCTTGAATTAAAGTATCCGCTAAAGTATTAGGGTCGTCACTGAATAATAGTTGTGTAAGATTTTTTTCCTGTAACCATTTTAATGATTTTTCAAAGACGACTTTAGTAAGAGTTTTAGGAGCTGTCACATGATTTTTTAATTTTGATACACTAAGGAATGTTGTTAGATGGTCGGTAATCGTTGTTGTTAAAATTGCAATAAAAGCAGAATGCTTCATTCTATTTATTTTTAACATAAAATGGTCATAACATTTGTTTTCGCGTTTTGAACACAAGTCGCGTCTCTCAGTTTTATCTCTGCTATGCTATGTTTAAACGATTCCTTTACGTATACTACTATTCCATCATTTTGATTGTAATAGCGAGAGGTAGAAAACGATTTATATTTATTTAATATAGGGAGAGGTTTATTACGCTCTAGACGACATTCGGTCAAGATTATAATATCGGCCTCAAAATTAAGACAAGAAAGATTTATCATAAGGTCGTCTAAGTTTCTGTATATGCTGCGAATATTTTGAGATATTATAGTGAGGTCAGACTTATTTATATTACAGTACCTATTTAACTCGCAACAATCACACTTGATTGAGCTTGCAATAGTTAGATCGTCTATATGATTTATGTTCTGTATTTGTTTACCCATAATATTTTATGTAAGATCCGCGTTTCTTTAAACAAGAGGGTATTTTTTGTATAATGATAATCATAATATGGTTGCAATCAATATCACAAAGCACATTGCTAATTATTTCAATTAATGTAAACGACAGTTTGCAAATATTTTGTGGTGAAAATATGGCACAACCCACTATAAATGTACATAAATTCATTGCATTAAGATAACGATTTTTGCGGCTACGTGTGTTATATGTATGTTATAGGTTGTGGTGCTTAAATAGTATTAGCTTCTTTTTTAGGATATCAAATGTGGCATGAATTCTTTTAAAATTGATCCTTATAGTATATATATGTAGTTTAGAGTGTATCATTGTAAATTTTACATGTATTGTGATTGTAGAAATAGTAACGTAAGTCGCAACTGGAAAGCTATAATATTTTTTTTGTATAAGAACTACTTTTTTTACATAAGCTGTGTTCCCAGAGTAGGTAAGTAGTATTATAGTTTTAATATTAGTGAATACTAGTGAAACCCGCGCAACTTCGTTTGCGTGTATATATTTATGCACAGCAGCGCCATCCATAACAGACTTTTGATCAAATCCTACGGGAATCGCGTACTTTTCGGGATAAAAAGAACCCTATTTTTGGTATGTACCAAAAATCATAAATATAGCCCCCGCCATTTGGGTGAAGAAGTAACAAACATACATGTAACTTTCGCCTTTATATATTACTAGCTGACCCGGCAAACTTTGTTCTGCCTTAGAGGCACTACCCTACCCTACCCCTACCCTACCCCTACCCTACCCCTACCCTACCCCTACCCTACCCCTACCCTACCCCTACCCTACCCCTACCCTACCCCTACCATACCCCTACCCTACCCCTACCCTACCCCTACCCTACCCCTACCCTACCCCTACCCTACCCCTACCCTACCCCTACCCTACCCCTACCCTACCCCTACCCTACCCCTACCCTACCCCTACCCTACCCCTACCCTACCCCTACCCTACCCCTACCCTACCCCTACCCTACCCCTACCCTACCCCTACCCTACCCCTACCCTAACCCTACCCCTACCCCTACCCTACCCCTACCCTACCCCTACCCTACCCCTACCCTACCCCTACCCTACCCCTACCCTACCCCTACCCTACCCCTACCCTACCCCTACCCTACCCCTACCCTACCCCTACCCTAGCCTATTCAATTAAAACAAACAAACAATCAAGTCTAGATTATAGATAGTATAGAAGTAGGAAGTAAGATTTTTATAAGTTTTATGGTGAAATATTAACCAGGGACTTTCAGGGGACAGTTGCACCTACAGTAATGTAACACGTTAGTGAGAAGCACATTGGAAGGCAGTTCCGTAATTTGGAATCCTCATGAAGCAAGGTACAGTTTGATGGTTGAGAAAATACAAAACAAGTTTGCAAGACATCTATATCATCGACAATATAGCGTTTATCCATACTGGCCACTTATATGAGTTTTTGGAGTGGTAGAGCAATTATTACGAAATGGGCTAGCTCGACCGGGGTAGAATGGTATCGAAGTACTACCCTCTCACAGAATATCGACGTGAAGCAGCAATGCGTTTCGTTCGGTGAGTGAGAGATCCGGAAGCTCAACTCCTTCCCTGTCTCTTATCTTATCCTTCCCCCCTCTTTCCCCCTTCTTCTTTCCCTTCCCTTTCTCCTTCCTTTCCTCCAACTTCCTTGGTGGACAACGCATTGGTAGCGCCCCTGGTGTTACTGACTGATGTCCATAGGCGGCGGTGACCGCTTTCCATCAGGTAGCCCGCTTGCTTGTTTGTCGACTGTATGACATAAAAAAAATGTAGCCAACCCTCTTTGTAATTGGGATGATTGCTGATGATGCTTGATACTATAAATTGGAAGGGCATTATTGAAGTGTTTTTCAGTCTCCTTCGAGGAAGAGTGACTGACTAGTCCTGCGATATTAGAAAGGATGAAGCTGGCTGTCACCAACAGGTGGTTGAAATTTATTTAATTATATTATTATGTGTTAGTGAATGTTAATGTTATTGAATTATTGTATTTGTAGCTTAGTTTATTATAATTTTTCAGTCTATATTTCTATCTGCGTCATGTATTGGTGTTTTAAACTGTAAATGTCGTAGAATATGATGATAAATAAATAAAAAAACTTGCGAGTTCGGTGTAACTACAAACCTGCTTCGTTTACTAGGCCTTTTAGGATATGAAGGGTTTTGGATGGCTTTTTTTCAGAAATAATATTTGCAAGTTGTAGAAGTTTCTCAGGAGACATAGGTCAAGTTGTAAGGTCCTCATATTATGCAAATTAAATTACTTTTGCGGCTTCTTACCCCTTCCATAACCCAACTCTTTACTAGCTCTATAAGCGGATAATCAAAAAGGAATGGTATCAAAAACTTGTAGATTGACTGTCATCGCATTAATTCTACAATAGATGGAAAGCAAATCTATTCGAAGGTAGGTTAGAACAGTATAATCAAACACGTCATCATCTATAGATAATGGTTATACATTTTTATTAAGATTTTCCAATTCGTCATCATTTTCATCGTCTTCCCTGAACTTTCCGTGATTGAAGTAGTCCTCTATCTCTTGCAAAGTCCTGTTCTTGGTCTCAGGCAGTGTGAAATGAAGTACTAACAGTAATACCACCATGATAACACCGAAAATTGCTAATGTCCCGTAAATTTTAGTTGACAATAACATATAAGGTGTTACTTTCAAAAAACCTAATAAAGACAGAGATAAAATAATACCTATAAGAGCAGAACCCGATGCTCTATGCTCTAATGGAAATAATTCCCCTAGCAAGGCAATAGGAATAGGTGAAACTCCCAAGTTAATAAAAAAGTTATAAACTATAAACAGTATAGTAATAATCCAGGAGTTATTTGAGATAATATCCTTTGCTATTAAGAAAAGGTAAGTTACAATTGTGAATAACACGACTAATGATGCAATCCCAGTGCTGAATAAGAGCACACGTACCTTCATTATTCTTATTAATACAGAAGACACTGTGGCACTGACAGCAATAATAAGATCAACGCAAATAGTGGAATAGTAAGGTAGTGACTTTGTGTTTAATGCTTCCGACATTATCTGTACAGCATATGTCGGAAAATAGTGCCTACCGCTGGCCTCCATTAGAAGGAGAGCAATAAACAAAGTGAAAAGCGGTTTTAGAAAATCTTTCCTCCTAAATTTTTTCATCAATCTCAACATTTTGTCCACGAAGCTGCTGGTCTCTTTAGGCTGCGACAGTCTCTCTTTTTGAGATGTTATTAGTGCTTTGATTTCACGAGTAGACTTTACACTATCCCCTCTATACCAATAAAATGATTTTTCACATTCATCAAAACGCTTTTTGATGGCTAACCAAGAAGGACTTTCCGGGCATGTGATAGTAATCAGAAAGGAAATTATGTGGGGGACAACTGGCGCCAACGCCATAGGTCGCCAACCAATATAAAAACCCAAAACATGAGAACAGGTGCTACCCAAAATGACGGCTGTTGTTTTAAGATTCAGAAACATCGCTCTGTTTTCTGGGCTTGTGCATTCACCAAGAATTATTGCTCCAACAAGGCTCACTGATCCGCCAGTGAATCCAACTAGTGTTCTCCCTGCAAACAACGTTGCGTAACTTTGGGCATAATATATCATGATCCAAGCTAGCGTCCCAGGAATAAGTGAGAGCAGATATGCCCATCGGCGTCCTAAACGGTCCATCAGATAACTTGAAGCTGCAGATCCAATTAAAACAGACAGAGCCGGCGCCGACGCTGAAATCAAAATATTAATAATAGATTTAAAGTTGGTTCTTGATGAGTTCCAGTTAGCCCATCTAGCAGATAAATTGTTGAAAAACCATACAAATACTCTTTTGTATTTTATGGATTTTATTATTTTAAAAAATAATATAAATTATAATGTTCTCTCGTAATACAAACAAAAACATGTACTTTTTATAACTTGAAAAATATATAACTATTGAATTAAATATATAAATAGTGCCAAATCACACAGGTTGAGCTAGTCCCAAAGTAAGTTGGAAATTTGTGTTATGGGATACTAACTCCAAACAAAGGATTCTAGTTTAAATAGACTTAATATTTACCTAACCATGTAGCAGAATGTATGTTGACCTTGATTGGAGAGTCAGGAGCTAGAATACCAGTGAGTAAAGATCCGGTGTGGCCCAAGGCCATACCTTGGGCGAAGATGCCTATGATGACACTGCTAGCGCACCATGTCTGTGAAAAGGAACAGATACTGAATTATTTTTATTTTATTTCAATATCATAAACCTTGAAATAGTTCTAATTAAATTCGTGAATGATATGTAGCTCAAAGTATATGATAATTCAAAGCCAGCCTGAGAAGCTTATTTGAATATAAATATTTGGGGGATATGGATCCAAAAGTTGCAGTTCTAAGGGAGGTACGACACAGCGGATAATCCGCTCAAATCGGAGCAGCCCGTCTGGGGAAGGACCTCCACCTTACAGGACATCGTAGCAAAATAGCATTGGTCGCGGCCATGTTGTGTTCCTACGGTGAGTGAGGTCTCCAGAGTGCTTAGTACGAGTTTTTTGATCACATTCGAACGTGTTATCGTTTACAAGCTGACTGAATTGAAAAAGAAGTGTCAACTTACCAGACGCGTGTTACATATCCAAATTTGCCGGGTTACTCACTTCAAAATGTGAGCAAGTAAGACACACTTTGAACTTTGATATGTAGCACGCGTCTTATAAATTCGCAACATGAGAATTCTTCTCTATTTGGTCGGTTTATTTACGTTGACATGATCGAATGTGACCAAAAAACTCGTACTAAGCACCCAGAGCTCCACTTTTTACAGGGTCGGCAACGCGCGAGTGATGCCTTCGGTATTGCAAGCGTCTAAAGGCTATACGGTGACTGCTTACCATCAGGCGGGCCGTATGCTTGTTTGCCACCTTAGTGGTATAAAAAAAAGTTGCATAAAAGGGCAACGAACTGATTGACATGATTTTTTGGGGATAGGTTAAGGTCTGCACAGCGACATAGGCTATTATTTGTCTCAGAAAACATCTTATTCTCACGGGAAAAAATAAATGGCAGATTCTGTGAACCACGCGAGGGAAGGTTTTTTAAATAAAATAGGAAAATGAAAAAGGTACCTGTTTGTACGTAGGCGAAATACAGGAACTCATCATTCGATTTTTATGTTGGTATACCTAATTAAATAAAAATAAAACTATTTCGAATGAAACGACTGTATGTTACGTAGTATTTTCAAATTCTAATTTATTTATTGAATCCATACTATTTGTATAGCTGGTACGATAGGATATTATGACATAGTCCATCGGTCCAACCTCGTTTCCATACCCATAATATTAAGACTGTAACTCGTTTTCTTTCGCCATTTATTTTACCATTGGCCATGCATGTTGCATTTTTTTTCAAATGGTGGCTTATAAAGTTTACACAATACAATACGATTTATTTAAACAAATAAATATTATTTGTATACTTCGACAAGAGATACTGTTCTGCTCGTTTTAATAATAATAATAATAATAAATACTCTTTATTGCACCAAAAACAACATAAAAATACAGAAATAAATTCATTAACAAAAGTACAATGGGCGGCCTTATCGCAAGGCAATTTCTTCCAGGCAACCAGTAAGAAAAAAACAATGATAAAGAAAAGGTAGGTGGCGCAGCAGATTGGGGTGGTTGTCGGGATACCTCCACGTGGTCCACCCCGGGCAACGCCGGCGCGTCCTTGCCGGCGGCTGAAGTCCCGACACGTGGGTCCCCTCCCTGCGCTCGAGTTGCGGCGAGCCGCGGGTTGAGGGGGACGAGCGGGGTCCGGTCCCTGCGTTTCGCCGGGTGCGGGTTGCAGGCGGACGGGTGTGTCCACTCCCTGCGCTCGGCTCGCGGGTTGACGCGGACGCCCTAGTGGGCGCCGGCCTTACCAGCCGGCGTGCGGCGCATACCGTAACCCGTGGGTCCTCCACCCACGGGCCGGGGGCCTTGGCTTAACCGCCCGGGCCGCGAGGAAGACAACCTCTATAAAAATCACGAGCGGAGCTGACGGCCGCGCCACGCTGAATAAGTGTGGTGTGGCCGTTGGCTGGCGGTCGGCACAGTGGGTGCGATCGCCGAGTGGACGGGGACCATAGCCCAGCCGAGACGGCGGGCCGGGGAAGGCCCGTCGTCTTGAGGGAGCGATGGTCCTCGGTGTCGGCAGTGCACCTGGATGCGGTGTACTGCTGACGGAGCGTATCGGGGGCGAGCGGGTCCGGCTGGTACCTTGGCCGGACGGCCCTGGCGGGGTCGCGGTTGTATCCCAGTTTCCCGTGGCCCCGCCACACAGGGCAATAGGCATCCCGTCAGTTTTTTAGTGGTAAGTTCCACAGTCCCCACCGCGTGCTCCCTGGGCGGTGGGGCTGCCACAAAGCATTTTTCTGACGTAAAAAAAAAAAAAAAAAAAAAAAGGTGGCGCAGCAGAACTGAAAATTAATAGGTATGCAAAACAAATATAAGAATATACAATATACATAAATATATACTTACAACTACATATATATATATATATACAAATACAAACGTGGGATATTGAAGTGGACAGAAGGATAGGGATGAAAATAAGACAATATGTAGGAGAAGGATCAAACAGTGATATAGTGATTCATAACCATCTTTTTAAAGGAGTTCAAAGTTTGAGCTTGACGTATAAGAAGAGGTAAGGAGTTCCAGAGACGTACAGCTTGCACAGTAAAAGACTTTGAAAAGAAATCTGTGGAGTGTGGAGGAGTAACTAAGCGAAGGTTGAAAGTGCTGCGAAGAGTAGGGCCATTTGTGGTGCTGTGATACGCAAAGTGCTCCTTTAAGTAAGGAGGAGTAGAGGGATTGAAGAGGATAGAATAGAGTAAGGAAAGAATATGAAGGTTTCTGCGTTGGCGGATGGGGAGCCACTTGAGCTGCGAGCGAAACTGGGAAACATGATCGAACTTACGTAGACCAAAAATGAATCGAATGCAGAGATTTTGTAAACGCTCTAGTTTGTTCAGTTGGGCTTCAGTAAGGTCGAGGTAACAGGAGTCTGCATAGTCGAGGATAGGGAGAAGAAGGGATTGTGCAAGCATAATTTTGGTTTCGGTGGGCAAAAAGTATCTTAGGCGTCGAAGAGAGCTCGTGACTGCGAAAATCTTTCTACTCACCTCACCCATCTGAGGAGACCAAGATAAAGTTCTATCCAGGTAGATACCCAAGTTTTTAACTTTGTCACTATACGGGATAAGAACGCCTTCAAACATAATGGGTGGCAGATTGGACCAGACAATTTTGGAATATACCAGGAACTGCCGATTACAATTGCCTGAGTTTTAGCTGGATTAACTACTAGTCCATGGGTTTTGCTCCAGTCCGATATAATATGGAGATCATTATTTATCCCGCTGATGACCGTAGATAGGTCATCTATGTGACCCTGTCTATAAATTTGGAGGTCGTCAGCATAAAGATGATAAGACGACTTGATGCGCAGAGTGATGGAGTTAATAAATAAGGCAAAAAGTAAGGGAGTCAATACGCCACCCTGCGGAACACCAGTCGATAAAGAGCACCAGGAAGAGGAAATGGTATCTTCGACTCTAATGCGTTGGCGACGTCCAGATAAATAACTACGAAACCAATCAACAACCGCTGGAGATATGTTAATAGAACGCAGCAAGCCAAGAAGTATATCAATATCCACTGTGTTAAAAGCGTTACTGAAATCTAACAGGGCCAAAACAGTAACTTGGGAGTTTTTCATACCCAGACGAATATCGTCAGTTATTTTAATAAGCGCCGTAGTAGTGCTATGACCCTGCCGAAAGCCAGATTGCATAGGATTTAGAATGCTGTTTTTAGAAAGAAAGAAAGAAAGTTTATCAACATGTAAGTACATATTCGACATTATTTAGGATTGGACCATAGCGCTATTTGGATAGACAATCCCTCGTTTAGTACATAATGTCTGTATGTACCTGGATCTGTATTTAATTTAAAAAAATATTTTATAAAAAACAAAATATGTATTGTTATATGACAAAAAAGGCCGTAACTGGTTTTCTTTCGCCATTTCTTTTACCAGTGGTCGTTTTTCCGAAATGGTAGTAGTTTATAGAGTAGATTAATTGCATAAATAATTGAATACTGTAATGTATCATTGACTAGCTAGAAAGTGTCTGTGAGGACCTTTTTGTTGAATAAATATTTAGAATTGAATTTTGCCTGTGTGGGACTCCAATGTTTTTCAGATGGGTACGGTGACATTTGGGATTTGAAGGGAATTTACAGGGAATTAAAAATAAATGTATCATTTATATCATTAATAATGCAAATTTGAATTTACTACTTTTTTGTAGTCGCTTATTCTTCACTCTTTTTCTATTTCTTTTTGTACTTCGCGGTTTTTTGTTTCGAGTAAACATGCGTGAAATGGAATAAGTAACTCAAACGTCACGGTACCCAATCTGAAAAACACTTTAGTGTCTGAATAAATGTTATCATTTCATTTCATTTTCGCACTTACTTTGGTGGTAGTTTATATATTATTATTTATTTATTTATTATTATTAAGGATGGAGAGGTTAGAAAAAGAGGAAGGGATGAAGGAAACTTATATTAGATAAAACAATGGCGAGATAAAAATGTGAAGGTGAAAAGCGAAGTGAATGCCAGTATAATAGACGTAGAAAAACTATACAGAAGAGAAGAGTTCGGTTTGTAACAATTAAGGCGCGGTCCCACTGCTGCGCACGCTGTGCACGAACACGTGGGCCACGTGGCACATTACAACTGCGTGGATGACTACGTGGGTCTACGTTTCCACAGCGTGCGCAGCGATGTGCACGCTTTGTGGAACAAGCTGTGTACCGCATTCACTGCGTGCATGGCGTTGACAGCGTTGAGCTATGTTGAGCAAGCCACGCGTGTATCAATGACGTCACTTGATGGTTAACGTGTCCGTGGGTTGCAGTGGAAACAATCACGTACATCCTCTTGCAAAGCAAAGCTTAACACACGTGCGTAGCCTCTTCGTGCGCAGCAGTGGGACAGAGCCTTTACAATGTATTGATTTAATGCTAAAGAGGTTATTTTACGAACAAAAGTGCCTGTGAAGGCCTAGTCTCTGAATAAAATATTATTTTATATTTATTACCATCCTCACACATAATTTCGTTCGATTGCATATCACAATGGTGGTCGGTAATCGAGCTTTAAAATTCATTTGCCATTTCTCTAGGTTATTATGCCTTTTGTTACTGTTTGTGTTTTTGGTAGGTTGGTACAATCAGGTGCAAGTTGAGCACTACACTTGCAGAACAATTTTGGCTCTTATGACATTGAACATAAGAATGGTACAAAGTCCAATATATGTAAAGGTTGACATGCTCTTGACTGTACGATAGCGTAACGACATCGAAATATGCAGAGCAGTGTGCAGTGAGAGACAATGCTCCAATTTGTTGCTTGTTGTTTGTGTGATAAAGCTGATATTCGAGTCGCACGAATTATAATATTATTTGATTAAAAAAACCTGACACGTCTTCTGTATTTCACGACAGCTAGACGTAAAAGAGATGTAATTCGAGTTTTTATAAAAACCGAAAAATAGCAAGAATTCATTTGTCTCATATTAATCACATCAAAAAGAAATGTGTTCGTGTATTGCAACGTTAAAACAGGTAGCATGTATATTATCCTAATTTTATAACTAAAAAAAATTGTACTAATAGAGCTATAATAATTTGTTCTTTCGAATCGTCACTTTTTCCAATTCCAGTATAGACTAACCCCTTTACTAATTAATAAACGTTGTTTAACGAGTATAATATACTAAGACAGTGACATACAGTGTATAACTATATTATAGTTATACACTGTATGTCACTGTCTTTCTTGAGGAGAATCAAATGAAGTATGAAAGGGACAAAACGTTGTATAACTATACATGCTGTACACAACGTTTATTAGTAAAGGGGTAAGAAGATAAGTAATTCTTCAAACAATAAAATAGTAACACTTGTTCTTTTTAAATGGTATTAAACAATCATAATAAACAAGCTACTTTAGATACAGAGCAACTTCAAGAGATTGGCTGTGAGTCAATGGATGCAGGTGGCTGGATAGCTAGGTCTGATGAATTAAACTATAAATCAACAGACGATGACGAACATCAATTTATTATGAAGAATAGAAATATAGTGTGTACAGAACGACAAGTTGTCAACCATAAAGGAACCGGAAGTGACACAGAGAGGGCACAGATAATGTAGGGCACAGATAATATACAATAAGAAGGCGCCAAATAAAAAAAGGCTAAAATTAAGAGGGAGTGTAACACTTGCTCTAATTTTTAGCCTTTTATCATAAAACTTACAAAAGTAACTAACATTATCACTACACACAGTGAACGAACATTTCGTTTACATATTAATTGTACCTACTGATTATTTGCATCATTGACACACATCTATCCAAAAAAAACGCTTTGACACTACAACTTTACATCTTTAGTTATTATATTCTCTTGGATTTTCAATAAAGTATTTAAATTTGGCTTTAGACAAAGGTTTCGTAAAAAGATCTGCTAATTGACTGCCAGTACTTGAAATTCTCAATAATTACGAGGAGTATTGCGTATCTATACTAATCTATACTTCTACATACTAATATTATAAAGAGGAAAGATTTGATTGTTTGTTTGTTTGATTTGAATAGGCTCCGAAACTGCTGGACCGATTTCAAAAATTATTTCACCAGTAGAAAGCTACATTATCAGGGAGTGACGTGACATAGGCTTTTCCCAAAATTCAATGTGCTTCCCACGGGAACGGGCCTGGAACTTGACGCGGACGAAGTCGCGGGCAAATAAGCTAGTGTATTATATTTTGCACTAGCGGATGCAGTAATTGCGTATGGGTTGGGTGCGTATGGTCTCACATTCCCTACATAGAATCAAGTCATTCACAATTTAGGCTATTAAAAATACTAATAGACAACAAGTAAAAAAAAAATTAAAGGTGATTATGAAAAGTTATTTAAGTTATGTGAAATACTACCATTAGATATGAAGACAAAAGTTACAATTTTAATTGAACAGTACAATTGTAACGAGTACTAAACGGAGAGAGAGAGAAGATAATAAATAAATAAAATTGAAAAAATTGAAATTGAGAGAACATACGTACGCAACTCGTGCGTCTTAGGGGCGGAGTACACCGCATGCAGCGCAGCGCAGAGCAGCACAGCGCGTTGCAGCTTATGGCGTTGTAATCAATGCAATATTATGAGAAAGGACACACCAAACGCACGATGCTGTACAGTGCTGCGCAGCTACGCCTCGTACGTTTGGTGTGTCCTTTCTCATAATATTGCATAGTTTACAACGCCATAAGCTGCAACGCGCTGTGCTGCGCTGCACTGTGCTGTATGCAGTGTGCTCCGCCCTTTAAAGCCTAAATTAATAGTGCCTAACACAAAAAATTATTACGGCAAACGAGAAAGACGATGGATGGCACCTGTTTATACTAATGAATTGCCACATGACCTCTCAAAGAATGTGAAAAGTAAAAAAGGCCTAAAAATGTGTTGATAAAACATTACTTATCATTATGTCCTTAGAATTTATGGGTATGTTAATATAAGAATGAAAGGAAAATAATAAATGAAATAAGGTAAATATGACTAAATAGTAAGAAACCTTTTTTGATAGTTTTTAATTTTATAAATTTGTATTTTTCTATGATTTTGTTTTGTTTTGTCTTTGCCTTGTTGCTTGTTCTATTATTTGTCATTGATTCATTGAATACAGTAAAATACAGTCCAATATATTGCTCTCTCTGAAGCTTAATATTATTTATCACCAATAAAACTGCGTTTAAAACTAATTCTGTTATGATCTGAATAGCATAAAGGCGCTGTCCCACTGCTGCGCACGAAGAGGCTACGCACGTGTGTTACGTGCGTTTGCTTTGCAAGAGGATGTACGTGATTGTTTCCACTGCAACCCACGGACACGTTAACCATCAAGTGACGTCATTGATACACGCGTGGCTTGCTCAACATAGCTCAACGCTGTCAACGCCATGCACGCAGTGAATGCGGTACACAGCTTGTTCCACAAAGCGTGCACATCGCTGCGCACGCTGTGCACGAACACGTGGGCCACGTGGCACATTACAAACCAAAAACTATGACAATCAATGCGTAGCCTCTCCGTGCGCCGTGGTGGGCCACGCTACAGCTGTACGTAGTCGTGGTTTTATATTCGTGTATAGCTTGTACTGCAGTGGAAACGTAGACCCACGTAGTCATCCACGCAGCTGTAATGTGCCACGTGGCCCACGTGTTCGTGCGCAGCAGTGGGAAAAAGTGCCTACCGCTGGCCTCCATAAGAACTACAGCAACGATCAAATTGAAATGCGGTATTGGAAAATATTTCCTCCTGAATTTCTTCGACAACTGCCCCATCTTGTTAACGAAGCTGCTCTTCTCCTTGGGCTGCAACAGTTTCTGTTTTAAAGATTTAATAAGGTCTGTAAGTTCTCGAGTTGACCGTGCGCTGTCTTCTCTCAACCAGTAAAAATGCTTGTTTGCCAACTTTGTGGTATAAATAAAAAGTATGTAATGCAAATAGTGGAATACCATTATTTGCAATTAGTCAGCGTCATGATCTTCCACGTTGATAAGGATGATGAAGGTACGGGTGCTCTATGTTACCTTTATGATAGCAGGGAACAATTATCCGTGGATTATTACTGTTGTATAGGAAGGTAGTTTATGCAACATAATGTCGGTACCTACACATATGTACGGCGAGTGTCGCCTTTTTGACAGTTCAATAAACCAGTGTGAAACTAGCCGGCTTGTTCATTTAACGCAATGAGATTTTATATATTTTATGACAAGAGAAGTAACGTCATACAAAGCATTCGTAAAAAGCCGCAACCACTTTAGAGTGTTAAAGACGTAGCTTTGAAACCGATACATATTCCGAGCATATGCCAAAGTAAAATATGTTTGTCTCTTTTTTTCTAGAGTCAAACTAATTATGTCAAAATGAGACAAAAGCATTACTCCCAGAAAAATGGTCAGAGTTGCCAGCTCATGAATAATTTTCCCATTGAATGAATGTTATGAGTCTTTTTTAAAAAAAAAAAGTTTTTATACCATATTATTGTTTCTTAGGTGACAGAAGAATTAAAGATAGGAAGAAATAAATATATAGATGCGTAAATATTGGTACATACATATTATATTTCAAGAATGAATCATGGCGGAATGGAATAGTTTCCATTTTTTAGTCATTGATGAATCTAACCGATGCAGACCTACTACTATTATCTATTCTGTGCTACTACTAACTTTTAGCAGAGATTTTTTTTTGTTTTCTTCACCCATTCTGGGTAGGCTAAGGGAACTATGCCCATACAGCCAAGTCTTCAGTAGATTTTTTTTATTGTTAAGAAATGAAAATGAAATTTAAATAAAATAAAATAATAAATTTAAATAATTTGAATAAAATACAACATAAAACAAAAAAACTATTGTACTCAATCGAACATTTGATAATTGCAGAAACAATTTAAATTAAACACCGTTACCACAATGAAAAAGATGAAATTGTTACTTCACTGTCATAGTAATAATATCATTATGTCAAATGTCAGTTAAAAGCCATATCAAAAAGAGGAAAATGATTTGTTTTTTCTTGTCTTGACGTGCGTAGCACTAGCGATTGATTTTAGTATCAATCAATTCTAAGTAAATAATTAATTCTAGTTTGAGCCTGGTTGTAGGTTTACTTCTACTGTGTTACTAATGATACTTAGAGGCGTATGAGTTCGTCATTGACTAAACTCTTAACATTTGGGAAACTTAAAATCGTTTTTACTGGCAACACTGTTGGCAAAAACAATGCGTAATATATTAATTTCGATTTTAATACTATTTTGGTATAATTTTAACATAATTAAGCATTCTTATTTGTGAAAAGTGATACCACTTGCTTTGTTATTAGTTTGGGATCACGACATACATGTTTTAACAGTGCATTTAACCATTTTTGTGATATTATTGTGAGATACGCATTCACTGAACGTCAAACTACGACTAAGTCGGAAGAAATTCAACTAAGACTGTGGCCTCAGTCGACGTGGCAGCGGGTATGTGTCAAACATTACGAATCTATAGTAAATAACAGATCACTGATTTAACGTGTCCCTTTACTAACCAGTCTTAATACTTAACAATTACCATAGATTTATTATAACTAGTAAGTATATAGGTACTAAATCTATGATTATTACTATTACGTTTATACTTTATTTCTTCCTTGCTAATTTGGGATGCTCATCATTACCTGTAGCCTTGCAAGGCGAACTGTTTCCTTTAAAAATATAGAGTTGGTTCTTCTATTCTGAATGTTTTCTTTACTGTGATTTTCATAGGAACTTTGACAGTAATTCCAACTTTAAAAATAAATTTCAACATAGAAATGTTTTAAATAAACCAAAATTCTGTTTGTGATATATTGTTTCGTTGTTATTAAATGCACGCTTTAGGAGACAAGATATTTTTATATTAAGCTTTAAAGATACTCCTGTGTGTGGTTCCCGTTTGACCTTCCTCTCAGTGTCGTCTCTAAACAGACACTGCAAACTTTACGTGGTAAGACCCTTCCGCCCTCCGAACTTACCAGGGGCCCGATTCTACTAACACAAACGCACCAATGGACTCTCAATGGTGTCTCAATCGTGTCTCAAAAGAATGCCGATATGTATCAGTGGAATAGTTTTTGACATTTGTTATGGACTTATACAATAACATAATGTTTAACTTATTCACACGATTGAGACACTATTGAGAGCCCATTGGTGCATTTGTGTTAGTAGAATCGGGCCCCTGGTAGATAATGGTGATGACAATAAAAGACAATGAAATAAAAATTAAAGTTTTTGTTTTATATGTTATTAAAAAAAATATGACCCATTATCTCGTTTACCTACGACAAGCCTTTGAAAATTACCTACACATAACTGTCATAAAGCGTGGCCGATATGATGGTAGTGTGTCAGATTGGTCGTGGGATTGAGTTGACGATACGTCTCCATGGCTACTGCGACGGCAAGTCAAAGTTTATTTGAAGAAGGGAGGAGATGAACGGCACATCTAAGTCAATGTGAAATTATAAATAAAAATTAACTTTATTTATTATTTAAGTCATAATAAAAAATAATATAGACACGATGTCCGTACATATATGACATAGACAGTTTTTTCTTACCTAATTATCTAAAACCAGCCAGTGGCTTTGCGCAAAAACTTATTATGAATGAAACACACAAACATTTTTTATTCATTATGATTATTTCTTATTCTTAAAAACCATATCTTTAAAACGATTGACCTTATTAATAAAAGTACCAAGTCAAGTAAACTCAGATACGGATCAGTTTTTTTGAGTCCAAGTTTACTGACTTAGACATGATCGTTCTTGAGCATTGATAATTGTTCTCCATCATTTGCTTTCAGATCTTTGAATTTACCATAATTATAAAAGTGCTCGATCTCTTGCAAAGTTCTATTTTTAGTCTCAGGAAGTATGAAGTATAGTATCAGCAATGTCGCTGTCATAGTCCCACCAAAAACAACAAAAGTGCCGTGAACTCGTAATACATTTAACAGATACGGTGTCACTTTTAGTGTTACCAATATACCAGTCGAGAAGACCGCCCCTAAAGCGGCTGTACCAACTTCTTTATGTTCTAGAGGAAACAATTCTGCTTGTAACAATATAGGTATGCATGAACATCCTATGTTTTGCCATAAAGAAATATGCTGTAAAAAATATTGTAATTATCCAAACATATTCATAAGAAACTATGTTATGTTCTATCAAGAGAAGATATGTGCACATACATGCTGAGATACATAATGATGTAATACCAGAAAGAAAGAGGAGTGTACGGATTTTCATCCTTTTTAAAAATAGGGAAGATAACGCGGCTCCGAGTGCAATGACCGAATCAACGCATAGGGTAGAATAGTAAGGTAATGATTTTGTGTTCAGGGCACCACTCATTATTTGAAAGGCATAAGCTGGAAAGAAGTGTCTGCCGCTGGCTTCCATGAGACAAAAGGCAACGCACAATGTGAATAGAGGTTTCAAAAAGTCTTTTCTAATGAATTTCGTTAAAATGTCAAAGGTTTTCTTCACGAGACCGGATTGTACTTTTTCTTGTGACAGCCTCTCCTTTTGAGCTTTGATTAATTCGGTGACTTCTAGAGTAGATCGTTCGGTGTTTCCTCTCAACAAGAAAAACTCTTGTTCACATTCATCAAACCGATTTTGAGCAGCTAACCAAAAGGGACTTTCTGGGAATGAGAAAATCATCAGCATTGGAATAGCATGAGGTATCAGGGCTACTAATGCCACTGTCCTATAACTGATATAGCTATTCAAAACATGACAAAATGCAGTCCCCATAGTGACTGAAGCTGTCTTAATACCCAAATAAACTCCTCTATTATTCGGACTTGTGTATTCGCCAATTATAATGGCCCCTACTATGCAAAAAGTTCCTAAAGTCATTCCTGTTAAAAATTTTGCCATGAATAGTGCGGTGTAACTTTGAGCAAAATATATCATAATCCAACCCACTGTTCCTGGGAGTAAAGCCAACAAATATGTTTGCCGTCTTCCGTACCGGTTCATCATAAAACATGACATTATTGTTCCTATGAACACAGATGGACCCAGAATTGATGCTGAAAAAAAAGTATTACTGGTAAAGACGTATCAACACTCAATGACATGGGATGGGACCGATTGGGACCACGTTACAAGCCCACCACAATGTCCAACTGTTGTATCTCCTCTAGAACCAGGATCAACAACGGCACCTCAGATTGACAATAAGCAATAAACTTTATTGACGTCCCGGGGGAGAAACTACTACTAAATACATTAGGAAGTTTTCTACTCCGTAAAAGGGACTATATTACAAAAATACAACTTAAGTAGTTACCTAACCAAGAAGCGGAATGGACGTCAATTTTGATTGAGGAATCTGGTTTCCACAGCTCGACCAGCATGCCGCTGGCTTGGCCCAGCACCATTCCTTGTCCAAAAACGCCAATGATGACACCGGTAGCGCACCATATCTGAAAATATGTCATGAATTTGGTATTATAAATAATTCAGCCGAACAACATAATAAAATTGTTTTGTTATGTTAAAAGTAAGAAAATAAAAAACTACCTGTTTCAACGTGGGTGAAATACAGGAACACATTTCTTTCGATTCCATTTACGATGTGCGTAATAAAATGTTTTTAATCAATTAATTTTATTAATGAGAAACAAATTAATTCATGATGTTATCAAATAGTAACATTTTTTATTTGTTTTTATTCTTTTTCTTTCAGATCAAATTACGTAATAACAAGGTTTGTTTAATTAGACGCTTCTCGAAAAGGTTTTTGTTCCAGAGTTATATAGGGACAATTCATACAGATTGAGCTAGCCCCAAAGCAAGTTCGAAACTTGTGTTATGGGATACTAACTCAACGATATTATATTTTATAACAAATACATACATAGATAAACTTCCGAGATCCGAATTGTATCTAACTAAACAATTTTTATAGCTGGGTCTACTATGTTTAGGACCTAGTTTATATTTCATCGTTCTAACCTTGCTTTTCATAACTATAATATTGGGATATGATTATTCGCACTTTCATCATGGGTACTTCGCTTTCCTCGTGGACCAACTGTTATCTAGATTATTGGGGGTGAACCTGTTCGTTTTTCACGGAACTTTCCATGAAAAACGAACAGGTTGTCGACGCTCCGCTCTAACGTTCTGTGAAATCAGCTGGCAGAGGCAGTATTTCTGAACCGATACGAGTTCAAGGGAAAGTACCTTCACGAAATGAGTCTAGGTTTGCTTCAAAGGCATCTGCAATTCCTCCGGTGTTGCGATCTATGGGCGGCGTTGATTGCTTTACGTCTGGTGACTCGCCTGCTCTTTTGCGCTCTGTTTCCTCTCTATTTTACATCTTAAATACACACGACTACAAACTTATGCCATAGGATTGGTAGTATATATTTTTTTTATCAAAAAGCTTGGTAAATGGAAATGCGAATCGCCTTATGGTCAAATGACACAATTTTACTTCGAAATTTGACACTTGTCTGCTTTTTTGATTCTCTCTCAGAGTTGATTTAGATAATACCTAAATTACAAGACTAGGTACCTATAAACAAACAAAAAAAAAACAGTACACAACAAAATCAAAAACAGGATAACGAAAAAAAATATCAAGATGATGATGAATTATTTATTTTTCATAAATTGTAAACCTAACAATGATACGACTCGCTGTAACTGCTATTCATTATCCTTGTTTGTTCATTGTTCACATATTCATTTTGTGACCCATTGTTAAAATCATTTTCGATCATTTGTAATGTCTCATTTCTAGTTTCTGGTAGTACAAAATACATGAGTAACAACAAAAGTGCGATTAATATACCACAAATAATAAGTATAAGGTAAATATTAAGATATGTTGTAATATATGATGTAAATTTCAAACGGCCCATATGTAATAATGTAAGTGTTACTCCAATTACCGCAGCGCCCATTCCTTTATGGACCACAGGGATTATTTCACCAATAATAATGGTAGGCATTGGTATACAGTACATATTTGCCAACACAAAATACACCATAAACATTGCCATAGATATCCATATTATCCAAGATTTGTTTGGATGTGAATTATCTGTATAGAAGAAATTGAACATAGATTTAATTGTTAAGACTAATAAAGATGAAATTCCAGTCGCAAATAAGTATGTTCGTCTTGGTATAAACCTTACGAGTACTGAAGATAAAACAGAAGTAGCTGTAACAACTAAACTCATAACTATAAAATATAGACGTATTAAAGGATAGAAATAAACTGTAAACATAATTTCCTCAGATTGTATATAACTCATCATTAAGTACACTAGACTCTCTGATACTAGAGACATGATACCAGATAATAAAACTATAATAAGCGGTATGGTAAAATCTTTTCTAGTAAACTTCATGAAAAATAACTTAACAGTACACAGAAAACTATTTTTACTTGGCGTGGACAATTGCCTTTTCTGCGCATCGATGAGATCATCTAATTCCTGCATAGCTCGTTCGCTTTTTCCTCGTAGCCATATGAAAGATTCAGCACATTGATCGAACCTTCCTTTCGAGGCCAACCACGTAGGACTTTCTGGCCACGTGAGGACGACGAAGAATGCTACAACGGAGTGTGCGAGAGCATACAACGCACGAGTTCTCCAGTTGATGAATCTACCCAGGATAGGATCATATAAACCCCCCATGTGTTGGGCAGTCAACTTAAATAATAAAAACATTCCCCTGTTTTCTGGACTGGTAAATTCACCAAGAACAATGGCTCCCAAGATGTCTGTAGCGCCGGCTGCAAAACCACCAAGTAACAATCCAATCATAAACGTAGTGGTATTTTTAGCAAAATATATAACTATCCACGATATGGCACCAGGTAGTATACCCAGAGCGAAGGACAGGCGTCTGCCGCATAAGCCCATTAAATAAGATGACATCAAAACTCCGAGAATGTACGCAAGAGACGTTCCCGGTCCTGAAAGAAATGTTAAAAATGATTACCTTCTTGTTTGTTATCGTAGGCTGACAATGTAATGAGCAAGCAATGAGCAGCAGATGATGAACTTTTATGCGTACGTATGAATTTTCGTTGACTCGGTTAATTGGTAGTAAACCAATGTCTCCAATCAAATCATCAAAAACATATTACGTTAAACTAGACTGCGTATTGTTAACGCAGTATTAACAATATAAAAATATATTTATATTTAACTAGCTTTTGCCCGGAGCGACATGGTTCCCCTGGCTTCCTACCTTAAAAAATTGCGAATAGTCCCATATAAAATTTCACCTCCTCTTTTAAGGGGTTGGGGGCAGATTTACAAAAAAAAAAGATGCAGGATTTTTTTGTTAGTCACAGCACAGATAGTCCGCATACAAATTTTTAGCTTTCTACCTTAAAAATTGCGGAATGGTCCATACAAACTTCCACCCTCCCATTTTAGGGAAGTGGGGGTTAGAAAGAGACAAAAAGTCAGAAAGCATATGTCACTCTCACGTCACTCTCCATCCCTTCAGCTATCTCCACTTAAAAAAACACGTCAATTCATCGCTCCGTTTTGCCGTGAAAGACGGACAAACAGACACACACACTTTCCCATTTATAATATTAGTATGGATAATTGCAAACGTCAACTTTAATGCACTAATAGACTAATGTAGCGATTAAATAATTACGTAATTGCACTTTCTTGCACAAATACTAACCAAACCACGACATGATTGAACGGTCAGCCTTTATTCCGAAATCGTCTTCCAAAATACCAGGATAGAGAGACCAGGCGTAACTGAACATGATGCTTGTCCCTGTCGTTTTGAATAACACCCCCAAGGAAACCCATAACTGAAATTAAAAAAATTAAAAAAATCTTAAAAGTTTTTTATTGCTGCATGAATTTTGGGGATGTTACATTTTGGTTTTATTAATTACTTGCTAGAGAAACATCTTGGAAGGAATGATGAGGGTAGGAGAGCGAGGGGAAGGCCGGGTACAGCTTACATGGATGAAGTGAAGGAAAACGCAGGTGTCGTGTCATATAAAGAGGTGAAAGAGTTGGCACAAGACATGAGGAATGTAGGTAGCTCCACTGACCAGAGCGCAGCTCTTAAATTTGGAGAAAGAAGCTGTGCCCGCGACTATGCTCGCGTGAATTTTGTTAGTATTCAATTCAGGTTGCATGCAGGTATGTAAATGTTAGACAATTTTGACACAAAAAATTACAAATTCTTTTATACTAAAGAAACTGTTTTTCATTAGTCACACAATCCATTTCTATTCCATTAAGTAGTTTCAGCTATTTGATGTTAATTTTTATTTACAACAATTAGTCTTTCAAAAATGTGCTCAAGACTATTTTTTATGATAACACTAGGTACATTAAGTAGTTACTATACGCGGAATGTCATTTAAATAGTGCTGGATATTTTACTAATTAAGTCTAAAATCTAAAAGCGGGTCTGCTCTTATCGTCAAATTTAATATTTATGTTATGAGGAAACAGCACTGTTTAAGTTGACTTAACGTTGTATTGTATGTACTTATCTAGTTTTATATTTTATTATGTAAAAAAAAACAAATATACCTACGACGCATTTTGGGGGGTTTTCTTTCGATCGCCATTAAAATTAATTTTACCACATCAGTGGTATTTTTGTTTTTGTTCCGAAGTGGTGGTAGCTTGTAGAGTTTATTAATTAAACTGTATGTACACTTACTACTTGGGTCTTAAACTATCTCCATACTTACTACACTTTGACTAGAGAAAAAACCATTTATTCAGAGAAAATTTGATTCTATGATTAATATTATTCTTTGACGATAAGAGCAAATTGTGGGATTATATTAAAATTAGTCTAAAATTGGGCATATTCGAAAGTCGTAGCTGGGAGAACTGTAAGGAGTATGTTTTGGATTGTTTTTAATAAAATAATACAATAAAATAAAATAAAAAACGAACCTGCAGTAAGAAGGGTGCGACCATCCTGGTTAACCTCTCGGCGATCACGAAACTTCGCCAAATGTCCTCGCTATGCTAAGAGGAACCATCCCGATAAACAATATGGGACCCGGACAAACCCGATAATATTATAGAGGTATTATTATAATGTTGCATTGCTATTTTTATAACACGTATCATATTAGAAACTAGCTGTGCCCGCGGCTTCGCCCGCGTGTAATTGGACTTGTCACTAATTAAGTAGTTTAGACGGATTTAACAGTCTCCTATTACTGTAGTTTTCCCCGAGACATCAGTGTTCTTCATTGCTCATTGTCTAATTGCTCGCCGCTGTTAATCTTGGCTACCTTGGTGTACAAAATCCTGTTGTTTTATTATTTTAATAGCTGTTACCCGCGGCTCCGCCCGCGTGGTCAAGCGAAAATGCCAATAAGTTCGTTCCCGTGGGAATTTAAAAAAAACGACGTCATAAAAAAAAACGAATTCAAAAATACGTCTTCATCCTTGTCTACATCATAAAAGGAACCTCTATACAAAATCTCAGCGTTCAAAGTTGAGCGTACCTCATAAAACACGTGTAGTCTTATTATTCCTGTTCTCGTGCGAGTTTAAAAAAAAGGTCACATCTCTATCCTTGTATACATCACAAAGGGAATCTTTATACAAAATTTCAGCTTTCTAGGTTGACCGCCCTCGATAATACACGTGCAGTCGCCTAGGTAGTAGGTCACCCTATTTCATCCCTCTAGGGGTTGAATTTTGAAAAATCCTGAAACACGTACTTACTCATTTACCGCCAGGAGTATTCTCTGCGAAGTTTCAAATAAAATGGTTTAACTAATCTAGTTTCTTCATACAAACTTTGGACCCCCGTTTCACCCCTTTAGGATATAAGTTTTGAAAATCCTTTCTTAGTGCACCCCCAGACTTCATAGGAAACCTATGCGCGAAATGTGGAGTCTCTAGACCGCCCTTAATGGATGATTTTTGGGAAAAATATTTTACTCATGTTTCATGCCTTTCATTAAAGAACCTTCATGCTGAATTTCTTTCGAATAACTTCAAAAACGGCAAAGTTTCATACTAACTTTGCACCCCCGTTTAACCCCTTAAGGGATGATTTTTGAGAAAAATATTTTACTCGTGTTTCATGCCTTTCAATAAAAAACCTTCATGCTGAATTTCATTCGAATAACTTCAAAAACGGCAAAGTTTCATACTAACTCCGCACCCTCGTTTAACCCCCTAAGGGATGATTTTTGTGAAAAATATTTTACTCGTGTTTCATGCCTTTCAATAAAGAACCTTCATGGTGTATTTCATTTGAATAACTGCAAAAACGGCAAAGTTTCATACTAACTTTGCACCCCCGTTTATCCTCCTAAGGGATGATTTTTGAGAAAAATATTTTACTCTTGTTTCATGCCTTTCAATAAAGAACCTTCGTGGTGTATTTCATTCCAATAACTTCAAAAACGGCAAAGTTTCATACTAACTTTGCACCCCCGTTTAACCCCTTAAGGGATGATTTTTGAGAAAAATATTTTACTCGTGTTTCATGCCTTTCAATAAAAAACCTTCATGCTGAATTTCTTTCGAATAACTTCAAAAACGGCAAAGTTTCATACTAACTTTGCACCCCCGTTTTAACCTCTAAGGGATGATTTTTTGAAAAAAATATTTTACTTGTGATTCATGCCTTTCAGTAAAGAACCTTCATGCTGAATTTCATTCGAATAACTTCAAAAACGGTACAATGTTTCATACTAACTTTGCACCCCCGTTTAACCCCCTAAGGGATGATTTTTGAGAAAAATATTTTACTCGTGTTTCATGCCTTTCAATAAAGGACCTTCATGCTGAATTTCATTCGAATAACTTCAAAAACGGCAAAGTTTCATACTAACTTTGCACCCCCGTTTTACCCCCTTAGGGGATGAATTTCCAAAAATCCTTTCTTAGTGAGCACCTACGCCCCAAAAGGAACCCCCATGCAAAATTTGAGACTCCTGGCACTTGTAGTTTCGGAGATTTCGTGATGAATCAGTCAGTGATTTTCTCTTTTATAAATATAGATAACCATATAATAGAGACTCTTTACAATAGATTTCGTCCAGCGTAGCTGTTCGATGACAACGCGGCGACAAAACGTTTTAAATCAAATTTTTGAGACGCATCGCCACTTTATTAAGTAAATTTTGTTATGTAAGTATATGACTAGTCAGCAATTGAGCACTTCTGTGGTCAATTGCAAAATTTGACAAAATTGACCTCAGGTCAGGAGAAAATATACACAACTGGACGTCTCGAAATCTTTAAGGGATGAATTACCCTAATAAATTTTGGAATGAAGTGGAAAACAATGTTGCTTAGGATCCACTAGGGGACGGAGCAGTGGATTGAAGTAGAAGACTGTCTGTGTAGGGACTGTCACGTCACTTTCTTTCACACGTACATTACATACCTGACTCGGTAGCCTATTCACTCTTGCCTCAAACTTACCCATTTTTTTAAAATAATTGAAACCAAAACTTTCACCTCCGCGCCCCAGATGGGTTTCAAACCATCGTCCGCTCAATATCCGGCCGAGTGCTCTTATCATTGAGTTACCGAGAAGGTGGTGAAATTTTTCATACCTTTAAACTGCGCAAGTCGCAATGGCGCTATCTACCTGATGGTTATACTATACTTAATATTTTATACATATACGTAATATGGACGCTGGCAGAGGCAACACGCTTCAATTCTAATGAACCTGAAGCCAATAACGTAAAGGTGAAGATGTTGGTTGATAATGATGATGCACATGACGTGGCAGAGACAAAAGTGGGGGTGACCACCACGTCGTCACATTCGTGCAACGTCAGCTTTGCGAATAATAATATGTTCACCGAACGCCTGCGAACGAACGCTAGTTTGAAGGGGCCTTAACTCTTAATTAGCTTACATTTATCATTCGTAAGTTTATTTTTCATACATTTTGTGAGGAAATAAAACAAAATATCTGATGATGACACATCACAGGACAATGTCATTGTTATTGTCTTTTGAACAAAAATAAAATAAACTAATAGCAAAAGTCCTTGTTGATGTAACGAGTATATTTTTTTCAATTTTGATTTTCCGATGTTATTTTATTTTACTTTTTTTAATGGACATTTGTATCCAGATCGTTACGATCTTGGGCTACTACTCTACTACACCGAGCAATTGCGGGATCGGAAGGCTCTCATCGCTATTGTAAATTATGCAGTGTCAGTTCAGGGTCGCCCCAGAGGAGCATAATTTATAGTAGGAATGGTTAATTAAAAATATTTTTTAGATTTATTTAATTCCTTGGGTCTTAAACTATCTCCATACCAAATTTCATCTAAATCGGTTCAGCGGTTTTCATGTGAAAAGGTAACAGACAGACAGAGTTACTTTGTCATTTATAATATTAGTATGGATTCTATATTGTGTCTAATGGCGTATCCACACGCCAGGCAAACAACGGCGAACAGCGAACACAAACAGCAAACACGAACGTGTGGACATCGTTTGTCTGTTTTTGTTTGTGTTTGCCAGTGATCGGCGTCGGTGTCGGTTTTTGTGCACAAATCAAAGGGTGTTCGACAAATAGGTTTGCAATGGTGGATACATTGCAAACCTATTTGTCGAACGCTTTCGTTTCGTTTGGCAATTACTACTGAACGCTTGTGAAGCATTCAGTAGAAATTGCCAAACGAAAGCTTTGTTTCCTTCTTTTTCTGATTATTATTTATAAGTAGTTGTCAAATTATTTAAATTTCAATAAATAATTATCTGGGTACTATTTTTTTTAAATTTAAATTTTATATAATAAGGTATCTAATCCTAGTTTTTCTTATTAAATTAGGAATATTTTTATTCATTGTTTCAGATTTTTTTTCTTCTTTTTATCTTTTTTTTGGAGCTTTTTTTCCACAGAAGTTTTTAGGCAACTAGCCGTTCATATTTGAAAAATTTCACCCCCCAGGTGGGATTCGAACCCACGACCCTCGATATCCGGCCGAGTGCTCTCCTTCTTTTTCGTGTAATTTCACTTTGTTTTTTTTTAATAAAAATATGTCAATCCAAAGTAATGGCTGCCACTACAAGTTAGCCGTCCGCCATGTTTGCTATACCGGCATAGACTGGCACGTTCGCCAAGCGTGTGGATACCGCGTTTGTGTTCGGTGATTTTGATCGGTGTTTTTCATATGGTGTTCGGTGTTTGGTGTTTGTGGCGAACAGCAAGCGTGTGGAGGCCCACTAAGGAATATGGTACGTCTATATAAATTGTCTATAGGCACTGTAGGATTTTATTTATTTATTATAAAACAATCTCATCGCAATCATGCTTTATCTCCTTTAAGATATTTCAAATCCTCTTCATTGACATCATCGTTTATGAACTTTCCGTGAATGAAGTACTCCTCTATCTCCTGCAACGTTTTGTCCTTGGTCTCAGGCAGTGTGTAGTACAGTATCAATATTGTCACCGTCATAATACCACCCAATACTGCAAATGTCCCGTAAACTTTTATTGATAATAATAAATGTGGAATTACTGTCACAATTCCTACGTAAATCGTAGCAACTAAAACATTAATAATCGCAGAACCAGATTCTCTATGCTGTAATGGAAACAGTTCGCCTTGCAAGGCTAAAGGTATTGATGAACATCCCAAATTAGCAAGAAAGAAATAAAGTATAAACATTATAGTAATAATCCATGGATAATCGTTGGAGACAATGTTCTTTGCTATCAAGAAAAGGTAAATTACCATAGTGAACAAGACTGCTAATGATGCAATCCCAGTACTGAACAAGAGCAGTCGCACCTTTGTCATTCTTATCAACACGGAAGAGATCAAGGCGCTGACTACAATAATTATGTCAATGCAAATGGTGGAATAGTACGGTAAAGAATCTGCGTTTAACGCTTCTGTTACAATCTGAACAGCATAAGTCGGGAAAAAGTGTCTACCGCTGGCCTCCATAAGAACTAGAGCCACGGTCAAATTGAAAAGCGGTTTCAGAAAATCTTTTCTCCTGAGTTTCTTTGATAACTCCACCATCTTGTTAATGAAGCTGCTCCTCTTCTTGGGCTGTGACAGTTTTTCTCTTTGAGATTTAACGAGCGCGATGAGTTCTCGAGTTGATCGGTCGCTGTCTCCTCTCAACCAGTAAAAATGTTTTTCACATTCTTCAAACCGCTTTTTGGAAGCTAACCAGGGAGGACTCTCCGGGCATGTGATGGCAATCAGAAAGGAAATCACGTGAGGTCCAATGGGCACCAATGCTATAGTTCTCCAATTCATGTAAAAACCTAAAATGTGAGAACAGGTGCTACCCAAAATTATTGCTGCCGTTTTAATAGTCAGAAACATTGCTCTATTTCCTGGGCTTGTGTATTCCCCAAGTATTATGGCTCCTACCAAAGTCACGGCTCCACCAGTAGCTCCAGCTACTGCTCTGCATATAAACAACAATGTGTAACTTTGAGCGTAATGTAGCACGATCCACGATAGCGCTCCAGGAATTAGTGAGATCAGAAATGCCCACCGGCGTCCGTATCGGTTCATCAGGTAACATGAAGCTGCACAACCAAATATAGAAAATACACCAGGTGCAGACGCTGAAATTAAAATTTTATCATTAGAACTTGGACTAAACCAAGAGAATAAGACTAGATCGAAGTTTCCTTTTTTTGAAACAGAGCACGAAAAGTGCATAAGTATTTTTAGTTTGAAGTAGACTTTAATTTTAATATGCTCTTCTCGCTCACTTTTATGTCGATACGAAAACATTAAAACTGTGACATGCTGTGACCGCGTGTTCGTGAATCGACGTCTGCATATAACCTATAGAGGCTATAAATAACTAGGTTTTGGTCTGTTGCTCCTGGGTAATCGCGATCGCGATCATGGAAGATGGTCCATCTTCCATGATCGCGATGAGTCCGAACGAAAATCATCGCGATGAAATCGCCGTGTGGAGGTACGTTCTAAGACAATATATGTATAGAATTAGGTGGCACGACGATATTATCGTCTCGATTCTCTAGCTCGTGCAGCAGGTCTTTTAAACAGAGTAGGTGAAAAATACTAAAATAGTAATTTATAAAGTCATAGATCCAACTCACCTAACCCAGTAATAGAATGTATGTTCATTTTGATAGGGGAGTCCGGCTGTTGAAGACCAGCCAAGATGGAGCCAGTGTGTCCCAGCGTCATGCCTTGGGCGAAGATACCGATGAGAATGCTGCTGGCACACCACGTCTGGAATTCAATAGTTTTATTTGTGAAGGAGCGCAAAACAGCTAGGAATGTTAGTGTTTTTTCAAAAAGAAATATTAGAGCTGCCTATTCTCGTAACAAAAACAGATTCAATCTCGATTCAAATTCACGCGCTGTCCCGTTCAATTCCTATTTTGTATGAGTGAGACAGCGATAGAAGAAAGTTCGGGGGGATATTATTATATTACAACCCTTTTCTAGTATTAGTATTAGACCTTTCCAAGAAAGTTTTGGCCTTGGTAGCTCTTGTGGCTTGGAGAAAAGTTCTTGTCACAATTGAAAAGTCTGATAATATGTTGAGGATGACGTTATGATGATGAATTATGATGATGATGATGGTGTTGTAAATACCTATTTTAATGTTGGTGTAATTCGAAAGCCCATTTCTTGTAATTTTTACAAGGTATCCGTATCAATGGTGAATAATAATGCACTTTAATGTTATGTATCTATGTATTGTTTATGTGCTTTATTTACATACATATTAAAGTACAGTCAACAAATTAAAGAGGTAACCAGGGAAAATGAGTCGTCTTCTAAATATTCATCATAATATCAGGAGGGGCTACAACGAAACATAAATCCGATACTTCGGCCGGAGTATCGAAAGAATTTAAATCATGAAATACAAGGTACTTTATGGTTCTTTTAGTAATTCGTTGAATTCTATCCACGAAATACCTTGTATTTCATGATTTAAATTCTTCCGATGCTACGGCCGAAGTATCGGGTTTACGTTTCGTCGTAGTCCTCCAGATTCATGATTCTGGGTATTATCATCCGACTGCAGGTATACAGGTCTCCATTCAATCGAAGGGGAATCTCGCGTACTCTACCACGCTATGCCAATGCGGATTGGCAGAGGTCAGTATTTTAAGTGTGTTTTCAAGTCGCCCAATGGCCACCAAATTGGCTAAACGAATGTCATCCATTGACGACAGCCAGGACACCAAACTTAATATAACTGTGACTTTACTTCGTACAATAATTATTTTCTTTATTTGTGGTAGTATTTAAAAATTAACATAGATAAAAAGGACGACATATTTAAAATAAGGCATTTATATATATTTCAGACTAAAGTGTAACAAATAAATAAAAATTCGAAACTATATTATTTAGAGAATAGGTTTTTACAAAAATGTTCTCTTGTAGTAATAAATGATTTCTATAATTTAATGTAGTGTTTAGTGCATCTGGCGTCTGGTGACCGCGAGCCGGTTTGACTGTTTTATTATGCCACAAAGGTGGCAACCACGCATACGCCTGATGGTAAGCATCACCGTGGCCTATAGACGCTTGCAATACCGTGGGTATCAATCAAGCGTTGCCAACCCCAAGTGGAGCTCTGGAGACCTTACTCACCGTAGGAACACAACATGGACGAGACCAAAGCTATTTGGCTACGATCTTCTGTAAGGTGGAGGTCCTTCCCCAGTCGGACTGTTCTGATTTGAGCAGATGATCCCCGTGCCCTACCTCTCTTGAATTGATTGTCTCATCCATGCGCACTAGATTGCAGTCGCCATTGGCAGAGACGGGTGTATATTGATTACATTCACCTACTGTCATCATGGTTCACCCGTCTGTGTTTTCGTAAAACATTGTACACCTGCTAAAATATTTTTTTAAAGATTTCGATGTTACTCACCCCTCTATGGACAATCCTGAAAGTCCGAAATAAAAAGTTATTTTTTTGTTTATTTTATTTATTAATCTACTCTCTATACTGCCTACTACCATTTCGGAAACAATGACCACTGGCAAAAGAAATGGCGATAGAAAACCAGTATACGGCCTTTTTATCATTTTAAAACATAAAATCGTAATTTTTTTTTGACATAAAATCAAAACTAGGTAGTCGCCTCGAGGATAGCAGGACCATCGTTAGGATGACATCTTAGTGGACACCTGTGGCTCTAATAAATAAAAACCCTGTTTTGTAACAAAGAAAAGGGTGGAAAAAAAAAAAAAAAAAAAAAAAAAAAAAAAAAAAAAAAAAAAAAAAAAAAAAGAACTGACAAAATATCCACTTACAAGATGTGCAAGCAATTTTGTTTTAAAATGGTCCTCCTATCTTCGAGGCCACCGTACAGTCAACAAAGGAATTGACTGACCCCCTCTGTTTATATGATTAAAGATTTCTAAATATTGCGTGAAGGGATTTACTTGAAAATTTATTTATCAATAGTATTCATATTGTCTTATGTAATTACAAATTTTCAAGTAAATGCCTTCACGCAATATTTAGAAATCTTTAATCATATATACAGAGGGGGGTCAATCAATTCCTTTGTTGACTGTACATACAACATTACGTGCCATTAATTTGTCATAGTAGTAAATTGTACACTATTTGCACAGCGTCATCTTACTTCGGGACCCCAAAGTAAGCAAGGCTTAGTTTAACCTGCATAATGTTATGACTACCAGAAATCGTAAATACAGACCCTTAACATTATAATTGGAGTAAACAACTTTAAATGTAGGTAGATAAACTAAAAACTAAAATGGAGATGGACGGGATACTTGCTACGTTGTAAACAAGAAAAATGGAGCACACAAGTGATAGTTTGGTATCCAAAGGAAGGGCACAGGAGCTAAGGTCACAAAGTAAGAAGATGGGAGGACGAATTGAAAATGACCTTGGGTCCACTCTGGATGAGAGTGGCGGCAGATAGGGAACACTGGAAGACGCTGGAGGAGGCCTATGCTGTAAGGCACACCAAACTAAGAGACATCTTATAAAACTGAATATTGTTAACTAGAATATAAGGAAAAATGTTAAATGTTTGGAATAAAAGGCTTTATTATAATTAAATTATCATTTATTAATTAAATTTTAAAATTGCCATACAAGAACCCTTAATCATACATAATTTTTTTTAAGACTAGTCATTTCGTCTTCATTATTATTAACAAATCTTCCGTAATAATAAAAATCTTCGATCTCCTGTAAAGTTCTATTCTTCGTCTCAGGTAGTGTGAAGTACAGTATGAGTAAAGCCACTGCCACAATTACACCATAAATTCCAAACATGCCATAAGCTCTTGTTGTATATAATAAATATGGTGTCACTTTTAATATTACCGATAATACAATGGAAACAAAAATACCTGCCAAAATTAAACCTGTTTCTTTATGAGCCAATGAAAATAATTCACCCTGTAATGATACAGGAATACATGCACATCCTATATGTGATAAAAAAAAATATAAAACAAAAAATCCGGTCACTATCCACGGGTACTCGTCTGATACCAATTTACTTGCTATCAAGTAAAGGTAAATGCACATGCAGGTCAAGACAACCAATGATGTGATCCCAGAAAAAAACAAGAGGACCCTCATTTTCAACGTCTTCATCAATATAGGTGAAAGAAAAGTGGTAAGAACAATGACCATATCAACGCAGAAGGTAGAATAGTACGGTATTGATTTAGTATTTAAGGCATCGTTCATAATTTGTAGCGCGTACGCCGAAAAGAAATATGTTCCAACAGCTTCCATTAGAATAAAAGCAGTACAGATAGCGAAAAGTGGTTTTAGAAATTCCTTTTTGGTGACTTTACTTAAAAATTCCAAAATTCCCTTTCCAAAGCTCATTTTGGTCTTGCATTGTGAAGCTCTCTCCTTTTGAGCATTCATGAGTTTGCTAACTTCTTGAATCGACTGTTCAGTGACTCCTCTCAGCATGAAGAAATTTTGTTCACACATTTCATACTGGTTTTTAGCAGCCAACCAGGACGGACTTTCCGGGCACGTGTACATAATTAGAAACGCAATGATATGGGGAACCGCTGCCAATAACGACAAGGTCCTCCAGTCTATGTAGTAATATAAGAAATGGCATAAGGCGCTACCCACGGTACCTGCTGTTGCCTTGAGGCTGAGGCACATTGCTCTAGTTCCTGGAGTTGTGATTTCACCAATCATTATGCTTCCTATCATAAATGTACCAGCTCTTGTAAGTCCAGTTAATATCTTTCCTATTAGCAATATTGTAAAATTTTGAGCTAAATAAATTAATATCACGCCTAGGGTTCCTGGTAGTAGTATTAGTAGCATTGCGGGGCGTCGACCCCAGTGGTCTGACAGAAGACCGGATAATATTACACCAACGATTATTGCGGGAGCTACACAGGAAGCTGAAAATTATATAAACTAAATTAGTAATCACATTGATGCTAGCCGATTTTTATAAAATTCGTCACCGCATTTATACAAATTTTTAAATTTATGGACAGTCAAGAATATAAGAACGTATGAGAATTAGAACAATGATTATGATATGTATTAATGTAACAATCTTTGTAATTACATATTTTAAATCGTATTATTATTAAAATACATGGTCATAATTATTATATAAAAAAATATGCACAGCACAATGCAATGAAAAATGTTTAGATATTGCAATGAGAATATTAGTGACCTAAAAAAATTATGGAGAATAAGTGAGACTCAATTTAACAAGGAAAGCGACGTCGACGTACGTATGGTATGTATGTCAATCTTAATCGGTGATCCTGGTTCTCGTAGACCTTCCAGCATTACACTGGTGTGACCAAGCATCATTCCTTGCGCTAATATAGATATTATGATACCCGTAACACACCAACCCTAAAAAAACACCAGGAAATATGTACTTTTTAAAAAGAAATATACACACAAACAGAAAGAAAGCTAGAGTGTCCGTGACTTCCGTCTGCGATTTCGGTACGGGCAACCCAAACCCAATAAGTGGGCTCCGGTAAGCTATTCATCCGCGTAAACCATTTGTAGGCGACACGAATCATCCATATAAAATTTATAATATAGTAGGATATACTTGTCGTATTGATGGTGTTATGAAAGATGTTCCCATTTTCGGCTCGTTGGCTTCTTTATTATGTTTTATCATATATTATAATAATGATTTCAATAAAACATGTTAAACCACGTCTTCACCATTAAATGAAAGTTATTACTATGTGAAAACACATTAAATTTTTTAGCACCAATTTACGTATGTGATTAGGTGAGCTATATTAGGCGCAATACCTATTAGATAAATATGCAAATAAAAAAATATTTGTTGAAAATGTGTACCTATATTAAATAAAGTCGGCGATGTCATTAAAATTGCTAGAAATCCGGGTGACCCGAAGGCTAGATATCCCCTGAATCTTAGTCAGACGCATTCGTGTAACTGCAAAAATCAGTCTTCGGCTCTCCTACTAATCCTACTATTATTTCACTCAACGTATTTCTATTGCCATTCAGCGATGTAACGATGTAAGCTAGTTTGGTAATGTTATTATTAGTTTAATGAATGTTATTTTACACAACAAATCAGTAAATAAAAATCAGTAAGCACTAAAGAAATTAAGTTTTGCATATTGTAGCTATCAGTGGCGAGGGGTCCTAATAACACGATTCCTGTCGGCTTCCCTTTTAAAAATAGTGAATTATCTAACAGCATCGACTCTGCTAATAACATGATTTCGCTTCATTCATAATAATGATACCCAAACGCCTATACAATAATAAATAGCAATATCACACGTCGCCAAACGCCTATACAATAATAAATAGCAATATTGTGATATTGCTATTTATTCGTCGCTTAGCCTGTGCGTCGAAAGTCGGTAATTCCCGAGTTGTAGCTGCATACAGTTTTAGGAGCGGCTGTCTCTTTCTTACGCGTACATTTTGTTCCTAGCGCGGTCTCTTTCTCACGCCGATCATATGAACATATTAAGCCGGTAGTCGCCGAGTTACGACAAGGATCGCATGTATCAGATTACGTTAGTGCGACAAAGATAAACAGAGGTAAAAATATAGTTAAATATGTGTTTAGTGCTTGAATAATAAAACAACTATAATTTTGTCGTGTTGTAATTGTCAAAATTATGTCATTTTTTCAATTCACTTTCGCCTGTGCTTTCGCTCGTACTGTTGTTAGTTTTTTTTATTTGTTTGTTGTTAATTTAGTAAAGAATAGATTAGAGTGACTTCGTGGTTAAATGTTGGACAGGGCTCGGTGTGAATTGTGTTATAGTTATAGAATTTATCGGTTTCAGTTGTTGGTTTAGTCTGTTTTGTTTACATTCGTAATGGCTGCAATTTTAGACGTGGGTTGTTGTCTCACAGACTTTTTATTAGATAATAATTTTCAAACATAAGTTTTGAAAATAAAAACATATTATACAGCGCGCCCGTGCTTTTCCTTCTATGAAAATAGATTATAAACGGAAAGATGGCTTTACTAAACATTTTCATTGTAATTTGTACGAAAAGTATTCGTGGCTCACAGGTAGGTAGTTGTAAACATAAAACACTGTTTTGGTTTTCCATATTATACCTATCAGTGCTTTTATGTATGGTAATGGTAATATGGTATTCGGAATTCTCCATCCCTGTGGTAAGATAACACTGTATTTTTTTTTTTGCTCCGGCTTCCCCTGATTAAAATTTCACCCTTCGCCACTGGTAGCTATAAGCATGACATTTTATTATTTATTATTATTATTTTATTTAAATTCTAATTTTTCAATTTCATTTAATTTTAATTTATAATGTTGTATTTTATTTTAGTAATGTCTGATTTTATTTGATTAATTGTTATTTATTTTATTATTTCTACAAATTTTAATTTTGTGAATATGGTCTATGCTATCCGAAATAAATGAATTTTAATTTTTTTAATTTTTAATATTGTGTCCTCTGTGTTAATTGCAATTCCCAACAGAGTATAGTATTGTTATTGATAGTGATAAGTCAATTAATTGTATATAACATTTATTGAGTGTATTATTAGAAAGAGCAGTGATACTGCAACTTATTAATCGAATGGTCCCTGAATCAAACCCTTTTCATGTTCGATGTGAGCTAACACATTTACATATTTTTAGAATAGAGTAGCGTAGAGTTGAGTAGAGTAGAGTAGAGTAGAATAAAATAATCATATAAATAAAAACAAAATAAAAATATAAAATAAAATAAAAAATTATTTGTCTTATTGTAGCACACAAACAATATTACATAAAAACCTTAAATATATTTATATGTATAATAATCTAAATTACAGACTAAAACATGCTGTGTGAAATACTTGTGTGCCGCACAACATGGCCTTGGCTCAGCAGAAATTGTTTTACACATAGAAGCAAAACGCTGATAATCATTCTGCTAACCAACCGATGAGACTAACCGCACTTTACATTATTCCAACATTTTGTTGCCTGATATCGAAAGTGCCGTTGTTCTGTGCAAATTTCCCTCAAGTAGTTGTTTCTAATTATCAGTTACACCACAATGAGGGAAACATTCAAAACAAGAAAGAAACACATTTATTTAATACAGCATATGAGACACAAGATAATGATAGCAACGAAGACACAAACATGGCGTACGTGACACATAAAAAAAAATATTAGCAAAGAAAAACCTTACTTACTAACTTTACTTATTTATCAACTATTTTCTTTTCTCGAGATTCGTGAATTCTCGACCCCTAGGTTACCAGGAAACAAAAAAAAAACTCTTCATTAAATCTCGATATTATTGCGTTCGGGTTAAACATCATCCTTTGCCAGCATCCTCAATTGGACATCATCATTCTCTAAGCTTTTTTCATTATTATCTTTAAATCGCCCATATTTATAATAATTTTCTATATCCTGCAAAGTTCTGCCTTTAGTCTCGGGAAGTATAAAATATAGTATCAATAGCATTGTCGCCAAAATGCCACCATATACGCCAAACATACCGTATATACGTAGTGCGTGTAATAAATAAGGTGTTACTTTTAAAGTGGTCAATAATATCGTTGAAGCGAATACTGAAAAAGCAGCCAAACCCATTTCTTTATATGCTAATGGAAGCAATTCACTTTCTAGCACAGTAGGTATCCACGTACACCCTAAGTTTATTGTGAAGAAATAAATAACAAAAAGTGTAGTGATCAACCATGAATAAATTGGTACTATGTTTCTTTCCATTACGTAGATATATATGCACATAGATGCAGAGACAGTTAACGATGAAATTCCAGAAAAAAATAATAGAGTGCGTACTTTGAAATGTCTCATTAGTATGGATGATAGCATTGAAGCAACCACGATGATTAAATCAACGCATAACGTGGAATAATAGGGTAAGGTTTCGGTGTTAAGAGCTTTACTCATGATTTGCAAACCGTATGTTGGGAAAAAGTGCTTTCCACTAGTTTCGACGATCACAAAGGCAGCAAACAATGTAAATAGAGGTTTTATGAAATATTTTTGAGTGAATATGCTTAATAATTTAGAAATTCTCTTCATGAAACTTGTTTGTGTCTTTGACCGTGACAGCTTTTCTCTTTGAGCTGCTATTAGTTTTGTGAGTTCTAGATTTGAGTGTTCGGTATTGCCTCTTAAATAGTGAAACTCTTGCGCACATTTGTCTAATTGCCCTTTAGCCGCTAACCAAGAAGGACTTTCGGGGTATGTTAAAGTCATCAGAAACGCAGTGATATAAGGAATAAATGCTAGTAAAGCTATTGTTTTGTAACTCAAATATCTATTAAAAATGTGACTACAGGTACTTCCTATACCCAACGCACCAGTTTTGAGAATCATATACATTCCCCTGTTTCTTGGACTCGTATATTCACCAATAATAACAACAGCTAAAATTACTAAAGATCCAGTTGTAATTCCGGTAAATATCTTCCCAACTATTAGGGTCGTGTAGCTTTGGGCTAAATATATCATAACCAATCCTAGCATTCCTGGTAGCAGTAATATTAAATATGCTCTTCGTCTTCCATAGGGATCCGCCAGAAAACACGCCAGCTCGAAACCTATGAAGACCGATGGACCCATTGTTGAAGCTGAAAGATAACAAAACAGTCGTCATCATAAAGTTATTCCGAATTTTCAATTCCATATTGCTTTATAAAGATTGTGTGGAAGAAGGATATGAGTAGGAAGAGCGTGAAAATTATGGCTGATAATACAATAAAATTAATTGAGAGAATAGAAGAAAAATATTCTGCTGGCCCCAAAATTATGAGAACAGGGCCAGTGAATTCTACTGTAGATGGCAGTGCAATAGCCAAATCCTAACATTTTCTATATAATTCGACCAACAGATGGCGGCATAAATTGCGCTATGATATGCTTTTCTCAAAATTAACTGACGATTTACTTTATACAAGAGTTACGAATTTCTACATAGGCGACTTATGTTTGCACCGAATTACTATTGGGCCATGACGTGACGGATTGTCAAATATATTAAACTGCATAGGCCCTAATAGAGTTATCAATCAATAAATTACATCTGTCATACTGTCTGCGTTTATATTTGAATAAATAATGGTAAAAGTAAAATTATTACCCAACCACGAGGCAAGATGGACGTTGATCTTGATTGGAGAGTCTGGTAATTGCAAATCAGCCAGCATGCTACTAGTGTGGCCCAACATCATGCCTTGTCCAATAAAAGCAATGATAATACCAGAGCAACACCATGCCTGAAAATTATTGCCAATGAAGAACATAATATAAAATAATGCATAATTTGAGACCAGAGTAAAAATTTCCATCATCACTATGACAACCCATAATCATCCCGCTGCAGGGGTACCGATCTCAGGACCTCTGGACAGTCAGGTGGTGTATTTGTAGTGATAATACCTTCGGTATCAGAGGGCGCGAGTGTAATTCTCGCTCTGGGAAAATATTTATGTAATGGCATTTGAATACAAATGTTCTTGAGTCTGGGTGATTTTATTATAAGTATTTATTATATAAAACCTATTCTCTGGTACGCATAACACACGTAGGCTAAGCCTATGGACGATGTGTGAATTGTGTAAAAATAAATCTCCAGTAACGAATGTTACTTAGTTACCGGAGATTTTTTTGAGAGATAATCCCACCACACTTTCCTACAGCTGTGTCTTCTGTAGGATTAACAACGGCGATCTTAAGTGAAGGGAGAGAAACTATAGCTGTCTTGGAACTCACAACGAATTTAATCATAAAGAAAATAGACTGAGTAAGTAACATACGTGTGTGCATTGATATGAAGAAAAAATTAACGAAACTAACCTGTCGTAATGAGGGTGTGATCCAGGACGCTTCCATTATGCCCAAGAGTTAAGAACTAAAGACGTCTATATTTGATGAAAGAAAGAAATTCTTAAAAAATACCTAGCAGTCAAATTATATAAAAAAAATAGTTCGAGAAATCTTTATTAAATAATTAAACTACTACATAATTTAATTTAACACAAGATAATTTAATACAAATAGTTCTCACAAGTTTTTAACATGCAAACTAGCTATCGAGTTCACTTGAATGAATTTATTTGTAAGGTTTGAGTAAAATATGACTTACATATAAAAATACGTGTATATAGGGTAGAGCACTAGTCGTGGGACAGCACCAGTGGTGGGACACTACATTTTCTTTTGGATTTTAGAAGAACTAGGATTCGATTCTGTGATCCTACAATCTTAATTCCTACCCTTTCCATCACAATTTTTTTTATATTACTAAGGTGGCAAACAAGCTTACGACCCGCCTGATGGCGAGTGGTCACCGTAGCCTATGGACGCTTGCAACACCGGGAGTATCACTCGCGCGTTGCCGACCAATGTTCAAAATGCTATAGCTGGCGAAGTTGTCTGTTACCAAATACTATAGAAGACTAATACGCACAGCTCTTGACGTTTCTCATACAATGACTTGGCAACCTCTGTTCACCTCATGCCGCTAGGGGCGCTATAACATTTTGCATACAAAACGCACAAAAGTTTTGAAATCGTTCACCTCATGCCGCCCTCATGCCGTAGGGGCGCTAGTGTCGCGTCTTGCCCGAATTCTTCCGAAGCTGTGCGTATTAGTCTTCTATAGTATTTGCTGTTACTCACGCCGAGATTTTAATACTTTAAAAAAATATATTTAAAATATGAATGCTGAATTAACGAAAAAATAATAGATCCATTCGTCAGTTACCTATTTATCAACGTCAATATTCACTTTGTCTCGAACATTAACATGTACTAGACAAAATATTTGCAACCGGCGACTCGGCCATCGAGTCGAACATGCGAACGTTGCCATCGATGATCGTTGCATGATTCACTATAAGCCGGAAGACAGCAAGTGCACGTCGTAGTCTCACCGTCAATTTTTTTTAATTTATATAAACTACTAGCTTTTCCCCGCGGCTTCGCTCGCGTTAATTATATGACTGTATAGATCTCGTTTGACAACAAAACAACCCATAGCGCGACTTGTGGCGCCATCTGTTAGCTGATACGGCGCCCTCTATAGTAGAAAAATTATTTTCCCATTGGAACGACATACTTTCACGGGATAAAAAGTAGCCTATGTTGGACTCTGTACCCCTAACAATATGTATGCAAATTTTCATAATGATCGGCTGCTTAGTCAAGCCGTGAAGGAATAACAAACAAACAAACTCACTTTCTCATTTATAATATTAGTAAGGAAGTAAGGATAGTAAGGATAGTAAGGAAGTAAGGATAAGGATAGTAAGGATAGTAAGGAAGTAAGGATTCACACGAAGCAACTGGCGTCTAAGTAACAGGCTATGCCTAGTTTGGATGCCAGTAACAATTTTACTATTAGGTACATTTTAATAATTAAAAGCATACATTGGTGGTGGGTTTCGTTCGCAATAGTTTTAAGTTTTTGGATTAAAAAATGTAATAGTGAAGTAAGAAAACATTTGGAGAAATGAAAATAAAGTTTTATTTATTTATTTTAAAAGAAGTCTCTAGTGTCCCACGATTAGTGGTCTACCCTATGAAATACGTATGTAAACTAGGTAATTGTTCAAAACATTAACGGCAAAATGCATACATGAAAATAAAATAACATTAATGAGCAATAACTTATATGAATAGGGTACAGTAAACGTAATGTATGGTAAGAATAAATAAATATTTGTTTCATCATCATCATATCATCATAATCATCCCACTGCTGGGATACGGGTCTCCCATCAATCGAAGGTGATTAGAGGGTACTCTGCCACGCTGCTCCAATGCGGATTGGCAGAGGCCGGTGTTTTCAAACCGCCCTTAGGCCACCGACTTAGCTTAACGACTGTCATCCATCGACAACAGCCGGGACCGAGCGACGGCTTAACGTGCCCTCCGAAGCTTGATGGCGGCGTCGCTGTGTGTCGCACTCTAATATGAACACGCAAGTTAAGCGATGTCGACCCTAGTCAGCGTTTGGATGGGTTTCGTTATCTCGAATGTTTGTTTATTCTTTTAATACCTAATAATAATTTATTTATTCATAAGACAACTTACATGGTTAGTAACATAGAGTCTCTTAAGTAAGATTACATAAATATATTTTTAATTTAAATACAAAAACGGGCAAGTACCTGTCGGGTCACCCACAACTTAGAATTCCAAAATTTCCTACGCTTGGCTTGCTTGCAGATGTGTGCAATACCATATTCTATGACATTTGTACGTTTTCATCAAAGAAACACTTCACAAGTTCGTCGGCTATCATTCGGTAACTAGAGGAGCCTACTTAATCGTTATAATATTCTATACTCGTATTATAATGGACAATAACCATGAATTTTTTAAAATTTTTAAATTATTGTTTAATACATCACAAACGGATCATTGTATCGAAAAAAAATGATCTTGCCACACCCTCGATGTTTTTAAAAGATCTATCTAACAATACATCACACATAACATGGGATGGGCGCGAAAAAAAAAACTTTTCACTTTACATGTGTGGGAGGAACCCTACCTAACAAAATATTTTTCCAAATGTTGTTCTACCACTTTGTCAATATGGGTATACATACCAAATTACAACTTTCTAGCATAACAAATAATGTAATTGCCTCATGAATGCAATAAACAATAACGCTTGACTAAAAAAAACAGCTGTATGGAGTATTTTTCCTTTTGTTTTAAGTATATATATATATTTTTTTTTTTTTTTTTTTTTTTTTTTTTTTTTTTTTTTTAAATTTTTTTTTATACCACACAGGTGGCAAACAAGCATACGGTCGGCCTGATGGTAAGCCGTCACCGTAGCCTATAGACGTAAGCAACACCGGGGGTATCACTCACGCGTTGCCAACCCTCCCAACCCCCCCAAGTGGAGCTCTGGAGACCTTACTCACCGTAGGAACACAACATGGCCGAAACCAATGCTATTTGGCTACGATCTTCTGTAAGGTGGAGGTCCTTCCCCAGACGGGCTGCTCCGATTTGAGCGGATTATCCGCTGTGCCCTACCTCTCTTAAATAATTATATTGGTTTTTATATTTTTTCTCAAAATGTTTACATTTTGGTAAAGTTGACTAAGGTTAAGACCAAGTAACCTTAGTTGTCTGTGTTGTTGTTATATTTTATTAATATTCATGGGTACTTCTCATCGCCACGATTCTCATCATCACCTTCGTGGAAAATTTTATTTTTTACTTATTTGAACAGTTTTTGTATAAAATTTATAGCGATAGACAATACAGGTAAATTCATAAGTAAATTAATCTTATCGTGGCTTTCGTTTGGAAGAAATAGTGTTTTGAAGTTCTAGACTCCACGAAAGTGACGCAATGGTTCACGAAAGTGACTTAGTAAATTTACAGACAGTATTTTGTCAAATTTTACTAATGATTATGAGACCAAATGTTCATAAAATAACAATAGTTATTTGTTATGCAAGGCTGCAAAGTTGTTTTTTGGCGCGAGTACTTATATTGAAACCCGAGCTAGCGAAGGATTCTAGGATTGAACCACGAGCGAAGTGAGTGAGAAATATAGAATCCTGAGCGTAGCGAGGGTTTCAAAGGTACGAGACGCAGAATAACTTTGCTGCCGAGCGAAACACACAACTTTTTACCTCACTACAGCGAGGAAAATGCAAGGTGCAAGAAAAACGCAAATAATATATTAAATAAGTGTTTATTTTTTTCATGCGGTGTCATGCTGGCCAGTTCGATTATTCTAAAAATATGGTTGGCGCACTGGCATGAAATGCATTTTCAGAGGACTGGCGGTATAAAAACACAACTTGGCACAATTGGCTTTCTTCCTTTAAATTTTTGTTCACAGCTTTCCGAATCTTCTAGTTCTTCACTATGACTTGACGCGTCAGGGTTTTCTTTAAGATTTTTAATTTCCTTGATCTGGAAAATATTTCTTTTCAATCTCGACAACTGTTTTCTGTATTTAGAATTTAAAGTTTTCAGTTCTTCTATTCGCTTATGCATCAATTTCTTTACAAAATCATCTTCAATTCATTTAACACATCTTTCTACAATTCTTCAACACATTGAGGGTGTGGGAAGAACATTTTTCGATACAATGATCCGTTTCGGAATTATTTACATTTATCGTGTCAATTTTCGTTTTGCACGGTGGTCCCCCCCCTCTATCTCCGAAAGTGTTGTGTTTAGAAATTTGAAAAAAAAAACATGATAGTAGTCCATATGCTGAACCTTCAATGAAAATTATAACGGTTAAGTTCGCTCTACTAGTTACCGAGTAATAGCCGCCGAACTTATAAAATTAAGATTTTTTTGATGAAAACTTACAAATGTCATAGAATATGGCATTGTACTCATCTGCAAGCAAGCAAAGCGTAGCCAATACAAAACCCTACATTATGCGTGGCCGGACACGTAGGTACTTGCCCGGTTTTTCTTATTTTCTCGGCGTATTTTGTCAGTTTGTGGCATTGCGAAGCGCTGGAAAAAATCATGAAACTGTATTGCCTACATGCAAAAATCACTTTCGTGGCATAAAATCACCTTCATGCATAAAATGCCATGAATGTGATGCCACGAAGGTGACGAAAATATCCCTTTTTTTATAAATTCCTGCAAAGTTTAGGTGTGAAGTTTTAAATAAAATACTACATAAATATCTCGAGAATTTTGGGGTTACGATAATCTAGCTTTGATTTCAATAGCTAAAATACAATGCACAAAAATGTTGTCCACACAAGCGATCGGTTCACCTATGAAAAAATTAAAACTTACCAATATTTTTTCTCACGGTACGATGAGCCGCACGTCTCACTTCTTGTGATGCCAAAACACGACCGACGTTCGACTGAACCGAACTTTGTGATTGGTTGCTGCTGTTGTGTTCAACAGCAAGCCTTTATTACTACCAAGTCTAAAGTACCCAAAACGTGTGACCGACGCATTTTGTGTTGCCAATTCAAAATAATAATAAAAACATTTTTTTTAGACTATTGGGTTTAAAGTGTATTTAATTACGATGATTTTAGTATAAGTAACGTACAAATAAACTGAAATTTGGTGAAGCAGTAAACAAATGTTTTACTGTAATGGGAAGTGTGACACGATGAGAATGCGAAAAATGGCCCCGTTTTTGACCGTTCGTGTTAGGTTTTGGTATGTATTTTTACTTCTATTACGACAAGTTTTATTTATTTTATAGGATAATAGTTGTTTTATTCTGCAATTCACAAGTACTGTTTCTAACTTATACCGTTTAGGAAATATTACTGTGTGACCATCAAATTTGAGCTGCGATGAGAAGTACCCAGAATTAATTATATTTTTTTTGCAAAAAAAATTAAAAGGAGAGAGTTGATATTGAGCGCTAGTTGGCTAATATAAATAAAGGTTGCTCAAATTACTACCAATAAATTCAAAATGGCTGCCAAAACAGATGGTCACCAAATTGTGTTTTATAAGGTATTGTAGAAATGAAGCTAATTTATCTTTTATTGCATGCCATAAAAATATGTAAACACCGTTTAAGTTAAGTTCAGACCAAAATTTTATATATTGTCGCTAAACAGCTGATGTTAGTCATCTTTACTGAGACAAAAAACTAAACGGTCGATCGTATTTTTTTTTAAGAGCGCGCACCCAAATCAACGCAACTCAAAATCGAAGCGTGTTATTTTACGAAACTACTGAGCCACCAACATGAGCGTGCGCCGGCGAAGACAAATGATTTTGATACTTTTATGATAAGACTTCACTATTTAATATAATAGTAGACTCGAAGTTCATGTGATTTTAGCTACAGACCTATTTCTATGTAGAACATAAGTATTGTTATTATGTAATTGAAATTTTTTTTCGGCATTCTTCATGTCTCGTTTGGAAATAAATACAAATAATGTATCTTTACTCGTGTATGCGTATACGTGTATTACCTATGGATTATGGAGAAGTATAACAATATATAGTACTCATAATAGATATAGGTACATATAATTATTTGTATTAGAAACACATGTTTCTAATACAAATTGGGGCCCAGTCCATACCGCAAATAGACACAGTTGCTTATCACTGAAACATAATTAGTAATTAAACAGGATGTTACAGAAAGGGGGTTACAAGCCGAATAGCTTAGTAGAATTAGATATTTAATTAACAAAACGTGATGTAGTTCTCCATTTTTGGAAAGTTGTATGGGTCTGTAAAAGTAGTAGTGTGAATTCCAATTTGCAATTTCGAAAAACTTCTGGAAATTGAGAAAACCGAGAAAACTTCGTAATTTTGGGACTTTTTTCGTTATTTGCTCTCCAAAGCCAAAACTATGCGTTTTTTGCGAATGATGTTTTCTAGACTTATAGACTGTATTAAATTACCTACAATTTGAACCCAATTTTCGCTGTATTGCTGGTGTAATTGCAGCTGTATTGACCTCATAGAAGCCAAGCTATAGAACTTCGAATGTGACCCATTAATCTCGAAAACTGAAATTTTTAGGTTTTACTTACGTATTTCGCAAAATATTTGCAAAACTATTCGCCCTATGAAGAAAGGTCACTAAATATTCTGTAGAACATTTATTTAGCTTTTATTTGAACTCAAAACGAAGTCTGTGAGACCTAATAGTTTACTTATAATCTCAAATAAACAAAATGAAGGTATAATGGGTAATATAGGCAAAAGACTCAATGTATACAGACTCCATGTATATTAGAAATTAGACCGCAATGTCAAACGGAGTGATGGGGGAGATTATTTACAACATTATTGACACAAATAGTGTAATGCAAAAGTGAACCATTTTCAAGAAATTTTAAAATATAAAATATTTTTGAATAATTACCTCAATCATTCATTCAAAATTTAATAAAAAAAACCTTGTAATTCGTTTTTTTTTGCCATATTTGGAGAGTTATGATATTGGTCTGTAATGCACAGTACAAAATCGTGTTATTTTTTATCCATACGGAAATAAAAGCAAAAATTTTAGGAAACAAATTTTGATTTTGTGAAATTTTCAACAAAAATTCAATTAAAATATTTAAAAAGGCCTTGCTAATTTCGTAAATACTTCATTTGAGTAAGATCTACAATTGTTTTCTATCCAAAAAAGGAAAAATAATTGCTCTAAGTTACTCCATTGCAGAAAAAAAGCCATAATTAAAAGCATCAGCAGGTAGCAGTTTCTGAAAAAATTGCGAAATTTTAGAAATTTTTGCTCCAGGACTAAAACTATGCATTTTTCACAATGTTTTCTACACCTATATGTATTAAATTACATACATTACCTACAATGTGAGACCAATCGCAGCTCTATTGATACCATAGGAGCCAAGCTGTGGCTCTTCATAATATGACCTAATTTTACCAAACATTGAAATTTTCAAGTTTTACGTACTTCGCGAAATATTGGAAAAAACCACGTAACCTACGAAGAACCGTCACTGAAAATACTTTGTAATAGATTTAACTAGCTTTTATTAGACCTCATAGCGAAGTTTGTGAGACTAACGGTTCACCCACAATCTCAAAAAAACGAAAAGATGAACAAATGGGTTATAAAGAGAAATGATTCTTTGGTTGGGATTGGGATTCAATTCCATCACCAGGATGGTTTTCATTTTGAAGAAGATGAAAAAGTACGGGCTCTTGTTTTTCTTTCTCTTCGTGTCCTCCTTCATCATACGGACTGAAACATATGAAACAGCAATTTTTTTTACGATTTCGCAATAATCGACCTCCTTAGTAGAACTTGTCATATATTATAATTTATAACCATTATATTAATTACTAGCTTCCGCCCGCGGCTTCGCCCGCGTGGCCTAGTAACAATTAGCATATCTTTCTTCAGAAACAAATTCCGGTCCGGCATTGCCCGGTACGGTACGGTTCCATCCGGTCCGGTCGATCCGGTCCGGTCCGGTCCGGTCCGGTCGGTCCGGTCCTTATAAGGACCCTACATGACAAATTTGGCATCTCTAGACCCAGCGGTTTAGGCTGTGCGTCCCTTCTCAACTTCGTTTGCGTATATCTCGCTTTCCCGTGGGAATTTTGAAAAATCGTTTCTTAGTACATAGCTAGATGTCGTAAGGAATCTACATGCCAAATTTGATATACCCTCGCAACTTCGTTTGCGTATATCTCGGTTTCCCGTGGGAATTTTGAAATATCCTTTCTTAGTACACCCCTAGACGTTGCCGTCGTAAGGAACCTACAGTCCAAATTTGGAATCTCTAGACCCACCGGTTTGGGCTGTGCGTTGATATATAGTTAAGTCAGTCAGTCAGTCAGGACTTTGAATTTTATCTATGAAAAAAAATCCGGTCCGGTCTGGTTCGATCCGGTCCGGCACGGCCCGGTACGGTGCGGTTCCTTCCAGACCGATCAGATCTGATCCGTTCTGGTCCGGTCCGGTCCGTTCTGGTCCGGTCCGGTCAATCTGGACCTTAAAAGGACCCTACATGTCAAATTTGGCATCTCTAGACCCAGCGGTTTGGGCTGTGCGTCCCCTCGCAACTTCGTTTGCGTATATCTCAGTTTCCCGTAGGAATTTTAAAATATCCTTTCATAGTACACCCCTAGACGTCGTAAGGAACCTACAGTTCAAATTTGGAATTTCTAGACCCATTGGTTTGGGCTGTGCGTTGATATATAGTTAAGTCAGTCAGTCAGTCAATCAGGACTTTGAATTTTATCTATGAAATAAAATCCGGTCCGGTCCGGTTCGATCCAGTCTGGCACGGCCCCGTACGGTGCGGTTCCTTCCAGATCGATCAGGTCCGAACCGTTCCGGTCCGGTCCGGTCCGGTCCGGTCCGGTCCGGTCCGGTCCGGTCAGTCTGGACCTTATAAGGACCCTACATGTCAAATTTGGCATCTCTAGACCCAGCGGTTTGGGCTGTGCGTCCCCTCGCAACTTCGTATGCGTATATCTCGCTTTCCCGTGGGAATTTTGAAAAATCCTTTCTTAGTACATTCCTAGACGTCGTAAGGAACCTACGTGCTAAATTTGGAATCTCTAGACCCAGCGGTTTGGGCTGTGTGTGGATATACCTGTGGCGACACCTATCGCCATACAGAAGAACTACAGAGTGAAGAAAAAGTTCACAAAGCGAACACATGACGTCATATACGACGACACTTAGAAATCCTGAATCGCGCTATCGAAGTTTCTACGATATGGAGATATATATACAACCTCCGACACATACATTGTCGGAGCCGCGGTTCCCCAGGCATGACACCCAGCCTGGCCGGAAGATCTTCCCTTTGTGGCGGTCGAGCACATCGCCATCGCTCCCGCTACAGTGGGAAGATCTTCCGGCCAGGCTGGGTGTCATGCCTGGGGAACCGCGGCTCCGACAATGTATGTGTCGGAGGTTGTATATATATCTCCATATCGTAGAAACTTCGATAGCGCGATTCAGGATTTCTAAGTGTCGTCGTATATGACGTCATGTGTTCGCTTTGTGAACTTTTTCTTCACTCTGTAGTTCTTCTGTATGGCGATAGGTGTCGCCACATACCCTTGCAACTTCGTTTGCGTATATCTCGGTTTCTCGTAGGAATTTTGAAAAATCCTTTCTTAGTACACCCCTAGACGTCGTAAGGAACCTACAGTCCAAATTTGGAATCTCTAGGCCCACCTGTTTGGGCTGTGCGTTGATATATAATTAAGTCAGTCAGTCAGTCAGGACTTTGAATTTTATATATATAGATAAAAAAAAACCGGTCCGGTCCGGTTCGATCCGGTCCGGCACGGCCCGGTACGGTGCGGTTCCTTCCAGATCGATCAGGTCTGATACGTTCCGATCCGGTCCGGTCCGTTCCGGTCCGGTCCGGTCTGGTCGGTCTGGACCTTATAAGGACCCTACATGTCAAATTTGGCATCTCTAGACCCAGCGGTTTGGGCTGTGCGTCTCCTCGCAATTTCGTATGCGTATATCTCGCTTTCCCGTGGGAATTTTGGAAAATCCTTTCTTAGTACATCCCTAGACGTCGTAAGGAACCTACATGCCAAATTTGGAATCTCTAGACGCAGCGGTTTTGGCTGTGCGTTGATACACCCTCGCAACTTCGTTTGCATATATCTCGGTTTCCCGTAGGAATTTTGAAAAATCCTTTCTTAGTACACCCCTAGACGTCGTAAGGAACCTACTGTCCAAATTTGGAGTCTCTAGACCCACCGGTTTGGGCTGTGCGTTGATATATAGTTAAGTCAGTCAGTCAGGACTTTGAATTTTATATATATAGATAGGTACCACCAGCCTTTTAGCCCTTGCTTTATTTAAATTTTCAACATTTCGTCTTTTTCTTTTTTTCGATAAAAACTGCTTTTTTTGTTCCCCATACTCTGAAACATATTATGTTGTTGTCACTAAAAAAGTAAATAGTTCGTCGTCATATCATCAAAAAGTCATATTTTACTTACCAAAGTATCTAGATTGTCGGTCGCGCTACACGGTTTGCACTGCGTATGGGCACAAAGGTTACGTGAGGTCAGGTCCTGCGCCGGAGCGACGTGACCACTCTCCGCAGAGCCGGCGGCTCGACTGAGTCGTAACAAAAGACGCGCGCGGTTTTATAGTGGTTTTATGGCTATATTCAAAAATTGGTAGAAAAATAATGGTAAACATTTATCATAAATTTTGGCGCCTAGATTTTAGGGAATACCTTTATCTCTTAGATGTTGATAATATTGACATAAAATAACTAAGATTTAATGGTGAAAACAAACATAACAACGACTTGACTTTCTTCGTAATTTCACTTAGTTTGGATGTTAATATCTTATTTATGTAACAAAAAATTACAAAAATGTTCTACTAAGTATATGCTTAAGTATATTTGCCGTTAGATTTTATAATTTATTTCTTACAATTGGCAGCATTAAATATTCCATTACATGACAAAATGTTTTCTACTAAGTATTTAGGCAACAATATTGCCTAACATTTTGTGTAATTCATAAGTCTGTTAGAAAAGTTCAGTTTTCAAATCAAGTAGCTAACGCCCGTGTGCGCGCTCTTAATACCAAACATAATATTGCTTACCCCAATTACAAGTTACTTGTATTGCTTAATGAATTTAATTAAAATATGGTAAAGTAATTAAATACATATTCCATTCTTAATTACGCAACACATAATGACTGTATGTAGGTAATAAAACATAATAATAATATAATAATAAATTTATTTATTTGGTCCACAAACATATACAGTTTGAAAGTACTGTTTACAAAAATTCTTAATATAAACATTTAGCCAATATATAAAAACGAATCATTTGTGGAAAAATAATACTTATATCAAAAGTAAAATGAAGTTTTATAATGTACTTATAAGATTAATTTGTACTTAAGAATAATTAACGGCACTATAAGGAACACAGAAATTACAAACGGTCAATCACTGAAAAAACTTAGAAAAAAAATGAATTACTGAGTTAACAAAGCTTTTTAAATTTTACTGGCCTATCACTCTCTCTCATTTTGCTGGCGTAGAATAAAAATGGTAAACGATTATAATTATAGCTTGACAATAATATATTTTGCATTTAGGTACGATAATTTGATTACCTTATAGCAAAAATTAGACTGTAATTTTTGGTATTAATGATACTGATTTATAAGTACAATATTTGGTGACCATTTATTCATTTTGGCAATCAAAAAGATCATACAACAAAACGTAAAATTATTCTAACGTCTCTATATTTAATTTGGATCTTATAACATTTTACTTTAGTGCCCTCGGTTTGGGTTGAGTTGAATATAATATAGAGTTAATTATTTTATTTGGTGCTTAGGGTATAAAAAATTATTCTGGTGAACATTAAATTGTACTCTAAATAAAGTATGTAAAATTTTATTAAAAACATTGAATAAAGGTATTAATAGTTTTGCTTATACAATTATTATAGTTTTAAATAATAGTTCATTATAAATAGACATATATCATCAGGCCTGATCCTTATCAAGCATTTTCTTTTCTTCATTGTCTTTATCATCATAATTTTTAAATCGTCCAAAGCTATAAAAGTGATCTATGTCCTGCAATGTCCTACCTTTAGTTTCAGGAAGTATGAAGTATAGTATCATTAGTAAGACTACCATGAGACCACCGAAGACACCAAATGTGCCGTGAACTCCTGTTGCACTTAACAAATATGGAGTTACTTTTAAAGTTACAGTTAAACAAATAGAGAAAAAAGCTCCCGAAACTGCTGTACATGTTTCTTTATGTATTAAAGGAAATAACTCCCCCTGTAGTACTATAGGTATGGAAGAACATCCTATGTTTGATGAAAAGAAATATAATACAAATAATGCTGTAACTATCCATGGATATTCATTTGAAATCATACTTCTTGATATCAAGAAGAGATAAGTGCACATACATGCTGAAACGATTAACGATGTCATCCCCGAAAAAAATAAGAGCGTACGTACTTTTAATATTCTCATTAATATGGAACATAAAAATGAGCCAATCATGATGATTAGATCAACACATAACGTGGAATAGAAAGGCAATGATTTGGTATTCAGGGCTTCACTCATAATTTGCAGACCATAATTTGGGAAAAAGTGTCTTCCGGCGAATTCCGAAATCATAAACGCAACACTCACAGTAAACAGCGGTTTCAAGAAGTCTTTTCTTGTAAATTTTCTTAAAATTTCCCAAATTTTAACTCTGAAACTAGTTTTCGCTTCATGTAGTTGCAGCCTTACTTTCTGCGCTTTGATTAGTTCGCTGACTTCAAAAGTTGTTCTTTTGGATATACCTCTCAACCAGTAGAAATCTAGTTCACATTGATCGAATCGTTTTTTAGCTGCCAACCAGGAAGGACTTTCTGGATATGTACAAGTCATTAAAAAGACAATTATATGTGGAATGATTGCTAGCAACGCAATTGTCCTAAAATTTGCGCAAATAAATAATACATGGCAAAGTGTACTTCCTACAATGACCGCAGTTGTTTTAAGAGTCAGAAACATTCCTCTATATCTCGGATCGGTGTATTCTGCTATAATTATAGCTCCAACTACATTTGTTCCTCCTGCACTGAACCCTGTTAGTATTTTGCCAATCAGCAGCATTAAATAATTTTGGGCTGAGTACATCACGATCCAACCTATTATTCCTGGAATTATAGCTAGCAAATTTGTCATGCGTCGGCCATAACGATCCATCAGAACACATCCCAATACAACACCAAGTAGAAGTGCAGGACCTGGAGATGATGCTGAAATTTAATAATGTTACAAATTAAAATAATATTATCTCATAAATTATAAATAAATTCTAGCAATTCAAACAGCGCCACCTGGTCCCAAAAAATGCTAGGCTTAACCTGCTTGTATTATTGGTACCAGACCACGGATACATTGTAGTATTGTAAAGAATATACCTATAATATATAGAAAAACATTCAGACTCGAAAACGAGCACAAATGTTGTCACATAAATGTTTGTCTCGAGTGGGAATCGACTCAATGCGGAAATACGGGGCTCCCTTAAATCGAAGACGATTGGAGCTCTGCTCCAATGCGAATTGGCGAAGGCGACCGACTTGACTTTACGACTGTCTTCCATCGAGAGCCGGGACCAACGGCTCCGAAGCACGACTATTGCTAACATAATTCATAAAATTATAAAACCTACCTAACCAAGAAGCAGAATGTATATCAATCTGAATTGGGGAATCTGGGTCTCGTAGCTCACCCAGCATTCCGCTGGTGTGACCCAGTACCATGCCCTGTCCAATGATGCCAATGATAATACCGGAAGCGCACCATGTCTGAAAATTAAATAGTAAAGTATAAATTTCGACGATTGCTGTCTCTTTGATAGTTATATTTTTCATTACTTACCCAAGTTTTAATTATTGCCATTACACGGTCAATTCAGATCGAGATCTACGATAGGGTGATTCATCCAAATTCCAGATTGATTGGGTAATCATAGTTCCAGTTCCATTTATGTTATTTAGTAAAAATGCATTATATCCCACTACCATTTTATAAATAGCTATTGCGTTTTGGATACAATTTCATGTTGAAGTGACGAAAAAATATTAATATTTGGTTTACAGTATAGCCTTATAGCCGTACTAAACTCGAGAGCAATGAATGCGGGTCACCTAAAGAACCCTATAAATCTCGGAAACTAATAATGCTAGCTTAATAAAATAAACAACGTATAATACCCCTTAAATGAAAGTAATAAAATTTATAAGTCAGTATTTATTTATTAAAAATGACATAAAGGAAAAAACTGCGTCTTCTTGTCAAAATGTCATGTTTCCTATTTTTGTTTTAAGACGAGATCAGCCGTTTTTTTTCTTTATGTAATTTTTTATAAATAAAATGTGGTGACTTATAAATATTACTTTCATTTAAGGGGTATTATAGATTATAATATTGTCTATTAAACACTGTTTATTTTGACGACCTCCGTGGCGTAATGGTCACCACGCCAGACCGCCACCCAGGAGGTCCCGGGTTCGATCCCCGGTCGGGTCATGATGAAAAACGAACTTTTTCTGATTGGCCTCGGGTCTTGGATGTTTATCTATATATGTATTTGTTATAAAATATAATATCGTTGAGTTAGTATCCCATAACACAAGTTTCGAACTTACTTTGGGGCTAGCTCAATCTGTATGAATTGTCCGTATATATTAATTATTTATTTATTTATTTATTTATTTATTTATTATGCTAGCATTCTTAGTTTCCGAAATTTATAGATTTCTTTAGGTGACCCGCATTAATTGCTCTCGAGTGTATATTTTAGCTTAGTATTTAAGACTTATTATGGAAATAAGATGTGTGATTTGTCAAAAAAAAATAGCCAAATATAATACCGGTTTCCAACCCAGTTCGTCGCAGATGACATTGAAATTATTATAAAGAATGCATTTTAAAGTAAAGTTTTTTTTGTTTTGTATAAATTGTTGGGATATTTGACGTTAATATTCGACGTCTGATCCTCGCAATTATTTTGTACATATTTATGTGATCAAATAGAATTTTAAATTAATGTAATGAAAATAATCGATAAATTACATTGCCTTTTTAGTCGAATTTCAGGGGTTTTTGAAGTGAAAACTTCTTTAGCGGCGCTTGGCACTTTTTTTAGGTGGGTAAAAATTTTTAAACTCGCGTCAGATCCGTAGCCTGATCGAAAAAGCGTAAGATTCCCTAACCATTCCAAAATATTAAAAAGTCCACAACGTTGATGTTTAAGTTTTCACTTCTGCCGGCACTCCCCGAATGCAACCCGTCCTTTTTTTGATGCTGCTACAGAGAATGCGAAAGTGTGTGTGCAACGCAATGGGCAACGCAGAAGACAAACCATTAAATTGGGCACTTTTTGAGTGTGAAAATAGAACCTATACAAAGTATGCAATTACATGCATGCAAAAAACGCGAAAAAATCCGGCGCACAAAAAATCCGTGTAAATACGCGCGGAAGGCCGCTGCGCGCAATAAAAAAAAAACTACAATACGCTTTAACGCAGACGATGCACATTTTGCCTGTTCACGTATATAAAAAACCATCCATGTTCGTAACTAACAAAAAATTATAATAGTGGAAAAAAAATTCTTCACTCACAAACTAGTTACTAAACAGAGAAAATAATCTCTTGTTACAAAAGTTATGAGTGGATGAAGGGTGTGCGTCGTAGGCGTCGAGTTTTAAAAATCCCCAACGGAATTTTTGCGCGCCATGCTGATTTTTTTTTGCGCCGTAGTGCGCCGTACAATGTGTGTTTTCTGATAGATATATAGATAAAGTAATCTGTATCTTCAAAGCACACAAGACATAATGACAGAAATAATCTTTTCTTCTTCATCGTATTTGCGTTGCTTGAAACATTGAAGAATTAAAGACAAAACTAACCTGTCGTAATGCTGGTGTGATCCAACTAGCTTCCATGATTTCTATGAACTGTATGCATCAAAGTTGTTTGCATTCGAAGAATGACACAAAATAAACAAGTTCGTGGATGTAGTTATCGTGATTGTAATATAGTCTTCAATACTAACATCAGTCAGTGAGTTCGGTTGCATGGGTTCCGAATTTAACAAAATATATGATATTTATTTATTGGAAGACAATATTTAAAATAGATAAGTAACATTTAATTAACAAAATTAAATAAAAACTAAGCAAACAATAAAAATTATCTTTGATTCTGATCAGAAACTACCACATATAACTTTGCGAATCTTGTTTCTCCTGAATTTAGATTAATAGATGACCACTCGCCCTCTACCCCATCCGACGAAAGCAGATGATTCTGTTAATTACTAAATGGCATAGCTTTTCGCTCCTACAACAGGCGACTATGCACCGGAAAGCGCAGCGTAGCCCGGCCGTCCACAAGGTGGTTAGACGACCTAAAAAAAATTAAAAAGAAGACCCTGGATTCATGCCGCTGAGATGATAATGATGACGAGAGCCTTTCGCTCCCGCAACTGCTCGGTGCAGTTTTTTTTTTACGGTCATACAGTAGACAAACAAGCAAGCGGGCCACCCGATGGAAAGTGGTCTCCGCCGCCTGTAGACATCAGTAACACTAGGGGCGCTACCAATGCGTTGTCCACCAAGGAGGTTGGAGGAAATGAAGGAGGAATTTAGGAAGGGAAGGGAAAGAAGGATGGGAAAGGGATAGGGAAGGAGTTGGACTTCCGGATCTCTCACTCACCGAACGAAACGCATTGCTGCTTCACGTCGATATTCTGTGAGAGGGTGGTACTTCCCCGGTCGAGCTAGCCCATTTCATAATAATTGCTCTACCACTCCAAGAACAGAAAGTTCTCCAGTTAACAGAAGACCGCAACGATCTAACTTCATTCATCCAGTAAAAAAAGACAATGCGAATCAGCAATCAGATCTGAAACTGTACCCAACATACAGTCAAACATTATAACAATTTTTAATATATTTTTGTTTTATAAATTCTTTTAATTTACTTGTTTCCATTTACATACTTGTTATTCTTATCAATGTTTTTTTATATTAACAAAGTACATTAGCTTCACCTTGTTTGTTATTTCTGTAAATAAATAATTAGCTTATACATAGAAATACATTCAGACTAACATATGTACATTTTCATGCACATAAATGATTACCTTGCGCAGGATTCTAACATGCGCAGCAATCCTTGGGATAAAATTGTCAATGCTATATATTAATAAAATAAAATTGTATATGCTATTGATCCAACAGACCTGTCAAGAAGTAATAAATTAAACACAATCATCATCAGTCAGATGACCTAAGGAAAGGCAGCTCAGTTTCCCGCTGCAGGGTAGGGAGTAGAGAAAAACCTAGCTAATTTTAAATGCTCTACCTCTTCGAAATTTTATGATTGTAATAACTAGGCAAATTACTTTGTAATACATATAAAATAAATCTAATTGCAAAATATTAATTTATTTTTTAATAACAATAAAACATTTTTAATCACCAACATTATTTGTGTTAAGCATTCTCAGTTCCTCACCGTTATTTGCTTTCGTATCTTTGAATTTACCGTATTTATAAAAGTCCTCTATCTCCTGCAAAGTCCTCCCTTTAGTTTCGGGAAGTATGAAATACAGTATCACTAAAAGCACTGCCATAATACCACCGAAGATACCAAAAGTGCCATGCACTCCTGTTGCGACTAACATATACGGTATTACTTTCAAAATTATCATTAAATTAAGGCAGTTTACAATTGTAAAAGCAGCTGAACCTAGTTCCCTATGTGCTATCGGAAACAATTCAGCCTGCAAAGCTATAGGAATGGGTGTACACCCTAAATTTGCTCCAAAGAAAAATGCTATAAAAAACGTTGTCGTCAACCACGTATATTCATTTGAAATTAAGTTTCTTGCTATCAAGAAGAGATATATACACAAACACCCTAAAACAAATAAGGCTGAAATCCCGGAAAAAAATATGAGCGTTCGTACTTTAAACATTTTCGTAAATATGGAGGATAGTATTGCGCTAACTACAATAATCAAGTCAATGCAAAAGGTGGCATAGTAAGGCATCGTTTTGGTATTTAGTGCCTGACTCATGATTTGCAGAGCATAACTTGAGAAGTAGTGTCTCCCACTGAATTCCATCAGTAAAATAGCGACGATGACAGTAAAGAGCGGTTTTAAAAAATCTTTCTTGGTAAATTTTTTCAACAGCCGAAAAATTTTATTCGTGAGACTAGTTTCTATATTGCGTCGTGACAGTGTTTCCTTTTGGACTTTGATTAGTTCCATGATTTCTAGTGTCGACTGAGGCGTATTTCCTCTCAACCAGAAGAAATCTTTTTCACATTCATCAAAGCGTCCTCTAGAAGCCAGCCAAGATGGACTTTCGGGGTACGTTAAAATCATCAAAATCGCAGTGACATGAGGAACTACTGCTATCAACGCTATCGTCCTGTAGCTCATATAATTATTCAAAATATGGCTCAAGGTGCTGCCCACAGTTATTGCGACTGTTTTGAGAATCAGATATAATGCCCTATTATTTGGATTCGTATATTCACTGATCAAAATTGCCCCTGATATGGATAATGCTCCTGCCGTCATTCCTGTTAATAGTTTCGCTATCAGTAGCACTATGTAACTAGAAGCAAAATAAGTCATGATCCACCCCACTGTTCCGGGTAGTAACGTCAACAAATTTGCTAGTCTTCGTCCATAGCGGTCCAATATTATACACACCAGTTGTACACCAATCAGTGAGGCGGGTGCCAAGGTTGACGCTGAAATTATAAACGGTATATTTTTTTAAAATTTAATTGAAGTATTTGAAAACGTTTAAGAAAAAGATTTGGATGTCGATATCCATAACCAACCCACTGCACGAATACGAATCTCCCGTCAATCGAAGGGGATTAGAGCGTACTCTGCCCCATTACTCCAATGCGTTTTTTTTTATTTTTTTATTTATTTATTTATTAAGCCACATCAACAACGCAGACACAATCATTAACTTTCAAACATTGTACATTATCTCACTACTTATGTCTACATCAATTATAGATATGCACAGCATTCAATTTTATAATAATTAATTATTAATAGTACGTATAAATCACAATTATAATTTCACAAATCAGTAATAAACTAAAATTTTGTTTAATGACAAAATGACAATACAATTATCTAAGTTATAATAATAATAAATTGATTTTAATGACAATAATAATAATACCTAGTATGACATAAATAACGAAATTAAAGAAGATATCACGAATTGTTTTTGAGAATTTTTTCCTTAAGGGACTTGGGGTGATCGTTGAAGATATCCAGGTCTAAGAGTTTATGCCAATCGTTGTAGGTGGTTAACATTCTAGTCAACGGCGCATGCAAACCCAGGTTAGTTTTGCACGAGGGGACACTAAAGAAGTGACGATTTGGTCTGCGACATCTTATTTTGGGAACACATAAATTAACCCTATCCAGTATACCCTGAGATCCAGATGTGCCCTGCACGATTTTTTGGAGAAATAAGAGATCATGCATGCGTCGCCTGTGCGATAAGGTATGCAGGCCGAAGAAGGATAGCCTGTCTTCGTAGGAGCTTCTGTAGCATATGCCAGGTGCAATAAAAGCCAAGTGTCTTGTAAAAGATCTCTGAATCAATTCAATACGCGTCGAGTGAATGATGTAACTCGGACTCCAAACAACGCTGCTGAATTCGAGTGTGCTTCTGATCAAGCCATTAAACAGTAATATTTTTGATAACGGTCGTTTGAAGTCTTTTGTGTGACGACGGATGAAACCATGCATCATTGACGCCTTTTTAATGATACTGTCGTAGTGAGGTATGAAACTCAACTTTGAGTCAAGTACCACACCGAGATCTCGTACCTGAGAAACCAACTTCACCGGTTTGTTGTCAATGACGTATTCTGTTGCATTTGTTTTTTTTTTTCTCGTGAATCGAATATGTTGACATTTTGCAGCATTCAGTGACATACAATTTTTGGAACACCACTGCGTAATCCTATTTAAATCCTCCTGAAGCAATCTAGAATCATCCTGGGAGTTGATGTCGCGATAGATTTTCATATCATCCGCGAATAGCGAACAGCCACAGTGACGAACGCAATCTACGATGTCATTTATAAAAAGTACGAATAATATTGGCCCCAAGTGAGATCCCTGAGGAACACCAGAAGACGCGACATATTTATTCGACTCATACCCGTTCACCACAACCTTCATCTCCCTGTCAGAAAGATATGATGCAACATAACCATGACGTCGCAGATTCCATATTGACGCTCGAGCTTTTCAATGAGTAGATGATGATTTACGCGATCAAAAGCGCTAGAAAAATCTGTGTATATGGCATCCACTTGATGATTCCCATCCACAGCCTCGACAATAGGCGTCAGATAAGAAATTAGATTTGTCGTCACCGATCTGCCTACTTGGAATCCGTGTTGCTCCGGTTGCACACAGGACCTTGTGTGGTTTGTGAGTACAGGACAAACGAGAGATTCGAACAATTTGGAGAACGATGATAGAATCTAAATTGGCCTGTAGTTTCTAACGTCGTTACTGTCGCCTTTCTTAAAAACAGGAACAATGCGTGCCCGCTTCCATTCAGATGGAAAAACTCCACTAGCAAGCGAGTGATTAAAAATGATTGTCAAGGGAAGTGATAAAACCTTGGCACATCGTTTCAGGAAGAGGGGTGGTAGCCCATCTGGGCCAGGTCCCTTGTTAGGATCCACCCTCTTTAAGTGTTTTAAAACCTCACTTTCTTTTACTTGCATGAGTCCCAATCTACGGTCACAGTCGCCGTGGGCGACAAAGGGAAAATTATTAGAGGAGTGTGATACTCGAGCTTCAGTAAAAATGGACCCAAAATGATCAGCAAACATGTTTACAACATCCATACCACAAGAGACCATACATGAACCACCGTTGCACATGCTAGAAGGCACAGCATTTAGTGATGAACCTCTTTTTTGTTTAACATAATGCCAGAATAGTTTAGGATTTTGTTTTAATTTTGTTTCGATAGAATTTATGAAGTTATTGTAGCACATTTTGAGGAGTTTATCGCATCGCTTTTTTATGACATTGAATTCGTATTCGTCGCGGGGATTTTGGTACTTACGCGTCCTCTGTCTCAATTTTTCCTTTTCCTTTAAAAGGTGGATTAAATCAGAACTAAACCAAGATGGGTATGCACGCTTTCGTCGCACCCTTTTCGGCACAAACTCAACGATAATGGCATGTAACCTCTCATAAAAAACCTCAACCATCTCATCCACACCCAAACAATTAGTAAAGCAATCTGTCCAGCAGATTTCTCCAAGTCCTCGCATGATCCCGTCATAGTCAGCCTTATAGAAGTTAAAATCGGAACGTGGTACAGAATCAAGAACAGTAGAGAAATCTGCCTTTAATGTTATTTCTAAGGGTGGATGATATGGGTCTAGTCTACTTATCATGCAATTAGATTTAGAAACACTACACTTTACGTTAGTTAATACTAAGTCCAAAATTTTGTCGCTCACGTTGGTGATGGCGTTCATTTGTTGTAGCCCGGTCACTGATATAAAGTCAGTAAGAGTAAAGCCTAGAGTGTTTTGATATTTTTCAGCTATTAGATGTTCACCGTTGTCAGACTTGGACCAGATTATGGAGCTCATGTTGAAATCGCCGACCACAAGTACATCATTCAGATCATGTGCGACTTCACAAGTATTATCAAGGAAAGTCTTTAGCTCCTTGTGTTTCAAAGGAGAAGAAGAGCATAGGGTATACACCACACATATGCCAAATGTTTTAGGTAAATTTCCATCTGTGTTCTCAATAGAAACCCACAAGTCATCGCAAGCGCTCTCTTTCTTTAATAATCGCGTACTTTTAATAGTTTTTTTCACGGCAACCAGTAATCCCCCACCATCCGCTTTCGTGTAGAAGTCCGAGTTTGTGCGATCTCGACGATAGAGACGATATCTAGGATCAATAATTTCACTGTCTAATATTGTATGGTTTAACCAAGTTTCAGTAAAAATTATGTCATAATTGTTTTTAAGGATGTTATTATATATCTCATTTGTTTTAGTACGCTTTCCTCGTAAATTCTGATAGTATATACTCGTATTAACCATATTGAATTGCTAGTGCTCCAATGCAAGCCAAGAGTAGGGGTATATTTTACTATAGCCTTTTCAGTGAGTCGAGGCTGGTGATCAGCTTTGCCTGTGAAGCTTCGTTCTTTCGGACAAATATTTTGCCGTTCCTCACCCATACGAACATGTATGAGAGTTCTTTAGCTTTCAGTCGTGCAGCTGCGTGGAGAGATTTGTTTTCAGGTGACAGGTGCTCGCCCAGGTAAATCGGTCTCTTGTCACCGCCGATTCCGATTGCACTAGTGTTAATCTTGTCTTTCGGGTTGCTCTTATTATATTTCCACACGGCGGCAAGCAGCCCATCGCGAGCACGAGCACTACGGAGCTTAATAATAATGGAGCGCGGGCGGCTGCTCGCTGAGTTTAACTTCGCGACTCGGAAACAGGAAAGGATATCACTTTCAGGTATGGGATGAGACACTGCATTGCCTGTTTTTTCTTTATATACCACTAAAAGTGGCAAGCAAGCATACGGTCCGCCTGAGGGTAAGCATCACCGTAGCCCATAGACGCTTGCAATACCGGGGGTATCACTCATGCGTTGCCAATCCTTTCAAAGCCCCCCAAGTGGAGCTCTGGAGACCTTAATCATCGTAGGAACACAACATGGCCGAGACCAATGCTATTTGACTACGATCTTCTATAAGGTGGAGGTTCTTTCCCAGATGGGCTGCTCCGATTTGAGCGGATTATCCGCTGTGCTCTACCTCTCTTAGGCATCATTAGGGTTGGCAGAGATCAGAGTTTGAAACCAATTGAAAGTCACCGACTTAATATATCGACATCCATCATCATTGGTGTTATCCATCAAAAAAAGCTCCTGCTCGCCGAAGTACGGAAAATAAGTTTGAACTAACCTAACCATGATGCAGAGTGTATGTCGATCTTGATGGGTGAATCTGGTTCTCGCAGCTCAGCCAGCATGCCACTAGTATGCCCCACTGCTATTCCTTGTCCAATGGTACCAATTATAATACCAGTGGCGCAGTATGCCTGAAAATATAATTTTATAACTATAACCTTAACCAACTTAAAAATCTTTCATATCTCCTTATTTTTTACCACTCCATCCACTACTTTGTTCATATATTACTTTACTAGAACGTGTACCTATAGCTGCTCGCTCTAGGCAGGTTCATACCAGATTTGGCTAGGTAGTGAGAGTATCTTCGAGTAAGTAAAGACGAGTGTTGAAAGAGCCATTTTAGTAGAAAGTGCATTTTTCCTGACTTAAAAAAGGGGTTTCTATTATTTATTTTTTTAAGTCAGGAAAATGCATTGTTGCTTGTCCATGATAATAAAAAAATCAGTGACATACCCACTAAAAAATTAGTTTCTACCACCCTTACCACCGCGTGTGGCAGGGCTACGGGAACCATTTTATTATCTAGTCCACTGCAGAGTCTCTGAGTTTACTTGCACGGTGAATCCATTGCTTGCAAAGTAGTTCATCGCATATAGCAGTGACAACAATCATGTCGAAAAAGTGACGATAAATAAATTATTGTGAGGAAAAAATACCAAAAAAGGGTTAGATAAAGAGGGTATTGTCGAACGTAAAAGTTGCTTGAAGATTTTGTTTTTATTTTTTAAAGGTATGATATCTGGTGGCTTACCTGTCGTAAAGTCGGTGTGAACCATGAACTAGCCATGTCTGAAGTGTTAGACTGAAACTAATTCTATGTCTAGAGTATTTTTAAGGCCTGTTCACAGGGCGCCTTTTTACGGCTACATCGACGTGCAGTGCAGGTGACGTTAGCTTTTCGGGCAGCGCAGATGACAGACTATCGTGACGCACTTTTTAGTCTGTGAAAATAGAACCTTTATAATTATTTATAATCTTATCTTATTATATTAACCCATAAAACTTTTTATTCAGAGAATAGGTTTAACATAAGCATAACCATCCGCCTGCAGGAATACGGTGTTTGTTTTACAGTACACAGCGACGCCATCGAGCTCCTCAACCTTACAAAAAGTGTGTCGCTGCATCGCTGCAAATCTCTGCACAGAGTTTGCATTCGAAAAAAATGTCGTGCCGCTGGCGCACGATAATTACTTGTGTTTTGTTTTTCAAATAATTTTCCTACGCGTTTGTCGTGTAACAATCTCTCTGGTAATCTTAGATAATTTTATAAAATGGGCAAATATAACTCTGTGACAGAGCATTGTTACTAGAAAACGCATTTGATACGGTCTCTGTCTCTATTATTTTACATAAACTGGAATACATGGGATATACAGGTATTCCTCTTGAACTATTTAAAGTCTACTTGACAAACAGACAAAAGTGTGTCAAAGTGGGCATGCATACCAGTGATTACTCCAGCATTAACTTTGGCGTCCCTCAGGGGAGCGTACTTGGGCCTACGCATTTCTATCTATATATTACTTGCTTACTCTTCAGTTACTTGATGCCAAAGATTTCTCATATGCTGATGATACTGCAATCGTGTTTTGTGGCGACTCTTGGCAATCAATTCGTTTGAAGGGTCAATCAGGTGTCACTCAGGTTGACACATGGCTAAACCATAACCTACTTACATTGAATTCCAAAAAAAAGTAAGTATTTATGCTACACCATAAATAAAGCAACACAACCTCCACCAGAGTTTAAAATTCATATCCACCAACTCAATTGCAATTCCTTTCCTTCTATAAAGAAAAAAAAGTCTATTAAATATTTGGGGGTCATCATGAATCAGCATTTGTCTTGGCATAATCATCTTGAACTTATACTAATCAGGATTCGTAAACTTATTTGTATTTTCGTTAAGCTACGGTACATTGCATCTAAGTCTTTACTTAAGCTAATTTATATTGCCAGTCCTAACCTACTGCATTCCTATATGGGGTGGTGCAACCAAGGTAAAAATTTTGGAAGTAGAAAGATTGATTTTATTTTAGTTTTTATTTTCTTCATAATTTATATTTATACATTTAACTGAATTACTTTTTAGGTATATATTATAACTTTAAATAGAATAATTACTTGGTACTCTATTGTATTACGGCTATGGAAGAGCGCCCCCTTCTGATACAGGTGTTTTAACACTTACTAGAACTATGATACAAGAATTGTACGTACTTACCTTTGTTATAGAAACAAAGAATTTTTGAAAGAATAGTTTTTTTTTTGATACTAATACCAATTTCCATCAGGTAGTTTGCTTGCTTGTTTGCCTGCCGTATGACAAAAATAAAATATCGAAAACGACTGCATCGAAATATACACCGTGTAAATAGGCTCTAATCTAATACATACAACAACGTCAGGTAATAAATGAATATTAAAATGGGAGTGTTATCACAGCGTAAAGACCTCGGAATTTGAAAAACTAAATATTTAATTGTCAAAAATAGCGAGACTACAATAAAAATTGTATTGGCTTTTTATACATTGTTTCCGCTAAGGCGACTTTCACAGCATTTTGTAAAATCGTTTTACAGCAGAACTGAACTTTCACCTAACCTTAATCTGTCTGTCTACCTGCATGTAAATACCGTCCCGTCACATAACTATCTTTCTTGCTTTTCCTCTAGCTTTCTTTTTCTTTTGTTCCTTTTCCTTTTGTCCCTGCATCATCTCAGCCAGAAGAAGTCCACTGCTGCACGTCACACACCTCCCAAACGTTTTTTGTCTCTTCCTCGTTCCATAATTATAATTTTGTTAACCCGAATATATTTTAAACATTTTAAAGGTACGGTATTCTTATCTACCGTAACGTGGTGTTCGTGACTATTGTATATACCATTTACTATTCGTATAAATATGTAACATTTTTTAGAACAATACGATGTCGTTTTCTGTGATAATGATGATTAAGTTAAATACAAAATTAATAAATGACAATGTTGACATAATTGTTTCCACGTGGCTAAATTATTATAATTGTTGACACAATACAGCGTAACGGACCCTTCGAGGAATGGAGGAGCTTCGGATTTTTAAACCCTAATACCAACTAGAGTTGCCGTTGCTTTACCTCTTCTTCTCAGTTTGTTATAGTAAATACACTTTAAACTCAAAAAAAAAATGAAAATTCCCTCCAGATGGACAGATAACGATGGATGGATGCGACAGGCGGAGGATCGCATTTGGTGGAAAGCATTGGGAATGACCTATATGCCTATCAGCAGTTGATAGATACACGCAATGCGAGAAATTGTAATCTCGTCTTTTTAAATTTTGTCTTAGTACTTAAAGAAATCTAACATTTTGAATCTAAATCCAAACAGGACTCCACCTTACAGAAGATCGTAGCCAAATAGCATTGGTTTCGGCCATGTTGTGTTCCTACGGTGAGTAAGAGCTGCACTTGGGGGGGTTGGAAGGGTTGGCAACGCGTGCGTCATACCCTCGGATTGCAAGCGTCTATAGGCTACGGTGATGCTTACCATCAGGCGGGCCAGTACTCAAGCTTGTTTAAGTTTGTGGTATAAAAAAAATACTTTTACTCTTTTTTATTACTAAAACTACTACATATTAGGTTCTACCTATTAGATATTGAATATTGTAATAATAATAACACCACTCTGTGTGTAATTGTATTTATTTATAATCAAGTTTGATCAGACATGATCTTTATTAAGTTTTTTCATTTCTTCATCGGCATCACCATTTTCTTTAGCATCTTTAAATTTACCACATCTATAAAAGTCCTCTATTTCCTGCAAAGTTCTTCCTTTAGTCTCGGGAAGTATGAAGTACAGTATCACTAAAAACACTGCCATGATACCACCGAAGATACCAAAAGTGCCATGCACTCCTGTTGCGATTAACATATACGGTATTACTTTCAGAATTATTAATAAAATAACGTATTTTACAATTGAAAAAGAAGCTGAACCCAGTTCCCTATGTGCTATAGGAAACAATTCAGCCTGTAAAGCTATAGGAATGGGTACACATCCTAAATTTGCTACAAAGAAAAATAGTATAAAAAAGGTTGTTGACAACAACGGATAATCATTGGAAATAAAGTTTCTTGCTATCAAAAAGAGATATGTACACAAACATGCTAAAACAAATAAAGTTAAAACCCCAGAAAGAAGTAAAAGCGATCGTACTTTAAACATTTTTGTCAATATGGAGGATAGTATAGAGCTAACTACAATAACCAAGTCAATACAAAAGGTGGCATAGTAAGGCATAGTTTTGGTATTTAGTGCCTGACTCATGATTTGCAGTGCATAACTTGAGAAGTAGTGTCTCCCACTGAATTCCATCAGTAAAACAGCAATGATGACAGTAAAGAGCGGTTTAAAAAAATCTTTCCTGGTGAATTTTTTCAACAGTCCAAAAATTTTATTCTTAAGTCTATCTTCTGTATTGCGTCGAGATAGCATCTCCTTTCGAACTTTGATTAGTTCCGTGATTTCTAGAGTCGACTGAGGCGTATTTCCTCTTAACCAGAAGAAATCTTTTTCACATTCATCAAACTGCCCTTTAGAAGCCAACCAAGATGGACTTTCGGGGTACGTCGAAATCATCAAAATCGCAGTGACATGAGGAACTACTGCTATCAACGCTATTGTCCTGTAGCTAATATAATTATTCAGAATATGGCTCAAGGTGCTGCCCACAGTCAATGCGACTGTTTTGAGAATCAGATATAATGCCCTATTATTTGGATTCATATATTCACTGATCAAAATTGCCCCTGATACGAATAATGCTCCTGTCGTCATTCCTGTTAATAGTTTCGCTATCAGTAGCACTGTGTAACTTGGAGCAAAATATGTCATAATCCACCCCACTGTTCCGGGTAATAACGTCAACAAATTTGCTAATCTTCGTCCATAGCGGTCCAATATTATACACACCAGTTGTACACCTATCAGTGCGGCGGGTGCCAAGGTTGACGCTGAAATTATAAACGGTAAAAGTATAAAAATAAAAAAAATAAGTATTTGAAATGTTTAAGTAAATCGTTTACTTAAACATTTCAGATATTTCAATTTGTTGTTGGTTTAAATGTTGATTTTGATTTTGAAAACTAATAAAATAAAATTCATCATATCAATCAATAACCATCCCACTGCAGGGATACGGGTCTCCCGTCAATCCCGTCCCGATTGGCAGAGATCAGTGTTTTGAAACCGATTGAAAGTCACCAACTTGGTTTAGCGACATCCATCATTGTTGTCATTCATCAAAAAAAGTCCGTGCCCTCCGAAGTATGGAAAATAAGATTAAACTAACCTAACCATGACGCTGAGTGTATGTCGATCTTGATAGGTGAATCTGGTTCTCGCAGCTCAGCCAGCATGCCACTAGTATGCCCCACTGCTATTCCTTGTCCAATGGTACCAATTATGACACCAGTGGCGCAGTATGCCTGAAAATACAATGTTATAAATTATAACCTCAACCGGAAAAGTCTTTTTTTCTCAGTTCTTTTCCACTCCTCCTCCACCCCCTTGTTCCTATATCATTCCCGTAGAACCAATACTCGTAACTGCGTTAGCAGGTTCATATCAGATTTGGCTGTGTAATTTATTTATTTATTTATTATAATAGGTTCACCAACAGGTTACATGGATTTATAATTCATTTTTCTTAAGTGCTTACATGCAACCCAATTATAGGTGGACACAACATTAACAGCAAGTAGAAAAGAATGTTACAAAAAATGCAAAATTCGATACAAATACAATTTTGATGACTAAATAATAAAAAGTTAAATTATTATAACACACAATATTGATATTTACTGGAATGATAATTTTATAATAATATATTATTTGAGAGATGGGATTTCAATATTCTTTTAAAATATTGGTAGGGAATCGTGATAGAAGTCGAGATCGCACCCGTCACTTAATTTATTGTAAGTAGAGCAGTGAAGGAGAGCGTTGACCTTTTTTCTTTTGAGTCAGGAAAATGCCATGCTGCATGTCTTGCCGCTTGGAATAGCGACAGGGGCGACGGGCTCTCCGCCGTGACGATAAAAAAGTGAGGGGCATATCGACGAAAAACCACCTTTTCCACCGCGTGTGACAGGGCTGCGGGAACTAAACTATATTATTATGGCTTCATCTGTTTAGTAGAAACCCAGAGGGGTCTACATGCACGGTGAATCTTTTAAATGCTAAAGTAATTCATCACCATAATATACCATTGTGTGTGACAACAATCCATTTGTAAATGTGAAAAAAGTTAAATTTTGAGTTAGTTCATATCAGCAAAAATTTATCAAAAAGTTAGTTAAGTAAAGGGGGAAATATCGTACCACGTCAGTGCTTGAAGATTTAGTTTGATTTTTTAAAGGTATGATATGCTTACCTGTCGTAAGGTCGGTGTGAACCATGAGCTATCCATGTCTGATGTAGGTATTAGACTAACAAATTATATGTCTAGTGTATTTTTAAGACCTGTTCACAGGGTGTCTTTTTACGGCGCAATACGTGCAATGCAGTTGACGTAAGCTATACGCATGACAGACTATCGTGACGCACTTTTTAGTCTGTGAAAAATCAAACCTTTATAAATTTTAACCACTCCATCCACTACTTTGTTCATATATTACTTTACTAGAACGTGTACCTATAGCTGCTCGCTCTAGCAGGTTCATACCAGATTTGGCTAGGTAGTGAGAGTATTTCGAGTAAGTAAAGACGAGTGTTGAAAGAGCCATTTCAGTAGAAAGTGCATTTTTCCTGACTATATTATATTTATCTATAGACCATAGAAATTCTGGGTAAACCTCTAAAACACTAATATCTCAAGAACCGGTGGACTTCGCCCATACATTGGGATGGTTAATTTTCTTGCTTTTGAGACCTCAAACCTTTCGGATTTACGTCGATTTACATCTAACCCTGTATAAATATTAAAAATAATGTCGTACACCACGCTGCGACAGTACCAAATTTACGCCGTCTAAATAGGCTCTAATCCATAGCATACAACGTAACGCTGGTAATAAATGAATATTAATGAGAGTATTAAATTGTTAACGTAAATAAACTTGTTTAAAAGTTAAATATTTACTTAATTATCCCTAGCAAAATATATTTAGTCTATTGTTGTTTCCACGTACATACGTACGTGGACATACTACTGGCCCTCCACTTTCCATAAATTCTGACAATTGCTTTTGTTAGTAAAATTGCTTTACCTTCATCATCATTATCATTTGGACAACATGAAGTTCACTGCTGGACCTTCAAACATTTCCAGTGTAACCGGTTGGCATCTTCCTGCATCTTTGACCTTTATCTGTCCCAACTTGTAACCAACCCAACACCCACCCTTTCCTTTCCCTTTCCTATGGTCGTTTTCTTGTCTGTTACGGTAATTCTGTTCTTCTTCTTCTTTTCGTGTGCTTCCCGCAATTAGTGTTACCTATCATCGACAGCTCAACGTGCCCTCCGAAGCACGAGATTTTTTAAAACCTATCCAAATATCGACAAGGGTTGTAGTTGTTAAACTTACGTGATCTCTTAACACGCACAACGAGGCCATCGAGCTCCTCAAAATTCTGTTACAGAATATAAAGGTATGGTATTCTTACCTGCCGTAATGTCGGCGTGTTTCGATAACTATTCATGACTGGTTGTCTATACCTTTTACTTTTCGTGTAAATAATATTACATTTTATAGAACAATAAGAAGTCTGTTTTGTATCATAATGAAAGTCAAAGAATGGCATATTACAAAATTAATATTGTCATGTGTTTCGGCGTGACTAAATTGTTAGAAATATTGACACGAATTCCCTCCGTGGAATGGACGACATTTCTGTTCCTTATTTGTTATTGAAACTGGTAGATATAAGATACAACGGTTCTATCAGATCAGAAACATCTTAGAAGAAAATATAGAATATAGAAAAGGATGGGAAAGGCCGGAGTTTGATGATTCAGCCGGCATTCTATACAATGCCTAGGTATTATAATACATTTCCTAGGTAAAGTGTAAAATAGTTTAAGCATTGAATATCATTTCATACATTGCCTGAACGACCCCGGCATTCTATACATTGCCTAGGTCCTAGGTATTTATACTCATATTAACAATGCTAACAAAGTGGTAGAACAAAATTTTGAAACAATTTTTTTGGGGTGCCTCCCGTAAAGGTAAAGTGGGAATTAATTTTTTTTCGCACCAACCCTATGTTGTGGGGTATCGTTAGATCTTTTAAAAACATTGAGGGTATGGGAAGATCATTTTCCGATACAATGATCCGTTTGCGAATTATTTACATTTAACGTGTCAATTTTCGTTTTGCGCGGTGGTCCCTCCCCTTTATCTTCGAAAGTCTAGTGAAACTACAAGGAAAACTATAACGGTTAAGTAGGTACCACTAGTTACCGAGTAATAACCGACGAACTTATGAAGTAAAATTTCTTTGACGAAAACAAACAAATGCGTAGCCAATAGTGGCCAATACGGAACAATACATTGTGCGTGGCCCAACACGTACTTGCCCGGTTTTTATTTTTTTAATAAGTTGACACTACTATTAGGTTCTACTATATTGAATAATGATAACTCCATCCTGTTATTGTGTTTAATATCCATAATTGAAATCAATATCCAAACCATTAGACATTCAAAATATTTTTATTAGTATTTAGCATAGTGTGTCACCAATAATGATCAGATATGATCTTTGTTAAGGTTTTTCATTTCTTCATCGGCATCACCATTTCCTTTAGCATCTTTAAATTTACCATATCTATAAAAGTCCTCTATTTCCTGCAAAGTTCTTCCTTTAGTCTCGGGAAGTATGAAGTACAGTATCACTAAAAACACTGCCATGATACCACCGAAGATACCAAAAGTGCCATGCACTCCTGTTGCGAGTAACATATATGGTATTACTTTCAGAATTATCAATAACATAACGTATTTTACAATTGAAAAAGAAGCTGAACCCAGTTCCCTATGTGCTATAGGAAACAATTCAGCCTGTAAAGCTATAGGAATGGGTACACATCCTAAATTTGCTACAAAGAAAAATAGTATAAAAAATGTTGTTGACAACCACGGATAATCATTGGAAATAAAGTTTCTTGCTATCAAAAAGAGATATGTACACAAACATGATAAAACAAACAAAGTTAAAACTCCAGAGAGAAATATGAGCGTTCGTACTTTAAACATTTTTGTCAATATGGAGGATAGTATGGAGCTAACTACAATAACCAAGTCAATACAAAAGGTGGAAAAGTAAGGCATCGTTTTGGTGTTTAGTGCCTGACTCATGATTTGCAGAGCATAAATTGAGAAGTAGTGTCTCCCACTGAATTCCATCAGTAAAATAGCGATGATGACTGTGAAGAGCGGTTTTAAAAAATCTTTCCTGGTGAATTTTTTCAACAGTACAAAAAATTTATTCGTAAGTCTATCTTCTGTATTGCGTCGAGATAGCATCTCCTTTCGAACTTTGATTAGTTCCGTGATTTCTAGTGTCGACTGAGGCGTATTTCCTCTTAACCAGAAGAAATCTTTTTCACATTCATCAAACCGCCCTTTAGAAGCCAGCCAAGATGGACTTTTGGGGTACGTTAAAATCATCAAAATCGCAGTGATATGAGGAACTACTGCTATCAACGCTATTGTCCTGTAGCTCATATAATTATTCAGAATATGGCTCAATGTGCTCCCCACAGTTATTGCGACTGTTTTGAGAATCAGATATAATGCTCTATTATTTGGATTCGTATATTCACTGATCAAAACTGCTCCTGATACGGATAATGCTCCTGCAGTCATTCCTGTTAATAGTTTCGCTATCAGTAGCACTGTGTAACTTGGAGCAAAAAATGCCATAATCCACCCCACTGTTCCGGGTAATAACGTCAACAAATTTGCTAGTCTTCGTCCATAGCGGTCCAATATTCTACACACCAGTTGTACACCTATCAGTGCTGCGAGTGCCAAGGTTGACGCTGAAATTATAAACGGTAAAAGTATAAAAATGAAGTATTTGAAATGTTTAAGTAAATCTTTTACTTAAACATTTCAGATATTTCAATTTGTTATTGGTTTAAATGTTGATTTTGATTTTGAAAACTATTAAAATAAAATTCATCATATCAATCCATAACCATCCCACTGCAGGGATACGGGTCTCCCGTCAATCCCGTCCCGATTGGCAGAGATCAGTGTTTTGAAGCCGATTAAAAGTAACCAACTTATCTCAGCGACATCCATCAAAAAAATTCACAGATTTCGTGCCTCACACGACTATCGTGCACATTGGAAATGAATCTACGGAATTCGAAAAAATATTGTCGCTGAGCGACGAGGATCTCGATGGCGTCGGAGGAGCTCGATGGCGTCGCTGTGTGGGTTGTCGCACTCTAATATGAACACGCAAGTTAAGCGACATCGACCCTAGCCAGCGTTTGGATTGGTTTTGTTATCTTGAGCTTCTCCGTGCTTTGGAGGGCACGACCCGTGACACGACCCTTTCTTTACAAGGCAGCGGAAATAAATTTCCCACCATTTATTTTTGGATTTTTTTTGAATACGAAACTAGTGATCAAATTTATTTCTATGGCAACAAGAACGGACGTCATAATATTTTTTTTATCTGTGACAGTTACAAGTTTAAAAACAACTGAATTTCGACACCTGCTGTTAAATCTTTATGCATCTTCAAATTTTGCGACTTTCGAAAGATAAGTTGTTATTAAACTTAATGTCTAATGTATATTGCATTTGGAATAAGTTTAATTTTTCATTATATATTTACGAGGCTTTTCTTACACGCTTTTTTTGTGATGGTAAAAATATTCCCTTTGCCCGTGGAGTGACCAAATTCAAATTCAAAACTTTTATTTAGAGAATAAGCTTTCGCACGAGACCAGCCAAGCGGAGCGCAAGGGCACTACCTACCTTTTCTCGTAACGTTTCGTCGTTTTTTTGAACTCTCACAACTTTGTTTTGGATGATGCTAAATAGTTAAAAATTTCAAGATATAATGTCACCAGTACAATCATTAAGCATAAAGTTTGAATGTCGTAGCTATTATACTTTAGATTTTATTAATGTCTTAAAACCCCCGATTTCGTCACTTGAAGGTGTAGAGTTTGTGAAGTTAGGCCTTGTAGAGGCAGGGCGTGTAGAGTTAGAAGCTTTAACTTTAGAAGCGATAACTTTTTGACAATGCGAGTTATTATGGTCTCGTCTTGGCAACATTTTGCATGAAAATGTTTTTGGTGGGATTAATCTACTCTATATACTACTACTATTTCGCAAACAAAATCAAAATGACCACTGGTAAAAGAAATGGCGAAAGAAAACCTGTTACGGCCTTTTTTGGCATTTATAAATATATCGTGTTTTTTTTACCATCAAATTTAAAAATAGGTACATACAACATTACGTCAATAAATAGTGCCATTAATTTGTCTTAACATAAAATTAAATCTAAAATATAAAATGCAAAATCGGTGTTAAAGATAGGAGCAGACCAGGCCCGCATGGCAGCAACCGTTCTCGTGTTTTTCGAGTTGACGTGAGAGTCAGCCTGCCAGCCCCCATTACTGGGCTCACCATCAACAATATTATGAACAATATTAAAGGGAACAACAGTAACCCGACCCACAACGCCACCGCCAGTTTGGACAATTTGCGAGTATGACGTGCCCGTACACATTAACATCCTTGTCACCAATTATTTAATCTAAATTATATTAAAATGTAAATAATATAAAAAACAGCCCCATTTGGATGACACTACGACGCGTGTACATATCACAATATTGAACACAATTTTTTATTTATGTAATTTATTAAACATTGACTGGCTTTTCACGACAAGTTTTAGCATTTCACCTTCGCAAGGGGGCCAGGGAGACCTTTCATTTAGATACTCGTTGATAGTATAGTACGCTTTACTGGTTAAGAATTTTTTTACATTTAATTTAAATCGATTATTGGGCAATTTTTTTTATATATTCTGGAATTTTATTATACATAATGCAAACTTTGAATCATAAATAACTTGCCCGCTTTCCTAAGCCTGAATTTAGGAACAGCTAATTTATTTCTGTTACGCGTATTGAAATTATGAATATCCACACCTGGTTATAGTCATGAATGTTCTTACGAACAAACATGATGCTGTCAAGAATGCACTGTGATGCCACCGTGAAAATATTAGTGCTTTTGAAAAACTCGCGAAGAGACTCTCGGACCATTTTTTGCTTATTACAGACTATCTGGCAAATGAGTAGGCGTAGAAGAATACTTAACGACTAGCTGTACCCGTGGCTTCGCCCGAGTGGAATTGGGCTTATGACTATAATAGTATAGACGGATTTAACAGTCTCCTATTACTACTGCTATAGTTTTGTTCGTCAGTGTTCTTTACTGCTCATTGTCTATTTGCTCGCCGCTGTGTTTTATTTAATTTTATCGTACCTAATCAAAATACCTAATGTAAAATCAGTATGAAAAATTAAAATTGAAATGGTCAGCTCAGTTAAACTAAAAAACTTTCATAGTGCGATTCAGAATCTAACAGTGCCATCTAGTGAATTTTAGAGGAACAAAATTTTAAATTAAAATCCATTCAGTAATTTAGAAGATGTGCGCGTTCAAACAGACAGACAAAATAAAACAAATATTTTTTTCGCTTTTATTACCTTTCTACAACACTGTTCCTTCTCTATTTTTGCTAAATATGTTCAGACATATCGGGGTCTACTGTTTTATTGTATGTATGTGTATAGATTTATAAATAGTCAACGAATTGGAAGACATATTTTGTCTTCCCGATGTATCTGATGATGGTTTTGAATCTGTTGAAGACGAGATTATCTGTTGAGCCTAATGACGGGCCTATGGCACCGACACCTGATCCACCTAGCAGCATAATACCTATCGAAAGTCGAACCTAGCAGTTCATCTGTTGATTTTTCATCTAGTCCTCCGTCCTCCGTCGTCCCATCCCAACGCGATCGTTCTAGGTGAGCAGCAAGATTTGAAATTTTACTCAATATATCTGGTACTCAGCAGACCTCAGAACCTCAAGCCTCAACCAGACAGAGGGAATATTTTTACCACCGTGTTTTTATTTTTATTTAAAAAAAAACATAAAACAATCTAATAACATAGTTTTTTTATCTACCCTAGATGCTTATGCATCAGTTATCGATGGATGACAGTCGTTAGGCCAAGTCGGTGGCCTTAGGGCTGTTTGAAAACACCGGCCTCTGCCAATCCTCATTGGAGCAGCGTGGCAGAGAACGCTCTAATCACCTTCGACTGAAGGGAGACCCGTATCCCAGCAATGGGATGATTATGAGTTGATATGATGATGATGATGAGCGACGATAAAGTCGGGATAAGGAAAAGGTTACAAAATAAAACTACAACGTTTTTGACTTTTTTCAAAAAGGTTAAGCTACAGGGCAAACCTTTAACCCAATCATCTTTGTTTTAGGCTCAAATTATAGCTGACTAAATTGTCCAGACAAATTTTCTCAAATTTTTGATATCATTCTTCGTTTCCAAAATATCGAGCGCCAAAATCAAAAATTCGGAAAGAAATTATTTTTATTTTCACAATTTCGGCCATAACTTTTTTCGTTTCTGACTTTTTTAAATAATTATTTTTTCACCTCACAAGCTCGGAAAGAATCTGTTTGTTATTCGAAATCTGAGCGCAAAAGTGCACTTTGTGCCCTAGCGTGGAAAGTATTTTTAAAATTCGAACCTTTCTATTCTTTAATTTTTTATACCGCAAGTCCTCTGAAAATGCATTAATACTTATTTCATTCCAGTGCGCCAACCTTATTTTTAGAATAATCGAACTGGCCAGCACGACACCGCATGAAAAAAATAAACACTTATTTAATATATTATTTGCGTTTTTCTTGCACCTAGGATTTTCCTCGCTGTTGTGAGGTGAAAAATTTTGTGTTTCGCTCGGCAGCAAAGTTATTCTGCGTCTCGTACCTTTGAAACCCTCGCTACGCTCAGGATTCTATATTTGAACCACTCGCTTCGCTCGTAGTTCAATCCTAGAATCCTTCGCTAGCTCAGGTTTCAATATAAGTACTCGCGCCAAAAAACAACTTTGCAGCCTTGCATAACAAATAACTATTGCACCTTACCGCTCTCGTGAATACGCGTCTTTTGAGCCTTTTATAAATATCATATCTTCACAACTCTCCAAGATATACGGGGATCGCACTTTTTCGTGAAATCGGAGCCTATACTGGAGCGAACGAAAAGACATTTCCAATGTCAAAAGTCCGTGCCCTCCGAAGTATGGAAAATAAGATTATACTAACCTAACCATGACGCTGAGTGTATGTCGATCTTGATAGGTGAATCTGGTTCTCGCAGCTCAGCCAGCATGCCACTAGTATGCCCCACTGCTATTCCTTGTCCAATGGTACCAATTATAATACCAGTGGCGCAGTATGCCTGAAAATACAATGTTATAAATTATAAACTAAACCGGAAAAGTCTTTTTTTAACAGTTCTTTTCAACTCCTCCTCCACTCCCTTGTTCCTATATCATACTCGTAACTGCTTTAGCAGGTTCATATCAGATTTGGCTGAGTATTACTTTATAATAGTTTCACCAACAGGTTACATGGATTTATAATACATTTTTCTTAAGTGCTAACATGCAACCCAATTATAGGTGGACACAACATTAACAGCAAGTAGAAAAGAATGTTACAAAAAATGCAAAATTCGATACAAATACAATTTTGATGACTAAATAATAAAAAGTTAAATTATTATAACACACAATATTGATATTTACTGGAATGATAATTTTATAATAATATATTATTTGAGAGATGGGATTTCAATATTCTTTTAAAATATTGGTAGGGAATCGTGATAGAAGTCGAGATCGCACCCGTCACTTAATTTATTGTAAGTAGAGCAGTGAAGGAGAGCGTTGACCTTTTTTCTTTTGAGTCAGGAAAATGCATTGCTGCATGTCTTGCCGCTTGGAATAGCGACAGGGGCGACGGGCTCTCCGCCTAGTGACGATAAAAAAGTGAGGGGCATATCGACGAAAAACCACCTTTTCCACCGCGTGTGGCAGGGCTGCGGGAACTATTTTATTATCACGTCATCTGTTTAGTAGATACCCAGAGGGGTCTACTTGCACGGTGAATCTTTTAAATGCTAAAGTAATTCATCACCATAATATACCATTGTGTGTGTCAACAATCCATTTGTAAATGTGAAAAAAGTGAAATTTTGAGTTAGTTCATATCAGCAAAAATTTATCAAAAAGTTAGTTAAGTAAAGGGGGTAAAATCGTTCAACGTCAGTGCTTGAAGATTTAGTTTGATTTTTTAAAGGTATGATATGCTTACCTGTCGTAAGGTCGGTGTGAACCATGAGCTATCCATGTCTGATGTAGGTATTAGACTAACAAATTATATGTCTAGTGTATTTTTAAGACCTGTTCACAGGGCGTCTTTTTACGGCGCAATACATGCAGTGCAGGTGACGTAAGCTATATACGATACGCCGTCGAAATAGTCTCTATTGTAATGCATACAACAACATCTGGTAATAAAGTGAGTATTAAAATGGGAGTATTATTACAGCGTAAAGACCTCGGAATTTGTAAAACTAAATATTTACCTAATTATTGTCAAGAATAGTGAGACACCTAGAAAAATTGTATTGACTTTTTATATTGTTCCCGCAATAGGTATTTTCGATAAATTCCGACAATTTTTTTAAGTAACATTTTTCACAACGAAATCCTTACACTACTACTAACCTTAACCTGGCCACTGGAATTCCATATAATTTCGAAGATTAGGTGTAGGAGAGCAAACAATGTTACATGATGTTTACCCGTTCATCGATGGAGGCAGCGCTGATGCGCTTGACTTACTAAAAAAACTATCCCTCTTCGGCTCCCCTACTATTTAGTTTTGCCTAACTTTTTGCTCCTTATTCCTTTCCTTTTCGTTTTGTCTTATTATTAACTTCAAAGACAAAACATTTCTCATCTCTCAACTTTTCCTTGTCCTTTATTTATTATAAGGCCGTATTCAGAAAGAAAGCTGGCAGCCTACCAGCACTTATAGGAGCCGATTCACGCAAGTAACCGGCGCAGGCAATCTCTATGAAGCGCAGGTAAGCGCCAACAAGTTCCGACAATCTTCGACACGCGCTGGTCAGCGCTGGCACCGCCATACATATTTTCTATAGTCTCTGCTTTAATCTGCTTGCTTTCTGTAGCAGTTACCTGCGTGGCGCCTATAAGCGCTGGTAGGCTTCCAGCTTTCTTTCACTGCACACGGCCTAATTTAGTTAACCCGAATATATTTTAAACATTTTAAAGGCATGGCATTCTTTCCTACCATAACGTCGCGTCGGAGTGTTAGGAGAACTGTTCGTGACTGTTGTAAATGTTATAGACAATGTGTATAATCCGGAATTGTATAGAATGCCTAGGCATTGTTACGTTGGGAATTATATTCACACGTGATCTTTATTAATTGATTAGACAATTTACAATTTAATTTATTGGCGGTTGGTTTTTGGTTAAGTAGAAGAACGGCATTAGGACTAGTTTAACTAATCAAACGTTTATCAACGGCAAGTAATGCATGTGGATTCATTAGACCTTATGTCTACGTAATAAAGTTCATATTAGTTGTACAATTATAAGTTACGTTCGTAGGTGGGGTTTCGATATGACAGTTAGAGCGCTCAGGGCAGTCATTGGCGTAAGCTGAGGAAAGAACGTCGTATCCGCTTGTAGACAATAGAAAGAACTTTCTAGTAGATTCGAGCAATGTCTCAACGGTCTTCAACGGTGACTCGGAGTCAACGAGTTAAATCGGAAACCCAGCTTGAGAGACTTAGTTCGTACACCATACCGTGCAGACGTTGCTAATGTGCTAGTCTAAAGTGCAATATCGAGATCCTTAGATTCCTATATTGTTATAATCTGTGTCTTATATAATTCTTAATTTTCTAGTGCTTCTATTTTATATGTCTCTATTTTCTTAGTTTGTGAGTTTGCATACGTTCTTCAAACGTATGTAATCGAGCTTACCTTCTATATATCTGTGGGAGGCTGCCTATAACAAATGTGGTCTTCGCGTCCAACCAGCGTCAGGATTGTCGGCGGTGGCTCAGAGGGTTCCTGGAAGACGAATCCTAAAGCCGTCCTATTCTGAAATTCCAGGGGACCTACGTTACATCTACGCTACCTCTACGCTGCATCTATCCTACACTTACGTTTTACGTAAGAAAACTACCTACGCTGCCCCATGATGACACCAGCAACTGCGTGTCTACGTGGTCCTCGTCAGAAACTACGCCGCCCCCACTGGTGGCCTAAATCTTCCTCTTCCACCGGTGCCGCTGAAGCGCCGTGTCGCCAAGCACCTGAGCCGGCCTTACCCCGGAAATCTACCCTTCCCTGTTGCAACGCTACGTCGACGGGACATCGAGAAGAAGCCCCAAGCTAAGTGTCTCAAAGACTTGCAAGTGACCTCTCATAACCCATACCCTGAGTGCTATTCAATAAATAACTTATTAATTTTGGTCTCGTGTATCACTTATCTCTCTCTTCCTATCTTGGTTATGCTGGTGGCTAAACCTCCAACGTAACAACATTCTATAAATGCATATTAGGGTTAGAATTATTGTGACTATCAAAAGCCGAGCGACCGAAGAGCGAGGCCCTCTTCATAATAACACATTTCCTAGGAGTTGTATACAATGACGGATTACATACATTTTTGGTAATATAGTACCAACCTAACTAAATCATGGAGAAGAAAATTCTATTACATACATTACCTATGATTCAGCCGGCATTCTATACAATGCCTAGGTATTATAATACATTTCCTAGGTAAAGTGTAAAATAGTTTAAGCATTGAATATCATTTCATACATTGCCTGAACGACCCCGGCATTCTATACATTGTCTAGGTCCTAGGTATTGTATAGAATGCCTGCATTATACACATTGCCTATAACATGTATACCATATACTATTCGTATAAATAATTAAACATATTTTAGGACAATGCGATGTCTGTTTTGTGTGATAATGGTGATTAAAATAATTACAAAATTAATATAGTCATAAGTGTTTTAACATGGCTAAATTATTATAAATTGTTGGCACGAAACAACTTTTCTAAATTATTTTTCCTTGTAGTTTACTACGGAACCCTTATAATTTCGCCATGTCCGTCTGTCCGTCTGTCCGTCCGTCCGTCCGTCCGCGGTCTAGCGCCTAGACGCTTGATGCTAGAAAGCTGTAATTTGGTATGTATACTCATATTAACAATGCTAACAAAGTAGTAGAACAAAATTTTGAAACAATATTTTTTGGGGTGCCTCCCGTAAAGGTAAAGTGGGAATTAATTTTTTTTCGCACCAACCCCATGTTGTGGCGTATCGTTAAATAAAATTTCTTTGACGAAAACGAACAAATGTCATAGAATACGCATTGTACTCATCTTTTCTAATAAGTTGACACTACTATTATTAGGTTCTACTATATTGAATAATGTAATAATGATAACTCCATCCTGTTATTGTGTTTAATATCCATAATTGAAATCAATATCCAAACCATTAGACATTCAAAATATTTTTATTAGTATTTAGCATAGTGTGTCACCAATAATGATCAGATATGATCTTTGTTAAGGTTTTTCATTTCTTCATTGTCAACACCATTTCCTTTAGCATCTTTAAATTTACCATATCTATAAAAGTCCTCTATTTCCTGCAAAGTTCTTCCTTTAGTCTCGGGAAGTATGAAGTACAGTATCACTAAAAACACTGCCATGATACCACCGAAGATACCAAAAGTGCCATGCACTCCTGTTGCGATTAACATATATGGTATTACTTTCAGAATTATCAATAACATAACGTATTTTACAACTGAAAAAGAAGCTGAACCCAGTTCCCTATGTGCTATAGGAAACAATTCAGCCTGTAAAGCTATAGGAATGGGTACACATCCTAAATTTGCTACAAAGAAAAGAAGTATAAAAAATGTTGTTGACAACCACGGATAATCATTGGAAATAAAGTTTCTTGCTATCAAAAAGAGATATGTACACAAACATGCTAAAACAAACAAAGTTAAAACTCCAGAGAGAAATATGAGCGTTCGTACTTTTAACATTTTTGTCAATATGGAGGATAGTATAGAGCTAACTACAATAACCAAGTCAATACAAAAGGTGGAAAAGTAAGGCATCGTTTTGGTGTTCAGTGCCTGACTCATGATTTGCAGAGCATAAATTGAGAAGTAGTGTCTCCCACTGAATTCCATCAGTAAAATAGCGATGATGACTGTGAAGAGCGGTTTTAAAAATTCTTTCCTGGTGAATTTTTTCAACAGTACAAAAATTTTACTCGTAAGACTATTTTCTGCATTGCGTCGAGATAGCATCATCTTTCGAACTTTGATTAGTTCCGTGATTTCTAGAGTCGACTGAGGCGTATTTCCTCTTAACCAGAAGAAATCTTCTTCACATTCATCAAACCGCCCTTTAGAAGCCAGCCAAGATGGACTTTCGGGGTACGTAAAAATCATCAAAATCGCAGTGATATGAGGAACTACTGCTATCAACGCTATTGTCCTGTAGCTCATATAATTATTCAGAGTATGGCTCAATGTGCTCCCCACAGTTATTGCGACTGTTTTGAGAATGAGATATAATGCTCTATTATTTGGATTCGTATATTCACTGATCAAAACTGCTCCTGATACGGATAATGCTCCTGCAGTCATTCCTGTCAATAGTTTCGCTATCAGTAGCACTGTGTAACTTGGAGCAAAATATATCATAATCCATCCCACTGCTCCGGGTAGTAACGTCATCAAATTTGCTGGTCTCCGTCCACAGCGGTCCAACATTATACACACCAGTTGTACACCTATCAGTGCGGCAGGTGCCCAGGTTGACGCTGAAATTATAAACGGTACATTTTTTAAAAATAAAATTTAAGTATTTGAAAATGTTTAAGTAAAAGATTTGGATGTTGATATCCATAACCATCCCACTGCAGGTATACAGGTCTCCCGTCAATAAAAGGGGATTAGAGCGTACTCTGCCCCACTACTCCAATGCGGATTGGCAGAGATCAGTGTTTTGAAACCGAAAGTCACTGATTTGATTTATCGACATCCATCATCATTGGTGTCATCCATCAAAAAAGCCCCTGCCCGCCGAAGTACGGAAAATAATATTAAATAAATAAATAATTAAATATATAGGGACAATTCATACAGATTGAGCTAGCCCCAAAGTAAGTTCGAAACTTGTGTTATGGGATACTAACTCAACGATATGATATTATAAGGAATTAGATATGAATACGATATGATATTATAAGAGTATTTTCTTTTATCAGAAGTGGGATCGTCTTTCGCTCACTTCTTTCTTTTATTAATTTCTGGTTGTTGCATTTCTTAGTTCTATTTTTAGATTTGTGCGTAGTGTAATAAAAATTATTGCGGGTTGAAAAAAAAAAATTTAAAGTATGGGTAAGCGGAGGCGTTCACGTAGTCATTCTACTGAGTCTGATGTCGCGAAGCGTCGTAAGCATCGTCGCCGCCGCCGCTCGTCAAGCCGAACTACCCACCGCTCGCGGTCTAGAAGTATTTCACGTAGTTCAGAATTACATCAGTCGTTACAAACAATTATTACTAGACTGAATGCCTTAGAAGATAGGTCGTCGTTGGTAGGTATGCCTTCAAGTATCGGTTTAAGTGCTACGGCTACGACTTATGATCCTTCTGAGAAAATTGTTGAGGCTATTCAGTCGTTAAGAAATACAGGCACTCGGGATTATTACGTGTCCAGTTTCGATCCTAACGTACACAACGTGGATGTGTGGTTTGATGAAGTAGACCGCGCACAACATATTAACAAATGGAGTGATGTTGAATGTTTGTCGCGTATAGGTCACTGCCTCAAAGGAGACGCGAAGTCTTGGTTAGATGATTGGGTTACTTCGGATCGGTCATGGAGTAACTTTAAAAATGATTTTAAATCTTTGTGCGTAAATAGGGTTGACATGGCCAACATTTTGTATGAAGTCATGAGTACAGACTCTGATGCTTACCCTACATTTGCCGAGTATGCTCGTCGATGTTTATTACGATTGCGTATGGTAAAAGGGTTGAGTGAGGAACTTATCGCCTCAATTGTCATACGTGGTATTAAAGACCCACATGTTAAAGCGTCAGCTACAAATAGTAAACTCATGCCGTCGGATTTAGTTAATTATTTGTCTACTTTCATTAAACCGGCATTAGTTAAAAGTGAGAAAACGTTATCACATGCATCCACGACACGAAGACAGGTGAATCCACTACACCCTACAAGGCAGCCATTCTCTAATAAATCGTTTAAGTGTTTTTCATGCGGACAAATGGGACATAAACAATCGGCTTGTCCAACAAATCCTAAACCGTCGACTAGTACATCCGTGAACAATAATGACGTGAGACCTACCACTAAAATAACTTGTGCGTATTGTAAGAAAATTGGTCACCATATTACTGCTTGTTTCGGTAAGCAGCGTTCCGATCAAAGAAAAGGGAGTGTTAATTTTTGTTCATCACCCGAAGTAAATAAGTCTAAGAATATGATGGTGGGTGTGATTAAAGGAATTCCTATTGACATTCTCATAGATAGCGGTGCGTTAGAGGTTTCCCTTATTTCATCCTCAGTGGTTAATCATTTAGAGTGTCGTATGAAACCGATTTATCGTGAGTTGAAGGGTGTCGGGCAGACTATCACTCGAGTAATTTCTTACGTAACTGTCACGATTGAATTTGAAGAAATCACGCTCGAGGTTGATTTATTAGTCGTACCTAGCGAGAATATGAACGCTCCTATAATTATTGGTACGGACGTTCTTAACCGTGAAGGAGTAGTTTATGTGCGAACTAAAGATTGTCAGCGGTTAACCATTAGTCCTGTCCCAGCAAAAGTCTCGACTATTAAAGCGGATGAGCATCCTATCAAGACATCATTGGTTGGAGTAGATCAGGACAAACTTAATGTAATTTTAAAAGAATTTTCTAAATTTATGATCACGGGGACTGCTACTTCAACCGTGACCACAGGTAGCATGCACATTCGCCTAAACAGTGATGTGCCCGTATATTATAGGCCGTATAAGTTGTCAATTAATGAAAAGTTAAGGGTTCGTGAAATTATTCAAGATCTTCAATCGAAAGGCATTATACGTGAATCCGAATCTTCTTATGCGAGTCCTATACTTTTAATTAAGAAAAAAGACGGAACAGATCGTTTATGTGTTGATTTTCGTGCGTTGAATAGGGTCACGATCAAAGATAGGTATCCTCTGCCGTTGATTGAAGATCACATAGATCGTTTAGGTAAGGGCCGTTATTTTACAACCCTTGACATGGCCTCTGGTTTCCACCAGATTTGCTTGGATGATGCGTCAATTCCCTTAACAGGCTTCGTCACACCCGAGGGGCATTATGAATACTTGAAAATGCCCTTCGGATTGGCTAATGCCCCAGTGGTTTTCCAACGCATCATCAGTAATACGTTGCGTCGCTTTATTAATGAGGGTAGCGTAATGGTTTACATTGATGACGTGTTGTTGGTTAGTAATACCATTGAGGATGGGTTACAGCTCTTGCGAGATGTTCTGACTACCTTGACAGATACTGGATTTTCGCTGAATATGAAGAAGTGTTCGTTTTTGAACACCGAGATTGAATATTTAGGTCGTATCGCCATGTACGCCCCTCTAATTTAAAAATTACTGCGTTAATCAACTCGCCTGTTCCCGGAAATGTTCGTCAAGTTAGGCAGTTTTTAGGATTAGCAGGGTATTTCCGTAAATACATAGAAAACTATGCAGTTAAAACCTCTTGTATTGCTCATTTGACAAAGAAGGACGTTGAATTCAAATGGACTGAGCAACAGGAGAGTGTCCGGCAGGATCTTATCAGGTGTTTGACAAATGAACCTGTACTGTCTATTTTTGACCCTGACTTGGTAACAGAAATTCATACGGACGCTAGTAGTCATGGTTATGGTGCCGTTTTGCTCCAGATTCGTAGGGATGGTAGCAAGTCTGTTGTAGCTTATTATAGTCAGGTTACTCATGGAGCGGAAGTTCGGTACCATTCCTATGAATTGGAAACCTTGGCGGTAGTCAAAGCCCTACGTCACTTTAGACACTACCTCATAGGTATTGAATTCAAAGTAGTTACCGATTGTAACGCCCTAAAAGCCACCCAAAATAAAAAGGACTTGTTACCTCGTGTAGCTAGGTGGTGGGTCTACTTACAAGACTTTACCTTTACGATCGTCTACCGAAAGGGTGTTTTAATGCCTCATGCGGACTACTTAAGCCGCAATCCTATTTGTGTCATAAATAGCATTGATAAACCTCGTAACTGGGCTCAAATCGCGCAATTTGCTGACCAGGAAACGCAGAACTTAATTATTCAGTTAGATGATGGAAAGTTAGATGCAAGTCGTTACGTTAAGAAAAACGATGTTCTCTATTACACATACTCACCAGTAGGTGACGAATCACGCTTGTTGTGCTACGTTCCTAAAGGACATCGCTTAAGCTTGCTTAGGATCTTTCATGACGAGCACTGCCATATGGGGGTGGACAAAACAATGAGCCTGATATTAAACCACTTTTGGTTTCCTAGTCTTCGCGCTTTTGTTAAAAAATACATTAGCCATTGTCTAACTTGCATAGCCAATAAGAGAGTCCCTCGTGCCCCTTTACAACCAATTACATCATGGCCTAAGCCTGATACAGTATTTCACACCCTCCATGTTGACGTGTTAGGTCCTTTACCCGAGTCCAGTGGTTATAAACACATCATGATAGTTGTAGACGCTTTCTCTAAGTACTGTCTCCTATACGCTCTCCATAAACAAGATCTTGAAACTCTACAACGAGTTTTCAAAAATGTGATTTCTTTGTTTGGTACCCCACGGCTCATTGTTACTGACCGGGGCCGAATGTTTGAATCCTCTGAATTCCTAAAGTGGATAAATGGTTTGGGGTGCAGTGTTCACCATATCACCCCGGAAATGCACCATGCGAATGGTCAGGTTGAAAGGTATGTCCGCACAGTATTAAATATGTTGCGCATTGAGACAAACCATAAGAAGAGCCGATGGTCTGAGGAGTTATGGCGCTTGCAACTTGTGCTTAATATCACTAAGCAGAAGACTACTCAATCTTCTCCTTTAAATCTATTAATTGGTAACGAGGGAACTACTCCTACTATACAAGCCTTGGTTCGTGATGTTTCTGTCGACTGCTCGAATCTTAATCGTCCATCTTTAAGGGAGTTAGCAAGACAGAGGACAGCCGAGCGCCTTGACAATAACCAAAGATTGCAGGATGAATATGGCAATAAAGGACGTCAGCCACCTCGAAAATATCAAGTAGATGATCTTGTTTTTGTCATCAAATATGCCCAGTCGAAAGGTAAATTAGATCCCGGCATGCGTGGTCCTTACAAGGTGACTAGGGTCTTGGAAAATGGGCGATATGAGTTGAAACTTGTGGCTGGAGCCTATGGTAAACTGACGTATGCTGCAGCTCAATTCATGGTTCCTTGGAGGGGGGAATGGACTCCTGATGAGTGTGCTGCTTTCTTTGACAGTGAGTACTTTAAGCCTTCTGTGTGTCATGACATGTCTAGTTATGTGTGAATACTAGACCTTGAGTAAATACTAAATCTAGTATGATTATGTCTAGCCTTGAGTAAATACTAGACCTTGTGTGCTTATGTCTAGTCTTGTGTGATACTAGACCTTACTTAGTAACCTTACTTAGAAATACTAGACCTTGTGTTGGTTATGTCTAGTCTTAATGGCACGCCAGTGGATTTTTGTTTGTAATTCGAGAGGATTATAAATAAACTTTCACTCTTGTTTTGGGTGCTAACTTCCACTTGTTTATGCTGTTGAAAATGAATTTAACATGTGTGACATTTTCAGCTGCAGACCAATCGGATGAGCCAGAGTTCCCTTTAAGTGTTGATGACCATATGAGAGGTGTCAGCACATCGAATTCTGACACTGAGGAAGCTGGACCATCCCAGCCTGACGGGGACGTCAGGGTTGTCAGGGAGGCCGTATAAGGAAGAATGATGTTTGACAAGACAACTCTCATTCAATATCAATCCGTTCAGTTCATTCAATAGCAATTCTTCGTTCATGTCATTCGTTTAATGACTACTTTTGCTCGGGACGGCGTTGAGAGCGGACTAACACATCACTGTTACACGTATCGTATTGCTATACCGATATATCCTGTTAATTTAGTCGATTGCCAGAAATTAATAAATGTAATGAACCGTTTGCTTAGTTTTCTTTATTTTTAAAAGTCAAATCGTTGAGTATTTCCTTTTAATATTTTATAACAAATATAACGATATTTTATTATAACATCCAAGACCCGAGGCCAATCAGAAAAAGTTCGTTTTTCGTCATGACTCGACCAGGGATCGAACCCGGGACTTCCTGGGTGGCGGTCTGGCGTGGTAACCATTACGTCACGGAGGTCGTGACAAGCCCACAACACATTCCCATCACTGTGTCTCCTGTGTAGCCAGGATGAACAACGGCGACCTCAGATAGACAATAAGCAATGAAGCTTATTGACATCCCGGGGAAGAAAACTACAGCTGTCTTGGAACTCACAACGAATTTAATCAGAAAGAAGATAGTCGGGACTTCCTTAACAACTACGTGAGAAACAGCAATTTAAAGCTACGGAGGTCGTCAAATAATAAGCAAATATTGAACTAACCTAACCATGATGCAGAGTGTATGTCGATCTTGATAGGTGAATCTGCTTCTCGTAGCTCAGCCAGCATGCCACTAGTATGCCCCACTGCTATTCCTTGTCCAATGGTACCAATTATAATACCAGTGGCGCAGTATGCCTGAAAATATAATTTTTATAATAATAACCTTAACCAACGTAAAAGTCTGTCATTTCTCCTTATTTTTCACTACATTTCGTCCACTCTTTTGTTCCTATATTACTATTTTATTTACAAAATCCACAGCTCTTGGTATATATTTAAACATGCAAAACAAATATATCAGACAGCCTACTTACCTACTTTAATAGAACGTGTAACCATAGCTGCAGGCTCTAGCAGGTGCATACCAGATTTGGCTAGGTATTGAGTGTATCCCGAGTATTGAAGATGAGTGTTGAAAGAACCATTTCAGTAAAAAGTGCATTTTTCCTGACTTAAAAAACGGGGCAAGTACTTGTCGGGCCACGCACAATGTAGGGTTCCGTATTTGCTGTGCTTTGCTTGCCTTTAGTTGAGTCCATCAAATTCTTTTGTAAGTTTTCATCAGAGATTATTTTATTTTATAAGTTCGTCGGCTATTACTCGGTTAACTGTTATAGTTTTTATTGAAGGTTCAGCATATGGATAACTACAATGATTTTTTTCAAATTTCTAAACATAAGACTTTCGGAGATAGAGGGGGGGGGGACCACCGTGCAAAACGAAAACAGACACGATAAATTAAAATAATTCCGAAACGGATCATTGTATGGAAAAACGATGTTTCCACACCCTCCATGTTTTGATTGTTTTGTTAGACCTATCTAACAATACACCATATCGGGACAAGCCCACCACACATTCCCACCACTGTGTCTCCTGTGTAGCCAGGATCAACAACGGCGACCTCAGATAGACAATAAGCAATGAAGCTTATTGACGTCCCGGGGAATAAACTACAGCTGTCTTGGAACTCACAACGAATTTAATCAGAAAGAAGATAGTCGGAGTAAGAAGTATTGAAAGGACTTCTCTCAGCAATTTGAAGCAAAACGCATTATACCCTAGAGAGATGGCAAATCAAGTGAGGCTCGATTGCCGAGCACCACGGTCTATTGTTACATTACCATTGGGACCTAATGCTATGAGCTGTTGTTTACTATTTTGATTCCAATAATATGTACTGCAAAACCTTCTAAATGCATGATAATTCTCTCTGCTTGCTACGAGATCAGAATAATAAACTACGCCCGAAGTGACATGTAAAGAATCCAACATGATTACGCGTTCGTTATGCCAAAGATCACACTCCCACAGAACGTGAAGAGCTGTTTGTTCTACTCTGGTATTCGCGGTAGAACATTCACAGAAAGGAGAAGGTACAACCTTGAAATAGAATAACGTGGCCTTAAAGTTTCCGTGTCCCGTTAAAAATTGAGCTACTTGATGGTCAACCTCTAGCCAGGTTTTCTTTAATCTGTCTCTCACCGAGGGAAAGAACAGATACAGATGGCGGCTTTTTACGGAAGTCTCCCACCTTTCCTGCCATTCCGATAGAAGATTCTGTAATACGTCATCTAACGGGTTAAATAGTCTATTTATTTTGTCACGATCACGTGTCTTAAGGAATGCGGGGGTCATTTCTTTTGATCTATAGTACATCGACGCGCGACGTTGTATCTCCAAATCGACGGGTATTACGCCAGCCAGCACAGGGAGTGCCTCCGTGCTGACAGTTCTGTAAGACTTACACAAAAATATCAAGGCAAGACGCTGACTTTGCAATAATTTTCTTCGCGCGGCCCCATTTGTTACACGATCCGCGAAAACCGCTGAACCATATGTTATACAACGCAGGTATGTCGCAGTATAAACCATTTTTAACGTTCTAAAAGTTAAACCCCAGGTTGCGGCAGATACTCGCGTTAAGGCATAAAAATTCTTTTTGGCTTTTTCTCCTACCTGCTTCATATGTTCAATGAAATTAAAGTTTTTGTCTAAAAGTAAACCTAAGTAGTGATTGTGATTTTATTTGAAACTGAAACTCCATTAAAGCGAAAGCGAGTACTTGGAGGGACTTGTAAATTTCCCTCAAGCATAAGTTGATACGTTTTATGAGGTGCAAATTCTAGACGGTTACGATTTCCCCATTCGAAGATAATATCAAGACTCGTTTCAGCTAATTTTTCTAAAGCTGCCCGCTAACTAGCATTAATTAATAAAAGACCGTCATCAGCATAACCCGTCAAGAAGCATCCATCCGGTAAGGGGAGGCTGAAAAAGTCGTCAAATAGCCGATATTCCACAGGTAGGGCCCCAATACTGAGCCTTGTGGGCAGCCTAATGTGAGCACCTTTGACGCAGCATAGTGTCCGAGTTTTAATTTAGATATACCATTTTCAAAGTACGTCAGAATAAGAGAGTAAATATTACTATAACATCCTCTGGTCTTAAGTTTAAGTAATAACATTGGCCACCAAGCATTATCAAAAGCATCCGAGATATCTAAAAACAAGCCTATCACATATTTACTTTCAGAATGCTCAACTGCTTTACGGACGGTAAGAGCTGCATCGACGGTAGATTTCCCGACGGTGAAACCAAACTGTTTTTCGTGAAATTTAAGGCCACCTTGTAGCAAACGCGGAACTATGAAACGTTCGAGAACCTTACCCAATGATGGTAGAAAGGTAATAGAACGATAGGATTTAGGATCGTCAGGCTGTTTATCACCGCGTTTAGGTATTAACCTAATGAAGCCTTGTCGCCAGACGGTAGGAAAATAACCTTCGTCGATTGTAAACCATTAAGATGGAATCAGCGGCTACTTTGCATGCTTCTTTAATCATCCTATTAGTTATTTTATCGTCACCAGAAGCCTTATTAGTTGGCAAAGCCTTAACTACCGATAGAAACAATACACCATATAATGGGTTGGGCGCGAATAAAAAAATAATTTCCACTTTACATGTAGGGGAAGCATCCCAAAAAAATATATTTTTCAAAATTTTGTTCTAACACTTTGTTAGCATTGTTAATATGTGTATACATACCAAATTACAGCTTTCTAACATTGAACGTCTAGACACTAGACCGCGGACAGACGGACATGGCGAAACTATAAAGGCTGGTTCACACATATCAGTGAAGTCACAATTCCGATACCCGCACAGTGCAAAATATTCTTTCATACATTCTCTATGAACGTATCCCCTGCACTGTGTCGTCACTGACACTGACAAGTGGGGATACTTTTAGCCTTAAGGACATTTGTCCACCGCCACCATCACCGGGACGTCACCGAGAACAAGATTATTTCTGGCCGAGATTGATGTTGACGTGATGGCGATCGTTTGTCCACCGCGACGATCTCGCCGTCGAGTCAACTTCATCTCGGCTAGAAATAATCTCGTTCTCGGTGACGTCCCAGTGACAGTGGCGGTGGACAAACGGCCAAGTGTTTTTTTATTGCTGCCACTTCAGCCCGTCACAATATCTCGGACATAGTTCTAACGGAATCACCGAATTAAGCGATAAGTCAGCGGACGGGATGATGGCGCTCGGGTGACTGGGTGTGCGGTGGACACACGGCTTTAGAAAATGTATGTATCGCTAAATCAGCGCCGTCATCTCGTTCTCGGTGACGTCCCGGTCACGGTGGCGGTAGATAAACAGCCTAGGGGTTCCTTGTAGTAACGTAACCCCAAAAAAGATTTTTTTTATTTTTATTTTTTTAACTTAGGAAAATGCATTGTTGCATGTCCATGATAATAAAAAAGCGAGTGGCATACCCACTAAAAAAATTAGTTTCTACTACCCTTACCACCGCGTGTGGCAGGGCTGCGGGAACTATTTTATTATTACTTCCGCTGCAGAGTCATTGAGTTTACTTGCACGGTGAACCCATTACATGCTAATTAGTTCGTCACACAATACACCAGTAACAACTATCAGTTTGTAAAAGTGACTACAAGTAAATCATTTCGAGGAAAAATTTACCAAAAAATCTGTAGTTTGTAAAGGGTAAAAACGTTGAACGCCAAAGGTGTTTAAAGATTTTGTTTTGAATTTTGAGGAGGTATGATGTGCTTACCTGTCGTAAGGTCGGTGTGAACCGTGAACTATCCATGTCTGTAGTGGTTAGACTAAACTAATTCTATGTCTAGTGGATTTTAAAGGCCTGTTCACACGGCGTCTTTTTACGGTGCCATCGACGCGCAGGTGACGTGCGTATAGCTTTTCGGGAAGTGCAGATGACAGACTATCGTGAGTATCGTGACACACTTTTTAGTCTGTGAAAATAGAACCTTTATAATTTTTATGAAGTAACATAACAATCTTTTCATATCAACCCATAATCATCCGCCTGCAGGAATACGTTGTTTGTTTAGTACGACACACAGCGACGCCATCGAGCTCCTCAACCTTACAAAAAGTGTGTCGCTGCATCGCTGCAAATCTCTGCACAGAGTTTGCATTCGAAAAAAAATTTCGTGTTTTTCAAATAATTTCCTACGCGTTTGTCGTGCAACAATTTCTCTGGTAATCATTAGAGCATTTTATAAAATGGGCAACTAAAACTCTCTGACAGAACATTGTTACTAATACCAATTTCCATTAGGTGGCTTGCTAGCTTGTTTGTGTGCCGTACGACATAATAAAAATATCGAAAACGACAGCACCGAAATATACGCCGTCTAAATAGGCTCTATTGTTAATGCATACAACAACGTCTGGTAATAAAGTGAGTATTAAAATGGGAGTTTCATCACAGTGTGTTTAATTATTGTCAAAAATAGTGAGACACCTAGAAAAATTGTATTGGCTTTTTATTTTGTTTCTGCTATAGCTACTTTCGATAAATTTCGACAATTTTTTTGAGCAAATAGCATTGCTCTAGGCCATGTTGTGTTCCTACGGTGAGTAAGGTCTCCAGAGTTCTACTTGGTACTGCCTTGGCTAACTGCTGATCTGGGATAAAACTCCTGTGACAAATATTCATTAACCCTTACAAATTGACGGCGATTGCGGAGGTAACTTATAAAAAAGTAGCAGTTGGTCCAACAGGAAATGGTGGCAGATTGGGCATAAATCCCAATGAAATAACGAATTTTACAATTTTACGGTGATATATTGGTTCATTCGTGTATGATTTGACGTACGGCAAAATTGTTAGTTCATAAACTTGCCGCCTGGCAGCGACAGTTGATCAATGAGGGTTTTCTAAAATAACACCTACTAGGCGGCAGCACTGAGACACAGGTCCAGAAACCTAACAAAAGTGTCATAGCGCCTATAAATTCGTGTCTTGATTGCTTTGACGTGTCAGAATTTTGACGTTGACGCTTTTGACAGCGCGGATTATTATGGGATGAGACCTCTTGCCAAAGTGGCGCAAACTATAGGCGTAAATTTTCGTGAAAACCTTCATTACCTAAAATTTATATGTTAGTTATACATTTCAACAGCCGTTAATGATTTTCTATTAGTTTATCAACTAACTAGAAAGTTGATCAACTTACTATTCGTATTATTTTCCGGTGACATATATACCATTTACTATTCGTATAAATAATGTAACATTTTTTAGAATAAAGTTAAATTAATTACAAAATTAATATCGTCATAATTGTTTTCACATGGGTAAATTATTATAAATTGTTGGCACGAAACAACTTAACATTTTTAGATCTAATTTCTTTTTCTCTCTTTTAAGATATATTATTCAATATAGTAGAACCTAATGGTTCTACTTTATTGAATAATGTAATAATGTAATATCCAATACATTAGATATTTAAAATATTTTTATTCGTTTTTAAGCATAGTGTGTGTGTGTCACCAATAATGATCAGACATGATCTTTGTTAAGGTTTTTCATTTCTTCATCGTCACCACCATTTTCTTTAGCATCTTTAAATTTACCATATCTATAAAAGTCCTCTATTTCCTGCAAAGTTCTTCCTTTAGTCTCGGGAAGTATGAAGTACAGTATCACTAAAAACACTGCCATGATACCACCGAAGATACCAAATGTGCCATGCACTCCAGTTGCGATTAACATATACGGTATTGCTTTCAGAATTATCAATAAAATAACGTATTTTACAATTGAAAAAGAAGCTGAACCTAGTTCCCTATGTGCTATAGGAAACAATTCAGCCTGTATTGCTATAGGAATGGGTACACATCCTAAATTTGCTACAAAGAAAAATAGTATAAAAAATGTTGTTGTCAACCACGGATAATCATTTGAAATAAAGTTCCTTGCTATCAAAAAGAGATATGTACACAAACATGCTAAAACAAATAAAGTTAAAACCCCAGAAAGAAGTAGAAGCGTTCGTACTTTAAACATTTTTGTAAATATGGAAGATAGTATAGCGCTAGTTACAATAACCAAGTCAATACAAAAGGTGGAAAAGTAAGGCATCGTTTTGGTGTTTAGTGCCTGACTCATGATTTGCAGAGCATAAATTGAGAAGTAGTGTCTCCCACTGAATTCCATCAGTAAAATAGCGATGATGACTGTGAAGAGCGGTTTTAAAAAATCTTTCCTGGTGAATTTTTTTAAAAGTACAAAAATTTTATTCGTAAGACTAGTAGTTTCTGCATTGCGTCGAGATAGCATCATCTTTCGAACTTTGATTAGTTCCGTGATTTCTAGAATCGACTGAGGCGTATTTCCTCTTAACCAGAAGAAATCTTTTTCACATTCATCAAACCGCCCTTTAGAAGCCAGCCAAGATGGACTTTCGGGGTACGTTAAAATCATCAAAATTGCAGTGATATGAGGAACTACTGCTATCAACGCTATTGTCCTGTAGCTGATATAATTATTCAGAGTATGGCTCAATGTGCTCCCCACCGTTATTGCGACTGTTTTGAGAATCAGATATAATGCTCTATTATTTGGATTCGTATATTCACTGATCAAAACTGCTCCTGATACGGATAATGCTCCTGTCGTCATTCCTGTTAATAGTTTCGCTATCAGTAGCACTGTGTAACTTGGAGCAAAATATATCATAATCCACCCCACTGTTCCGGGTAGTAACGTCATCAAATTTGCTGGTCTCCGTCCACAGCGGTCCATCATTATACACACCAGTTGTACACCTAGCAGTGCAGCAGGTGGCAAGGTTGACGCTGAAATTGTAAATGGCGTATTTTTTATATCTAAATAATTCAATCAAATTGAAGTTTCTGTTTGAAATGTTAATAGGTATTAAGACTTAATGTTGCTTTGGAAAGTTGTTAAAATAAGATTGACCTAACCTAACCATGACGCTGAGTGTATGTCGATCTTGATAGGTGAATCTGGTTCTCGCAGCTCAGCCAGCATGCCACTAGTATGCCCCACTGCTATTCCTTGTCCAATGGTACCAATTATAATACCAGTGGCGCAGTATGCCTGAAAATATAATTATAACCTTAACCAACTTAAAAGTCTTTCATATCTCCTTATTTTTTACCACTCCATCCACTACTTTGTTCATATATTACTTTACTAGAACGTGTACCTATAGCTGCACGCTCTAGCAGGTTCATACCAGATTTGGCTAGGTAGTGAGAGTATCTCGAGTAAGTAAAGACGAGTGTTGAAAGAGCCAATTTAGTAGAAGGTGCATTTTTCCTGACTTAAAAAAGGGGTTTTTATTTTATTTTTTTAAGTCAGGAAAATGCATTGTTGCTTGTCCATGATAATAAAAAAATCAGTGACATACCCACTAAAAAATTAGATTCTACCACCCTTACCACCGCGTGTGGCAGGGCTACGGGAACTATTTTATTATCACTTCCTCTGCATAGTCTCTGAGTTTACTTGCACGGTGAACCCATTGCTTTCTAAGTTGTTCATCACATCATATAGCAGTGACAACAATCATATCGAAAAAGTGACGAAAAGTAAATTATTTTAAGGAAAAAATTACCAAAAAGGGATTATGTAAAGAGGGTATTATCGTCGCCTCTGGCGCAGCCTATGCCTAAAAATATGAGATGTTTTGAGATTAGCTGAAGTATCAAGTGTGAATTTGAGTGGAGACCATAGATAAAACATCTATAGACTATAGAAATTCTGGGTATGTATCAAAAAACCTCTAAAACACATATATCTCGAGAACCGCTGGACTTCGCCCATACATTGGGATGGTTAATTTTCTTGCTTTTGAGACCTTAAACCTTTCGGATTTACGTCGATTTACATCTAACCCTGTATAAATTTTAAAAATAATGTCGTACACCACGCTGCGACAGTACCAAAATTTACGCCGTCTAAATAGGCTCTAATCTATAGTATACAACGTAACGCCGGTAATAAATGAATATTAATGAGAGTATTAAATTGTTAACGAAAATAAACTTGTTTAAAAGTTAAATATTTACTTAATTATTTGTTTAGCTGTTTAATTCTTGTTTCCACTTACATACTACTGGCCCTCCACTTTCCATAAATTTTGACAATTGCTTTTGTTAGTAAAATTGCTTTACCTTCATCATCATTATCATCTGAACCACATGAAGTTCACTGCTGGACATAGGCCTCCTTCAAACATTTCCAGTGTAACCGGTTGGCATCTTCCTGCATCTTTGACCTTTATCTGTCCCAACTTGTAACCAACCCAACACCCACCCTTTCCTTTCCCTTTCCTATGGTCGTTTTCTTGTCTGTTACGGTAATTCTGTTCTTCTTCTTCTTTTCGTGTGCTTCCCGCAATTAGTGTTACCTATCATCGACAGCTCAACGTGCCCTCCGAAGCACGAGATTTTTTAAAACCCATCCAAATATCGACAAGGGTTGTAGTTGTTAAACATACGTGATCACTTGACACGCACAACGAGGCCATCGAGCTCCTTAAAATTCTGTTACAGAATATTAAAGGTATGGTATTTCTTACCTGCCGTAATGTAGGCGTGTTTCGATAACTATTCATGACTGTTGACTATACCTTTTACTGTTCGTGTAAATAATATTACATTTTATATAGAACAATAAGAAGTCTGTTTTGTATCATAATGAAAGTCAAAGAAAGGCATATTACAAAATTAATAGTGTCATGTGTTTTGGCGTGACTAAATTGTTAAAAATATTGACACGAATTCCTCCGTGGAATGGACGACATTTCTGTTCCTTATTTGTTATTGAAACTGGTAGATATAAGATACAACGGTTCTATCAGAAACATCTTAGAAGAAAATATAGAATATAGAAAAGCACGAGAAAGGCCGGAGTTTGATGGAGGAAATATAATTGTTGGAAAGAAATGAATCCACAGTGCAAGAAATTGCAACTTCTTAATTTAAAATTGTTCTTATAAAATAAGGAAAAACTGAATCTAAATGCTTGTTCTCTTTTTTTTTCTTCAGTTGACACTAATAAATGATAGTATCTAATATTAGATACTAGTGAAACCTGTGCAACTTCGTTGGTGTGTATTTATTTATGCACAGTTATCTTTATCAGACTTTTGACCCTACAGGAATCGCGTACTATTTGGGATAAAAAGTACCCTACGTGTTAATCCAAGGTATTATACCAAATATCATAAACTTAACCCAGCCATTTGAGCGTGAAGAAGTAAGAAACATACACATAACTACTTTCGCCTTTATAATATTAGTAGGATTGAATAATGTAATAATAATAACTCCATTATATTAAATATTATGTTTATTATCCATAAAAATTTAATCTACAAAACATAAAAAGATTTTAATAAGTTTTTAATCATGTATCACCAATAGTCAGACATGATTTTTGTTAAGTATTTTCATTTCCTCGGCGTCATCGCTATTTTCTTTGACATCTTTAAATTTATCATTATTATAAAAGTCTTCTATCTCCTGCAAATTCCTTCCTTTGGTCTCGTGAAGCATGAAGTACAGTATCGCTAGTAACGCCGACATTATACCACCGAAAATACCAAAAGTGCCATGGACTCCTATACGGGATTACTTTCAGAATTATCATTAGGTATACACAAGCTACAATCGCAAAAGTAGTTATCGCAAATTCCTTATGCGCTATTGGAAACAATTCATTGTGTAAAACTATAGTAATTGGTATACATCCTAAATTTGCTATAAAGAAATAGGCTATGAAAAAAGAAGTGGTCACCCATGCATTATTTGAAACAATGTTACTTGACACCAACAAGAGATATATGCACATACATGCCAAAACGAATAGTGATATAATCCCTGAAATAAATAATGATGATCGTACTTTAAACCGTTTGATTAACACGGTGGATAGAGTGGCACCAACTACAATAATCGTGTCGATGCAGAAGATGGCATAGTAAGGCAGTGATTTGGTGTTAAGTGCTTTACTCACGATTTGCAAAGCGTAACTTGCGAAGTGGTGTCTCCCACTAACTTCCATAAGCAAATTAGCAACGATCAACGCAAAGAATGGTATAAAATAATCATTCCTTGTGAATTTGTGTAACACTTTAAAAATGTTATTCATAGGAGTGATTTTTGTCTTGGATTGTGACAGTCTGGACTTTTGTACTTTGATTAGTTCCGTAATTTCTAGAGTCAACTGTGGTGTATTTCCCCTCAACCAGAAAAAATCTTTTTCACATTTATCATAACATTCTATAGAGGCCAGCCAAGATGGACTTTCAGGGTACGTGAAAATCATAAAAATCGCAGCGACATGAGGAATCAATGCTAATCAACGCTATTGTCCTGTAGCTCATGAAATTATTCATAATATGGCTAAAAGCGCTTCCCACAGTTACTGCATTTGTTTTGAGATTCAAATATACTCCTCTGCTATTGGGACTAGTATATTCACCGATTAAAATTGCTCCTGATACTGCTAAAGCTCCTAGACTCGTTCGAGTTAATATTGTTGCTATAAGTTTTAGAAAAATATGTCATGATCCACCCCACCGTTCCTGGCAGCACCGCCAGTAAATTTGCTGTTCGTCATCCATAACGGTCCATTGCTATACAAACGATTTGTACACCTATTATCATGGCAGGGCCTAAAGATGATGTTGAAAATTCAAAAAGTCGATTATCTATACATAAATATAATAAATGCTTTGTCCTAAATGACTGATGTCTGACGGATCAACGCACAGTTTAAACCGCTGATCGTAGAGACCTACAACTTGGGAAGTGTTCTTTGTATGACGTAGGCATCTGTTAAGAACGGATTTTCCAAAATTTCACGGGAAAGCGAGATACACGCAAACAAAGTTGGGCGGGTTTCGTCAGTTTAATAATAAAATCGAAATAGGTAATTTTATTTTTTTAATTCTAGTGTTAAAATTTTTGTTATTTATTCGTGTAGTTTTCATGAAGTGACCCGGTTGCTTCTACCTACCTGCCATAATGACAAAAAGAACAGCAAAAAACCTACCATTGTATCAGAAGTTCGTGGAATGGAGGGGATGGAGTGGGGGCAGATGTATATTGAGTTTCAGCTGTATTGCGTCATTCGTTTACGAACACTCGCCTGGTAAACAAGTCAATCCGGATGAAAACTGAAACTATGCAGAACATTGAACACCGTGCTGTGATAAAATTCCTTACCAAACAAGGAAAGAACGGTCAAACCATTTTGAATGAAATGGAAACCGTTTATGAGAAGCAGTGCCCTAGTAAAAAAATTATTTATAAGTGGCATGGCATTTTTAAACATGGTCGGGAGTCGATTGAAGATGACCCCCGCTCAGGGCGGCCAGTTGAGGCCACTACATCAGACATTGTCGAAAAAGTGGAAAAATTAGTACTTGCGGATGCCCGTTTGAAGAAAAAACAGTAATCTGCATTAGTTGGAGTATCAGATACCACTATTTTGCGAATCCTACATGACCTATTGGGTATGACAAAAGTCAGTGCAAGATTGGTACCGAGAATGCTCACGCCGCTTCAGAAAAAACAGCGCGTCGATGCGGCAAAACTATTTTTGGAGTTGTGTGTTCTCAAGCCGCCTGAAAGCTCAACAATTCTCATCCAATGGCAACAGCCGGCAGCTTAATATGTCCTCATATGCACGGAGAAACTCGAGATAATTTAACCCATTTGCGCTCTGGGTGAAAGATTTTTCGGTGATGGAAATAAAACAACTATTAAAACAAACTCTCATTTAATATTCCTACAATTAGTAAGATCAATGAATTGAAATTCTCGAAATTGGTTGTTGTAAGCGACGTAGCGGCCTCTTTAGTAATATTTGGTTTTATTTGTCTTTGGGCTGCTACGTCGCCGCATATGTCTTTTTATCATTGGTTTTGTTTCGTTGTCATGTTATTGATTTCTTAGTTTTATTTTGATATTTTTTGTAAAATAAACAGTTATACCAAGTAAGAGACCTTGTTTGGACTGACCCCATCGCCTACAGCTGTAATTCTGCGGAGTATCTAAATAGTCCTCAAATACAAGTTTTTTTGCTAGTTAAGGATGCATTCCACTTTATTATTACTTCAATAATTAGTTCTATTAGAAACATATTACATGTTAGCTGTGAAACTATTAGATGCTATAAATTATAGCTAGGTATTTGATTTACTGTTCTGACACTTTTATGATGAAAAATAAATATATTTTCATTTGCATTTGTAAATGAAAAAATATTATCATTCGTAAATATAACAATACCTAACATATGACAAGAGCATTTATTATTTACAATCGACATCTACTCAGATGTGATTTTTATCAAGCATTTTCATTTCTTCGCCGTCATCGCCATTTTCCTTGACATCTTTGAATTTACCGTAATTATAAAAGTCCTCTATCTGCTGCAAAGTCCTTCCCTTGGTCTCGGGAAGCATGAAGTACAGTATCGCTAGTGACGCTGCCATGATACCACCGAAGATACCAAAAGTACCATGCACTCCTGTTGCGGCTAACATGTACGGTATTATTTTCAGAATTGTTATTAAAAAACCACAAAATGTAATCGTAAAAGCAGCGGTGCCTAGTTCCTTATGCGCTAATGGAAACAATTCTCCACATAAAACTATAGGAATTGGTATACATCCCAAATTGACTAAAAAGAAAAATACTATAAAAAATGTAGTAGTCAGCCATGGATAACTTGAAACAATATTTCTTGCTACCAAAAAAAGATATGTACACATACATGTTAATACACATAATGATGTAATTCCAGACAGAAATAATACTGTTCTTATTTTATATAATTTGATTAACACGGATGATACGATGGCGCCAGCTACAATGATCATGTCAACACACAAAGTGGCATAGTACGGTAATGAATTGGTGTTTAGTGCTTGTCTCATGATTTGTAAAGCGTAACTTGGGAAGTGGTGTCTTCCGCTGATTTCCATAAGTAAAAAAGCCATTAACATAATAAAAAATGGTTTCAAAAAGTCTTTTCTAGTGATTTTTTTCAACAGATTCAAAAATTTTTTCACGATTCTAGTTTCTACCCTGGGTTGAGACAGTCTCTCTTCTTGAGCCCTGATTAACTCCGTAATTTCTGGAGTCGACTGCGGGGTCTTTCCTCTTAACCAGAAAAAATCTTTTTCACATTTATCAAACCGTCCCTTAGAAGCCAGCCAAGACGGACTTTCCGGGTACGTTAAAATCATCAAAATCGCAGTGACATGCGGCACTACCGCTATCAATGCTATTGTCCTGTAGCTCATATAATTATTCATAATGTGACTAAAGGCGCTTCCCACAGTTATGGCAGCTGTTTTGATATTCAGATACACTCCTCTGTTATTTGGATTCGTATATTCTCCTATTAAAATTGCTCCGCCTATGGCTAATGATCCTGTGGTCATTCCTGTTAATACTTTCGCTATTAACAGCACCGTGTAATTGCCAGCAAAATATGTCATGATCCACCCTACTGTTCCTGGTAGTAATCCCACCAAATTGGCTAGCCTTCGTCCACAGCGATTCATCGTTATACACACCAGTAGTGCACCTATCAGCATAGCTGGAGCGAGACTTGATGCTAAAAATTTTGAGGAAGTAGTATTAATTTCTCTACATAATAGCTGATACAATAACATATTGAAGATGTTGTTGAGATTGCCAAGTTTTTTGAGCATATGCAACAACGCATACAACATGATGACATCATTAGGAAGGGAAGGAAGGGACACCACAATTTTTTTTTCAATATTTTGTTCTACCAATTTGTTAGCATTGTTAATATGTTTAGTCATGCAAGATTAAAATTTTCGGCGCTGGACCGCGGACATGGCGAAACTATACGGGTTACTTGTTTACTACGGAACCCTAAAAATGCTTTATAATTTTTTTTTACTACTAATAATCTCTGATTTTGAAATGGTAGAGCATGTGAAATTGGCTAGCTCTTTCATGTTTACAGCTAAATGTTGATTTGAATTGTAAATTGAACAGGATTACCTAACCATGATCCTGAGTGTATATCGATCTTGATCGGTGAGTCTGGTTCCCGCAGCTCAGCCAACATGCCGCTGTAGTGGCCTGCTGATATGCCTTGTCCAATCGAGCCAATAACAATACCAGCAGCACACCATGCCTGAAAATTGATATTATGACTCTTGAAAAGAGGACGGTAACGCTATTGCTAACCTCGATGCACCACTTTCTAAACCACACGTCAGGAGCTATTTGGAGGGTCTTAATGATGCGAACCACATTTCAAGTCGAACAGTATTTAACTGTAGGCATTAGGATGTGCCAGTGGTTTCGCTTGTAAATTAGTAATATTGATTGACCAAACATTACAACGATTTATGGCTATTGACCGATATATGAGTTACTAGCTGTTGCCCGGGGTGTTACCCGCGTTTATTTAATGCACAGCAGCGCCATCTATATCAGACTTTCAAAAGTCTGAAAAAAGCGCTACTCCTGAGAATTTTGTTGACAAAATCCTCAGGAATTGCGTACTTTTCGGGATAAAAAGTAACCTATGTGTTAATCCAAGGTATCACCTACATTCCAAATATCATAAAAATTGGCCCAGCCATTTCAACGTGAAGAAGTAACAAACATACACATAACTTTCACCTTTATAATATTGGTAGGATTATTTAGGATTATTTAAAAAGTTTAGTGTTCCAACCTGCCGTAAAGTCGGTGTGATCCAAGAGCTGTCCATATTCGTACTAGTGTTAAAAAATATTATATTAATTACAATGAAAAAACAATTAGCATGTTAATAACCATGTCTGGTTTATTTGATTGAAAGTAGTTGAAAAACATCGCCAACATCATTTGTTATTCATAGTTATTTTTGGTAACCTACTGATTAAATATTAACTAGACTTTGATAGGCTATAACTCCGCATTAGTAAAATTAGAAAAAAACTCATATTTATAATGCTTTTAGAAAAAAATCCTCATTCAGCGCCGCATCCTACTAATATTATAAAGGCGAAAGTTATGTGTATGTTTGTTACTTCTTCACGCTCAAATGGCGGGGCCAATTTTTATGATATTTGGTATGTAGGTATGTAGGTGATACCTTGGATTAACACATAGGGTACTTTTTATCCCGAAAAGTACGCGATTTCCGTAGGATTTGATCAAAACTCTGTTATAGTAATAGATGGCGTTGCTGTGCATAAATAAATACACGCAAACGAAGTTGCGCGGGTTTCACTAGTATATTGACGACCTCCGTGGCGTAATGGTTACCATGCCAGACCGCCACCCAGGAGGTCCCGGGTTCGATCCCCGGTCGGGTCATTATGAAAAACTAACTTTTTCTGATTGGCCTGGGGTCTTGGATGTTTATCTATATATGTATTTGTTATAAAATATAATATCGTTGAATTAGTATCCCTCACAAGTTTCGAACTTACTTTGGGGCTAACTCAATCTGTATGAATTGTCCCTATATATTTATATTCCAATTGCTCAGCACTCTGTTTTATAAATTCTTCTTTATTCCATAATATTCTTATTTTATGCAATGTTGACCATCGTGGAAACCACAATTTTTTCCAAAGAATTTGAACAACATCGTTAAATTTAATGTTAACATTCGCCTCTCCAAACAGTATTGGAATCAAGTTTCCTTGCCAATCTGTAAAAGTATTATTTATATTATTCTATTTGTTTGTTGTCTTGTTTATAACGAATAAAATCAAAAACTACGCACCGATTTTAAAATTTCACCGTTTACTGATTTCTTTCACCGTACTAAATATATTTTTTAAATAGGAATCCTTCCAAACAGTCGTGCGAAGCTGGAACGAGGCGCTATTCATTCATATGGTGGAATAGATTTGTGAGGTCAACTCAAGTGTCAGCGAATAGAGATGTTCGATTTGGTCCGAAAAGAAGTACTTTTACTTACAAAATAGGCTGCATTAGTCTTTTTAAGCACATAAAAACACCAATTCTTTGCCATAAATACAGTAACTGTAGCCAAATTTAGTTATAAAATTATCATTACAAATTTTATTCACACCTGTAAAATTTTGTAAATGTACATATTCTTACAATGACGTCTTTTGCCTTGAATTTAATATGAACACTTGTATTATGGAACATGTAGTCAGTTTTAACGTTGGACTAATTAAGAAATGTAGACAAAATAATATTCATCAATTAAACACATTTTCACATCGTGTGTATCCAGAAGAATGTCAAGTTCTTCGGAATGGATTTCACCATTTTGGAAACAGGTACGAGTATTTGTTCTTGCTTTTAAAATAATATACAGCATATTATTCACTGAGCATAGGGTAAAATGTCTAGTCGTTAAACATGCCCAGTGGGACAATTCACGTAACAAGAACCGATTCTAGTTCGATTCAACGACACTTGCTGTCTCACTCATACAAAATAGGAATTGAACGGGACAGCGAGTGTCGTTGAATCGAACTAGAATCGGTTCTTGTTACGTGAATTGCCCCACAGGGGTGAGACACATTTTTTTTTTTTTAATAATTAAACGGATTGAAACTTGAATTTTTGTTTTAATTTCATCTTGGGGGACTGGTCTGCTCGTTTTATCAACATCTACTTATACGACATATTTAGAATTTGACCATAGCGCTATTTGGATCGACGTCCCGCGTTTGGTACTTGATTTCTGTATGTACCTGGATCTGTATTTTATTTATTCTTATAAATGTACTTTTACATTGTAACAAAGAGTGGAAGAAAAAATAGCTAAATGACAAAAAAGGCCGTAACCGGGTTTCTTTCGACGTTTATTTTACCGGTGGCCATTTTGCTTGCGTCCGAAATGGTAGTAGTTTATAACGTAGTTTAATAATTCTTTATACATAAATATAGAAGTTGTAAATGACAAGAAAAAGTAACTGTGAAGGTCTAATTTCTGAAATAAACGATTTCATTTCATTTCCATTTCAGGCATTTGTAGCTACAGGTGCATCACTAAATATGGCACAATTAGGTATCGTGGCAGGTTATATGGCGGGCACACTGCCGCAGCTCAAACAGCCGAACTCAGAAATCCCTGTAGATGATGATGCAGGCTCTTGGCTTGGTGAGTGTGTTTTAATGGACATTTGTAGCCATATCACTGCGATCTTATGCTACTACACCGAGCAGTTGGGGAAGCGGAAGTTTCTTACCACTTAAAATTTACAGCGTATGCCTTGTTAAGATTTAAGGGGCAAGTCGGACACTATTGATAATATTATTTTTATTTTTATTTCACAGCGTCAGCTCCAGGAATATCCTTTATACTGGGAAGCTTATCGGTTGCCAGCATAATGGGAAACTACGGAAGATGGACTGCCGGTGTTGTCAGCTCAGCAATTTCTGTCGTCGGTTGGCTGTGCATTGTCTTCGCCAATAATTACGCCTGGCTAATGATTGGAAGATTTCTACAGGGAATCAACCTGGGACAGGGTATTTCGTCAAGCACCGTCATAGTCGGAGAATGTTCCAGTCCCAAGCACCGCGGATTATTTTTGACAGCCCTTACCGCTGGTATGTCTTTTGGAGCACTTTTAGCCCAACCTTTAAGCTTTTATTTACACTGGCGTACTTGTGCTTTAGTTTGTGCAATCAGTTCATATTTATGTCTACTGATCTGCATATATTCACCTGAATCTCCTAGTTGGCTGGCGGCAAAAGGCCGGTGCGGTGACTGCAAAAAATCATTTAGATGGATACGTGGACGGAATGAAGAGGAAGAATTAGATGAATTGATAGAAGTTACTAAAGAAGTGAAAGAATTAAATGGCTCTCAATACGAGAGTACAATAACGATTAAACGTAGAGTAGAACTTTTTTTAATTGTAATCAAAAGGAAAGAAGTTTATAAGTCTCTTATAATTGCATGTCACCTATCTTTAGTGTCGCATTGGAGCGGTTTAATGCCCCTTTCTATTTACCCTCGTGAAATAATTTATGATGTTGTTGGGAATGATGCGAATGTACCACTAATTGTAACATTATTGACAACAGTAAGATTTGTATCAAATACATGTATGTTGTTTGTTATCAAAAAAGTTAAGAGAAAACGATTACTGTTAGTCGGAGGCGGACTCAACATTTTGATGTTATTTGCAGTAGCTGTTTATAGTTTTGTAAAATGGTTGAACATTTTGCCGTTTGAAGATCCTTTAGCAGGAATATTTTTGATTCTTGCACTCATGTTTTCGATTGCTGTAGGCACATTACCTATCGCAGTAGGTTTACCAGGAGAAATTTTTCCTTTGGCATACCGCAGTTTTATCAGTTCATTTGGTAGTGCAGCTACTGCAATAAATTATTTTTTTGCCGCGAAGTTATTTCATTTCATGAACAATAACATTGGTATTTATGGTACTTTCTCAATTTGTGGCATCATATGTGTGTATTCTATAACTGTAGTTTACATTATTTTGCCCGAAACTAAGGATAAAACTTTGCAAGAAATTGAAGAAGAATATAAGGGAAGACCACGAAAATCTACTGAGAAATCTGGACAATCTTTTTTGAATGATGTCGACTAATTTGGAATTCGTCGATCTACGCCACGGATTAGACTTAATCTGTTTTTACATGCTTTTATTTTGTTTCACCTGTTTGAATCATGGATGTTTGGAATCAAAATCTTTCCAGTTATCGATTGAGCTGAAAGTGTAAATCAGATGACAATGTAAAATTATTATGACATGGAGAGAGAAAGAAATGGTTTATTCAACGTAATCAAAATGCATATTGTGACAATATTAACATTACATTAAACCTTACAACTAACATGATTTGTGCCTACGTCAAAGAGGCCTCCTCTCAGCATAATGTTGTGGTTGTTGCAATCACAAAGCTGGTCTTTCGACCATGGAGATCAATATTTTTATAGAAAAAGTTAATAAAATAAAACAAAACATGAGTTTTCTTCTTTTATTAATAAACAATATAACAGTTATATCACAAGTGGTCACTGTTACCACGACCAACATTATATTAATACTGCTTCAACATTGTTGTCAATTTTTTTTACTAACATTCAGTAACATTACTAATACGGTGAAACGCAACAGCAACGAAACGTTTTCCACACACACACTGCTTCCTCACAAATAGATGAAACGCAAACACTAATTTCCTGCATGGGCTGCATGTCGGTTTCATGCAACTGATTTGCAATGCGTTTCAAACCGGTTTCAAAATGGTCACGAGTATATGACAGCAACTCAAATGAAACGTAAAGTAACTAGAAGTAACGGTTTCGTTGCCATTTCGTTTCATCGTCTGTTCTAGGCCATAAGCGATTCCCACGCGGCACCGCGCCGCGGTAGGTGGTGTACGTACAGTACACAGTGTTGATACAGACTATTTCTTAATTAAACTATCTATATCATATTATAGAAAAGGACTACTACACCGTCTATCTCTACTCACGCTTATTCGCCTCCAAGAAGCTAAAGACTGCACAGACTTCAATTCCTCAAGCGTCAATGGTCTACCTCTAAATTCATCTTCTATGTCCTGAAGCGTCCTATCCTTAGTTTCTGGTAAAAATATACCAGCAATAATCAAACAATATATAATAATAACAACATAAATGCAATAAGCACCATGGATTCCTAACGTTTTGAATAAAAGTGGTGCCGTTTTCACTGTGATAAAAAGATTGCCAGATAGAAACAGTACACTGATTCCACCAGCTAAACTCCTGAACTCTAATGGAAACAATTCTCCAGCAATAATGAAAGGTAAAGGCACTGTGCCAGTGGCTATTGAAAACATGTGTATATGTATCAATATGATACCAACTATTGAGTGATCTAAAAACGATGGTAACAATTCATGAGATTTGCCATAAGTATACGCGGCTATGGCTAAAAACGCAAAAATATTTATACCAACAGTCAAAAATAACATTGTACGTCTCTTTATCTTCTTGATAACGAATACAGCGCAAGTGTTTGATAATATTCTTTGAGCATCTAACGTGATTACTAATAGGGCGATGTTAGAGCCTGGTCCTATTACATTATCAAATATATCCATGGTATAAGCTGCTAGTAGATTAGCTCCAGCCCATTGGCCGAGAGTATAAATATGACACATTATAAATATCGGTTTGTAGAACTCTTTCTTCCTTATAGTTAAACCAAAATAAGCAATCTTGGCTTTGATATTTTTGGAGACTGACTGTGGTATATTCGCCGTCTCTCTAGCTTCCTTAACTATTTCACTTGCTTCAATCAATTCTTTTAACTCCGCTTCTTCACCATCACCTCGCAGCCATCTGTATACAGCCTTAGCATCATCGTATCTACCCTGATCAGCTAACCAACTTGGTGATTCAGGAGAATTGATAACTATTAGCAGATCTACGAAAGCTATACAGGCGCATACCAAAGCAGTGACTTGCCAAGTCAGATATGATCCCATTGTATGGACTGTTAAAACACCTAAAAAATTAAATAAAATAACTAAATAATTCACTCGGATTCGCTTGGAGGAGCTCGATGGCGTCGCTGTGTGTCGCACTCTAATATGAACATGCAAGTTAAGCAACGTCGACCCTAGCCAGCGTTTGGATGGGTTTCGTTATCTCGAGCTTCTCCGTGCTTCGGAGGACACGTTAAGCCGTCGGTCCCGGAATCGGTAGAAAGTCGGTGGCCTTCGGGCGGCTTGAAAACACCGGTCTCGCCAATCCGCATTGGAGCAGCATGGCAGAGTACGCAGTAGTCCCCTTCGATTGAAGGTAGACCCGTATCCCAGATGATTATGGGTTGATATGATGATAATGAATCACCGACCACACAGCCCAATAGACACCTAATGTTTGATATTCCTTATTGAATGCATTTCTGGCAACTAAATTCAAGGCCACAGTGAAAGATCGACACGTCGATTGGTCGACACTGGTTGACGCGTGATGCGCGGACGCGTCGATTGGTCGACAGACGTTTAAATCAGAACTATAAGTCATATGTGTTGTCAGAACTTTTCGCCTGTTATTAGGCGTCTATTGGGCTGTGTGGTCGGTGTGATGAATGTATCTCAAGGAGAGGTCTGGTGTACTTTGCCACAAGCTCTACTTACTCTGGTGACCAGTCTCTCACGATCTATAGAACCATAGTCTTATCTGTACCTATTTGTTTAGATAGTAAAAGAGTGCAGTCAACAAAGGAAACGGTTAATCATGGTCGTATATATGACTAAAGATTTTTAAATATTGCGTGAAGGAATTAACTATAAAATTTGAAATTACATATTACCAAATGAATACGTACAATTGAATTATTTTTCTAGTAATATTTAGAAATCATAATATATACGGCCATGGTTAACTCTTTCGTTTGTTGACTTTACAATAAATATATTATCACTACCGAAATCCGCGCAACTTCGTTTGCGTATATCTCGCTTTCCCGTGGGAATTTTGAAAAATCCTTTCTTAGTGCTCCCCTACGTTATAAAAGGAACCCCTGTGCAAAATTTCAAGTTTCTAACCCTTAGAGTTTAGGCCCTGCGTTGATAGTCAGTCAGTCAGTCAGCTTCTCCTTTTATATATTTAGATTATTACCTGTTGCAATCATCAACGAGATTGTTGTTAGAAATGCACCTCTGTTGTTGGGACTGGAGTATTCTCCGATGAGTACTGGTCCTAGAGTTGCACTCATCCCCATAGAGATTCCTTGGAGTATTCTTGCGATGATTAAAGATAGTATGTTCGATGCTAATACTATGCAGAACCAGCCAATAAGAACTGGTACTATACTGACGATGTTGGCCGTTCTTCTGCCAAATTTTGCCATTATTGTCGGTGCTATGAAGTTGCCTGCTACCAAAGCGAAGCCCAGAATGGAAGCTGAAATAAAGCAATTATTCAATCTTACATTATTGTTATATTATTATATTTTTTGGGATAGATAATAGCTGCTGTGATTTCTTTTTGGGTTTTTAAATAGAATATAATAATCATCATATCAACCCATAAAATAAAATACTATGTACGTAATTACATATTTTTTTTGTTTTATTAATTATTAATTACATGTATGTATGTATAACAATTGATTTAATATTAAATTTAAGATTATTTATTACTATAAAAATTGTATTTATCAATATTAATAATGTCCTCATTAGGTATTAAACATACGTCCGTCCAACCAAAACTGCTATTATTATACGCATGGTGATAAGTTTTTGGTTTATATAGAGAACCTCTTATTGGCCATATTATCTGATAAGTGATTATTGTAAAATTTAATTGTAATCGCTGTTGGTTTTCTGAATAAATAAATAATCATCCCACTGCTGGGATACGGGTCTCCCTTCAATCGAAGGTGATTAGAGCGTACTCTGCCACGCTGCTCATTGGAGCAGACTGGCAGAGGCCGGTGTTTTCAAACCGCCCTAAGGCAACCGACTTGGCTTAACGGCTGTCATCCATTGACAACAGCCGGGACCGACGGCTTAATGTGCACTAAGCACGGAGAAGCTCGAGATAACGAAACCCATCCAAACGCTGGCTAGGCTCGACGTCGCTTAACTTGCGTGTTCATATTAGAGTGCGACACACGGGGCGCCATCGAGCTCCTCAAAACGAGCAAATAGAATATGGCACTCACAAATAACATGGGTTTCTATTGGTAAAAGAATTTTCAAAATCGGTTCAGTATATTTAAAATCTTTCAAACTCACAAACCTTACTTTTTAATACTTGTTCATTCCACACCATTGTGTATAACATTCCGCGTATTCTTCTTATAAATTTTAATGTACTTATACCTACATTGTAACTAATGAGTGGAAAAAAAAGAAAAAAAAAAGTACAAAATGACAAAAAAGGCCGTAACCGGTTTTCTTTCGCCATTTCTTTTTACAGGTTGCCATTTTGCTTGTGTCCGAAATGGTGGTAGTATATAACGTAGTTTATTTTTTTTATTTAAACAAGTTGTAAATGACAAGAAAAAGTGCCTGTGAAGGTCTAATTTCTGAAATAAATGATTTCATTTCATTTCATTTCAATATTAATATGGGTGACATGTAAGCGAAGCAGCGAAAACTACCTACCTAATGATATATTTATACAGCGCTGGTCAATTCTCATAATTAATTTCTTACTTACAGTATTATTCGTATTTACTCGGCTAATCACACGACTTGTTCAAAGATAATCGAAAAAAACATCACTATTACACAGGCGCCACGTTACACGTACATCCCTAGAAACGTCATTCTTTTTTTCGTGTGTATTCGGCAATACACGCAATAATATATTTTATTCAATTTTATTAGTTTTTTCTATTATTAAGACATTATTAAGTCTTTATATAAGTGGAAGAAGAGGAGATAAAAAGAAAATGTGTAAAAATCGAGTAATGGAGGAATTCGACGAAAACAAGACTCACGCGCCGTCGCCGCCCCGCTACGATGATGGTTACCTTAGGTTGATATAAATCCAATATCTATATAATTTCAAAGCAAAATGGTGAGTTGTTTTAAAGTTGAACTCTCAAAAAGAGTAAAAATAATAAAATCTCTTAATAATTTAGATTTCCAAACAATTCGGCCGGCGACCTGGTAAGAAAAAAAATGGCCGCTCCTTTCATTTTGCAATTAATTTTTTTATAATTTGTCGTAATGTTCCTATAAATTTGTGATGAACAAATTTTTCTATGGGATTGTTGCCTTTAGAAAAAGTAAAGATCGTTATCCTTTTTCCGAGATGTGATGCATTGCAAATTCATTTGCATAATATTATTATAAATTTAATAATGTCAAATCAAGGCATTGTGTGTGGCTCAGTGGTACCGTTCCATGCATTAAATGGAATACATTCATTTCAAATATCAGTGATCTTAGTATGTAAACCACATTCAGCTAAACAATTGTTTGATGTTTGACCAAAAACAATTTGGTCTAGCTAGATGAATAATAAGAATACATTAATAATATACTTCACAATTATTGTGTTAAGTACTAACACATTTGGAAGTTATTTTATTTAACCTTGGTAAATGGCCGTTGCTGGATCAACAAGAATACATATAAGTAACCAATATAGTTTGGAAGACCCTTTCCATATATGTATATATATTTTAAATACAGAAAAAGACTGGCCGCTCCTTTATGTAACACATGGGATTTCTTGCAGTGACTATCTTTACAGCTGCTTTACAGTTTACAAAATTTATAAGAGGTATTTGGCACAAATTTAAAGTTGGAAAAGAAGAAATTATTTATTAATTTGTGTACCTGCCATGAGGATTTTTTATTATGCCAACCATTATATTATTATCCGAGATTAAGGAACTGCGAATGATTTGCGGGATCATTTCTTTCCGAATTATATCCTAGATATAAAGGATGTGTCTAGTTTGTGGGACTAGTTCCGTTCTTATTTATCATGGATTTTGGGACATTAGCGTCTGACACATTGGGGTCAGATCATGTTTCCTGTTCATAAAAATCTTGGATTTAGGGATTGCGAATAGCACAATTGGGGCTATTTCTTCCCGGTTTTTATCTGGATTTATTATCCAAAAATTGCAGCCATCCACAGACAGGAGGCACTTGGCTCCGTGTGGTTTTGTTTGTGCTGAATGCCTCTTTCCTGACACAAATATTATATTAGCATTTATTAACAATAATGTTTAGCGATGGTTGGTTATATTTTCTTTTCTCGGACCATTACCTTCGTGAAAATCCTTTTTCCAAGCAAGCAATGGAAAACAAAGTTGGCCTTGGTCATATGATTTTGTGAAGAATATAGTTTCAGAATTAATATAATTTATTTCAGAAAATAATGGATTGATTTCCAGAATACGAGTTGTCCTTATGAGACCATACATCATATATCAACCCATAATCATCCCACTGCAGGGATACGGGTTTCCCTTCAACCGAAGGAACCATTTCTTTCACAAAATTAAATTATTTTTCTAGCAATGCATTAATGACAATGGTGAACAATGTTTACCTGGTTATGTGAATGGTTTCTTAAAAGAACCATCTCTGCCAAAATTGTTAAAAACAATAATATTAATTTATTCCAGACCATAATGCATTAAACACAATGGCATATGTTAACCAAGGAAAGTGATGGTTATAGTTGGAGATTTATTTTAAAAATATACATAAAAATATATTATTATGTTTTTACATGCCTTTAGTGGAGGGTTTTTGAGACAGTTACCTACTGTTCTGTCTTTTATGCATTATTTATGAAAATCGTGCCTGAAATAATTTACTCTTACTGCTAAAACATAACGTTTTTTCTTTTTTCAGAATTATGAAATCATAAAACGATTATTCTTTTTTCACAACGGGAAAAATGCCAACTAAAGCTCTCTTTGGCAATATCTAAAACTCCCGTCTTACGCATTATATACCTACAAGGTATTTTTCTTTTGCGAATTTCAGCTTGTTTGAACAAGACAAGACTTCGACCAGTCGATCGAGACGAGACTTCATATTTTTCAATGGCTTTTTAGCAATTTAATAATTTAGTACTGGCAATACTAAAATTTTTTTTTTTTTTTGATATTTTATTTGACAGCAGTATTAGTAAGCCAAAAACTGTATTGTAATCAGACAGTTGTTGCCAAAGAAGAAGAAGTCGAAACAAAACGTCACGAAATTGACAGTGACATTAGTGACAGTGAAAGATTTTAGTTTTTTGAATAAATAAAATTATTAATCCTTTCTTTCAGTGTAAACAAAGTTTATAGGAGCCATAATGTGTAAATACACAGTAAATATATCGCATTGTTGTGTAATTATGCGGAAAAAAGGGCTCAGTTTATAAAACAATGGAAAACCGATTGTCGTTGTGCACTGAGTACCTAATAAGTATGATGAGCGAGTTTCGAACTTCGTTTTTTATGACTACGCGAGCCTGCTGTGTTGGCGACCAGTATACTTAATTGTTTTACATACGCTTCTTGAACTTAGCGGTCTTAGCCTGAAAGACTACCTAGTACCTACGCCAAAAGCGTAACGTACGTTTGTACAGCACAACCAGAAAGTCGGCAATGAAATTACAATGAATCTGTCCTTTTTATTGGGTACTTAACCAAACCGGCAAGATACAGTTTCAAACAAGTTTGTATGAATTATTTCCTACTTGGTAGAAAAATACATTTAGTTATGACATCTTGTCATAAAGTGGTTTTTTTTCTGTAGAATAATTTACCTTTTATATTGTGTGAGAAAACACATACTATGCAAGTAATTCTGTTATGGAAGTGGCAATTGATTGTTGCCCTTGTTTAAGTAAAAAATATGACCTTTTTTTTTTATGAAAGATTTTACATATGTAAAATTCCTATATGTAGTTACAATTATTATGAATCTTTTGTAACATAGGGTGACCTATGTGTACTTTGATCATTTTCTGATGATGAGCGTCAGTGTATATTCAATACAGGTTGTTGGATACGGGTGTTAAAACCTTTTGTGTAATAATTTACATAGCATTTGCTGTGGTTTTATAAATACACTTATTATAAACCTATTCTATTATGTAATATATATATTTATTATTGAAAAATGGTTGAATTTATACATAGTTGATACTAAAACTATCATATTCTCTATGTCAACATGGTTTATCCAGTAATTATGTAGGTACTGTGAATAAACAAAAATAGAATGTAATTAACATTAAAACTATAGTTAATAATAATAATAATATGATGTATTCATGATTGGAATTATCCTGACCAAAGTCTTAAGTCTATAAAACTTTTAATGATTGAACAATATTAAAATTGCTCAATTCTGATGTTTTCAGATTGCATAATATTTATGTATATACTTTGAATTTATGTTTCAGAACTAAGCTATCATGAGCTATGTACAGATCGCAAAACAAATGAAATTGAATTTCAATTTTCTTAAAACTACAAAAAATCGTTTATTCAAACGATAAATTATTTAACTTATGGTATTTAGTGGTTTAAGTAAACAAATGACTTTCCAGTATTTGACTCAATTATATTAACAGCAATACCTTAGTATGGTATGAGATCTTATCATGTATAAGCGTTGTCACCCAACAAAGCACTTCAACCCTTATGTTGCTGATGGTATGAGATAATGTCATTAAAGCTTGTTGCAAGTTTAACAGTTGGTTTTAAAAAAAAAAAAAAATAGTGCTTTTTTAAGTTTGTACTTTTATAATTCATATTTTTTGATTCAATATTACAGTAAGAAATTACTGAACCTGTCCAGAAAAGAAAGGACAATGGTTATTGAAATTTCCATTTCATATAGGTAACTAAAACTAGACTTTCGAATCCTGCATTGAATTGCTTTAAACATTGGGGGGGGGGGGGGGGGTGGAGTGTAGTGACATGTTATGCAGAATTGAAAATCATCCAGTTGCACTGATTGGTTTTTTAAATTTAAAACAAATAGGTTAAAATAATATTTAAAGATAAATACCTAAGCAAGAGATTTTCTGTACCTACGGTAAAAATCTGTAGTACTTTGCGATAACTTGTCCTTTTACCTTAAATTCACTATTAACTCTCACATCTAGTGTGTTAATTCTTATCAAATCTTGTCCACTTTTCTAAGAGATAAGCTATGGGCATGACTTAAGTATAGCGATTAGATATATTTTACATTGTGTTTGCATGTTGTTTAATCGAGATCTATAATGTGTCTGTAATATCGGTAGGTCAACACTATAGATTTTACCTATCTAATCATCAATATTAGTATGGTTTAAGAAATTTATTTCTCATGAGAACTTAAATGACAATATGTTCACTTACTGAGAAACTAAATAATTCACTATTATCACCGAATCAATATTAGTCAAATGTTTTTTCTGAAACTGTGACCGAAATGGACATTTATTCAAAACTATTTGGAGTTTGTATTTTTATGACAACCCTTTCTGGGATAGGCAAAAATACAAAGATAATATTATATTTTCTGTTTACTACAGAATCATCTTCAGAACTGGTGTGCTGACCATATAGGTATTTGGTGTTCTGGTTATAATATTAAGGACAAAATGGGCAAAAATCCAGATGCTCTAAACATCTACTGTAAGTAAGAAATTAATTATGAGAATTGACCAGCGCTGTATAATTGATGATTAAACGAACTTACCTGTACGTGAAGTTCTATCATAATTATACTAGCTGGTCAATTCTCATAATTAGGTCCCTCCCATGTACCCCTCCCGTAAGTGTATGGGATACACAAATCTGTATTTAGCCCACATTGTCCGAGTCGGGCGTAGACAGAATAGTTAGTATTCTCTGTCTACGGAGTCAGGAGTACTTTAAACAAAATGACGTTTCTAGGGATGTACGTGTAACGTGGCGCCTGTGTAATAGTGATGTTTTTTTCGATTATCTTTGAACAAGTCGTGTGATTAGCCGAGTAAATACGAATAATACTGTAAGTAAGAAATTAATTATGAGAATTGACCAGCTAGTATAATTATGATAGAACTTCACGTACAGGTAAGTTCGTTTAATCATCAAGTATACTTAGCAGCTTAATATAGATTATAGATAACAATATTACATAAATTGTCGTTATAAATTCCACAATAGTAGGTGACAATGTTTATCTGGCAAAGTAGTACCTTATGTGACGTATTCGTTATTTACTTAAGTACTTATATTCTGTAGTTGATACTTCAAATAAACTATAAATGGATATTTTTGACGTTCGTGTGTTGAATACAAAATCTCGATCAGATTTCTTCATTTTCACTTTAAATACCTATTAACAAAATCTTTACATTTTGATTGGCGTAATGGTTACTTACTATGCCGGTCGGGTCATAATGTAAAACGAACTTTTTCTGATTAGCCTGGGTCTTAGATGTATATGTATTTGTTATAAAATATAGTATCGTTGAGTTACTATTCCATAACACAAGTCTCGAATTTACTTTGTGGCTAGCACAATCTGTGTGATTTGTCCCTATTTAGTATATTTATTTATTTACATCTTTTGGCACCAGAGCCCCATACACACATTTATGTGATGACACAAAAAATATATATTATATAATATAAACATTTTGTGTTTGACTCTAGATAAGAAGACCCAAAAAAATAATAGTTCTAAGAGCAAGTGTACGAGTAATGGAAAGAATAGAAAAATTACTACTGCCCAGCGAACATGTTAAATATCGTCTATATTATAGTCTTTGGAATTTATTATTGAAAATGAATGAAAATGAAAATATTTATTTCAGACTGCAAATTCTAAATACAAGTCCATATTATGTTAGTAAGAAACTTATACAATATTTTGTTAGTAAAATTTAAAACAAGCATTATTTTGCACATGAATGGACGACCAGTGTCTAATGCCGCATTTCCACGCTCGCGTTCAAAGTGACATTCAACGAGCACAAGCACGGGCACGAACATGTAAACAGTTTGAATGTGCATGCGCCCGTGTTTGTGCCCGTGCTTGCCGCCGATCCGGACTACTGACGGTTTTTTGGCACAGTTCAAAGGATGAATGTGCTTGCGCCCGTGCGCCTGTTCACATGCGCGTGTTCGATTTAGTATCCCGTGAAGTTTCGCAGCGACCGGAAGGTCCGGAAGTATTCTGTGCGGTACAGGCAAAAACAAGGTAAAGATGACGGTCTCGTCAAACGACCAAATACTTTTGTTTCTAGAATACTATCAGACAGAACCTATAATATGGGATATGGGATGCTTGCAGTGCTTGGAGATACTGGCGTGTCGCCATGCGTGTTGCTTGACCCGCCGCCCGTCGACGGGCTACGTGCCGGGCTGATTGCCGGGTCGCCTGCCGGGCTACGTGGCACGGGTGTAAACTCAGCATAACAATTGTACTGTCAATTTTTTCCGAAAACACCTTTAGGAGTGTTTTGGTACTGCTCCTTACCCGTGACCACAAGGATGCAACTCTTTTATGTATCACAGCTTGGAAACCTTATTAGGCGGAAAAGGGTTTCCGCCTAATAAGGTTTCCAAGCTGCATCGCACCCACTAGGGAGTGGGTGCGATCTAGCGGTCAGAGTTCCGAGTTCTGCCGTCTGTCGTACTTTGACTGTCGCGGTCCGACTGCTTTTGGCGTGTAAGATTCTAAGTCACCACATAAGAAGGTTACAGTGAACGCGGAAGGCAGAACTCAGAACCTGACCGCTAGACCGAGCCAAACGCAGTGGGGTCGGCGCTTTGGTGTAGTGATGTAACAGTTACAATCGAAGATGTCGAGAATTCAATTAATTTAAAATCCAGCGTTGAAACTCACCAATCCATGATCCGGAATTCTCGTCGATTGGTATCGCCGAGTCAGGTTTGCGTAACTGTGGAAGTAATATAGCAGCAAAACCCATTACGATGCCGTGCTGGGCCATGTTCAAACACACCCCAGCATTCACGAAGCACTGAAACCATTTATAAAGATTTTAGGTAAAGAGTCAAAAGCATTTATTCAGAGCATACTCTGTAATCCTTCAGGGCATACGCTGCAATCCTAAACAATACAAAAAATAATCTCGCTGGTTTCTGATTTCTTCCTGATATAGGTTGGCTACGTACGGCTCAGAGACCCTTGAAACTCTGTAGTGCGATGTAGGGTGAAGGCTACGAGGATTCATCGCAAACATCGATTACCATTTGAGAATACCGATCTTTAATGTCAAATGGTAGTTCCAACTCTCGCCACTCGCATCGTTGTAGCGCTAGTGTAGATAAGTGTGAGGATTAGGGCTTAGTGAATATACAAAATAGCCGACTCACCGATGTTGCATCGATGAAATGAAGGTTGTATGTCGCTTAGGCATTGTCCTAATAGGACGAGAATGCGCGATCATTGTTGGTTTGCGCGAATTTTACTCGTACGCACTCGCGATCAAACATATTGAACTCGAATAGGTGTCCTAACCCTAACTAACAATCGCGCGACGCTTAGGCGCACGCTTATGTCGCATCGCTTACTCGCGCGATGATCGCGGATTCGCGTCCTATTAGGACAATGCCTTAGAGAATAGCATAGCTGTTCTCCATTGGTCGACGGTTATCACCTAACGTTGAGTGATCCGTATGCCTGTTTGACAACTTCTTCCAAACAATATTTTTTTTGTAAATATCGATATGTAATTTTCCTACTAATATTATGAAGTAAGTTTGTGATATGTTTGTTACTTCTTCATGCTCAAATGGCTGGGCTAATTTTTATAATATTTGGTACGTAGATAGCTCATTATGATACCTAAGATTAACACATAGGGTACTTTTTGTCCCGAAAAGTATGCAATTCCTGTAGGGTTAATGATTATTGTCACATTTAAATGCTGCGGAGAATGGGGAAGAAAACGCAAAGCTGATGTCGCTGCGCTCGTATGACTCAAAGTAAATATCTGTCACCTATCAGTTTGTTTAGTTCTTCGCATAAATTACTACATTATTGCGTTTATAATATTTCTTTTCTTGATCAAAGATGACTATGTATTCAACATGGTCTATTTATAATGAACTGTCGCCTTTATAATCAGATGCAAGAAAATGTTCTGAACATAACCTCAAATTGTTCGTAGCAGCCTTCTCCCAAAGTCTTCTCATTCGCAAATTCTTAGGAAAAGAATGGTTAACATTATTATTGCACCCAATTACAGCACAACGAGGCATTTTTGTAATAAAAAATATTTTTTACATTCGACGTAAAATTTTGTATGATTTGACCTAGGATTTGACGTACGTACTTGAACGTTGTTTTGGGTCAAGCGATATCAGCGCTACTAGCGGCTAAACTTGGCAGTTTTCTTCCCCATTGCCGACTGATCTTTGTCGACCTCCATGCCGTAATGGTTTCCACACCAGACTGCCACTTAGCTGCCATCCCGGGTTCGAATCCCGGTCGGGTCATTATGAAAAACGAACTTTTTCTGATTGGCCTGGATCTTGGATATTTATCTATATTATGTTTTGTTATAAAATATAGTATCGTGGGTTAGTATCCCATAACACAAGTTTCGAACTTACTTTTGTGTATTTTTTTTTACTATAAGTTTGAACTTATAATTTTGTATTAATGGACCTTCAGGTTCATAATGTCCCTTTCCGATAATGTCCCTCGGTTTCAAAACGTCCCTTTCCCAAAATGTTATATAATAATATATTCTATCCCCTCATTTCCGTATGTGCACTTTATGACGGGGCACCCTGTATAAATGTGCCGTTATAATAATAATATCACTTTGTTGTACGTCTATGTCAAACTTCTTGTCATTTAACATCAAACGTTTTTAATTTGTTTTCTATGAATGGAGAAATGGAATTTGGAATCGAATGGACTTTTTATCGAACTTGTATATTATTATGTCATAAAACTATAATAACTACGTAATATTTATATCCTAAAAAGATAAAAGTTATGTTTATATATCAATATGGAGTTTCACGTAATATCTTATCGTTTTAATAGGCAATGATAAAATTGTCAAGTGTGAAGTGCAAGGTATTCTTTTCACGGTCAAACAGATCAAGGCTATAAGATAGGCTATACCTTTGATATAGTGCGACATCCCAGCCCGATTTCTCATATTCATCTTAACAGTCGATCTATAACTAACTGCTGCCCGTGGATTTACCCGCGTTTTATTATATCTATACTAATATTATAAAGAAGTAAAGTTTGTGTATTTGTTAAATTGTAACGGGTAATCTCGGGATCTACTGAACCGATTTTAAAAATTCTTTCACCAATAGAAAGCCACATTATTGCTGAGTGTCATAGGTTATATAAAAAACCAAAAAATAAAAAGGCTTTTAACATTATGCCCAACGAAGTGGGCACGGGTCAGCTAGTTACCTATACAATTTTGGTTTCGCGCCAGAGTCATGTTTTTTGCCAGCCATTTAAAGCGTGAAGAAGTAACGAACATACCAACAAACTTTCCCCTTTATAATATTAGTGGGTATTAGATCAGTCTTTTCAATACTTACTTACTCCATTTTCTTTACTGATAAAATTCGTTGTGAGTTCCAAGACAGCTGTAGTTCTCCCCCGGGACGTCAATAAGCTTTATTGCTTATTGTCAATCGAGGTCGCCGTTGTTAATCCTGGCTGTACAGGAGACACTATAGTGGTAATGTGACTTGTCCCCATTATAAGTATAATTTCATTGAAATAAAATAAAATAAAATCATATATTTGCGAGATTAATACAACCCATTGGGCATGCAAATACAGTTACAATACTTTCACACTTCTAATAAATTCATTATGTAGATTTAATGTCATAGAATCATATAAACAAATATACATTAGTCACAGAATAGTATTATTGATAAATAAAGATAATGATGATGATGGATTCAGTCAAATAATTTCGCAAAATATTCTTTAGTATTGTAAAATGGTCTGTATTGAAAGTATTTCTTAACTTTGTTTATGAAGGATCTCATGTTGTCCGATTCCCTGATATCAGGTCTTAGAGCATTAAAAACTTTTAAAGACATATAGTTCAGGCTGTTATTAAAGTGCTTGTAATATGCCTATTTGAACATGATTTGAGTCATTAGAATTTGATTAAATAATATAAATGTTCTTGGACGAATTACACAATGCCATCTAGTCCCAAACTAAGCAACTAAGCTTCTACTATGATGGGTACTAGCATGGACCTAGAAAAAAAGGTGGACACCATCACTGAAACTAAAAAGGAAGCACCCATAGTCAAGTCACCTCGCGTATACGTACGAACCGGCCGGCTTACTATGGTGTGAATGTGTGCGTGCCGGTCAGCCATTTTACACTCACACATAGTTATGCAGCCGCCATTAGGGTGCTTCAATTCTTTCTTAGCAAGATTCCGTCCGCCTTTTTTTAGTTCCTTGGGTACAAGATTGCCGATAAATATACTTTTTTTTTTGTAAATAAATACTTATTATACATGGAAAACATCCAGACCAAGGCAAACAGACATGTGACCGTTGCTAGCCACTCCACCACCGGACTGGTCTAATACAATTATGTAAATCAATTTCAACAAAATTTAAATGTTCTTTGATAATAAAAGTTATTTTATTTTTATGACTAGGTATCTATCTACAAACTTTGAAGGTCAATTTTATCGTTACTAATAAAATGGAATTAATTACAATTTATTATGATTCAGTGAGTAAATTATTATTGTGTAGCACTATAAACGAACAAGCACGTTAAGGAACTGGGACCCTAAACAGAGGTAGGGCACAGCGGATAATCCGCTTAAATCGGAGCCCGTCTGGGGAAGGACCTCCACCTTACAGAAGATCGTAGCCAAATAGCATAGGTCTCGGCCATGTTGTGTTCCTACGGTGAGGGTGAGTAAGAGGGCTCCACTCTCCACTTGGGGGGGTTGGGAGGGTTGGCATGGCAACGCGGGAGCGTAGGGCTCTCGCCGCCAAACCGGTATTGCAAGCGTCTATAGGCTACGGTGACGGTACGGCTTACCATCAGGCTGACCGTATACTTGTTTGCCACCTTGAGCAGTGCACCCGCTTGAAGGGATAGGTACCCGTATCCCAGCAGTGAGATGATTTATGACATTATAATTAAATCCGATCGATCTACTTTTCATGTCAATGACTCAAATAAAATAAAATTCCTACACCCTACTGGCAAGATGTTCAGCCAGTAAGATGGCATTATGGCCTTCCACAAATCTGTTAAGGCACGTACAGTAGGACAAGTTGGGCAAGACAGGAGATGACCCATCGTCTGCGGCGCAATTAAATCCTATGTAAAAATAGGTATGAAATGAAATTTTCCTGTTCATTTACAATTTGTATATATGTATAAAGAAAATAAACTACGTTATATACTACCACCATTTCGGACACAAGCAAAATGGCCACCGGTAAAAGAAATGGCGAAAGAAACCCGGTTACGGCCTTTTTTGTCATTTAGCAATTTTTTTCTGTCACTCTTTTGTTACAATGTATAAGTACATTTATAAGAATAAATAAAATACAGATCCAGGTACATACAGAAATAAAGCTCTAAACGCGGGATGTCGATCCAAATAGCGCTATGGTCAAATCCTAAATATGTCGAATATGTAGATGTTAATAAAGCGAGCAGACCAGTCCCCCAAGATGACAACCACAACTAAGAGTGTATGTGTTTAGTATTTACTTACTCATATCTAGAATATACTACTTTATATTCATAGGGTCAACCAGAATCCTAATAGAGCTGCCGAGGTTAAGTGACCTAGGCATTGGCTATAGTCAGTAATAAATAACCTTATTATTATTAAAGAAACATGATGCTATTCAATGATGATCTCCGTGGCGTAATAGTTATCATGCCGGCCGGCCACCCAGGAGGTCCTGGGTTCGAATCCCGGCCAGGTCATAATGAAAAACGATCTTTTTCTGATTGATCTGGGGTTTGGATGATTATTTGTACCTATAATATGTATTTGTTATAAAAATAGTATCGTCGAGTTAGTGTCCATGACACAAGTCTCGAACTTCTTTGGGGCTGGCTCAATCTATGGGATTTGTCCCTATAGGTATATTTAAATATTATTATTCGAGTAACATGATGCTATTATATGCTTTGCTTGCTTGCAAATAAATAAATAAATATATAGGGACAATTCATACATATTGTGCTAACCCCAAAGTAAGTTCAAAACTTGTGTTATGGGATACTAACTCAACGATATTATATTTTATAACAAATACATATATAGATAAACATCCAAGACCCGAGGCCAATTAGAAAAAGTTCGTTTTTCATCATGACCCGACCGGGGATCGAACCCGGGACCTCCTAGGTGGCGGTCTGGCGTGGTAACCATTACGCTACGGAGTTCGTCAAATGAATACAATCATGCAATGTCATATTCCAAACTGTGCGCAAATGGTTACTTATCTCATTTTAGAGCACTGTACATTTTACTGTTCTAATCAAAGTTTTATTTTATGATATTTTCCTTATAGGTTCACTATATAAGCTTTTACTTTTTTTTTTGAATTTCCAAACAACAGATTCGTATTTTTACAACCAGAAAGTAAATGACATCAACCAAAACCGGCTTGTCGTGAACAAATACAAGGAACAAAATATAATTTATTAAAAGTATTCTAATAATATATAAGAAATTTTAGTCAATGTGTATGAGTACCAAAATAAATAATTAAAAAGGTAATTTTAATAGGACTGTCAACGATTTATAATATTAGATGGCGATCGCAGTGTTGTCAAACGCAAAGACAATAAGAATTTTACACCCTGTTCAGTTTTTTTACCTTTGACTGATTAATTGTTTAAAGAAACACTCAAAATGTGTTATGAAAAAAATTGTAACGATTCGAAAGAACCTATTAGGAAGTATTTGACTTTGAATGAAAAAAAATTTGTTTTAAATATATAGTCACCTGTTTCTTGAAAGGTGTCATCCATATTTTATTATTCATTTTTAACACATAACACGTGTGTACATTGCACCAAACACCATCGCAACTACCTTATCACCTATCAACAACTGATAACTAATTCACATTATTTCTATTGCTTTAAGTTTGTGTGTTGACCGTATGAGCAACGTGCAGACTGACAGATTCAAGTGTGTATTTATAAATGGCAGAGAGTTGCGAAAATGTTGATATGGCATCTTCGCCATCGCAGCGTATTCCACTTATAAAGGCGAAAGTTGTGTGTATATTTGTTACTTCTTCACGCACAAATGGCTGGGTCAATTTTTATGATATTTGGTATGTAGGTAGCTGATACCTTGGATTAACACATAGGGTACTTTTTATCCCGAAACGTACGCGATTCCCGTAGGATTTTGTCAAAAGTCTGATAGTCAATAGCGCTTTACAAAATCAGTAATAACTTTACATGTCCAATGTAGTTTTTAAGTATACATGATAATTTCTATAATATATATACAAACAAATTATACACATGAAAGAGAAACTCAATCAACAAAAAAAAACCGTGACGCGCGCTTATCTCTTCTGTATGATTTGTAATGTTTTCGTAGGATTCTAATAGCATAATAGTTTTAGGACGGTAGACGGAAATAAAAATAGTCGAAGGCGAACCGTTGCGGCTTTCCTACTAGGCTACCTTTCTTACTTTAAATATTAACCTTTTTTTTGTAACGTATGTAATGACGCAAATCTAGAAATAATTTTATGCCATCATTATTATTTAAGAGAGGTAGGGCACAGCGGATTATCCGCTCAAATCGGAGCAGCCCGTCTGGGGAAGGACCTCCACCTTACAGAAGATCGTAGCCAAATAGCATTGGTCTCGGCCATGTTGTGTTCCCACGGTGAGTGAGGTCTCCACTTGAGGGGTTTGGGAGGGTTGGCAACGCGTGAGTGATAGTAATACAAAACGGTCCTGCTTTTAAAACGGCTAGTTGTTTTGTATAACGGCGAATTACGCAAAAAGCCTGCGATATTTAATTTTCTACGGTGAGTAAGGTCTCCAGGTCTACTTGGAAGGGTTGGGAATGGCAACGCGTGAGTGATACCCCCGGTATTGCAAGTGTCCATCGGATGCTTACCATCAGGCGGGCCGTATGCTTGTTTGCCAACTTTGTGGCAAAAAGAAAATATATATATTTCTTTTGTTATTTTAGCCGACATCACAGGAGACCGAAGAGCTGGCAGCTACCTCGGACAAAGAATTAGTATAGCTATTCAAAGGGGGAACGCTGCCAGTATCTTCGGAACCTTGCCTAAAGGGACTCCTTTTAATAATATATTTTAGTTATCATAATAATTATATTTTTTAAGGTTTTTAGTCGTCATCTTGTTTTTCTAAGTTAAGGTAGCTTGATTCGTTGCAAAGTCAAAAATACTTTATAGACACGTCATTTACCTACAACAGGATTATATCCTTCTGTGAAAATTCTTCTTCGTAGAATTAAAAAATAATAATCGCTAGGATGTCGTATCCATTTGGGTTACACTCCGATACATCGATCTTGTTTGATAACAAAAACAAAAAACGTTAAAAAGTAAGATTGGCAAGCCATATTTCGGCTAATCTACCCACTTGATATTTTCCAGCTGACTGGGACATTAACATTGTATTTTTTATTCAATCCACACTCCAACTGCTGATAAGCTCTAAGGCGTCTTCGCTGTGTGTTAGAAAAAAACATAAAATTAATATATTCAAACTTGTAGTAGTTATACAAAAAAGATAGAAGTAAGATGCACATTAATTTATTAATTCTCTCTATACAAACACGCTAGTCAAAACATTTCAGCCTTAGCCAGTATTTGGATGGATTTCGTTCTCGAGCGAGCTTCCCCGTGATTCCGAGGGCTCGTCGTCGTCGGTCCCGGCCGTTGCGTAGTCGATTGATCACAGTCGTCAAGTCGGAGGCCTTCACGTGGCTTGAAGACACTGGCCAAATGGCGAAATCGCGCGGCGACCGAATCAAGAAATTCCGTAACGAAAATAAAACCTAACACCCCCCACTCCGCGCGGCGTTGAAAGCCGTGCATCGTCTAACGTCGTTTCAGTTCGGCAGACTTCGGCACGGTGTTTGTGTGCGTGCGACTAGACGTATGCGTGTAGACTAGCTGCTAACTGCTCATAACTGATTCTATCTTTTTTAGACACGATGCTAGGTGAGACAGCGTGCTTTTTGGCCGCGTCCACGAGTGAGTTGGAGCCCGCGACTATGCAATAGCTTTACAGCGGCAGAGTGCCACACGATTTTTTTTTGCACTAACAAATTTTCAAGTATATTTGCTGAAACGTAACAATATTAAGATCAATAATTCCCGTTTAGGAATCACCTAACTAGAACGATTTGTATGAGATTTGGTGACATAAGGTTATTCCTACCGCTAGGAGAAAAGAGGCTTATAGAGAGGCGTTGGAGAAAAACGGCAAATAATTACTTAATCGGTAAAAAACAAAAAATAACACAACTTGTCCTCGCTCTTGTATTGAAATAGATTGGTATGAAGATACGGTAACGAAGCCGGAATACTTTGGCACTTAGCCACTAGTGGCTTTAGTAGAACGTGGAAGATTTCAGAGGTAAATACAAAAATTATAAACAGTATACATTTCTTGACAGCTCGTTGGTGCGTCGGTGTGATGCGGGTTCGATTCTCGTTCGGAGAAAACATATATAAGTGATGGCATTTGAGTTTGTTTTCGAATGATTGAAAAAAGAAGATCGAACGGGAAAGCATTCCCAAGTGTCTGGATTAGTGTTGGTGAGATGTCGTGAACTAGTGCTCAAGGCGTCTGCAAATGATTATGACAATTTATAATGTCTTTTATGTTAACTGATAACATAGGCACACTGTGTTATGGACTTAATTCATTTGTAGCGGAAGCGATGGTGTAAGATGGACCGCTTCAAAGGGAAGATCTTCCGGACAAGCTTTGTGTGATGCCTGGGGAAACGCGGCTCCGACGATATCTATGTCTAAGGTTGTTTATATATCTCCAGATTGTGGAAATTCTTGTGGCGCCGTCATAACTTTTTCTTGGCGAACTGTTCTTCTGTGTGACGATAGGTATCGCCAACCATTATTTATTTGAAATGAAATGAAAATAATTATTCAGTACAGTGGGATGTGGTCTTCTCCATATTTCAGTATGCTTCGGAGACCTGGATGTTTAAGGCACGCACTAGGACGAGAATAGATGTATTCGAGATGTGGTGTTGGCGCAAAATGTTGGGAATACCATGGACGTCACACAAATGCGTCTATTCTAGCGGAACTGAGGATTACTACCCGCATTTCTACCATATGCATGCATAGGCTCTTTAAGTACTTCGGACACGTGTCCTGAAGGGAACCCGACAATCTGGAAATGCTCATCATTATCGGGTGGAAGGAAAGAGGAGCAGCAGGTCACCTATCAGATGGACTGATATCATCTGAGGAACCACCAAGTCTCGCATTTCAGTGGCGATTCAGCAGGCTCAATGCAGGGAAGCCTGGAGGAAATTGGTCCAGCAGTCGGGGAATGATAGTCACGACCGTCACGAGGAATCGACGAAGAGGTAGACAGTGGGATGATTATGGCTTGATGTGATTTTGAAAATAAGCTAGGGCGTTGTTTTATTAGTTGATCTGTGGATTACAATTCAGAAAAAATAATAATCACCAGCAATTAATTATTCAATGAGACTGATTATCAAATAATGGTTACTCAATCGCGTGATCATCATTTTGTTATCGGAATAGCTGTAATTGTTCTAAACGGAATCATTTTTTTTTTCCTCTAAAAGACGTAGGTATTAAGGAATTTATCTGACTTCATTATCATAACAACTGCTAATTTTCTGAGCGCGCACATCACAAATTATCACCCCTGATGGATAACACGACAAAAAAACTCAACATCGTCATCTAAACCACAAGTTATATGTATGGTATGTCCCTAACAGCATAGACCCCGCTTGTCCAGAATGTGGTGAACTAGAGACCAGCCAGCACTTCCTGGCTGAGTGCATACACTACAGCAGGCTCAGGTGGGAGACTTTCGAAACCGATAGGATTGAAGAAGGAAAACTATGCGACCTGGACATTGGTCGCATAGCGGAGTTCTACAGAAGGAGTTTAAGGTTTTCTGGGGGAAGGTCACTGGGGTCACAGTAACAACCGTATCCATACGGGAATAGGGTGTAATGAGTCCAATTAGCGACGTGAACACCCGCCTGTGCCCCGCAGGCGTCCCACCCTATAATAATAATAAATAAATAAAAACACAAGTTCACTGCTCGATACGCCTTCTTCACACGCCTCCAGCATGACTGATTGGCGATGGTCTGCATCCAGCGCCTTCCTGCGACATTCTTTAGGTCGGCACAAGCCCACCACACATTCCCACCGCTGTGTCTCCTGTATGGCTATAAACGGCGACCTTAGATTGACAATAAGCAAAGAAGCTAATTGACGTCCCGGTGGTGAAACTGTCTTGGAACTCACAACGAATTTAATCAGAAAGTAAATAGACGGAGTAGTTTCCTTAGGTCTTCCGACCATCTTGCGGAAGGCCGTACTGTTCTGTGCTTTTCGGTACGCGGTTGCCATTCCAGAACTCTCTTGTCCAGTGACCATCGGTTCTATAAACTATTCACAGACTGTTCACACAAAATATGAGCGTGTGACACTTATTTTTACTGTTTTAAACTGGTTTTTACATCTGTCAGGGGTAAAATAACGTGAAAAGACAGTATGTGTTATGTGGCCTGCCCACTACCACATAGCCTGATGTATTCATATGAGCAATAACATTTAAATTCAATAATTCTAACACATTTTATTCATTTACTAGCGAAGCGAAACCCGCGCAACTTCGTTTGTGTGTAATACTTTCCCATGGGATCGAATAATCCTATGTATTATACTTTAACCTTCCTCTTAGATTTTATCTATTGCTGATGCATTTAAAGATCTGAACGAGCATACAGCGGAAGAGTATGCATTGGCATATAAAGTCGCTCCCTTTTTTCACACTGTCGAATAAACAAACAAAAAGATATAGCTAGCTAAACCGCGTTTTAAAATAAATAAATATCAGAATGAATAAATATATCATCGTCATCATCATCTCGGCCACAAGAAGTCCACTGCTGGATATAGGGCTCCTCCAAACGCCTCCAATGCGACCTGCTGGCAGCGGCCTGCATCCAGCGGCTTCCTGCGACTTTCTTTAGGTCGTCTGACCACCTTGTAGGTGGTATAATAAATATATGTATAGGGACAAATCACACAGATTGAGCTAGCACCAAAGTAAGTTAGAGACTTATGTTATGGGATACTAACTCAAGATACTTATTTTGTAACAAATACATATATTGACATACATCCAAAACCCAGGCCAATCAGAAATAGTTCCTTTTTCATTATGACCCGACCGGGATTCGAACCCGTGACCTCCTGGATGGCGATCCGGCATAGTAACCACGTCACGGAGGTCTATGAGAAACTGTTAAGCAGATAATTTAAGTTACGCTTCACTTGAGTTCGATATAGCACAAGCCACAATGATAAAAACGTTTGTCACGAGCCACGAGAAAAATATAAAAGTATAATTTAAGCAAATCGTAAATTATTAGCATCGACCCTAATTATTAGTTGAAATCTATTAATAATTCTGTCACGCCAACTTCGAATTATGGTTTCATTTCACTGTGGTCTAGCGGATGGATTGTGTCTCATTTAAAATACTTTTTTAATATTGTATTTTGAGGTAAGTTCATCTATGTTCTTCGGGCTTTAACATGTAACTTTCCTTCAAATATTATTATTATTATTAATACATTTATTATAAACTATTTTAAACATAATGTTAGGGTGCTTACATAAAGACAGGTTTTCTGTACAGTACAGACAAATGCGTGCGGGTTGGTACCGACCGATAAATAGGACAACGAAAAGACAGGGCTAGACGGTATAATTTTCCATGTATCCTAATATTCATAATACGAAAGAAAAAGATAAAAACCTGCACAGATTTGTCGGTACCGGAAACCTGCTTCTTTATATAAGCACCCTTAGTACCTAATATTGGCTCTCGCTCGACCTATTTTAGTAATAGTAGGTGTATGAAAACACAACAAAAACAATTATTAAATACACATTACAATATTAGGGGAGACTCTCCGCCGCATTGTGACTATCAACTCACATAATATAGCTTTTACCCGTATTTTGACAATGCGCAGTATAACTTCCCGTCCCGTCGAATGAAAAAATCTACTTCAAAAATATACCATTTTTTACGCGGGGAATGCCATGCTTGGTTTTCATTATTCCAGTCCAGCGATCGAATCCAGCGCTGGATTACTAATGTAAACCGGTACTGGAATGTACTGGATCCAGTGAGCATGAATGTGAGAATCCAGCGCAGAAACTGGATTGGCGGTCTACTTTTGAATCCAGCACGGCCATTTCGGCGCCACTGGAATCATGTAGACGGCCAATCCAGTGCCATTCCAGTGCTGACAGAACGAAATGTACTGGAATCATGTAGACAATATCGCACGCCTGGTCCATTCCAGTCTAGCGTAACTGGGTTATTGGACTGGGGCCCAATGGGCCTGGGCAATTAGTGAAACATTATGTTATTGTTTAACTCCCTAACAAATGTCAAAAACTAATCCACTGATACACTATCGGCATTCTATTGAGACACGATTGAGAGTCCATTGGTGCATTTATGTTAGTAGAATCGGGCCCTGGTATAATGTAAACCCGGCAGATATTTTCCGCGTAACTGAAGCTTTAATGTATATATACTTTTTAATGGTAAATAAATGAAAAAAAAAAAAAAAAATACAAGAATTTGTATTAGACCTATTTAAATGACTGACAAAACTTAGAAAAATTATGGATTTTTTAATAAAATGAAACGTACGTTATGTGATATGATAGGTCTTAATTTTTATTTGTAGTAGCATCGTGTATTCTCGTCAACAAACTACATACGGCATACATATCTCAGTTGTACGATGGTATCGCTTATTCACAATGATCCCCCATCAAAATAATACCTTGATAATACCGTACGGTATATCTTTATTTGTATCACGAGATTATTTTGTCATAGACCGTCGTCCAAATCAAGTTTTTCATATAAATTTTCTCAGTACACCCAATGTATTTGCACTTGAATGTATCTTTCAATCTTCAAAGCAGACTTTGCACTTAAATACTGCATCTAAATCATTGAAACAACACGTACCTAACACATATCGTGTCAAATTTCTAGCAGGTGCCATCTAGATGGGATTAGTCTGCCCTTTTTTTATCAATACCGAAAAAAAATATTTTGAAAGTAGATTTTCAGGAAATAGTTACAAATGCAAGTCAATATTTTTTTCCAAAATGGCTTGAGAAAAAGTGCCGAAAGAAACTCAATAATTAGCCTTTTTGTAAGCCATTAAAACATTACAACAGTATTTAAAGATAAAATCATCATCATTATCATCCATTGCAAAATATTGTAAGAATGTATACTGATGAGCGAATTATAGTGACCACAATTTTTTTTCTTCAAAATTATCTTCAACCTTTTCTCATTGCAAACTTTAATAAATTTGGTAAATTAATAAAACTTTGCGTTTTATGCTTATTCCCATAAAATAATAACCAGCCTTATGACATCACTATATGTATCACTATATGTTTGTTTCGTTACTTTCACCATTTTTTTTACATTTTGCTTTGTTTCTGAAATGACGGTAGTTTATAGAGTATACCTAAGTATTTGTACAAAATTATTATTATTTAACAGATACAAAATCAGTACGATTTCTTTCTTTCAAATATGCCGAAATTGCTGGCGGACGTAGGCTACAGATAGATCTTATTTTGCAATAGCGCTGCGTGTACGAGAAACAAGGCTTAGACGACTGCCTATAAAGATTTTCTTTCTGGAGAAACGAGCGACTTATCATTGTGACTTTTTTTACATTAACAAAAATGATTAGATAATGATCGTTGGGAAAAAAAAGTATTCTTTTTGCACTTTTTTATACCACTAAGGTGACAAACAAGCTCTGATGTTTTCATGAAATGAAATGAAATGAAATCGTTTATTTCAGAAATTAGACCTTCACAGGCACTTTTTCTTGTCATTTACAATTGGTTTAAATAAAAAAAAATAAACTACGTTATATACTACCACCATTTCGGACACAAGCAAAATGGCAACCGGTAAAAAGAAATGGCGAAAGAAAAAACCAAAAACTTTTCACTTAAGATCAATTGGGGTAAGACTAACATACTTTATTCAAAAAGTCGATCTTAATTTCAGAAATTGTTTAACCTACTCTAAATATAAATGTTAGTCTTGCCCAGGTTGTAATCCTGACCTTAATAGTCCGGAGGCGGCGCGTTGGTAGTGACCACCTTCGACACTAGAAGGTGAGGCTTCGATTCCCGCTCGGGGCTAATATTTATGAGACGGCATTCGTTTTTGTTCTCGAGTCAGGCTGTTTTCTGTATATAAGGTCCTAATTTATTAATGAACTTCCTTTTAACACATGACTATATAGGTTATATATGATCGTTTAAGCAAGGAAATAATGGTCTAGTATTCAGTCAAAAAAAGGCATTAAATTTAGAAATACTCGGTAAAATGCGCCTCTCTTGTAGCAGCCATCCGTCAGTAGCAAAAAAAAGGGTTTAGGGGTGCGGTGCGAAGGGCGCGTCGACGCGTCTCACATATCAAAATGGTTGAATTATGTAGTAAGCAAATTTTTCTAACTACTTACAATACAATCTATTTTTTTTTTTACTGAATACTAGAACATTATTTCCTTGCTTAAACGATCATATGTAACCTATATAGTCATGTGTTAAAAGGAGGTTCATTAATAAATTAGGACCTTATATAATAAGTATAGTATTATATTTACAAAAATATATTAAATTTATCCGTAGTCTCGTACCAATAACTACCAGTTGTAGCTGTGTGAATTGTACACAATTATTATTATTAAATAAAGTCTATTAATTGACGATCTTCGTGTCGTAATGGTTACCACGCCAGACCGCCACCCAGGAGGTGCCGGGTTCGATCCCCGGTCGGGTCATGATGAAAAACAAACTTTTTCTGATTGGCCTCGGCTCTTGGATGTTTATCTATGTATGTATTTGTTATAAAATATAATATCGTTGAGTTAGTATCCCATAACACAAGTTTCGAACTTACTTCGGGGCTAGCTCAATCTGTATGAATTAATTGTCGCTATATTTTTATTTTTTATTTTTATTAATTAAGGATATTGTAGCTAGTAAATTATTTTTATTGGTAAATTATTTTTTATTTTTATTAATTAAGGATATTGTTATATTTTTATTATGTATGCCCGAAGAACAATGATGGGCTACTTTAAGATATAATACTTAGAATTATAATTATTATAATAAAATAGTGAAACCCGCGCAACTTCGTTGGCGTGTATTTATTTATGCACAGTAGCGCCATCTATATCAGACTTTTGACCAAACCCTACAGGAATCGGGTACATTTCGGGGAAAAAAGTACCCTATGTGTTAATGCAAGGTATAAGCTACCTACATACCAAATAACATAAATATTGGCTCAGCCAATTGAGCGTGAAGAAGTAACAAACATACACAAACCTTTATAATATTAGTAGGATACGTTAGGAATTAGGGATAATACAAAAATTATAGTCTAAGAGCCAATAGCCGTTATTTTTATACTTACATTCTAGGTTAGAGTTTAGTGGGTGGAAGCAAACATGTAATCTGTACACACCAGCATATGAATGAATGAATGAATATGCTTTATTTGCAAAACACTGAGAAAAAAAATAAGACAATACAGTTAGGTATACACAGAAAACTTACGGACTAGTGTTTTTGCAACAAGGCGGCCTTATTGCTGACAGCAATCTTTTCAAGGCAACTTTACGACAAAAATAGATATTTGGGGGAACAAAACATAAAGTCTGCAACTTTTATGCAAAATGTACACATTCGAAATTAACAACGTAATTTTAGTTCGGACCTAAGACTTCATCGTCTTATAATTAAATAGGGATTTAATTACATTTTTATTTTATTTATTTATTTATTAGGCACATCAACAATACAAACATGAGCATTACATTACATCATTCCAAGGACTAATTCTATTACTTTTTTTGAAAAAATTTTTTGAATGGTTGAGTAGGCCGGGGAAGTACCACCCTCACTATGCCCTCACACAGAATATGAGCGAGACGCAGCTATACGTTTCATTCGGTGAGTGACAGCTTAAGTCCTAATTCTCCCCTTTTCTTCTTATCTCCTCCTTTCTTTCTGTTACAATTTAAATGCGAAAATGAAATAGCAAAATGATTGCTTCTGACAAAAGTTTCTACATAAAACCTAAGTTAAATTAAATTTCTCTTTTCTTCTTAGAACGATTCTGCCGACTGAACTGGTGGTAGTAAAAAAATATTCACAAATCGAAAGAGCTTGTAATTTGGCTTAATTGAATTAAAAAGATTTTTGAGTCTAAATGCTGATTTAAAAAAATACACTGTCTGCCAACTAGCCCCCTTTTTGTTGCGGAGCTGCAGGAAGCATACAATTAAACATATAGTTTTATAACATAAATATTTTCGCCGAAAAGGCCCTCGGATCTTGTACTATAAAAATCGTTTTAATATGAATTGTAATGGCAATTTTAATCCAACGTTTATTTGTAGTAATAAATGCGTAAAATCATTTACGGATTAAGGCCAATACCGATAAAAATACAGACATTATTTTATCAATATAGGTAATTAACTACAGGCATTTTAAATACTACCTAAGTAGAACAGAAGAGAGGTAGGGCACAGCGGATAATCCTCTCAAATCGGAGCAGCCCGTCTGGGACCTCCACCTTACAGAAGATCGTAGCCAAATAACATTGGACTCGGCCATGTTGTGTTCCTGCGGTGAGTAAGGTCTCTAGAGCTCCGTTTGGAGGGAGAGTTGGGAGGGTTGGCAACGCGTGAGTGATACCCCCTGTATTGCAAGCGTCTATAGGCTATGGTGACGGCTTACCATCAGGCCGGCCGTAAGCTGGCCACCTTTGTGTTATAAAAAAAAAACATAAATATGCACTATTTTTTTGAAATCAATAGCCCTAACCTCACTAACAACCCACCAGATAGGCCGGGTTAGATTGGGTTGACTGAACAGACGAGTTACCCTTAGGGGTTTAGGGGTTGCCCTAGTAATCAAATCACCACTGCCCATGGACTGGACGTCCACGACTACACGTCCGAAATGGTGTAGTTTATAGAGTAGATTAATTTATACAAATCATTTATTACTGTACACTCTGACAAGAGAACGTGTTTGTGAAAACCTATTCTCTGAATAAAAGATTTGAATTTACAGGAATCTTGGAACAACACATTCGAAACACGGTACTACTATTATATATGAAACAAATGTGTGCAAACTGGACAAACCCTTGTGTTTTTTGGTTTCTTAAAAATATAATTTAAAAAAAATTAAAGAAAATCCACCTTCGATTGAAGGGAGAATATTCTGTGAGAGGTTGGTTTGGTACTACCTCGGTCGAGCCTGCCCCTTTACGAGCTACTACCAGCTTAGAGACAGCTACAGCTAGGCTCTACCACTGATAAAAAAAGAAATCGCCTTATTTTTTTCTTAACATTTCTTATAAATATCAAGTGTAATTTAAAGAAAAAAAAAAAAATATATATATGATTCTATAAATAAAGAGAGCAAACATCCAAAAAAACAACAAAAAATTAAATTTGGTTCTATTTTTTATTATGTACCTACTGTGGGTCCATCCATTGATGTAAATAAAGAAATCTATTTACTGAAAGTAAGACGTATAGCAGTAGTAAGTTTTGCCTCGCCCTTGATTCTACTCTACAAAGGGTCATAGCGTGCTGAATAACTTTCCTCAAGAAAACAAATCAAAGTCAAGAAAAAAAAACACATTTTCGACTGACAGTTCTAGAGATAAACGCGTTTTAAACAGTTCTAATTATATTCAATATTAGTGTTTTTTAAATAATAAATAGGTAAATAAAAATAAATAAAGAAAACCGTAGAAAAAATAACATAATTTTATAAATAAATAATTTTGTGTATTAAATTGTGTTAATAAATAATATTATGTACAATTTTAAATACAGTGTGACGTGCTAAAACATAATAATGTAGGTTAAAAGACGTTATTTTGTAGAAAAAATTGTTTATTTCGGTGTAATATCGATCCAACCTGGAGCGAGGGGGTGATTTTCAAAATTGAAAAACGGTTTTGAACAATGGTTGGCAACGCGTGAGTGATACCCCCGGTATTGTAAGCTTATAAGCTACTAGCTGACCCGTGCCCACTTCGTTGGGCATAATGTTAAAAGCCTTTTTGTTTTTTGGTTTTTTATATAACCAATGACACTCAGCAATAATGTGGCTTTCTATTGGTGAAAGAATTTTTTAAATCGGTTCAGTAGATCCCGAGATTACCCCTTACAATTTAACAAATACACAAACTTTACCTCTTTATTAGTATAGAAGTATAGACTATAAATTACTAAATTGTCTGAGTTGCCTACATCAAAATTTGAAAGTAGCCCCCTATATCCGCTAATTATAATAGGCCTTATTTCTGCTATAGTTGGTCCAACAGGAAATGGCGACGGTGACGGCCTACCATTAGGCCAACCGTATGCTTGTTTGCTGCCTGTGTGGTATAAAAAAAAACTAACATAAAAATTGCGTTGCAGAAACTGGCTGTTTGTCGTCTTGAAACTTTCTTGTGCTAGTTTAAAAAACATGATAACGACTTCACGAACTACCTACTTTCGTTGGTGTTTTCATACATTAAAACAAGGTCATACAAGTTCTTTATACATGGCCTTAATCTCTTTTTTTAATGTCTCTCTTCACCTCATATCCAGTCCATATCAGAATTCGTCACCCTAAAGCGTAAAACATACACAAACTCAAATGGCGTAAACTACGGTGAAGGCGCTGCGAAGGCGCAGGACGGCATGCCTGCGCCCTCGCTTCAGTATTTCGTCATTCATACATTTAAGAAAACGTTTTGAAGCGATGACGTCGTCCCTGCGGCGCGGCTTCGATGCGCCTTCACCGTACGCCGTTTCTTTGTGTTTTACGCCTAAGGTTGCCCTGAATAGGTTTTAGAAATAAGGCCTTGTTGCAATTACACCAGTCTAAGCTATCCATGTATACTGTGTACTACTCTTGTGTAATGCAAATAAAGCATCCCACTAATATTATAAAGGTGAAAGTTTGTATGTTTGTTATATGTTCAAGCTCAAATGGCTGGGCCAATTTTTATGATATATTTGGTATGTAGTACCTTTGATTCACACATAGGGTACTTTTTTATCCCGAAAAGTACACGATTCCCGTAGGTTTGGTCAAAAGTCTGATAGTCAAAGGCGCTTTATAAATTAGGTGTTGCAGCTGTGCATAAATACACGCCAACGAAGTTGCGCGGTTTTCGATAGTATCCTATATATCTCATTTTACATGTGCACTTTTAATGGCGTCACACTGTATGTAAAACATGATAATATTTATATGCGTTTGGTTACGGCTTGCTAATTTGATAACTTCATTCGTGTCGTGAGTATAAAAAATATAATATATAAATAACATGTCATAGTGCATTTTGAACCAGGCTCTTGCCTGGTGAAGAATAACTGACAGTTTAACAAAGTCCTATTTGTTCGCGTGTAAACTCAAAAATTTCTCCTTTTTCGATTTTTTCATACGGTTTTCGTCAAAGGACAGAAACGGTAGTTTAATTTAGGTAAATAGAGTGATGAATTCGCGAGAAAGGTTATATTGTGAAAGATGTGTCTAATGAAGATATTACTTAAAAATCCGTCTGGAAGCTTTCATCGAAAACACTGCTTTTGAGATGTGAAATAAAAAAATAAAAAATAGGTATAGAATTGTCGAGACGAGAGGAATCTCGTCTACATTTTTTTTTTGAAAAATATAATTTTATTTAATTCCAAATTTCTATAAATATAATAAAAAAAAAAACGATTATGGTTTATCCTTGGTTTATCATAAATAATGTTTTGAACGGTTTTTAAACGTAGCAGGAGCAGGCGGCTAGTAGCTAATCAAACAAATTCAGACAATTATATAAATGACTTGAATCAACATATCACCGTAGCATTTTCACTTTATCTGTAACATAATAAGTTGTTGGTAAACTGATTTATCTTTCATTTTATGGGATATTATAAACTGAAGTTTTATTTTTATAAAATGTGCATTATTGTTAATGTCTTCGTTGGGAAGTGACTGGTCCACATTGAGAATTGAATATATATTGCAATCGCAATTGTATCTTGAAATTGAATTGCAATTGAAATTGCATTGAGATGGTGCCACCATTTGTGAAACAGGTAAATATTTTGATTTTAATTGTTTTTTAATTTATATTAATTATATTTAATTTATTTAAAATTTCCATCCACTTTAACTTTTGACAGAGTGTCTTTCGGCATTAATTTATTTTAGTTTAATGGTCAATCCAAAATGCTGGTAGTAGTATTAGTAAAAGACCTCTATGGTTGCCTTGAAGCTTATAACTATAAGGCCGCCTTATTGCACTAGGTGTGTAAGCTTTCCGTAATAATTGTATAAATAATTACTTTTTATGTACATGTCTGTCACGTCATTTTTGTATGGGAAAAAATGTGCTCAAGATTATATTTTTTTATAATCTTGAGGACATTTTTTCCCATACAAAATTTATATTATATTATATTATATTTTCGATAATAAAATCAATTATTTTGCAAGTAAATTACACTAACCGTAACCTAAAAGTGTCAAATAACAACTACACAGAAAACAACATAACAAAGAAATGTAACATAATTTAAATGTTAATTAACAATATTGTTTATTTGTTTATCATATTGTTGTATATTTGAATATTTTATTCAAATTAACATTGAAATGACAAAACAACAAGAACGCATTTCAACGCAACGTGGGAGACAGACAAGCAATGAGAAAAACACATTGCAGTGGGTCGAAGGCGGCACGGGAGCATCTGTATGGGCTCCCCACACATAAATGCGTATTCACAAATATTCAAATCAAATCAAATCATTTATTTGCCAGAATACACAAAAAAAATAATTACATGGGGTGTTAGTGATGCATTGGTGAATGTATTCAGCCTGCAAGCAGACGTGCAAATGTTAGTATGGATATTTTTTGTTACAGTGTTCTATGAATTCTTTAATGCTGTAAAAACAATTTTTCAATAACCAGTCACTTAATTTTTCCTTAAATATAGTGCCATTTAACATTTTTAAATTATTGGGTATTTTATTATACAGCGTAATCGCGTTATTAAATACATTTTTCTTGATTCTGCGTGCTCGCGCATCGCTTTTCGGTATTAAAAGCGATGTGCGAATTCTCAGTTATGTGTTGGGAGCTAAGGGACGAAACTGCGTCCAACAGAAACTGTAGGGCTACTACGAAACGTAAATCCAATATTTCGGCCGAAGTATCGGAAGAATTTTAACCGTGAAATACAAGGTATTTCATGGTTATTTTAGTAATTTCTTGAATTCTATCCATGAAATACCTTGTACTTTAATGTTATTTTAGTAGTTCAATGAATTATAATCATGAAATAACTTTTATTTCACGGTTAAAATTTCTTGGGATTTACGTTTCGTAGTAGCCCTCCTGCACACGGACGGTCCTCAATGAACCCGTGACGGGCCATTTATGCACTCGTGTACCTATACACACCGCTTGACGCAGTTTCGGCCCTGCCCGTTTTCACCAACAATTCTTAAAATCAAAAACTGGAATTTTGGTGTGGAACTGGGTTTTTGGTGTATAACGATTTTTAAAAACCGTATTTTAATCGATAATATTTTTTTTAATACCACTAAGGTGGCAAACAAGCATACGGCCCGCCTGATGGTAAGCATCACCGTTGCCTATAGACGCTTGCAATACCGGGGGTATCACTCGCGCGTTACCAACCCTCCCAACCCCTCCAAGTGGAGCTCTAGAGACCTTACTCACCGTAGGAACACAACATGGCCGAGACCAATGCTATTTGGCTACGATCTTCTGTAAGGTGGAGGTCCTTCCCCAGACGGGCTGCTTCGATTTGAGCGGATGATTATCCGCTGCCCTACCTCTCTTAATACGTACCATAAGGATTTTGACTTATACAGAGCTGATAAGACACTTTTGATTGAAATTGAAATGTTAGGAAATTTATGATTGTTTTTTATTGTTGTTAGGTAAGAGCACTCAGCAGGATATCTAGAGGACGTGGGTTCGAATCCCACCTGGGCCGAGGAGGTGAAATTTTTCTCTCAAAAACATTTTCAAAATTTTTGTTGTAGTTATAAATAAATAAAATAAATATATAGGGACAAATCACACAGATTGAGCAAGCCCCAAAGTAAGTTCGAAACTTGTGTTATGGGATACTAATCGCGACTTCGTCCGCGTGAACCTTTTCCTGACATGCAATTTAAATGAAACAAAGCTCTATCTTTCTGTGAAAACAGCATTAAAATCCGTTCAGTAACTTAGAAGATGTGCACGTTCAAACAGACAGACAGACTTTTTTTTTTTTTGCTTTTTACCTTACTCTAACTGTTCCCTGCCAAATATGTCCAATGTACAGACATATCGGGTCTACTGTTTTATTATATGTATAGATATAGATAACAAATACATATTTTAAATATAGATAAACATCCAAGACCCGAGGCCAATCAGAAAAAGTGCGTTTTTCATCATGACCCGACCGGGATTCGAACCCGAGACCTGAGTGGCGGTCTGGCGTGTTAACCATTATGCCACGGAGGTTGTCATTAGTAATTAGTAGGTGAAAACGGGCAGAAGTGTTTTAAATATTTTGTGTGAACGAGTTAATCGCGGCGCAGCGTGTATCAGTGGCGGCGGCGACGCGGTTCTTCCGTTACCGACCCCGGACCCACCATCGCAGACAATGTGTTTTTCTCATTCATGGAAAGTGTCCTGGTATTTTTGAAAACTTTACGACTCTATCATGAGGTATAGGTATTCGATGTGTACTTACGTACGGGGGGGGGGGGTTATATTAAGGGTTTATTGTATACGCAATGCTGTATAATATTTTATATGTTTTTATTATATTTTAACTCTTTTATTACTAAGAATTACTATTTTACAACATTATCTCAAGGCAAATAATTATACAAAGTTGTTTGTAAACAATAGACGAAGCGACAAGCACTGCCTCGCCTACGCCTAAGCCGCCATATTTTCCTAAATAATATGCGTTTGCTGATGATTGATTCCCTTGGGTGTAAACTCGTAAATTACAGGATGTATTTAATACAAAGAGGTTATTCGTCAAGTCGCGCGTATGACACTCGCGAGCGCGCGCGAGAACTCACTCGGGTTGTAAAATCTAGTCGCTACTTGTTCGAATCAACCAGAGCGGACAAAATTATACATAGTTTTTGGTTTCAATCCGTTTTTATTTGACTACTTTATATGTATGTGCAAGTTGACGACAATAAAAAAAAGGTGAAATCAGAAGGTGCCATCCAGCGCGCTAGCAAGTTTCATAGGCGCGACTTGACAAATAACTCCGTTAAAATATATAAAATTATATTCAGCTGTCTTTCATTCATTTACAAAAAAAATGACACAATTACGACATTTGTGGCCTATGCACTGCAATGCTGATCCGCAAAGGACGCTCCGTAACCGATAGTCAAATGTATTTGTATTTGATTTAATAAAGTATTTAAAAAAATTTACATTTGTATTACAAAAACACGTCATTTTGATTTGTTTCCGAAATAGTAGTAGTTTATAGAGTAGATTAATAAAATTATACAAATCAATCTGTGTGATTTGCCCATACATATTTATTTATTATTTACTTTCTGACAAGAAAACGTGTCTATAAAAACCTATTCTCTGAATAAAATTTTCGAATCTTTGACAATCCGTCGCGGACCTTCCGTTGCGGAATCCGCATAGCACTACATAGACCCTAAGGCGCGTTCACATGGCGGGAAAGAAATTTGAAAAAAAGAAATTTGAACTTTAATGATTTTAAATTATGAATGTACATTATATATCGCTTAGCAATGGCACACGCGTAGTACGCGCTCAGCCACTCGTATCGCGATCGCAGTGCCCGTTGTTTTTGATCGATATAGAATGAAATGTTCATTAATAAAATTAAAAAAAGTTCAAATTTCTATAATGCCCCTTCAAAGAGTTCGGTTTTTACGCGATGCTTACGCGACGCTCGCACGTAAAAATTCGTGGCGTGTGAATGGGTTCCGTCGTGTGCGCGCTGCGTCGACGGAACGCTGACGCAACACGCCGTGTGGACGGGCTATTACTTCTAGTTTCTCTGCTTCTAGATTCTATAGGGATTTAATAAAGTGTTACATTTCAGGTATGGACGATATCTGGGGTGCTTCTGAACATGTCGGCTCAGGGTATGCTGTTGAGCTACTCCTCAAGCCTCGTGCCAGCCCTGTTGGCACCTGACTCTCCAATAAAAGCTGATCTGCATACTACAGCATGGATATGTAAGTAAAATAAAACTTTTTTTATGCCACAAAGATGGCAAAATAGCCTGATGGCTATTTTGCCATCTTTGTGGCAAGCGTCTATAGGCTACGGTGATGCTTACCATCAGGTAAGCATCACCTAGCCTATAGACGCTTGCAATACCGGAGGTATCACTCACGCGTTGTGGCAGCAGTGGAGCTCTGGAGACCTTACTCATCGTAGGAACACAACATGGTCGAGACCAATGCTATTTGGTTACGACCTAATCTGTAAGGTGGAGGTCCTCCCCCAGACGGGCTGCTCCGATTTGAGCGGATTATCCGCTGTGCCCTACTTCTCTTACTTGCGAGTCGATCTCGCCCACCACGGGTTCCGTACGCCCAGTTTTTCTCTTCTGTTCTTCTTCTTTTCCCGAAAATAGATCCCCCATTTTTAAAGATTTAATTACAAATGTATAGTTTTGACATTGTACTTGTGGTCAATAATGATGTTACTCGTCAACAGGCGTACCCTAAGGCATTGTCCTAATAGGACGCGAATGCGCGATCATCGTTGGTTCGCGCGACGAACTCGCGATCAAACATATTGAACTCGAATAGGTGTCCTAACTAACAATCGCGCGACGCTTAGGCGCACGCTTATGAACACGCGATGGTTGCATCGCTTACTCGCGCAATGATCGCGGATTCGCGTCCTATTAGGACAACGCCGAGTGTTGTTTCCCTTCAGAGTGTCGAAATAAAAAATATATATTCTTGGACGAATCATACTAATTCATTTAGTCTCACACTAATTAAAGCATGTAGTCAGCCAATGGAAACCATTTTTTTTGTTTTATGTCAGGAAAATACATTATTGCATGTTCCACCGCTTGAAGAAGCAGTCAAGCAGAAGGGTCTGTCAGGCTCTCCCCTCTTAACGACAGTTAGGGGTATACCGACTAGAAACCTGACTGAGTACCACCTTTTCTGACATTTTTCTGCTACTGGTGATTCTTCCGCAACAAGCGATCTCCTTTTTAGGGTTCCGTAGTAAACTACAAAAGAAAGTATTGTGTTTAGAAGTTTGAAAAAAAATCATGGTAGTAATCCATATGCTGTACCTTCAATGAAAACTAATACAGTTGCAAAGCGTAGCAAATACGGAACCCTACATTGTGCGTGTTGTCTGTGGCGTGGCAAGAGACGTACGGTTTTTTTTTACTTCAAGAAATGTACGATAATATTTTTTAATGAAAAATGCCGTAACTGGTTTTCTTTCGCCATTTCTTTCATCAGTGGTCATTTTGCTTTTGCTTCTGAAATATTAGTAGTTTTTAGAATAGATTAATTATACAAATAATTTATTTACTGCATGTACCTAATCTTTGACAAACGAACGTGTTTGTTAAAAAGCGTGAGTGATACCCCCGGTATTGCAAGCGTCTATACGCTACGGTGACGGCTTACCATCAGGCTGATCGTATGCTTGTTTGCCACTTTTGTAATATCAAAAAAAACTTGTAATAATGTTATACTGGCTTTTAAAAAAGGCTATCTGTTGGGTTTCTTGACGACCTCCGTGGCGTAATGGTTACCACGCCGGACCGCCTCCCAGGAGGTCCCGGGCTTGAAACCCGGTCGATGATGGAAAACTTTTTCTGATTGGCCTGGGTCTTGGATGTTTAACTATATTTGTATTTGTTATAAACTACAGAAACGTTGAGTTAGTATCCCATAACTCGAACTTACTTTGGGGCTAGCTCAATCTGTGTGAAAAAGAAAATTGAGGTTGATGGCCAATTTAACTCGTTTAGGCGAGTAAAAATAGTGAAAAGTTGCCCATATTACTTCTTCTCAAGCCATTATGCTTATATATAAAAAACACAGACGTACTTTTTAACCGTCCGTATATACTAGCAGTTACTCGCGGCATCGCTCGCGTAAAAATTAGCCTATGTTGGGCACTGTACCCCTGACAATATGTATACAAATTTTCATAATGATCGGCTTAGTCAAGCCGTGAAGGTATAACAAACTAACTCACTTTCTCATTTATAATATTAGTATGAATATGATGGGGCCTCCAAGCTCCTCATCTTTCATGTAATTACTCATTAGTTAAATGATAACTATAACTCAAATCATAACCATAAAATTCAGTGCAAAACAACAATACGATCTAACGATGAATCCTTATCTGATTAATGTGTTTGATATGATTAACACAATAATCACTGACAATAAATGTATATAACAGTTTAATTCGACCCGGAAAGTAACATAAGCCGTTAGCACATACAGTTTTATACTATGTTTCAATATAAGATTTACTCTCATTTTATTAATTTTTAACCCTCCGTTATTGTGACATTATGAGTACCTTAAATTGTAACGAACTAAAAAACTGTTTATGACAAAGCGTGTTGTAGATCTCTGTATTTGACGGATATGTTGCTGATAACTTAGATGTATAGTCATGTTAAAAGAGAGTCGCACACTAGAGAGTATGCGACTTGGTTGCGTCGTCGCGGTCGCAGCGACGCTTCTTATGAGTAATAGTAGAGTCGTGGGAGAATAGGCTCATGCTAGAGTTTTCCACTTAACGTGTACGTCGCGACACAAGGATATGGGTTTCAATCATTTAGTATAGTTAGAATAGAATTTAAACTCTACAGCATACTTAAAACCTTTTCTTGTTTCAGCATCATCTGTCGGGTCAGCGGGTATCCCAGGATTTTTCCTGTCATCATACCTCATGGCCAAAGTGGGACGACGTCTCGCTCACATAATTGTGATAATACCCGGAGTGTTAGGCTGGATTCTAGTTTACTTTGCTACTAATGTCACTACACTATTATTTGGAAGAATTCTTGGTGGAGTCACTGCTGGCGCAACAGTTGGTTTAGGAGCTGTTGTTATTGGCGAATTTTCAAATCCAAAACACAGGGGTATGTTCCTAAACCTTAAAACAGCAGCAGTATGCTTAGGTAGTATGACGGTACATATTTTTGGAAACTTCTTCGAATGGAGAACAATCGCTCTGATAGCTCTTGTACCTCATATTGCTGCGTTAAGTATAATCTTTACATGGCCTGAAAGTCCAGCCTGGTTAGCTTCAAAGAAAAGGTTTGATGAAAGTGAAAGGGCATTTTTCTGGCTACGTGGAAAAGATGATAAATCCATACATGAATTAGAGCAAATGATAAGAGCGCAAAAGAGACAACAAGCAGTACCGGAAAAAGATACAACAGTTGGAGAAAAAACTAAGAAAATGCTCAATGTTTTTCTCAGAAGGGATTTCATTAAACCTCTTGTTATAGTTGTCTCTGGAACGTTAGTATTAGAAACTTCTGGAAGACATCTTTTCCCGGCGTACGCTCTTCAGATTATCGGTGAAATAACTGGAAGTAAAACACAATCATTTTATTATGTATTGGCTATTGATCTGATCATAACGATTAGTGCAACATTTTCATCGGTATTAGTGAAATTATTGAAGCGTCGGACCCTCCTGTTCACAACAGGATATGCATCAGTAGTTGTTTTGTTAGCTGTATGCCTTTATCAATACCTAGTGTCTAAAAGTGTAATATCATCAGAATATTCTTGGCTTCCTATATCAATGTTCGTTTTGTATTTTATATTGGCCAATTTAGGATGCACTCCAATTCCTTTAGCACTACTAGGCGAAGTCTTTCCAATAGCTCATAGAAGTACTGGGTCTTGTGTGGCTGGGGTCATAATGTCTTTGTTTGTAAATATGGGGTTGCAATTGACCCCATATATGTTGGTTAGTATGTCAGTACATGGTACATTTGCTGTATTTGCTTTGGTAACGGCAATAATATTATTATTATTATATTTTATTTTACCAGAAACTAAAGATAGAACTTTGCAAGAAATTGAAGATTATTTCAACTTTGGTAGGTTTAAGGATGATGAGGTTAATGAGGAAACCAAAGTTAAGATGCTTGCGTAATTAATTAATTCCAAATTTTGTAGGTTTACGTAGGTATCTCGTATCGGGACAAGCCCACACATCAACCGTTGTGTCTTCTATAGACCCTGGAGGGCTACTACGAAACGTTAATCCGATATTTCGGCCGAAGTATCGGAAGAATTTTAACCGTGAAATACAAGGGATTTCATGGTTATTTTAGTAATTCCTTGAATTCTATCCATGAAATACCTTGTACTTTATGGTTATTTTAGTAGTTCATTGAATTATAATCATGAAATAACTTGTATTTCACGGTTAAAATTTTTCCGATACTTCGGCCGAAGTATTGGAAAAAATCGTTATAGGCTTTAATGTCATTTTAAGTCTTTATCGTGAGTTAAGCTCTTCGTCTGTCGTTCGGATTTTGTATACTATTCGCATACGACCCACTGCTCTCATGAGAACACCTATATTAGTATTATTAAAACATTTTAGGCTAGTTTTAGAATTATACGCACGCTGTCTGTTGACACTAACTGCAAAATGTATGAACCGTCCGTGTTGATAACTACGCGTTATTCAAAAACGCTTTCTAAAAGTTCACACATTTTCAGTGCCGACAGTCAGCGTACGGTCAGCGCCAACTTTAACACGCTCAGCGCCATGTTGGGGTCGAAAACGATACATTTGTGTATAGAAAACGATACGTACATGCCGTTGAGCGGGTTAAAACCAGCCTCAGTTACTTTCTGTGGGGCAACAGAATGCAGATAAGGTAACATTCATCAATTTTTGCGACTTTTTCAATAAGTTTTTGCTATCGAATGTTGACCACATTTGGAAACGTTCCTCCACAAAAAGTAACTGCGGTGTGAATGCACCGTTAGAAGTTTAGCCTTGTTGTGTAAAATGTAGGTTCCTTTATGAAGTACCTAATATACGGAAATGGAAATAGAAAGAAGACATTATTAATTAAAATAAGATAGGAAGTAAAATATTTCCTTCTATTCCTAGATAAATAGTAATCCTATATTATCACATCAATGTTTGCCACGTGCAAGAAACGAACCCGCGCCTTATGGTATCTAAAATTAGGTAACCACCACGCCACCGGCCTGTCAATTATATGATTTTTCATTTGTAAATGCGTATTTAATGTAATTATGTCTTAACAGTTTATTATCTACTAGATAAAACGTTTTAAATATGAAAATGTTGATTTTACATATTTATTGTTACAATAATAAAAAACCGGGCAAGTACGTGTCGGGCCACGCACAATGTAGGGTTCCGTATTTGCTGCGCTTTGCTTGCCTTCAGGTGAGTCCAATATCAAATTCCATCACATTTGTAAGTTTTCATCAAATAAATTTTGTTTTTTATTTTTTTTTGTTTTTCGGCTATTACTCGGTAACTAGTAGAGCCTACTTAACCGTTATAGTTTTCATTGAAGGTTCAGCATATGGACTACCATGATTTTTTTCACTTTCGGAGATAGAGGGGGGGGGGGGGGGGGGGGACCACAGTGCAAAACGAAAATTGAAAACAACACGATAAATGTAAATACATAATTCCAAAACAGATCATTTTATCGAAAAATGATCAATGTTGTGAAGAGACCTATCTAACGATACCTCACAACAAAAAGCGCGAAAAAAAAATTCATTTCGACTTTAAAAATAAAAAAAATTTTCTTTCAGCACTTTTTTAACATAGTTAATATGTGTATACATACCAAATTACAGCTTTCTAGCATCAAGCGTCTAGGCGCTAGACCGCGGACAGACAGACAGACGGACATGGAGAAACTATAAGGGTTCCTTGTAGTTTACTACGGAACCCTAAAAACAGTCATCAAAGTTATCACCAAAGTTAAGTCATCATTCCTACTGTTAAAATAAATAGTATAAAGTTATTTATCTTGTTAGTTCAATGTACCTTATATAAATTTAATATATATTAAGTTTAGAGTTAAGACAAGTGATAATAAAAATGTTTATGATAAAATATAAAAAAATATAAAATAAAATATTTTGTATTTATTTCACTTCTATAATATAATCCTACTAATTATGTGTATGTTTGTTACTTCTTCACGCTCAAATGGCTGGGTTAATTTTTATGATATTTGGTATGTAGCTAGCTGATACCTTGGATTAACACATACTTTTGATCCTGAAAATATGCGATTCCCGTAGGATTTATATTATTTATTTTGTAAAAAATTTGATATAGATGGCTCTGCTGTGCATAAATAAAAACACTAGAACATTATAATCCTTGAAGAAAGAAAAACTGTTTTATTTGGTAATACAGTCGGCAAATGAAAGGGGTGAGCAGGGCAATCCATACTAATACTTGATGGATGCGAAAATGTGTTTGTTTGTTCTTCTTTCACGTCGAAAGTAACGAGCGGATTGACATGATTTTTTGGGATAGGTTAAAGTCTGAAGAGTGACATAAGCTGCTTTTTATCCCGAAAAAAACATCTTATTCCCACGGGAAAAAATTATCAATAGCGTAATCTTTTAAGCACGCGGGCGTAGCCGCGGAACAGCTAGTAGGAAATATGCATGCAATTTTTTCTGAAATTATCTTTCTCTATGTATTAAAAATTTGTTTTTGAATGTTATGGCAAGTAACTATCATATTTATCATACTATATACTACATAATATTATAAAATGAGGGCGAGAGAGGGCGCTGTATGGGATGGGCTATCAGCCAACAGATGGCGCCACGAGTCGCGCTATGGGTGGTTTTGTTTCTCGAGATCTATGTCTTAAAATAAAACGCGAGCGAAGCCGCGGGGAAAAGCTAGTTATGTAATATGTGGTTGATCATAACCACAATAAAACCAGTTTATTTTGTATTCAACTGAGATAATTAATTCTTAAACCTTTAACCCCTTTAAACTGGTTTGGATCCGAGATTCTTACCTACTTTGATTTCGACTCGGACGAACTTCTCCCTTTTAGGCTTCATTCACACGAACTAAATCTGTTAACACCAAATGCCGCCGGTGCTTGACCTTATTGGGTGTGTAGTAAGGTTTAAAGTAAAATTACACACCTTTGAACTGTTGAGCTGGTAGTGGACTATATAATAATGAACTGTATTAATGAACTATACAATGTTGTAAAAAAAATTTACATATCAAAAAGAAGTGACATAAAAAAACAGACGAAATTATAGAGAAAAATAGAAAGTGAAAACTATACCAAAAAGGATGTATCGATATGCGTCTTGAACAATATCTATCGATCTAACTGCAAGCTTTCGACGCAGCAAGCTGCTACTGTCAAAGTCAAAGTCTTTTTTTTATTTTTTATACCACTTAGGTGGCAAACAACATACGGCCCGCCTGATGGTAAGCAGTAACCGTAGCCAATTGAAGCTTGCAATACCGGGGTATCACTCGCGCGTTGCTGACCCTGTAAGTATGTGGGGTTCTGGAGACCTTACTCACCGTAGGAATACAACATGGCCGAGACCACTACGATCTTCTGTGAGGTGGAGGTCCTTCCACAGACGGGCTGCTCCGATTTGTGCGGATTATCCACTGTGCCCTACCTCTCATAACATGACCAAATCAACCAAATATATTTTTTATACCACACAGGTGGCAAACAATACGGTCGGCCTGATGGTAAGCCGTCAACGTAGCCTATAGACGCTTGCAATACCGGGAGTATCACTCACGCGATGCCAACCTCCCCCCCCCCCCCCAAGTGGAGCTCTAGAGACCTTACTCACCGCAGGAACACAACATGGCCGAGACTAATGCTATTTGGCTCTCTGTTCTAAGTGAAATTCTACGCAATAGTTTTTTTACATCTTTTTCATTATCATTTCAGATATCTTCCGGAATACGTGTGTTTATTTAAGCACCGTACCGCGAACGGTGTCTGTTTGATTAATATTTTAATCATATTTTTATGACCTATCATAAAAAAATGCTCGGTAGTACATTGTCAAGACGACAAGTTCGATGTTCCCGTTCAACGACTGATTAAACTTAAATGCATTTAATTTTTTTGATATAATAATAGCCCTGTCTTCTTATTTATGTCAACTGCAGTTATTCCAAGTCACCTAACCTAACGGTCACTGACTTGACTTGACAGCAGTCGGGAAATTGTCCAAACTGGCGGTGGCGTTGGGGGTCGGGTTACTGTTGTTCCCTACAATATTGCATGCAATATTGTTCATAATATTGTTGGTGGTGTGGTGAGCCTAATCACCTAAATAAATATATTTAAAAATGCTAGCTTAATTAAATAAACAGTGTTTAATAGACATTATAAGACCCCCTTATATGAAAGTAATAAAATTTATAAGTCATTACATTTTATTAATTAAAAATTACATAAAGGAAAAGAAACTGCTGATCACACTGCTGAACAAAAATAGGAAACATGTCATTTTTTGTACAACAATATGATTTTCTTGAAGCTTAAAATTCAGTAATTTTTAATAAATAAAATGTAGTAACTTATAAATTTCATAACTTTCATTTAAGAGGTCTTTTATTTAAGCTAGCATTCTTAGTTTCCGAGAATCATATTAAATAAAATGTAGATTTATAGATTTCTTTAGGTGACCTGCAATCATTGCTCTCGAGTGTATTACAAAGAAAAAATATCACTGGGAAAAGACAAACTAATTTGAATCAAACACCCCGCTCATCTCTTTTATTGGCTGACTGTACTAAAATAACAACTGTCTATGCCGCTAACTGTACAAGTGATCAAGTATTTTGATTATATTACCATTGAGTCGCCATCGGAGCCGATGTGGTCTGTGACGTGTCTTTAGTATCACACCAAGACCGGTCTGTGTTCACTGTGAGAGGTCTGTGGAAGCAGTCACAATGGTCGCACCTTTTGTGAGACAGGTCAGATTTTTGTTTATATTTACTTTTTAATAAAAAGTATTAATAAAAGGCAATAAATCTTTATTCGGTAACTCAAACTATATAAGGTCCTAATTTATTAATGAACTTCCTTTTAACACATGACTATATAGGTTTCATATAATCGTTTAAGCAAGGAAATAATGGTCTAATATTCAGTAAAAAAAAATTATTGTATTGTAAGTAGTTAGAAAAATTTCCCTTCGCACCGTACCCCTAAACCTTTTTTTTCTACTGACGGATGGCTGCTACAAGAGAGGCGCATTTTACCGAGTATTTCTAAATTTAATGCCTTTTTTTTTACTGAATACTAGACCATTATTTCCTTGCTTAAACGATCATATGTAACCTATATATACAGTCATGTGTTAAAAGGAAGTTCATTAATAAATTAGGACCTTATATACTTTTTAATAAAAGGTAATAAATTTTTATTCGGTAACTTAAACTATGTTTGTATAAGTGTGTTAAAAACGAAATTAAATTTGGTGGAGCCTTTTGAATCAATTTTACATTAGAAACATCAAGCAGTAAACAATACAATGTTCCTAACATTTTCCAACGTTCCACAACTTTTATTTCGATACAAAATTGCGAGTTGCCTTATTTTTCTCTATACTCACTAACTTAAACTAAGTATTTATATTATGTCGTGGTCGGAATCTCCATTTAAGCAGAATTAATGAGTTTGGAGACACCGTTATTACCTAAAATTAATATTACATGATGTAGAAATAAGTTATCTATAATAATTATTATTTTGACTTAGTCTTGTGCATCTTTACTAATATTATAAATGAGAAAGTGAGTTTGTTTGTTTGTAATTACTTCACGGATTGACTAAGCAGCCGATCATTATGAAAATTTGCATACATATTGTTAGGGGTACAGAGCCCAACATAGGCTACTTTTTATTCCGCGAAAGTATGTCGTTCCAATGGGAAAATAATTTGACTACTATAGAGGGCGCTGTATCGGCCAACAGATAGCGCCACAAGTCGCGGTATGGGTTGTTTTGTTGTCAAACGAGATCTATGTCATAAAATTAACGCGAGTGAAGCCGCTGGGAAAAGCTAGTAGAATATAATGTGTATTTGTGATTGAGCGTATTGGCAATACTACTACAGGACATGGTCCCGTCTTTACAATGTTTTGTTATTAGTTTAGTGTGGTTTAATAGCTTTTGAGTTAATTCCTTGCAAAAAAAATTACAACTCTTTCCTCTTTATAATAATACTAGTGGAACCCGGGCAACTTGTTTGCGTGTATTTATTTATACAGAGTAGGTAGGTTATTCCCGTTCCCGTGGGAATTTCGGGATAAAAAGTACCCTATATACCCGTGTACCAAATTTCATTAAAATCCGTTCAGTAGTTTTTGCGTGAAAGAGCAATAAACATCCATACATACATCCTCACAAATTTTCGCTTTTATAACATTATATTATATATATAAGTAGAAAAGATAGTAGGATAGGATAGCATAGTAGGAAGGATAGGATAGGATTTTTAGTATAGATTTATTTTTCTGTGAGATAGCTAACCTACCATTTCATAAAAGCTCTGTCACTCCAAAACTAACATGGTTGTGTTTTTATTTTTCTTTTTAAATTACAGACATGGGTTGCCTCCGGGGTGTTGCTGAATATGTTAGGGTCAGGAATCATGTTGAGTTACCCGTCGTCCCTTCTACCTGCTCTTATGCGCGATGATTCAGAAATTAAGGCTGATTTATCAACTGCTTCGTGGCTGGGTTAGTAGTTTTACTTTGTTTTTTACAAAATCTACAGCTCTTAGTATTTATAAGAAATATGTAATATACCTATATAGGTAAGGTAAGGTTTAAGAGAGGTAGGGCACAGCGGATATACCGCTCAAATCAGAGCAGCCCGTCTGGGAAGGACCTTACACCTTACAGAAGATCGTAGCCAAATAGCATTGGTTTCGGGCATGATGTATTCCTACGGTGAGTAAGGTCTCCAGAGCTCCACTTGGGAGGGATGGAAGGGTTGGCAACGCGTTAGTGATACCCCCCATATTGCAAGCGTCTATAGGCTACGGTGATCCTTACCATCAGGCGGGCCGTATGCCTGTTTGTCAGCTTTGTGGTATAAAAAAAAAAAGCAATAACCCAGAAATGTGTTTTATTGTAATTATATCTTTAATTAAGTACTTTGTACCATTTACCATTTTAAAAGAGCAAGTGCTAAGTTTATTGACAGTTCTTAATACAAATCTGCCGTCTGAACTGGTGCTAGGAAAAAATGTGACGATTTGAAAGAGGCCTATTTGAATAAAGACACTTTAATTTCATTTATTAGCGTATGCACGCGGTTTCGAGATGTCTGTCTGTGTCTGGGAAGTTATGATTGCTAATTTAAAAATATTTATGTATTTTTAAATGACAAAAAAGGTCGTTACTGGTTATTCTAAAAATATGAACATTATTAATGTGACAGAAGAGTACTTTCTGAATGTTCGTTTGAACTTCGATATTAATTGATTACAGATAGGTTTTCTCAAATTCATACAAAATTTACCGCGGGCGAAGCTACGAGTTTAACCCAGTTTGAGTATAATTTTATTAATTCTAAAACCATTTCACATTAAAATGGCTTGGCCAATATTTACGAATATTTATTTGTTACAAAACATACACATTAGAACTATGTATATAAACATATTATTATAAACATAAATTATTATGAAACAAAAACTAAAAACCTTCAAAAATAAAATAAACTAACTAAATAATAAAACCATTTCATTAATATCATTGACGTAAAGCATCAACTCAAAACAAAAAAAAAATCAGAACAATTAAAAAAATAATGAAAAAATTTAGTTGTTTAATCTAATTGCAATGACGCAACAAAATGAAATGAATTCAAATTGCACTATATTTGCAGTTAATTCTATGTTAATAAAATCCCTGAACTGACCTTATTAAAGGGCGGTTGCCATGATTTAAAATTTCACAAAAACAAGTCACGCAATACAAAGGACACGTTTAATTTCTTTGTCAACCGCTAAGGCGTGAGAATTTGTTGAAGACGCTTTTGCAAAACGAAACTAAGAGGAAAATAGATTTAGTTATAAGTAGGTCAACAGAGGAAAGAGTTTTTGGCGCCAACTACGATATTCATCCATTTGGGTTGTTAGAAATTCAATTTCTGTGAATTTCAAAGTTTGATTCATAATATTGATAGTGTAATGTGAAGCAAACATTGGTAAAAGTGCATAGTGATTGGAATTTATGACCAGGAACTATTAAAAGATCATTTATCGTGTTGACTTCAAAATCCTCTTTCACTGAAGAAATTTTGTTATCATCTTTCTTTGGGGCGTCTTGGCTCAGAGACTGTATATTGAGTCGAGATAGCATGAATACGCTGCGTTGAATTACGTAAACAAACGTGAAGATGGCACAATAAATAAAAATAAATAATAAATATATAGGGACAATTTACACAAATTGAGCTTGCCCCAAAGTAAGTTCGAAACTTGTGTTATGGGATACTAACTCAACGATATTATATTTTATAACAAATACATATATAGATAAACAATCAGAAAAAGTTCGTTTTTCATCATGACCCGACCGGGATTCGAACCCGGGACCTCCTGCATGGCGGTCTGGCGTGGTAACCATTACGCCACGGAGGTCGTCAAATGGAATCTTCGTCTGAAATCCGATAGCCAAACGATTTTTTTTATTGGGACAGCGCCTGCCAATTGGGCCGCAGGTCGCTGGGGTCCAGGAATAGTAGCGACGAGACATCCTTTATGGTGTCACGTCGCTTCTACTATGCTGGCCTGAAAGGTGCCTCTTCACGCTCCGCTTGAAGAACCCCATGTCGTACACGTGCGGTGCAAGGAACACATCATCGGGCAGCTTGTTCCACCGTTCAATGGTTCGACACAAGAATGATTGATCGAATCTTTTTGTGCGAGGTGGGGGGTTGAGATAGGTAGTCCACGGTATGTGAATGAGCACGCTGTTTGGGACGGTAGTTCCTGTGCTTGAACGGGGTAGGAGGTATTAGGTCGTGTAACTCAACCGATTATATTATTATAAGAGAGGTAGGGCACAGGGGATATAATCCGCTATGCATCTGTCGCAGCCTGACTGGGGAAGGACCTCCACCTTACAGAAGATCGTAGCCAAATAGCATTGGTTTCGGCCATGTTGTGTTCCTACGGTGAGTAAGGTCTCCAGAGCTCCACTTGGGGGGGTTGGAGGGTTGGCAACGCGTGAGTGATACCCCCGGTATTGCAAACGTCTTTAGGCGACGGTGACGGCTTACCATCAGGCCGACCGTATGCTTGTTTGCCACCTGTGTGGTATATTAAAAAAAAAACGAACACAATAATATAATTTTTGTTTCACGTCGAAAGGAATTTAAGTACCGACATGACTTTTTTAACAGAGATGATTTAAAGTCTGGAGAGTGATATAGGCTACTTTTTTCCCCGGAAAAACATCTCATTCCCACGGGAAAAAAAAGGATGACATTATTTTTTCATATTTTTTTCACGGCGATATTTAAATCTGTAGTTTGACCTAAGGCTACTTTTTCCCCACGGGATAAAGAGATTCCCATGGGAAAACGGATTTAAGAGAATTTATTTATCAACTAGTGAAACCCGCGCAACTTCGTTTGCGTGTATTGATTTATGCACAATAGCGCCATCTATATCAGACTTTTAATGAAATCCCACGGGAACCGCGTACTTTTCAGGATAAAAAGTACCCTATGTGTTAATCCAAGGTATCAGCTACCTAAAAATAAAATAAAATAAAAAAAAGCCTTTTTTTATTTCTCGCATAAAACATGAATTTAAAAGTACACTGTACGTTTAATAAAATCGTGAAAAAACGACCAACATTTATAATAATATAGCATATGACAAAAATTATACAAAAAAAAAATATTAACTATTTTTTTTTTGTATAATTTTTGTATTTAAATTGTAATCAGCTACCTACATACCAAATATCATAAATATTGGCTCAGTCCAGTTAACGACTTATCGACAACAGCCGGGACCGACGGCTTAACGTGCCCTCCGAAGCACGGAGAAACTCGAGATAACGAAACCTATCCAAACACTGGCTGGGGTCGACGTCGCTTAACTTGCGTGTTCATATTAGAGTGCGACACACAGCGACGCTATTGAGCTCCTCATACAAATGTTCAGGAGAGTTGAAGTTATTAATTAATGAAAAAAAACCTTTAAAAATATTTAGATGAATATTTTGTTACAATCTAGGAATTGTAGTTTTAAGGCTTTTGCTTAAGAAACATTTAATTGACTTATCACCTTTAAGTTTATAATAATTTTGAATCGTTAGTAAATAATTACCTAAAAATAATTATAGGTAAAATTATCATGTAGGGAATCATTTTAATATTTCAGCTAATGTGTCACGTCACGTCCAAAAACTGCTACCTATCTCCCATCCCAAATCATTCGTTCATTGGTAACTCAGATTTATTATAGAAAAAATGTCTTAATAATTGCTAACATCTAACTTTCTTTTCAGCATCATCTGTGGGTCTATCAAGCCTGGTTGGATTTCTAATATCATCTTATTTAATGGGATTATGTGGCAGACGATTATCCTTCGCACTGGCCATACTACCTGGTGCTGTATCCTGGTTATTCATATATTTTGCTAAAAATATAACTACATTAATGATTGGACGAATACTTGGAGGTGTTGCTGGCGGGGCTACCGTCACATTAGGAGCCATTGCTCTTGGAGAATACACCAGTCCAGAAAACAGAGGAATGTTCTTAAATCTCAAGTCAGCTGCAGTTTGCGTTGGCAGTTTGTTTGTCCATATCCTATGTCACTACGTAGACTGGAGAAGACTTGCATTATACGCGATCATACCATACACTGCATCGTTCTGTGTCGTCTGTACCTGGCCAGAAAGTCCCACGTGGTTGGCCTCGAAAGGGAAGTTCGATAAATGTGAAGATTCTTTCTTATGGTTACGAGGACATGGTGAACGCGCTAAGCAGGAGTTGACTGATCTCATTGAGGCGCAGAAAGTGCAACTGGCCACATCAAGCAAAACAAGTTTTTTGTGTACTCTAAAATCGTTCTTTAAGAAGTTTACTAAAAGGGATTTTGTTCAACCATTAATAATTGTACTCTTTTCTGGTATTCTATCTGAAGTATCTGGTAGGCACATCTTTCCAGCATATGCATTACAAATTGTTGGAGGTATTAGTGGAGATAAATCCCAATCATTCTACTATACATTATCAATAGATTTAATTATTACATCTAGTGTTATTTTATCTTCAGTACTTGTAAGGATTATGCCAAGAAGATTGTTATTATTTTCAACTGGTATATCATCATTGTTAGTTTTAATAATTACTTGTGTGTATTTATTCTTAGCTTCAAATGGTTCAATACCTAACAAGCCTTGGATACCTTTATCGATGTTTGTAGTTTATTTTATATTAGCAAATTTGTGTTGTACACCAATGCCTTATATTATTATAGGAGAAGTGTTCCCTGTAGCTCACAAAGGAGCAGGTTCTGCGGTAACTGGTGTATCACTATCACTATTATTAATGATTGGTTTAAAAGTAACACCATATTTATTAGTAAGTCTACAAGTTTATGGTACGTTTGCAGTGTTTGGTCTATTAACAGCTTTGTCTTTATTAGTTATGTATTATATACTACCAGAAACGAAAGACAAGACATTACAAGAGATAGAAAATTATTTGAACAATGGCAAATATGAATATGTGAATAATGAGCAAACAAGGAAAATATTCCGCGGTGACTTCGACTCGTATCATTATTAATCTAGTCCGGTTTTTCTTGTGTGTAATAAAATTATTTTCCTATTTATTTTCCTATATCATCGTGTATTTTATTTCCTCATATAGTTTTCTAAGTCTTCTCTCGTTCGTTTGCATCTCCCGTTAGAATTGCAGGTTAGTTCAGTGTTTCCGTGACATATTATCATCTCAGCCACAAAAAGTCCACTGCTGGACATAGAGACCTACCTCAAAAGTTTCCAGTACGACCAGCGGTTGGCAACGACCTGCATCCAGCGGCTTCCTGCGATTACGTACTTCTACGGCGCCGAAAACGCGCGTCCTCTGCGCGTTAAAAACATGCCGTGTGCTATAGCTCTCAGTTGTGGTTGTCATCTTGGGGGACTGGTCTGCTCGCTTTATTAACATCTACATATTCGACATATTTAGGATTTGACCATAGCGCTATTTGGATCGACATCCCGCGTTTTTAGCTTGATTTCTGTATGTACCTGGATCTGTATTTTATTTATTCTTATAAATGTACTTATACATTGTAACAAAAGAGTGAAAGGAAAAAAAAAATTGCTAAATGACAAAAAAGGCCGTAACCGGGTTTCTTTCGCCATTTCTTTTACCGGTGGCCATTTTGCTTGTGTCCGAAATGGTGGTAGTATATAACGTAGTATATTCTCTTTATACATATATACAAATTGTAAATGACAAGAAAAAGTGCCTGTGAAGGTCTAATTTCTGAAATAAACGATTTCATTTCATTTCATTTCATTTCATATAAACTTTTGTACAGTTTCTCTATTCTTGTAACAAAAATCTTTCAAATTTCGTGTCAATCTCAATCAGTATCCAGTTGAATTTCTATTTTTTATGAGTAAGAGAGCGATTGATAGTTACGAGAATGGAGCCGCTAATACGCACAATGACGCTATCGGTTTTCGTCCTTTCTTATTTTACCATGAAAATATGAATAATGACTTCGTTATCAAGAGAATGGTGTGGAGATGATATTTCTACGCACCGCTATTATTATAGTAATATGCATAAGAAACCGTTTTAGAATTTAGACAGTACAAAAACATCCGTACATAAATTAAATAGGGAAGTGTACATATTAAGGGCAAAACACACTGTATTCTTACTAATATTTATATATGCGAAAGTTTATAAGAATTAATGTGTAGATGTAAGGATGCTCGTTACGTTTACGTGGATTAACACAAAGGAGTTTTATTCCAGAGTTGATTCTTCGTTTCTATCCAGTCTTACCCTATCGCTATTCCAGATTTCAAGAGTTTATCTGATTAGATGGCCGCTCGCACTACTTATCGTCATAATTAAAATTAAATTAAAGATGTAGGTATGTTTCGTAGTTTTTTATTTTTTTATTTTAAATCCGATGTTACACAAGTTTACAATTGTGGAGTTCTATGTTCATTGTATTTTTTTTCTGTCTGTGTATTTAAATTAGGGACAAATCATGAGAAAGTAAGTTCGAAACTTGTGTTATGGGATACTAACTCAACGATACTATATTTTATAACAAATACATTATATAGATAAACATCCAGGACCCAGGCCAATCAGGAAAAGTTTGGGTTTTTCATCATGATCCGACCAGGATTTGAACCCGGGACGTCCTGGGTGGCGGTCCAGCATGGTAACCATTACGCCACGGAGGTCGTCAAATGTCTCACGACTTGAAATTTACCCCACATTTTATTCTTGGTGTTTACCGCGCGTATCAACCGCTATCGAGCGGTGAAGTCATATGATACCAATGATACGCTTCAATGTACAATGTGCCTTTGAATATTGTAAGGGCTCATGCAGACGAGACGGTATCTCGCCGGAGCTAAGCCCGGCGTCAAACCGGGTCTACGTCCGGTTGTCAGTCTTGTATGGGACACTATGAAGCCAATCACACGACGCCGGCGCTAGCGCCGGCTCACCTCGCAACCGGTCACGGCGCTCGCCGCGTCTACGCCCGGTGCGCAGTGGAGTATGGCAGACTGGCAGTGTGTGAGCAACCAGGAATTATTAATTAATTTGGTAGAAGAGCGGCCAGTCTTGTGGGACAAGATTACGGATGTTTATAAAAACAAACGTCTCACATATGAAGCGTGGAAAGAGGTGTGCAAGCATATTGCACCATAATCTTCTCTTTCCGTTAACATGGGATGTACCCAATACCGTCTTTGTGTTTTTTATCGACCTTTTTTAGTTTTTTATACATTTTCCACGCAATTATACATTTTCTCTTTTTAACACTCAACATTTTGTACGTCTACAATTCACAGAATGAAAAGAGCGATTGAAGGCTGCACCTACATAAAACCGGATCGTGTACAAACCGTTTTTGTGCAAGCTCGGACGGTTTCTACCCGGCGCTGGCAAAAAACCGGGCCGTGTTAAAAACGGCTCGTCTGCATGAGGCCTAACAATACATTCGATGTTTTTAACATATTTTAAACAGACTTAACTCTACGTTTTTGTAGAATAATAAATTATTCTTCATTATAAACTCAATGTGTACAGAAGTGTTATTTAAACAGGTTAGTAATAATTTTTATTTAAAGTTCGTTTTTAGTTGGTCTCGGCCATGTTGGGTTCTAAAGGTGAGTAAGAGCTCCACTTTTACAGGATCGGCAACCCGCGAGTGATACCCCTCGGTGTTGCAAAGTTACAGCAGGCCTCAATTCTCTTATTTTATCACAAATTGCAATGTCGCAGACATGCCATTGATTTGCCAAGGCCATTGATTTAAAAACGGTATTCTACTAATTTTTAGAAGAACATCGTCAGCATCGCGCTGGCACGTCGTCATTATCGCATCAGCTTGGCTTAAAACCACAGATTAAAAATTAATTCATTCATAAAATAATTTTGAATTTGTACAAAAGTTTTGATTTGAGTTTTGGTCTAAAGTTTAATAAATAAATAGAGTACATAGATAAACATGTCAGCGGACACAGTAACGGCAAACTGTCCCACAAAAGGGGCTGAAGCCTGGCGCAATGTAAGTTGTTATTATCTATAATTTACATTGGTGAAAAAACAAAATATGCTGTACATAGGTACATTAAATTGAAATAATTTATCTTTATTTTCTTTTAGTCTTATTTTCTTCTTTTATCTTTATTTTAGTACTATGCTGATTATAAATCAAATTGTTTTTAATAAAATCCGTGTCCGACATTACAACGATATTCCGCCTCAGTAAAGCTTGCGCTCGACGACGTTGGAGCCTCTCTTCCCGACGCCGTTCCTCCCTGCGTCAATTCCAAATATCTCCACCTTAAAATGGGATGAGGCATTGTCGTTTTTGTCATTTTCGAAAAATGCTAATACGATCGATGAAGGAGAATGTGAGAGAAAACGTATGGCTGCACAATTGCTTCTCGATGGCCAATTTTGACAGATGTCGACGATGCCAACGCCATCGGCGCAAACGGGAAATAAGAGGAGAATACATATTTAGGTTGCCGTGCTGACGCTATTGTGACGCCATTGGTTAATAGAATTCCTAAATGTATCAATAGCGGCTGGGTAGCCGCTATTCAGCTTTCATAACAGGAGCAGAATACCAAAAGTGTCATTTTATGCTATTGCTATGCTGACGACGTGCAATTGAACTACATTACATTTAGCAGAATTGAGGCCCGCGGGCCGTAAGCTTGTTTGCCACCTTAGTGGTATAAGCATAAAATTCAAAAGTGTGTTTCAGAAATGGCTGTTTATAGTGGTTTATAGTTTCAAGATCGGTATCGGAAATGATTTCGTAGAGTAGCGTGTTATGTATTGCAATTATTGCAAAGTACTAGACGGAGGTAAAGAAATGGATCACATAACTCAAGTGGCGAGAAATAGTAACTTTCTGCATCAGAATTTTGTATATATTTATGTAATACAAAACGGAGAAGTCAGTTTGTCTATTTCTAGCCGCTTGGATATATACCTAACCAGTATTTCAAGCTGAAAACTATAAGTTGATGCAAGCGGCTTTACCCACGAAATCCTGTCGTACCCGTTCCCGAACTGATTGCCGGGATAAAATCCAGGTTATAAACTACTTGTTTACCAAATTTCAAGCAAAAAATATATGCGTGAAAGAATAATAAACACATTTATAATATTAGTGAGAAGACAGGAACAACTGGTTTTACTGTCCTGAACGGACAGTAAAATTTGGGCAGTTCAAACTAAAGCGCTTATTACACTACACGATATCTAGAGTCTAACAAAAGAGATGGCGCAATACGAATAAGCGAGAAGCACTTACAACTTCTCACTTCTTAGTATTGCACCATCTTTTCGGGACAAGCCCACCACACATTCCCACCACTGTGTCTCCTGTGTAGCCAGGATCAACAACGGCGACCTCAGATAGACAATAAGCAATGAAGCTTATTGACGTCCCGGGGAATAAACTACAGCTGTCTTGGAACTCACAACGAATTTAATCAGAAAGAAGATAGTCGGAGTAGGAAGTATTGAAAGGATATTGAGGAATTGGAGTATTGCACCATCTCTTAGACCCTGAATATCGTGTAGTGTAATAAGCGCTTAAGACTCATTTGATGGTGTTGAGTTCTTTTCAGATATGGACTGCCTCAGCCGTTCTGATTGTCTCTGTTGGTCAAGGAATGGTGTTTGGACACACAGGAGTGCTGTTACCAGCCTTACTTCATCCAGATTCAACCATCAAAGTGGATTTAGATAGCGCTTCATGGTTAAGTATGTTAATTAATTTACCTTTATTAGATTCCGTAGGTTCACAAGGAACCTTTATAGTTTCTCCATGTCCGTCTGTCGGTCTCTTAAACCATTGAGGATTTGGGGAGATCATCTTTCAATACAATGATCCGTTTGCGAATGACTTAAATTTTGGAATTATTCGTTTACTTTGATCAATTCGATTTGCAAGGATCGCCTGTCATCATACAAACACTTTTTTTTTTAATTGTAAAATTATAATACTAATAACATAATAACATTGAGTAAAACTTAGCTTGGCGCGTTATTCTTTGCCTTTTGTTACAAACTTAATACATTATTGTAAGTTTAGCTTGAAACTCAAATTTTATCTTAAATTCTAATTATCTCAAAGTTATTAACTATACGATTCAATTATATTATATTTTCATCAATTTAAATTTAAATTAAACAAATTATAATTTCATATACCAACAGGCGAAACATGGCTGTACCTACTAACACTAATTCATAAGATCATATTGTTACTAACCCACGTTTTATTAACTAAATAAATTATTATGATTATGAAAAACGTTTTCTGTAAATAAATAATTCATTATTTTCAGCATCATCGATTGGAATTTCATCATGTTTGGGATTACTTTTGTCATCAACAGTCAAGAATCTTGGATGGAAGAAATCATTTCAATTAGCAATAATACCAGGCATTGTCGGCTGGTCATTGATCTATTTAGCTAGTAATTTCTCTATTCTCTTCATTGGACGTTTCTTAAGTGGATTAACTACAGGATCTGCTCTAATATTTAATGTAATGATTATTGAGCATTTCACTTCGCCTGAATATCGAGGGACATTTCTTAATCTCATATCAGCGGCCATGTGCTTGGGAACTACGTTAATGCATGCCATTGGAAGCAACTGTCACTGGAAAATGACAGCAGTAATGGCTATTATTCCATACACTGTAGCGTTTTTAATAGTATGCAGCTGGCCTAATAGTGCAGATTGGTTAGAATGGAAGACTGAATATGAGCAATCGGAAAAGGCATCTCTGTCGATAAAAGAGTCTAGTATAATATCAAATAGTAATTTTCAAGAATTAACAAAAGTACACAATAATTGTAATATTAGTAAAAAACAACTTATTTTAGATACTTTTAAGAAATTTACAAGAAAAGATTTCTTGCAACCTATTTTTATAGTATTTTTCGCTTTTGTGTTGTTAGAAACTAGTGGTAGACATTATTATCAAGCATATGTTGTTGAATTCGCAAGTGCTATTGCAGGAAATAATATTGATTCATTCTACTTTATTCTAATTACTGACATAATTTTGACTTGTAGTGCTTTATTCTCATCAATCTTAGTAAAGACAATGAATAGACGTACGTTGTTACTATCTACTGGATTTGCAGCATTGTTTTTTATGTTAATCGGCTCTGTTTATTTGTTTTTACTATCAAGTGATATAATATCAGAAAGTTATTCGTGGTTACCAGTAATATTATTCATGTTATTCTTTTTTTTAGCAAATTTAGGCTGCTGTTCTGTACCATTAGTTTTGTTAGGTGAAATATTTCCATTGGAATATAGAAATATTGGATCAAGTGTATCAGGAATTTTAATGTCCTTATTATTGACTGGTACTTTAAAAATCACTCCATATTTATTAGTAGGTGTTAAGGTACATGGTACCTTTGCTATATTAGGTCTTGTGATGTTATTATCTTTACTGACTCTATTTTTCACTATGCCCGAAACAAAGAATAAGACTTTGCAAGAAATCGAATACTATTTCAACCATGGTTGTTTTAAGAATGAAGAAGTGAGTGAAATGGAAAACGAAATATATTAAACAATAAAATAATAATTATGTAAACATTTTTCGTGACATGCGTTATCTTTAAGTATCGGTATGTACTAAATGAAAAGCATGAAACAATTTCATTTGCGTTAAATATTGTTGCAGCTGTTTTTCAAGCCATTTATATTAAATTGTTTCAATGCGTAATAGTACTTTAATGATAAATATTATAAGTAGGTATTATTGCTTGCTTGTGATCCTTTACGTGTGGTCTTATTTCAATTTTTTTAAAGTTTCAAACCAGAAATATGCCATGCGGTAAATCATTACTGAGACAAGTAAGTTACCCTTAAATCACTTATATCTACAATTCATCTCATTGTTGCAAAGTTTATTAATTTAGGAAGATTTTTAAAAATTCTGTTGGATACAGCACAAATAATTTAAAAAAAACTACTAATTTCTTACAGCGCCACCTGGTTCCAAAATAAGCTAGGCTTAATGTGCTTGTCTTATGAGTAGGAGATAAAGGATATATTGTAAATATACACATAATACGTAGAAAACACCCAGACTCGAGAACAACCACAAATGTCATGACATGAATGTTTGCCTAATGAATCGAAACCGTGCCTTCTGGTGCGGAAGATAGAATCAATCATTAAAAAACCAGGCAAGTACGTGTCGGGTACGTACGGGCCACGCACAATGTAGGGTTCCGTATTAGCTACGCATTTCTTGCTTGCAGTTGAGTACAATGCCATATTCTATGACATTTGTACGTTTTCGTCAAAGAAATTTTACTTCATAAGTTCGTCGGCTATTACACGGTAACAAGTAGCGCCTACTTAACCGTTATAGTTTTCCTTTTTCAAAATTCTGAACGCAAGACTTTCGGAGATAGAGGGGGTACCACCGTGCAAAACGAAAATTGACACGTTAAATTTAAATCCCGCCAAAAACATACCTGTTAAAAAGGGGACCAAGTTCCTATCGGCTATGTTCGCCTAAAAAAGGGTTGAAATCCAATCCAATGCCAAGTTTAGACTTTAAAATCGATCATAATCATCTTCATCAACAGCCTGATCCACTGGTAAACATTTTCCATTCCCAAGACTCGCCACCACACCCAGTCCTCCGCCTTCCGCATCCAGCCACTACCCGCTACCTTATTCACTTCAACGGTTCATCTGGCCGAAATTCACTTTACCATACACCCAACTTAAAATATGGTATAGTTGTGAAAATACGTAAGTACTTGGTTAAAAATATCTAAATAAATAAATAAATATATAGGGACAATTCATACCGATTGAGCTAGCCCCAAAGTAAGTTCGAGACTTGTGTTATGGGATACTAACTCAACGATATTATATTTTTATAACAAATACATATATAGATAAACATCCAAGACCCGAGGCCAATCAGAAAAAGTTCGTTTTTCATCATGACCTGACCGGGGATCGAACCCGGGACCTCCTGGGTGGCGGTCTGGCAAAATCTAAAATTATAATGCCTCTAACGTATTTTCACAACTATAAACTATTCCATACCCCAAAAAAAAATATTTTTCTAAATTTTGTTCCAGCACTTTGTCAGTCGCGCGCGCGCAGCCGTCAAGTGCGTGTGTGTTATCGATTTGCGACATAGGCGGTCGTAAAAATGGCGAATACTATAAAATGTAGTGGGTGTAATGTTGTTATAGACGAGATGTTGTGTTTTATACAAAATAGTCTGTCATGTGCGGATGAAGATACGATGGTGAAAATATGTTGTTCGTCGTTTACGGCTGAAGAAATCCATCAGTCAAAACGGCTGTTATTCGAATCCATATCAACGGACCGTCGAAACATACAACGACGAAGAGACGGTCGTGAGCAGAGAGATATACACGACATAATTTCCTTGTTGAAGACTGTGGAGTCAGATGAGGTACCGATTTTTGTGGCCAGAACCCTGGAAAGATTACCCCCGATTACGTTCGACCACCTGGATTGCTCAAAGTTACTGAAAGATATTGTGAGGCTACAAAATTCGGTGAACCATTTTAAAGATAATTATGTGACGATTCACCAGTTTGAAGAACTAAAAACGGAGGTAAAGAATAGTAGAACGTTGTCGTCGCCGGGTATACCTAACTATAATGTTAATATAAAGCGGGGTGCTTGGGCATTAGACAGTGGACCAACGGGACTATCAGTAACAAGTAAAGTCGCTGTGGACGACAATGATAGCATAACACATCATAGTTCAGTTGCACCGACGAATTTAGAAACAGAAAGAGTGCAACAAATTAGTGCAAATAAAAATAATAACATTACTGAGGGTACTTCGCACTCTAGTATGAATCAGCAAAAGCAACGGTCGTCGTCGGTTGATGGAATGATGAATGAGATGATTGTTTTAGCGACTCGTTCAAGTTCGGAGCCGGACGATCAGCTGTTACAGATGAATGATGTGAAAAGTTTGACAGATGTCAGTGTGACGCCTGTGGTACAGACGGTGGTGTCGGTAAAACAGCCCGAAACTCCCGCACTGACAGTGACAGGTGATGAAACGTCAACATGGCATGTTGTGTCAAATAAGAAAAATAAAAACAAACTCCGTTTTGCCGGAAAAATGGGAAAAGCTGTGCAATCTTTGGAAAAGTTTAAAGCGGCGGAAAAAAGAATACCTATTTTCATATCTAACACACATATACCTTCATTAGTGATGCGCATGGTAGTGTGAGGTGGTTGGATCATATTGTGACATCACACTCATCGGAATTAACAATAGAGGATGTGTTTGTAAAATATGATACGGTATGGTCTGACCATTTTCCACTTATTGTTAGTTGTAATTTAAACCTTTTGTCTCGAAAATTGCCTACCTCAATTAATGATAATAAAAATAATGTGCTTTGGGGAGTTAGAGATAATGAACAAATTGCGTTATATAGTGACTTATGCCATAAAAATCTAAGACAAATTGATTTTCCACCTGTCTTTGCAAAGTGTGCTGATAGTTACTGCAATGATGCTAACCATAGGGTGGCAATAGATGTACTGTATAATGATATAGTGTTAGCTTTAAGTGATGCTGCTAGGTTGAGTGGGGAAAGCGGGAAATGTGGTCGACGTAAATATAAGTGTAAAATAGGATGGAATAAACATGTCAAAGACGCTCACAGGAGATCCAGGCAGTGTTTCTTGGAGTGGGTCTCTTTTGGCAAGCCTGATTGTGGACGCTTCTATGATGAAATGAGGGAAAGTCGTAAAATATATAAGTCAAAACTTAAATGGTTACAGGACCATCGGCACCAAATACAGATGGATATCATGGCAACTCAGCACTCTAAAAAAGATTTTAGAACCTTTTGGAAGTCCACTAAAAAACATAATATCTCTCCTGGTCGGCCTGTGAGTGTGAATGGTATTGAGGATAGTAAAAATATTGCTAACATGTTTAGGGAACACTTTTATGTAAAATCTTCACTCGAACTTCCACAGGATGATGAGTTGGGACAATCGGAGCTGCAAAGTGGTCCAGTTGGTAGTCGATATGCTGCCAAGGATGTGGTCAAGGCCATGAAATTGATATCTCGGGGTAAGTCACCTGGTCACGACGGGCTCAGTATTGAGCACTTGTTGCATGCAGGTCCTCACATTGCAAGAGTACTGGCATTGTTGTATAATTTGTGTATTAGTCATTCCTATCTTCCCGAGGAATTAATGAGAACTGTGGTGGTGCCAGTTGTAAAAAACAAAACCGGTGACCTATCTGATAAAAATAACTTTAGGCCCATATCCTTGGCGGCTATCATTGCTAAAGTATTTGACTGTATGCTTAATACACAGTTAAATAAATATATAAAACTGCATGACAATCAATTTGGTTTTCAGCCAGGGTTATCTACAGAAAGTGCAATACTGTGTCTTAAGCATACTGTCAAGTATTATTTGAATAGGGATACGGCTGTTTATTCTTGCTTCCTTGACTTAACGAAAGCATACGATCTTGTATCTTATAAAAAGCTATGGGAAAAACTAGCGTCATGTAATGTGCCTGATGATATCATAAGAATGTTCAGATATTGGTATGCAAATCAGGTAAATAATGTGAGGTGGGCAGGCACATTGTCAGAACCATATAGGTTGGAGTGCGGAGTGAGACAAGGTGGTCTGACTTCTCCTACGCTCTTCAACCTATATATAAACGAGCTGATTGTTGCACTCAGTAGGCAGCGGGTAGGATGCCATATAGATGGTATTAATGTCAACAATATCAGTTATGCTGATGATATGGCGCTGTTAAGTGCGTCACCTTGTGGCTTAAATAAACTGCTGATGTTGTGTGAAAATTATGCTCGTGAACATGGTCTGATATATAATGTAGGCAAAAGTCAGTGTCTTGTTTTTGGTCCTAGGTCAGTAGATGTAACAGAGATACCATCTATTAAGTTATATGGATCCCCTCTGAAATGGGTAGATCGCTTTAAATACCTGGGCCATGTGCTGACTGTGGACCTGAAGGATGACGCTGACATAGAAAGAGAACGGAGGGCTCTGTCCATTAGGGCGAATATGTTGGCTCGTAGATTCTCAAAATGCTCAAATGAGGCTAAATATACATGTTTAAAGCATACTGCACTACTTTTTACACATGTGCTCTATGGGCTAGATATTCGCAGAAGGCATACAGGGCCCTCCGGGTACAATTTAATAATGCCTTTAGGAGGCTGATGGGGCTGCCACGCTACTGTAGTGCTTCGGGCATGTTTGCGCAAGCTGGTATGGATTGCTTTTACGCTATAATGCGCAAGCGTGCCTCATCCTTGATTAAGCGGGTGTGTGGCGGTACCAACAGTATCCTGAGGGGGATCGGGTCAAGGCTTGACTGCCCTTATATGATGCACTGCCGGAGCCTACATGCACCGTGCAGATGTATATTGTTTTAATATTTTTCTTTCTTTGTAATTTAAGTAATTGTTATTTATTGTATTTTAATTTAATTTTATTGTAATTTATGTTTATTATTATTTTGTTAATTTATTTGTCAATTTTTAATTTTTAATTGTAAAATATGGATGTTCAGTCTGAAATAAATGAATTTGAATTTGAATTTGAATTTGTGAGCATTGTTAATCTGTTTAAACATACCAAATTACAGCTTTCTAGCATTAAGCGTCTAGGCGCTAGACCGCGGACAGACGGACATGGCGATACTATAAGGGTTCCTTGTAGTTTACTACGGAACCCAGAATTTAATAATTAATTATGTTTTGGAATTTCCAGGCTTGGTTATCATCAAGTGTACTCTTCTGTATGATTAGCCAGGGATTCGGAATGGGTTTTATGTCCTGTCTATTACCGGCGCTCCAACACCCTGATTCGACTATCAAAATTGATCTGCATAAAGAGTCTTGGTTAGGTAAAATATTTTTTTTTACAAAAGCTAACCAATTTTCAGATAAGCAGGTGATTAGTCCACTATTAAAGCATTAGTAAAATTTGCAATAAGTTTTGCAATAAGATGTGAGTGAGAAATAAGGCTGGAATTGTAGAAATTCTCCCTGGATGAAAATTTATAATCTATAATATAAAAATGAATCGCTAAATGTGTTCGCCATTTCTTTCCCCCAGTGGTCATTTTGCTTTGTTTCCGAAATGGTGGTAGTTTATAGAGTACCTTATTTATTTTATATCTGATATCTATATGTTGGAAATGACGTGTCTTTTTAATTTGATTTGATTTGTTACTAAGCGCAAATCTCGAGAACGGCTGAACCGATTTCGCTAATTATTATTTTTTAATATCCCTTGAAGTACGAAGATGGTTCTTACGGAGAGAAAAAAATAAAAATTCCCTTGGAAAAGCGGGATATACGCAAAAAAAGTTGCGCGGGGTTTGGTAGAATAAACTACAAACTATATAAAAAACAAACTAAAACAATATAATATTAAGAATTAAAAGGATAGGGCCCTTGCGGCAGCGTACCCAATCTATTGGAATCTAATTAAAATATTACACAATATAATATTTATTGAAGGACGTGTACCAGAGCAGAATAAGTAAAATTGTAAGTGTGTTTTTTTTATTTTTCCAGCGTCTTCTTATGGTATCTGTCAATTTATTGGAGTCATATTATCATCTATATTCATGGATCAATTTGGAAGACGAAGGACATACCTTACAATGATCCTGCCAGGGATTCTCGGATGGACATTGATTTACCTAGCCCAGAATTACACACTGCTCATAACTGCCCGAATATTGATTAGTATTACTGGTGGTACTACCTCGTTAGGATCAGTAATCATAGGCGAATATACAAGCCCTAAATACAGAGGAATGTTTTTGAATCTCAAATCAGCCAATATATGTTTAGGTGTCACAGTCGTTCATATTATTGGAAAGTTTTTAACATGGAGAAATATTGCTTTAATAGCAATAGTTCCTTATGTTTTGGCAGCTGTAATAACTTACACGTGGATTGAGAGTCCAGCATGGTTAGCTTCTAAAGGAGAATTCACGAAATGTGAAGAATCATTTTTATGGATCAGAGGATCGGATGAAAAATCTGAATGTGAACTGGAGGAATTGATAGCATCAGAAAAGGCTAGATCCAGATGCAATACCCACGTCAGTTTCAAACACAAATTATTAGTATTTGCTGAAAAATTTAAAAGAAGTGACTTTTTAAAACCTATCCTAATTTTGACTATTGCATATCTCTTATTAGAATCTTCAACTAGACATGTATTTCCTGCATATGCATTGCAAATTATAAGTGCAATTAGTGGTGCAAAATCATTAACCTTTTACAAAACATTAGCTATAGACATAATTATCACATTCAGTGCAATGTTGTCATCAGTATTAATAAGATATTTTAAAAGGCGTACGTTATTGTTTTCAACTGGTATTATTGCAATAATTATTATAGTTATAGCATGTGCTAATTTATATTTAACATCAATAGGTATATTTTCTAATAGACATTGGTTGTCATTATGTTTGTTTAGTTTATTTTTTATGTTAGTAAACCTAGCTTGTACACCATTACCGTTGGCATTTCAGGGTGAGATATTTCCTTTACCACATAGAGCTATAGGAACTGCTATAGCATCTACAGTGAAATCTATTTTAATAACAATCTTTTTAAAAATAACCCCTTATTTGTTGGTTAACGTTGACGTCTACGGTACATTCTTACTTTTCGCATTTTTAATGTCACTATCTCTATTGATCCTTTATTTCATTCTTCCAGAGACAAAAGACAGGACTTTAGGGGAGATTGAAAACTATTTTAATTTTGGTAAATTTTTGGATGTTAAGGTTAATAATGTTCGTGAGAAAATGATTAGTGAAGTCGAGACTAATCCAAAGAACTATTAGTTTTTATATCAGAGATTGGTAAGTGAAGCGGTTTTGGAAAGAGTGATTAAAGAAAGTAGGAGAGAGACAGAATATCTTAGTAGTTCCTTCAAAGGAAGTAATAATGGGACTTCTAGGAATAAAGGGAATGTTCCTTTGGCGTATATTGATGTAGTCACTACTAACAAATTTTTGCTCTGTTCAAACTATTTGACATAAGAATGATGAAAATATTAAAATTAAGTATTAAAATTAAACTTAGTTTTAATTAGTAAGGTAATAATAATACATATTATAATACTACCGATCACTTAGTTACTAATGTTAATTAGGTTACAAAATATTACTCTTATCATACTTAATAACACAAAATGTTTTAACATTACCACTTAAAATAAGGTAGGTATAATTAGTTACGCATCAAGAAATTTTGTCTTACAAATTATAATAATATATTTGAGGACTAAAATTATTAACAATTTTTTTTATTACTAAAATTATTTCACCATCATATTTTTATGTATATTCCAGTTCCAAGTCCTCTTTAGTAAACTCGGACACGGATCAGTTGTTTGTGTCTGAGTTGCCCCTTAAGTCCTCTTTCTCCTTCAAACTTTAATTCAAATTAAATATTATGTTCTGTACACAGAAATTCCTCTGTAGTACATAACAAGTACAGCAGCACAGCATAATCTACCGTTTGTAATACAATGTGTGGTTTTGTACAGTTGCAATATTGTTGTTATTATCGGCTGAAAGTCTTGTATCAAATACGTGAATTTTTAAGTGCGGAATCCCGGATCTATTTATGCGAATCACTTATTTTGTCCAAATTAAACTACGCAGATGGGTATTTCTTTGAAAATGTGCAAATCGCTGTTCCAGTTAAAAAGAACTTATTACATTACATATTTTTTTAACTTTTGGCCAGTATGGAGATGGACCAGTATCTGTTCTAACAGGAGCAGTTATCAGATTAATGTTAAATTCAATACAATCTGATATGAATTCAATCTTGTGTCGAAATTCACATTACCATTCGTGTCCCTCTCCCCAGATTTTAACACAAAATATTTTATTTCTCGACTTGTACTAAGAAGAACGTAATATAAGCAATAAATTCCATAAATAGAATGTTGTTATTAGTTTATAATACAATATAAATACTTAAAAGACTATTTTACAATGTTAAAAAAGTGAATCAACAAATGTTCCGGCGCTACACCCTCATTACCGTTCGTGAGTATTGTCGCCTTAATATCTTTGCTCCTAGTTGGCCTTGTGCGTTCGCCTTAACTGTGCGGGACAGTTCAGTCGTCGCTCGTCCGTTGCACGGAGGACACGTAGCGAGCGAGTATTTTTTCTACGGAAATATCGGTATTTAGTGCTCCGAACGGTTTTTGTTTCGTCAAAGTTCTCCATACAGTTTTTGTATTTAATGGTAAGTAGACGTGTGATATTTAATCATTTAGGGTCTTATCATCTTCATAAAAGGGCTTATTTTAAGTATTTACTTGTTTCAAAGTGGTAAATGACATGAAAATTGTTCAAAATGTATAAAACTATGAATTTCTAATTACCATTTTTCTAATTACCAGTTTTTACCATTCCGAATATGAAGTGCAACGAGTACGGCATCGGGTGACTAGTCGCGGAGGGTAGCGGGATCCAAGACACGGTTCACCGCTGGCCGACCGCAGGTAGTAGGGGACTCCTATACAGCCTATTGCGTGGACCTCTTGCTGACAACAGATCCAGACAGGTACTCGGTGACAATTTCTTCGCTCTGATCAATGTCTGATGAAATCGGTATCAGCCTACCACCCGCCCGATCCCAGCCTGAAAGGCAACCGGCGGCGGTTATGACGATACAGATCAGCAGACTGGGATGAGATGCGGTCTTTCTATGCATTCTTCCCTTGGCAGTCTGTCTGCTTCTCTTCTAGTGACCCCAGCGTCTGTGCAGATGCCGTTACTGATGTGCTTCGTCAAGCGATGGAATACTTCATTTCCTTCTCCAACGTGCCATCTACTAGTAAAGCTCGCCCATGGTTTGGGCCTGAGTGCAGCCGTGCCGAGGCGCATAAGCATCAGGCATACCTGGACTGGGTTGCAGCTCGACAGCACAAGGCGTCTGATGTTCGCGAAAACAAGAAGGCCTTTAACAAGGCTGCCAAGTCCTGCAAGATGGTTTTACAAAAGGCTCGATTTGATCATATTGGCCGAATAGGGAACAAATTGGATTCTTTCCCAGCGGGAAGTAAAGCGCTTTGGAATCTAGCGAAGGCGGTCGAATCGAACTTCTGCCGCCCCCCTCTCCACCGCAGAAACCTGACGGATCACTTGCTCACACCGCTGAAGAGAAAGCAAACCTGTTGGCGTCTCTGTTCGCGGAGTCTTCACGTCTTGATGCTGGTAGCGCGATACCTCCAGTTTACCTGGCAGCACGGTGGTAATGCCGGAAATCCGGTTGCGCCAGGCTGAGGTTCGCAAAACGCTGCGCAATCTTGACGTGAACAAGGCCAGTGATCGAGACGGTATCCGCTATTGTACAGAGGACATGTGCACCCGAATTGACACCTGTATTGACCCGCCTCTTTAGGCTCTGTCTAAAATCTGGGAAAGAACCGAGTTCCTGGAAGCTCGCTAACGTGCCCAAAAAGGGCAGCCGTGCCGACCCTGCCAACTACAGGCCCATTTCGATCACGTCCATACTATGTAAGAATATGGAACGTGTTTTTGAACTGCAGGCTCCTAGCGTACCTAGAATCGAATGACCTCCTCAGTGACCGACAATATGGCTTTCGCTAGAATCGGTCCACTGGGGATCTTCTAGTGTACGTCACCCACGTCTGGAATGAGGCTATTGAGGAATTCGGAGAAGCCCGCGGTTGGAAGCTTGCGGTTTTCCTCGATATTTCCAAAGCATTTGACGGTATGGCACGGTAGTCTTATTAGCAAGCTTCCTTTTTACGGCCTGACCTCTAATTTCTGTGCGTGGATTTCTGACTTTTTGGGGGATTGATCTATTCGGGTGGTCATTGATGGCTGCTCGTCTAAACGAAAGGCTTTTAATGCCGGTGTCCCTCAAGGATCGATTATTTAAAGCATTTGTTTTTTGTTGTTTGTGAAATCACATGCAGTGTTTTATAAAGTTCAAACTATGATTGTTATTAGTGTTTATGAAAGAAATTAATAACTAAGTATATATTTTTTATATTTAAATGTTTAAGAAACTAACATTGGGTCAGTTTGGTAAAGAAAATAATTATAGTCTTAACATGTTAGAAACTTTTAAATTGTGTTATTATGTCGGGTTGTCGTTGATTGACAGCTAAGTGCGAAAGTGTGAAGTTAATAAACGTTGATTTTTAATTATTTCTTTTATTTTTCTCTGTTATCTACTCACCATTTGAAATTCTTCTCTTTACCGTTTGTGAACCTCTTTACCATTTATGTAAATTACTCATTACCGTTTGCAAAAAAAAAGAATGACTCATATCTTTAATACTAAAAGACTTTTCTGGGTCCGGTTCAAAAAAATGTACATAACTCATACCAAAGAACGCGACTAACACTTTAAAGAACCGTTCTTCGAACAAAATTTATCAATCTCTTTTATTAGGCTAATGTGCGCATCCTCAAAGAATTACCCAGATGTTGTTATTGGAGAATGTTTATTGGCTCGAACTAAAAAATGCACACAGCGTGTTCAGAACTCTTGTGCAAGATATTGTTTTAACAGCCCGCGCCGAGCACATGTAACACCCTACCTAAATAAAAGTGATTTGTTGAATATGGAGTCCCGTCGTACCCTGCACTTTGCGGTCTTACTCTTCGGCGTCATTAAAAATCGTACCCCACAATACCCAACGTTCACGAATACCCGATCGTCTAATGTGTCCTGCATACAGGACAGCTGCATTCCGTGGCAGTTTTAAATACGCTGCGACAAGATGCTGGAACAACATCCCACCCCCTATTCGTAATTCATGTACTGTTGATACTTTTAAGAATAATTATAAGAAGCATATTTTGAATGTACAGAAATCATAGCGTTATTGCACAATTACTTATGTGATCACAGCTTATTCCATCAATGGACCTAATAATAATAAATGAGTGTTATATGAATGAATAATATAGTTTAATAGTAGTAGTAATATTAAGAAATAAATAAAAGTGTATAAGAAGTGGGACGATGATCCCGGCCATCACCGGTTTCCACAGAAAACCAGCGTCGTGGTACTCGTGCCACGACACATGTCATGCTGAGTGGATACCCATTTGGGACACAATTAGTTTATAAGTATGTAATTTTAAGTTATATTGTTTTTTTATATGCTTAAGTGTTCCAAATAAATATTTTTTCTTTCTTTCTTTCTTTCAATATTTGAATAGAAAATCGCAAGAGGCCTAAATAGTCGGTTCTATTTTAAAAGCCGTAAACAGAGTCCTGTAATTGTTTTTTACTTACGTTAAGTAAAGTTTTGAGAGGTTTTTGAGGTTTATTTAGAGGATTCATCATATTTTATTGCTTTATTTCCTGAAGTTCTCTAATTTCGGGAATAAATGTCTGATCAGGTACTGGCTTCGTCCAATACCGTTCTTCAATATCCTGAAGTATTAGATCTTTTGTTTCTGGTAATAAATATAATACTACAGCTGTTACAATAATAGTAATTCCAGCACAAACACAAAAAGAACCAGAAAGCTTAAGATAAATTACCATATACGGTATTAATGTCAAGCAAATAGTAAAATTCAGAGATGATATCCAAGAATTTATCATTGCACATGCAGATTTATATTCTAAAGGAAATATCTCACCGTAAATAACGCTTGGCATAGATATAGGTCCCATTGTTGTAAATAATTCTATTAAACACATTAACGAAGCTCCTATCAATGGGTGATCAAATTTCAACAGTTGAAAATCTTTAGCGTAACAATAAGCTGCTGTTAAAAACAAAACTAAAATAGTAAAACCGTATGTCCATTTGATTACAGTCCGTCGTTTAAATTTTGTATTTAGATATACACCTAAAGCCGATGAAATAGATTTCGTAATATCCATAGTAAGAAGTAATAGAAAAAAATTAACTTCTTTGCCTATAAGAACACGAGATACATCGACTGCATAAATTTCTACTAGTGCAGATCCACACCATACTAAACCGGCGCCCAGATGAGTCACCAATATCATTGGCTTGTAAAATTGTGACTTCGCTGCGTTAGATAATGTTTGCCAAATTCTTCTTTTAGACTTTATAAAAAACCCTTGATTATCGGTAGGCTTTTCCAAAGCTTTTTTAATTTCGGCTGTCCTTATCATCTTGTTCAATTCATATTCCTCGTCAAATCCGCGAAGCCAATGAAATACTTTTCTGCACTCATCATATTTGCCAACAGAGGCAAGAAATACTGGTGTTTCTGGCGAAAACAGCAAAAGCACTGTATCTGTTATAGCTATACATAAGCAAATCAAAGCTGTTTTATGCCATGTGAATGAAGATCCCACAGCATGAACAATTAGAAAACCCGCTACGAAACTACTAGCAACTATTGCTAAAAATGCTCCTCTGTATTTAGGTGTAGCGTATTCTCCAACTACGACTGTACCAGATATGCAAGATATGCCAACAGCGAATCCTTGAACGAATCTTGCAGTGAGCATCATGGTAGCAGTTGTCGAGTAGAAGACCAAGATCCAGCCTATGACCACAGTTGAAGCACTGGTGAGATTAGCAAGTCGACGTCCGAAATTTTTTACTATAATGTATCCTATAAATGTACCAAGGATGTTTGAAGGTCCAAGGATAGATGCTGGAATAGAATCAATAAAAATATTAATAAATAATGCAGTTTGAAAAAAAATAACTTAATTTTTTTGGTATTGGTTGCTTTTTTAAGTTCTTTTGGTTTGTATAAAATTGATTAATTCGGTTTTCAGATAAGTTAGAAACAATTTTAGGCAGAGTTTGGGATGGTCTTACGGTGAGTGTCAGATAGTTCTGGGATAAAATTACTAATGGTTTAAGTAACAGTTACGGATTTTCAATAAGCTAGATCTTTGTGGAAGAAGGGATTTGAACTTTATAAAGTATAGTTTCTTTGGGAAATGACAATTTTTTATTATCCTTTGATAAATACTTATTTATCGCACCGCTGACGTCAAACCTATACGGCCTTATAAGGCAATGTTAATTAGATAATTTATAAACGCTATTAAAACACCAAAAAAACGTAACAACCTTTCTAAGTAGAAAGGTTGTTACGTCAGCGGTGCGGGCAAGTGGCGGCAGCGGTGTTGTGAGGGCCTCTGCGTCTGCGGAGGGCAAGTTAAGCCACCAGTCCCGGCTGTTGTCGATGGTTGACAATGGTTAAGCCTATCTATTCGCATTCACGCGGCTTGAAAACACTGCTAATCCGTATTGGGGCAGCATATCCCTGCAGTGGGATGATTATGGGTTGATATGATGATATTTAATCAAAAAGCATAAGAAACTTACCAATCCAAGAGGCAGATATATCGTCCATGATGATGTCAGGGTCATCTCGTAGCTGGGGCAAAAGAATTGTCGTGAATCCTATAAGTAGGGTCTGCTCCATCATCCCGAGACCGACGCTAAGTGTTACTATTAACTGGAATTTATAAAAGCGCTGGTATGTATTAGAAGGGATTTTTTGACATAATTAACTAAAGTAGATTATCGGTGAATTGCTCAAAACGATTTCTAAAGTTCATTATCATCATATCAACCCATAATCATCCCACTGCTGGGATACGGGTCTCTCTTCAATCGAAGGTGATTAGATCGTACTCTGCCACGCTGTTCCAATGCGGATTGGCAGAGGCCGGTGTTTTCAAACCGCCTTAAGGCCACCGACTTGGCTTAACGGCTGTCATCCATCTACAACAGCTGGGACCGACGACTTAACGTGCCCTCCGAAGCACGGAGAAGCTCGAGAAAACGAAACCCATCCAAACGCTGGCTAGGGTCGACGTTGCTTAACTTGCGTGTTCATATTAGAGTGCGACACACAGCGGCCCATCGAACTCCTCATTCATTTCTAAAGTTAATAACACATTATATTCTGGCAATCAAACTAAAAGAGACAGCTTGAAACTTTATGTGGAATCACAACAATCCAAAAATTATTATTAAAATGATTTACTAAAGAGAATCCCTTCAAGCAACCATTCCTTCTGTTTGAGGAAATAAGAAGTATTTTACTTAGATAGACTTAAATATGTAGAAAACGAACAAAAGAAATACAAACCTGTCTTACAAACGGTAAAAAATTCTTATTAGAACCCATAATGTAAAATAGACGAACGAATAAGTAAATTAATTAAGTATAATTGATAGAAAGAAACGTAATCATCACTCCATGAAGAATTAGTATATGCTCTAATTGATTGGTTTCAAAATATTGTTCGGAAGGATGTTTCATTGGCAAAGTCTACAAAGATAGCATTAAAATATTTATTTATACTGTGTTTGGAGTATAATACAAATTAACTGGTTTTTTCCTATTTTATTGTGTGTGTATGAGTATACACACGGCATAATTTTACAGCGAAGTCCACGTGTCCAAATTGTATACATTTGTTAAACTTAGTAGATTTTATTTTGGCAACATCCAACAGATGGCGCCACCATGCAAGATAAAACGCGCTATGGTTACGTTTTCAAATAACCTCATATACTGTTAACGTTGATCAATAAATTGAGTTTTTGAGTTTATAATAAAGTGCTGTTTTTTTATAATATAATAGTGAGTCCCATAGTGTAGTGCTGACATCACGTGAATTTTCACGAGCACGCACTCACGGAGCTGGAAATGAGCAAAAGTATGCTGAAATGAAATGAAATGAAATGAAATGAAATGAAATGAAATGAAATCGTTTATTTCAGAAATTAGACCTTCACAGGCACTTTTTCTTGTCATTTACAATTTGTATATATGTATAAAGAGAATATACTACGTTATATACTACCACCATTTCGGACACAAGCAAAATGGCCACCGGTAAAAGAAATGGCGAAAGAAACCCGGTTACGGCCTTTTTTGTCATTTAGCAATTTTTTTTTCCTTTCACTCTTTTGTTACAATGTATAAGTACATTTATAAGAATAAATAAAATACAGATCCAGGTACATACAGAAATCAAGCTAAAAACGCGGGATGTCGATCCAAATAGCGCTATGGTCAAATCCTAAATATGTCGAATATGTAGATGTTAATAAAGCGAGCAGACCAGTCCCCCAAGATGACAACCACAACTGAGAGTCGGCCCGCCAGCCTCCATCACTGAGCTCACCATCAACAATATTATGAACAATATTGGAGGGAACACAGCGACCCGACTCCCGATGCGACCGTAATCCCGGAAGAGCCCATTCACAAAAACAAATGCATTTTACAGTTCAAATTGTGCCAGCGATGCATGTTCAAAGCGCCTCTATGCCAATGTCACTACAACGTGCATTCGTATCATTTCAAACTAGCAAATCCCGTGAAATACCGCATGTATCCTTCCCGTGAAAATTTCGGAAAATAGTTTCTTATTTTAAATGTGCGATTTCTGCGTTAGCGCGTAACAAAATGATCTAAATTTTGTGTGGCGTGGTGCGACGCGGCGCTTTCTTCCAGAATTATACCGATTTTTAGTGCGTAGATGCGTTACTCGATTGCGTCTAAAGTGCGTGCGTATGTGCGCGTCATGTACGCGTCGAAGGCGACTTTAAAACACGCCGTGTGAATAGGCCATTAGCGTCGGAAAATATGACGTCACCACCGTAATTATTCGAGTACTTTATGCCTTTTTTTCATTACCTCTTGTATAGATAATTTTGTGTTATCGAGTGTCTTAGGCCATAAACACATAGAACATGGCTGTGTCTTTCGATCTGCGACTGCGATCTTTTGTGTAGAGTATTTAAGGCTTAATCAAAGCTGAGCGGTATTTGCTGCCCCTGTGTGTGGAGGTAATACCGCACGGGTTTCGCTCGGGTATCAAGTTCCTCGCTAAGAGCGGTACAGTTCAGGTTTAAGACATTAATTATTTCCCATAAAAGAATTACAATTCACTAAAAATGGAAAATTATATAAAATAATAAAACGACACAAACAAAACAAATTAAACAATACTAATATAATACGAAAAATACTTTGAGAAATAATTAATTAATAAAATTTACATGCTGTTGTTGCATCTCTTTGGATTAACCAAAACGAAAGAGACACTTGACTACTTCTACTACTTATTTATAAACTGGTATATAAACTACTACAAAGATGAAAAACAATCAACTTTTTCATCTTTGTAGTAGTTTATATACCAACAAACTTTTGTATGTTGTCATTCTTTGTGTTTATCTTTTGGTAATTTGTTATAAATTGAAACATCTTCGTTAAGGATACATTTTTTTCCGTAGTTAGTTCGTGCTGTGCGTAAAATTAGCTCCTAATTAAGCCTAGGTCTTAATTTACTTAATGGTTTAGCCTTAGTAAAGCTTTTCCGTGTGTATGTTTTTGTTTAATATTTTACGGACTAAGATGCAAGTAAAGTAGATGTAGATAGTTGAAATATTCATTATTTTAGATTCCCTATAATATATTCTTTCAGTCGATTTCTGAAAATCATAATTGAACAATACTTTTACCAGTTTATTCTGTGCTGTTTGTATTATTTATAAGTTCGTTTTCGCTGCCGTTCCCCAAACTTCTATGAGATAGTCAATGTGTGGTTTAATAAATTAATGAGTTATACATTCTATGATCAAATTGTTTTACGGAATTAGTATTTTAATGTTATTTCTAATAGCAGCTTATAGTTATGCTAAGCATCATCAATTATTGAAATATGATCATCTATCTCCAGTATCCAGTATTCAAGGACGTAAATCCGATCCAGGCAACTACAGACCAATCTTAGTATTTCCAGTACTGTCCAAAATATTTGAGCGTGTCTTATATGATCATCTTTCAACTTATTTAGATCAACAAAAATTCTTGTTCGATAAACAACACGGCTTTCGACCGAAGTCAAATACTCTCTCGGCAACAATCGACCTAGATCCGATTTTAGATTCCTAATATTGCTAGCAATTAAGTCTAAGCAGGATTTTTGTCTTGTTGCCGACTGTATTTGGTTAGTTAAATAGTAGCTTCTTAAGATACTTAGTAGTTCATGTTTTCAATTAGAATGTCTATGTTCCAGTCTCCGCAGACTTTTTTTTAGTGTAGTAACATTTAATTTTCCAGTTTATATAGAAATATGCCTATATTAGCTTTTTTTTGCTCTGGAATTCTATAAATGTAACACACTATTAAATTCAATCCCGTCATTTCGATTCCACAGCATTCAAAGTACAGTTTAGCAGCTAAATCTTTCGCTATGGCTAAGGGTTTTACATCGCACATTTTCTTTACAAGGATGCACGATCCTCTTACAAGGATGCACGATCCTCCCCTTCGCTTGTCTCGAAGAATACAAAGGACTTATAAAACATGAACTATTATGTAAAGATCTATTTACAATGTTAAGATTTATAAAAAAAGGAATTTGGTTACTCTCAGTATGCCAGACAGGCAAGCCGCGGGAAAACGTTAGTGAATATAATAAAAAAATGAATATATCTAAATAAATTACATAAAATGTGTAATTAAAAAAGAGAAATTAGCGTAATACCATAAAATATAGTCACGTCTTATCGACTGATAAGACGTACAAAACACGACAGTTGATTTAGTTGGAAAATTGTAAAGAATGTAGGTGGGCAGTTAAAAAATAATTTTCTAGACATTGTCTTGTGTCCAAATTAGTACATTTTACAGTGTTGTGCATGAATGTTTGTCGTCAGATAATACCTAACCTAACCCAAACCCCCCACCCCAGCTCACAAAGATTCTACGGACGCCCGCCCGAGGGGGTTCTAAAAGTATCATCGCCAGTTCCCGCTGACATATGGCGGAGAAAGGAGGAATGACGGGAGAAGGAAAATGAAAAAGAGAGTTGAAAGCAGAATACTCCACGCCAATATGAGCCGATGATACTTCCACGGGCGAGCTTTCTAAGTCCATGTTGTTTAAACTGCGCGATTATCATTCAGGACATTTAATTTTATATTATACTCATTTATTATAGTATGCACGACAATGTAAAAAACTATGAAAAATATAAATTATGGCTTTTCACACTTAGTATAATACTAAAAAAAGTTGTTTTTATTACAGAAACATGGGTTCTAACAAGAAGACCTTACCATTAATCAGACAGGTTTGTATTTTACGTTTAATTTGTTCATGAATACGTTCCCGATCAAAATTTCTCAGTGCCTCAAAAGAAGAACTATCTAGCAATGCGTGTTACCTACCAGTATTGACCTATGGCTCCGATCCGAGTCATGTTCCCTTACTATAGGTCTCATGTGAAGACTCAAGGTCACCCAGCGAGTTAACCCGTGAGAAGGCGCGCTATGAGCAATTTGCTCACACAAAAATTCAATCTAAGAATTTTTTGTCTTGCTCTCGCCATACCGTTTCAAGCTCCTAAGTACCTTCCTAACTATTCATCCCCTCTCGTTTGACGCAACTCTCGTGCCGGTCAGTTGCGTTGCGGCCGCGCAGCGAAGCGTTGGTGGTGGCCGTGTACAATCGTTCGGCAATTTACTCATCACGCGCCCACCCGTGTAAGTATTTATATTTGTGGTTCAATAAACAAAAGTTGTGTTTTATTCAATATTATTTCATTTCTTTGATTTATTTTCGTTTATTATTATGTAATAACTCATTAGTAATAATTTTATTATTATTATTTTATTTCTAGCTACACCACATATTCAAAATCGACGAACGAATGCAAGGACATATTGTTTCGTGGTTAGAAGAGGATTCTGAATGAATGGATGCGGATCTTGAAAATAGCGAACAATATCGTGTTGACACCATAGAAAGCGATAGTTCTATCATTCGCAGTCCTCAGCCCAGACCAAACGGATTCTGTGCCATATGTCCTAGACGTAAGAATAGAAGGTCAAAAAAGCCTGTATTTCGTGCAAGCAATTACTTTGCACCGACATACGACATACATGGGCTCCATGTGTTTCGGGAAGTACACCAGAGTAGATCTCACGGAAGAATAATTTTTTAGATTTTTGTTATGTTAGAGATTATATTGTGATTTTTATGAAGACTGCCAAAAAAATTAAAAAATAATAAGTTGTTTTGTTATTTGTTGCAGAAGTTGCATTTGTGTTTAATAGTTTTAATTAAAATACTTATTTTCTTATTTACTAAACCTTGTTTTATTCATTTAAATACATTATAAGTCAATAAATATGGAAACTCTAAAAATATGAACATTTACAGTCGTGTGAGCAATTTGCTCGCACGCGCCTCCTCGTGTAAGAAAATTAGGCGCGCCTTCTCACGGGTAAAGAGCTATGCTCGGTATTATTTTGTCTACGAGATCGAATTAGAAGAATGAAAATAATCGACATAGCTCAACTGATCAGCAAGCTGAAGTTGCAGTGGGCATGGCACATAGAGCTCAGAACCGATGACCACTGGGGCAAGAGGGTTCTGGAATGGCGACCGCGTACCGGAAAGCTCAGCGGCAAGGTGGTCGGACGCCCAAAGTCGCAGCAAGCCGCTGGATGTAGGTAGACCGTTGCCAACGTTTAAACGGTCATGCTGGAAAAGTTTGAGGGAGGCATTTTATGTCCAGCAGTGAGTTAGATAATGATGATGATTTAACTATGTAGTTCAATGGCCAGGAAAGCAACGACTGTGGCTACTTTATACCGTAGATTTTTGTCGTAGAAAAAAACGTGTATGGAAACGAGACCTTACAAGAAGTAATGTTTTTATTTTAGTGCATGGTGACTCTAAGTGTTACCCTCGAGGTGATGGAGCACAGTCTCGTTTTAGGATTCGCCACGATCATTTTGCCCCAACTACGAGATGACCCCATCATGACCGTTGATGACTTCTCAGCGTCCTGGATTGGTGAGCTCTTAAGACTTCTAAAATCTCTCAAAAAAAACGCGCTCTTGTCCGTGAAGTAGGTAGCCTCCATTTTTTCTCTCATGTGCCAGTTTTTATACCATATGACACGACGATGAATGATTTATTGTTATTACTTTTGCTAAATGAATTTTGATTTTCTATTTTAAATTAATTTAAAAATGTCAAATGTCAATATTGCACGCACTGTGTAGAGTCTTATCTACATACTTGCTAACCCTTGCTTATTTGTTTCGCCTTAGAGGGACTACCCTACTCTACCCTAACGGGATAAAAAGTACTAAACAATCTAATTTATATTATTATGTAAAAGCTTTTCCCCGCGGCTTCGCTCGCGGTTAATTTTATGACATAGATCTCGTTTGACAACAAAACAATCCATAGCGCGACTTGTGGCGCTATCTGTTGTCATATAGCTCGTCCCATACAGCGACCTCTATAGTAGAAAAATTATTTTCCCATTGGAATAACATTCTTTCACGGGATGAAAAGTAGCCAAAGTTGGGCTCTGAACCCCTGACAATATATTTACAAATTTTCATAATGATCGGCTGATTAGTCAAGCCGTGAAGGAATAACAAACAAACAAATTCACTTTCTTATTTATAGTATGAAGTATTAACATGCATTTCAAAAAATGCACTTTGACACCTACCGTAATAAAGATCGATCAAAATATGGTTTTTGTTATCTGTGTATTTACGTTCATTTAATGATACATAAATTTTAATCTTAAGTGCCTTTTCACATGAATACGGTTGCCATCTAAACGGCGCGGTGCTTACCATCCGCGCTTTCACATGTACGCGCTTTGCACACGGTTTAAACGCGCGACACGACTCTCGCCCGGTGGCGAGTTAAATCGTCGAATGGCATAACATCCCCGCGCGTGAAAGCGCACATACTAGCCAATACATTACTATAAACGCGGTCGCCGTGCCAAAACCGTGCTTGTAGTGGACATGCACGGGCGACAGACGGTCACGACAAAGTTAAATTGTTCAGCTGTTTACATTAATTTGTGATTTTTCTATAATGCGAGGAATACAGGTCTGCGAGGTCTGCGAGGTTATTAAATGATTTAGATCTTCTTCTTCATCGTCCATGTCTTTTTGTCATTATTTTTGCACTAATTTCACAAATCTCTTTCTCAAAAGTTACTTTAGTCAAATATAGACAGCTTGAGTTCCCAGCATTTGAAACTATCTCAAAATAACCACGCACATCAGGACTATTTAGGACTCTTTATCTCATTACAAAATTCTTTTATTTTTATAATTTTATTTCAGTATCCATCCTGGGGCCTTCCATGCTAATTGGCATAATGTTTGGGCATGTTATGGTCAAAAAATTAGGACGTCGAATGGCTAATCTCATCAGCGCTACAACTATTATCATTGGATGGATTATAGTCTTTTGGTCCACCAGTACAGTCATGCTGCTGATCGGAAGAATCGTCCAAGGCCTCGCTCTCGGGGTAACCAGCATATCTAGTAATATTCTAGTCGGAGAATATACATCTCCTAAATACAGAGGAGCATTTTTAACATTATTATCGTATGGTCTAGTCTGTGGAGGTCTAATTGTACATGCCGTTGGATCATTCTTTACATGGCAACAAACAGCTTTGTTCTGTTTATGCATAGCCACAACAGATGGCATTCTTATCATATTTTCACCAGAAACGCCAGCATTTCTAGCGGCTAGTGGCAAATATGACGAATGCAGAAAAGTATTTCACTGGCTCCGTGGTTTTGACGAGGAATATGAACTGGACAAGATGATTAGAACGGCCGAAATGCTAAAAGCGATAGAAAAGCCACCCGATAAGGCAGGATTGTTTTTAAAGGCTAAAAGGAAAATCTTGAAAATAATCACCACTGTAAAGAAATTGAAATTTTACAAACCCATGATATTGGTAACTCATTTGGATATCAGTTTTGTATGGTGTGGAACACTCATGGTAGAAGTTTATGCAGTGGATACAGCTCATATAGTCATAGGAAAGGACGCCAATACTAGTTTGTTACTTCTTGCTATGGATATTACAAAATTCATTGCAGCGGCTGCAGCAATAATTATAAATGCGAAATTTAAAAGACGTTCTGCAATCAAATTTTCCTACGGCTTACATATTTTAACTTTGTTTATATCTGCAGCTTATTGTTACTCTAAAGATCATCAACTCTTATCTTACGATCATCCATTCATAGGAACTTCATTGATTTGTTTAATAATGTTATTTGGGACAATGGGGCCTATAAGTACACCAGGTGTAATATCTGGCGAGATTTTTCCATTAAAGTATAAATCGCTGTGTACGATGCTAAGTGCATGGGGTGTATGCTTAAACTTTACTATATGTACGAAATTAATACCTTATATGAAAATTTTTCTAAGATTTTCTGGATCTTTTTGTATTTATGGTATAGTAGTTCTTTATGCAACTATTGTAGCACTATATTTGCTGCCAGAAACAAAAGATTTAGTACTTCAGGATATTGAAGAGCAGTATTGGACGAAACCAGTACCTGACTTGATGACTAGGCGTGATGAGGAAGAGTTGCAAGAATTGAAGTCGTTAAAGAAAACAGTGGACTAAGAGTGCAATATAGCAATATTTATTATTAAAAATTAAGTTTGAAGTTATAATTTTCCTTCATTAGTCAATAGTTTTTTAGTGTCTAATGGTTAGAAGCATAACGTAATTAAGAAAGGATTTTCCGAAATACAAACGAGAAAGCGGGATACACGAAAACGAAGTTGCGCGGGTTTTGCTAGTATTCATAATTAAATACAAATTATGTAACTATTTTAAAAGGTTACTTCAGGCCCATTTAGACGACGCGACGCCAGTTTCTTGTACATTTGAGAGCAATAATTGCATGCAATCTAGTGGGAGCAATAATCTGTTCTTCAAAAATTGTAAGCAACCTGTCGTTTAGACGATGCATGTCAATTATTGCTATAAAGTACAGTATTTACAGCGTGTTCTATTTTTTCTGAGAGTAGCACCTACGCGCGTCCCGCCTTCACCCCTCATTTGCTCTAAACACGAACTAAACACGTCTGGACGTCACTGTTAAGTGTTTAGCTTATATCAACACTTAATCAAAGTATACAGGCAATATGTCGTCGATTTTTATTTTTATTGAACTAAACACCGCCTATTAAACAGTATAGGACATCACTAATCATTTAACAGAAATCACTCTACACACTTAACACTAAACACTTGGCACTTGACTAATCAAAGTGTATACCAACCATAACACAGACAATAAAATGGCATCGTCTTGGGCCTTTACAAGTAATTTGTATGGCCGAGTGTTCGCTGACTCACGAATATTCACGATGCACTCAAATTAACCCATTAAAGACTGAATTTTTCGAAGGTGTCAGATTTTTGTTTTTTCTTGATATGCTGTCGATTATGGTCTACTTAACAATATAGAAGCATTTAAAAATCGATCATAGGCTTAGTTTTAAAAAAAAATGCTGGTACCATACGGTACCGCCTAGTCTATTACGGAGTCAAATATTCAAAATATAACTTTGACTAAAAAAATGTATTACGGTAGTTTTGTTGTCAGAATCTATCTATTCTATTCTATTCTATTCTATAATTTAATAAAAGTGTAAAAAAAGTTTGTCTGTACATTGAATATATTTCCAAAAAAATTGTTTAGGGCGATGAAGAATAAGCAATAGAACAAGAATTTCGTAAAATTTTGTCCGTCTGTTTGTATGTATGTTTGTACACGCTAATCTCAGAAACGGCTGAACCGATTTGGATGCGGTTTTCACTAATATGTGGCGATTTGCTCAACTTAACATTTAGTGTATGTTTCTTTTCAAAATTCCCACGGGAATCCGAGATATACGCAAACGAAGTTGCGAAGGTATATCAACGCACAGCTCAAACCGCTGGGTCTAGAGATTCCAAATTTGGCATGTAGGTTCCTTACGATGTCTTGGGATGTACTAAGAAAGGATTTTTCAAAATTCCCACGGGAAAGCGAGATATACGCAAACGAAGTTGTGAGAGGACGCACATCCCAAACCGTTGGGTCTAGAGATGCCAAATTTGGCATGTTGGGTCCTTATATGGTCCGGACCGACCGGACCGGACCGGACCGGAACGGACCGGGCCGGACCGGAATGGATCAGACCTGATTGGTCCGGAAGGAACCGCACCGCACCGAGTCCGTGCCGGACCGGACCGAACCGGACCGGACCGTTTTTTTTTTGTCCGTCTGTTTGTATTTATGTATGTTTATGTTTGTATGTTTGTATGTATGTTTGCACACGCTAATCTCAGAAACGGCTGAACCGATTTGACTGCGGTTTTCACTAATATGTGGCGATTTGCTCAACTTAACATTTAGTGTATGTTTCTTTTCGAAATTCCCACGGGAATCCGAGATATACGCAAACGAATTTGCGAGGGTATATTAACTAAAATTCAAAGTCTTGACTGACTTAACTATACATATATCAACTCACAGCCCAAACCGGTGGGTCTAGAGATTCCAAATTTGGACTGTAGGTTCCTTACGACGGCGACGTCTAGGGGTGTACAAAGAAAGGATTTCCCACGGGAAACCGAGATATACGCAAACGAGGTTGCCAGGCTATATCAAATTTGGTATGTAGGTTCCTTACGACGTCTAGGGATGTACTAAGAAAGGATTATTCAAAATCCCACGGGAAAGCGAGATATGCGCAAACGTAGTTGCGAGAGGACGCACAGCCCAAACCGCTGGGTCTAGATGCCAAATTTGACATGTAGGGTCCTTATAAGGACCGGACCGGAACCGACCGGACCGGACCGGAACGGATCAGACCTGATCGGTCCGGAAGGAACCGCACCGTACCGGGCCGTGCCGGACTGGACCGGTTTTTTTTTTGTAGAAAAATATGCTAATTGGCATGTAGGTTCCATATCAGGACCGGACCGACCGGACCGGCCCGGACTGACTGGACCGGACCGGACCGACCGGACCGGACCGGACCGGGCCGTGCAGGACCGGATGGAACCGTACCGTACCGGGCCGTGCAGGACCGGAATTTGTTTCTGAAGAAAAATATGCTAATTGTTACTAGGCCACGCGGGCGAAGCCGCGGGCAGTTTGAAATAAAAACACAGTATTTTCTAAAAGAACATATTATTTATTTTATAAAAAATCAATTGTGATACTCATAATTACAACATTGCAAATATCATTGCTTATCGGACGACGTTCAACTTTATATATCGGGAACACAATCTGACTTGCCGGAAATGTTACAAAACATGAGCAATGATCTGCACAGTATAGCTGCCTGGTCTGCTGACAACGCTCTTGCACTTAACCCCGTAAAAACCAAATTTATGGTGCTCGGCACAAAAAACCAAACCGTTGCCATATCTAACATTAGCCCTGTTCTCAAGCTGATGGATACTGCTATCGAGTGTGTTGATAAAATCAGGAACCTGGGTGTTATATTCGACAATCAGTTGCGTTGGAGTCACGTTTTGGATTTAGTTAAGAAGAGTTTTTATCGTCTGAGAGTGTTGTATAAAATCAGTAACTTTTTGAGTGAAAGGGCAAGAATAACGGTGTGTGAGTCTCTCATATTCTCCAGACTAAATTATGGCGATTTAGTTTACGGGCCTCGTCTTTTGTCAGAAACTCGGCGACTGATTCAACGTATACAGAATGCTTGTTGTCGATTTTGCTATAACATCCCTCCTCGAACTCACGTTACACCGTATTTAAATAACGCCTCTCTTCTTAACATGACCTGGCGTCGACACTTTCATCTTGCGACTCTTTTGTTCGACCTCGTAAAGTTTAAAAACCCGGACTATCTATACAAAAAACTCAAATTCTCCACTGCACTGTATACATCAGGCGTTCTACGTTCAACTCGTCAGCCTTTAGAAACATACAAGCACCGGACTGTTGCTTTCACCTGCTGTTTCCGCTACCAGGCAACCAAATGTTGGAATAACATCCCTCCACCAATTAGATCTGTCACTTCCAAGCATAGTTTTAAATCACGTTTGAAGTCGTTTTTACTTGAAAATCAAAAACAATATGGACGATCTATGGTTGTCTAGGTGGCGGCTCTGTATGCGTGGTTCGAGCACACTTGTACCCTAAGTTTTTATTATTTATATTTTTATCATTTTATTTCGTCTATGTATTTAATTTTCCATCACTGCAAAACTGTTTAATCGGATATTAATTATTATTACACAATTTTGAGATTTTTAATATTTACAATATTTTAATGAGCAGCTTAGTCTTTGGCTTACGTCAGTACCGTCTGCGCGCCTCTCGCCCCTGTGGGTGAACTGAAAAGCAGTGTTTTGCTCTCTGAGCAATCGACACACTGAGCTATTACCCATATTTGTATCACTGCGGCACACGCACACAATTTTTTGTTGCCGTCATGTTACAGTTGTTTATGTTGTTTTGTATATTTTTGTTGAGATTTATGTATTCTTTCTTTTTATGTAATGTGTGCTTTAGCTGATGCAAATAAAAAAAATATCTATCTATCTAACTAATATAAACAAAATGCACGAAAAGATTTTTCGATACTCGCACTAATATTCTCCACCGGAATTGCATAGTAGTCGTCACTTCACCACACATTTTTTTTTTTTTTATAAAAAATTTGAGTGCGTTTGACCACAATCCTACCTGGTGTTAAGCAGTGATGAGGTCTAGGGTGGTACACGCAAACTCAAAAAATGCCTGTTCACTCTTGCCTTGAAAATCCCTAAATTGTATGAATCGGGAAACATAGACGCGGGGAGGGAGTTCCATACCTTGGCGGTTCGCATTATAAAAGTGGAGGCAAATCGACAGGTGCGGTGAGCAGGAATATCGACCACATACGGATGGAATCGCTCCCCACGCCGTGTCGTCCGATTTCGAAATGGTGCAGGGGGAATTAAATGATGTAATTCCTGAGCACACTCCCCGAAGTGTAGCCTGTAGAAAACACACAAACTCGTTATCAGTCGGCGGTGTTCGAGGCTCTGAAGTCTGGTCGAAAGTGTGTCCTCACCAATGAGTCTCCTCGGCCTCGATAGCTTCCAAGGCCTCGAGCTGATAACGGGCAGATCCATCCCACAAATGGGAGCAGTACTCCATACAGGAACGGACTTGGGCTGTAAAAAGATTCAGCAACTGACACGAGGTAAAATATCGTTGAACCTTGGAGAGGATACCCAGTTTTTTGGAAGCAGTCTTAGCCCTGGTCTCGATATAGCTACCGAAGTTAAGGTTGGACGAGAGGTCGATACCAAGAAGCTCGAGATGGTCGGTCACAGGAACAGGCACACCACGAAAAGTAGGAGCCAAGTTGAACGGGCTCTTTTTTGCACTGAACAGACATGCCTGAGTCTTAGAGGCATTGAAGCTGACACGGTTGGCATCACCCCAATCGGAGACGGCCTGCAAGGCACGATTGGTACGGTGCACCATTGCCTCTCTGAGATCGTCGATTTCCGGTTTTTTAGCCCTTGAACTAGAAAAATATCTTTCAGCAACTGTGCTATCATCAGCATACCCAAAGGTACCGGGTTTAAGCAGATCATCTATTTGAAGCAGAAAAAGAGTTGCTGAAAGAACAGATCCCTGAGGTACGCCAGCATTAATTGCTAATAGGTCAGACGAGCAGCCGTCAACAACTACTCGAATAGACCGTTCCCTCAGGAAATCGGCAATCCAATTACAAAGGCCAATGGGGATACCGTACGCGGGAAGCTTCGCCAAAAGACCATCATGCCAAACTCTGTCGAAGGCCTTTGAAATGTCAAGTGAGACACCAAGTGCTTCACCGAACCTCTCAAGAGCCTCACACCAAATATGCGTGGCATACACAAGAAGATCCCCAGTAGACCGACGCTAGCGAAATCCGTATTGTCGGTCACTGAAAGATCATTGTCTTCAAGGTACGCCAGCAGTCTCTTGTTAATAATACGTTCCATCACATTGTTGGCATCATGGCCTTATCTTAAAAAGATTTAAAAAGTTCATCAAGTTTATTTACGTTACATACAAATCAGGTTGAATACCAACCCATTATGGACTTGTGGTACCACACGGTATCACTTTTTCGCGCGTTTTGTTTTGCTACCGTACGTGAACAGGTGATGCGATAGATGCACGCTAATTGGTGCAATCGGAACTTGCGGGTGTGGCCTATTGGTAAAACATTTGAAAGTGACAGATTTTGTTTTTAGTCGAGTGTGATTAATGGCAGAAAAAGGTGTATTGAAAATTTCGTGAAAATATGGACAAGGTGTTTAAGTAAGTACCTATATTTTTTTACTTTTATGGAAAAACAATAATATTAACATGATTATGTTTTGTTTATGAATGGTTTGATAGTATGATTTAGTTACATTGCCCCAGTTAACAATTAAATTGGAAATTTTGATTGTCAAATTTGCTGGTACCACATGGTACCACTAGTCGATTCCAAAGTCTTTTTGATGAAAACATTTTTTTTAAACTGTTATTATTATCTATATGTATATATAAAATGCTTTGTCCTGACTGACTGACTGACTGGCTGACTGACTGAGAATCAACGCACAGCCTAAACCGCTCATCGTAAAAATCTGAAATTTGGCAGGTAGAACTATTATAAGACGTAGGCGTCCGATAAGAAAGGATTTTTCGAAATTCGAACTCTAAGGGGGTAAAAAAGGGGGGTAAAGTTACTATGGGACAACTTGATTCCTTGGTCCAATCTACTTCAAATTTTGCATAAAAATTGTTCAAGAGAATTGATGGAAGATGTGATTCTTGTTTTATTGAAATTCTTGAAAAAAATGTATTTTGTGGGTAAAATGTGTTTCTTCGAGTTGATATTAATACTCATACATAGTGCTTTTGATTTCAATTACATTTCATTTTGACACATCCGTGAAATGAAGTGTATCATCTGTCATGTAATTATAAATTGTGAATATTCAATCATAATGTCGTCTATTTATTCTGTTTGTGATATCGGAAAAACAGCTAAAATTCTAACTATGTATAAAGCGGACTGAATCATATTCATCGATAATAAACAGTAAGTAATTCAATATTAAATTTATAATATTTGACAGGGTTCAAGTTAAATTGGTCAATGGTTAAATGGCATACATTTTGATATTGTCTCTTTCCCACTTATAGGAAATCTCATTACGTCGACTGGCTCTATTATTTCGTAGTGTTGTTGTAGACTGAGGTTGAATTACCGATATACTTATACATTTTTTTTACGGAAGTGGTTGGAAAACAAGCTCAGGAATATGGATCATTTGATATTAGGTGATTACCGTCGACTATGGAGTACATAGATTCTAGGGTCCCTGACCCGTTGCCGACCTATAACAGGAAAAAACAGGATATAGCGAGAAATAGTATAAGGAATGAGTTAGATTTTTTCTATACCACAAAGGTGACAAACAAGAATTTCGGATATTTCACTCCCCGAACGAAACGCATTGCTGCTTCACGTCAATATTCTGTAGGCTCTTCACTGGTCGGGCTAGCCTATTTCATAAACGCCCACTCCAAAGATTGTAATGAGAAGTATAAAAATAGAAAAAAATCTATACATATGACAATTTTTTGGGTGTGACCAACCGATATGAAAGGATTTTTTGAAATTCCCACGGGAAAGGATAAACGCACACGAAGTTGCGCGGATTTCTCTAGTTGTTTATAAAAACGTTTAACGCAAAAATAAATATAATGTGCATGGTCTACAAAGTACATTATATTTTTTTTTATGTTGTTTAGATGCAATGTACATGAAGCACTGGCTATTTTGGAAGACGATGAGGATCTCGAGCCTCGCCAGATATTCATTGCACCGCCGGATCCTGCTGTGCATTCAGACGAAAATTCTGGCGAAGAAGATGTTGGTGCATTGATAAATAACTTTAGTGGTCGACAGCTCACTGTCTGACAGTACTGTTAAGAAAAGCAGGAAATGCTGAAACTCAACTGGATTTTCGCAGACACATAGCGCAGACATATCTAACTCGATTCCGAAACCTTCCTCTTGGCGGAGGACGGCCTAAATCTAATAGACAATCTCGCACAGATCAGTGATGATATAAGGTACGATGGCCGGGGTCATCCGCTCGTATCTTCTACGAGCCGCCGAAGATGTGGCTTAGCAGGTTGTAACGCCCGGATGAGATTGCAATGCATCAAATGTGATGTAGGTCTATGTGCTTCTTGTAATTATGAGTATCACAATTGATTTTTTATAAAATAAATAACATGTTCTTTTAGTAAATACTGTTTTTATTTCAAATTCTGACAACAAAACTACCGTAATACATTTTATTAGTCAAAGTTATATTTTGAATATTTGACTCCGTAATAGACTAGCGGTACCGCGGTTCCAGCATTTTTTTTAAAACTAAGCCTATGATCGATTTTTAAATGCTTGTATATTGTTAAGTAGACCATAATCGACAGCATATCAAGAAAAAACAAAAATCTGACACTTTCGAAAAATTCAGTCTTTAATGGGTTAATTTGAGTGCATCGTGAATATTCGTGAGTCAGCGAACACTCGGCCATACAAATTACTTGTAAAGGCCCAAGACGATGCCATTTTATTGTCTGTGTTATGGTTGGTATACACTTTGATTAGTCAAGTGCCATGTGTTTAGTGTTAAGTGTGTAGAATGATTTCTGTTAAATGATTAGTGATTTCCTATACTGTTTAGTAGGCGGTGTTTAGTTCAATAAAAATAAAAATCGACGACATATTGCCTGTATACTTTGATTAGTGTTGATATAAGCTAAACACTTAACAGTCACGTCCAGACGTGTTTAGTTCGTGTTTAGAGCAAGTGAGGGGTGAAGGCGGGACGCGCGGAGGTGCTACTCGCAGAAAAAATAGAACACGCTGTAAATACTGTACTTTATAGCAATAATTGACATGCATCGTCTAAACGACAGTTGCTTACAATTTTTGAAGAACAGATTATTGCTCCCAAAAGATTGCATGCAATTATTGCTCTCAAATGTACAAGAAACTGGCGTCGCGTCGTCTAAATGGGCCTGAAGAAACCTTTTAAAATAGTTATATAATTTGTATTTAATTATAAATACTAGCAAAACCCGCGCAACTTCGTTTTCGTGTATCCCGCTTTCACGTTTGTATTTCGGAAAATCCTTTCTTAATTACGTTATGCTTCTAACCATTAGACACTAAAAAACTATTGACTAATGAAGGAAAATTATAACTTCAAACTTAATTTTTAATAATAAATATTGCTATATTGCACTCTTAGTCCACTGTTTTCTTTAACGACTTCAATTCTTGCAACTCTTCCTCATCACGCCTAGTCATCAAGTCAGGTACTGGTTTCGTCCAATACTGCTCTTCAATATCCTGAAGTACTAAATCTTTTGTTTCTGGCAGCAAATATAGTGCTACAATAGTTGCATAAAGAACTACTATACCATAAATACAAAAAGATCCAGAAAATCTTAGAAAATTTTTCATATAAGGTATTAATTTCGTACATATAGTAAAGTTTAAGCATACACCCCATGCACTTAGCATCGTACACAGCGATTTATACTTTAATGGAAAAATCTCGCCAGATATTACACCTGGTGTACTTATAGGCCCCATTGTCTCAAATAACATTATTAAACAAATCAATGAAGTTCCTATGAATGGATGATCGTAAGATAAGAGTTGATGATCTTTAGAGTAACAATAAGCTGCAGATATAAACAATGTTAAAATATGTAAACCGTAGGAAAACTTGATTGCAGAACGTCTTTTAAATTTCGCATTTATAATTATTGCTGCAGCCGCTGCAATGAATTTTGTAATATCCATAGCAAGAAGTAACAAACTAGTATTGGCGTCCTTTCCTATAACTATATGAGCTGTATCCACTGCATAAATTTCTACCATGAATGTTCCACACCATACAAAACCGATATCCAAATGAGTTACCAATATCATGGGTTTGTAAAATTTTAATTTCTTTACAGTGGTGACTATTTTCACGATTTTCCTTTTAGCCTTTAAAAACAATCCTGCCTTATCGGGTGGCTTTTCTATCGCTTTTAGCATTTCGGCCGTTCTAATCATCTTGTCCAGTTCATATTCCTCGTCAAAACCACGGAGCCAGTGAAATACTTTTCTGCATTCGTCATATTTGCCACTAGCCGCTAGAAATGCTGGCGTTTCTGGTGAAAATATGATAAGAATGCCATCTGTTATGGCTATGCATAAACAGAACAAAGCTGTTTGTTGCCATGTAAAGAATGATCCAACGGCATGTACAATTAGACCTCCACAGACTAGACCATACGATAATAATGTTAAAAATGCTCCTCTGTATTCAGGAGATGTATATTCTCCGACTAGAATATTACTAGATATGTTGGTTACCCCGAGAGCGAGGCCTTGGACGATTCTTCCGATCAGCAGCATGACTGTACTGATGGACCAAAAGACTATAATCCATCCAATGATAATAGTTGTAGCGCTGATGAGATTAGCCATTCGACGTCCAAATTTTTTGACCAAAACATGCCCAAACATTATGCCAATAAGCATGGAAGGCCCCAGGATGGATACTGAAATAAAATTATGAAAATATAAGAATTTTGTAATGAGATAAAGAGTCCTGAATAGTCCTGATGTGTGTGGTTATTTTGAGATAGTTTCAAATGCTGGGAACTCAAGCTGTCTATATTTGACTAAAGTAACTTTTGAGAAAGATATTTGTGAAATTAGTGCAAGAATAATGACAAATGGACATGGACGATGAAGAAGATCTAAGTCATTTAATGACCTCGCAGACCTCGCAGACCTGTATTCCTCGCATTATAGAAAAATCACTAATTAATGTAAACAGCTGAACAATTTAACTTTGTCGTGACCTTCTGTCGCCCGTGCATGTCCACTACAAGCACGGTTTTGGCACGGCGACCGCGTTTATAGTAATGTATTGGCTAGTATGTGCGCTTTCACGAGCGGGGATGTTATGCTATTCAACGTTTTAACTCGCCACCGGGCGAGAGTCAACCGCGTTTAATACGTGTGCAAAGCGCGTACATGTGAAAGCGCTAAGGACGGTAAGCACCGCGCCGTTTACACGGCAACCGTATTCATGTGAAAAGGCACTTAAGGTTAAAATTAATGTATCATTAAATGAACGTAAATACACAGATTACAAAAACCATATTTTGATTGATCTTTAATACGGTAGGTGTCAAAGTGCATATTTTGAAATGCATGCATGTTTGCAATGCATGTTAATACTTCATACTATAAATGAGAAAGTGAATTTGTTTGTTTGTTATTCCTTCACGGCTTGACTAATCAGCCGATCATTATGAAAATTTGTAAATATATTGTCAGGGGTACAAAGCCCAACTTTGGCTACTTTTTATCCCGTGAAAGAATGTTATTCCAATGGGAAAATATTTTGTCTACTATAGAGGTCGCTGTATGGGACGAGCTATATGACAACAGATAGCGCCACAAGTCGCGCTATGGATTGTTTTGTTGTCAAACGAGATCTATGTCATAAAATTAACCGCGAGCGAAGCCGCGGGGAAAAGCTTTTACATAATAATATAAATTAGATTGTTTAGTACTTTTTATCCCGTTAGGGTAGGGTAGGGTAGTCCCTCTAAGGCGAAACAAATAAGCAAGGGTTAGCAAGTATGGAGATAAGACTCTACACAGTGCGTGCAATATTGACATTTTTAAATTAATTTAAAATAGAAAATCAAAATTCAATCAGCAAAAGTAATAACAATAAATCATATTCATCGTCATGTCATCTATCTATCTATAATACATATAATAAAAGTGTAAAAAAAGTTTGTATGTACATTGAATATATTTCCAAAAAAATTGTTTATGGCGATAAAGAATAAGCAATAGAACAAGAATTTCGAAAAAAATTGTCTGTCTGTTTATATGTTTGCATGTATGTTTGTACACGCTAATCTCAGAAACGGCTGAACCGATTTGGATGCAGTTTTCATGTAGCGATTTAGTCCGTTCCGGTCTGGTCCGTTCCGGTCCGCTCCGGTCCCGTCTTATAAGAACGCTACATGACAAATTTGGCATCTCTAGACTCTGCGGTTTGGGCTGTGCGTCCTCTCGCAACTTCGTTTGCATATATATCGCTTTCTCGTGGGAATTTTGAAAAATACTTTCTTAGTACATCCCTAGACGTCGTAAGGAACCTACATGCCAAATTTGATATACCCTCGCAACCTTGTTTGCGTATATCTCGGTTTCACGTAGGAATTTTGAAAAAGCCTTTCTTAGTACATACACCCCTAGACGTCGCCGTCGTAAGGAACCTACAGTCCAGATTTGGAATCTCTAGAACCACCGGTTTGGGTTGTGCGTTGATATTTATTTTTTATTTATTTAACTTTATTGACCACAATACAAAAGTACTGATACAATAGGCGGACTTAATGCTAAGTTGCATTCTCTACCAGTCAACCATAGGGAAGTGCAGAAATTCACGAATGCGGTTTTATGATAAATATACATACATACATTACAAACTATTGTATAGACGTACATAAATACAAATAATAATAAACATTATATAAATATATATATGTATGTATTAATATATATAAATACTGATGATTTATAAACTAACTTCAAAAGTGAAACAAATATAAATTACCTAATAGGTATAATGATGATTTATTTTCGCAAGTTATCTAACAAATGCGCACGCACTCTCTTTTTAAAAGTAAAATTATTATGGGTATCTTTTATGGGTTCAGGCAGCGCATTCCAGAGTCGTGAAGCTTGAAGAGTGAAGGAGTTGGACATAAATCCTGAATGAAAAAGGGGAGTAAAAAGTTTAAGAGTGTTGCCTGAGCGAAGTTGACGTTCATGAGAATGACAGAGGTACTGAAATTTACATTTGAGGTATTCTGGAGAGTGAGGATTAAAAAGAATAGAGAAGAGTGTGCACAACAATCTCTGTTGCCTACGCTGGCGAATTGGTAGCCATTCAAGTTTCGTACGAAATGAAGAAACATGATCAAATTTCCGCAGGCAGAAGATAAACCGGATGGCATTGTTTATAAGCCGGTCAAGCTTATTGAGAAGATCTTCGTTAAGATCAGGATAACACACATCACAGTAATCAATGAGGGAAAGAATTAGAGACTGGACTAAAGTAATTTTGGTAGTAGTAGGGAGAAAATGTCTGTATTGATTAAGGAAACGCAATGCTGATATGACAGAGCGGCTAACCTCAGAAATTTGTGTACACCAACTTAATGTGCTGTCAATGTGTAACCCAAGATTTTTAACACTAGACCCAAACGGAATAATTTTAGAATCAAGCGTGAGAGGCATGAGAGAAGTATTGTCTATTTGAGCGATCTGCTTAGAGCTCCCAACAATAATTGCCTGACACTTATTAGGATTAACCGGTATGCCAAACGTCTTGGACCAATCACTAATAATGTTGAGGTTAATATTTAGTGCGTTAATTGCGGCATTTACACTATTAGCAGGTGTCTGCATATAAATTTGCAGATCGTCTGCGTAAAAATGGTAAGAGCAGCTAAGCAAAGAAGACAATAGATTTATAAAAATAGAAAATAAGAGAGGGGATAAGATACCACCCTGTGGAACACCAGCAGAGAGACCATTCCAATTCGACGTTTCACGCCCAGCGCGCACTGCCTGCTGTCGACCACGAAGATAAGACGAGAACCAATCCAAAGCAGGGGAGGAAAATTTCAGATGCTCAAGGACGGTAAGAAGGATATCGTGGTCTACCATGTTAAAAGCATTGGAGAAATCAATGAGTACGATAATGGTGACCAACTTGCCTTCCATACCTTCACGGATGTCTTCAGTTATTTTCAAGAGGGCAGTGGCAGTACTGTGTCCAGGGCGAAAACCGGACTGAAGTGGAGATAGAAGGCCGTTAGAGAAAATAAAAGATGACACTTGCTTATGTGCCACAGCTTCAAGAACTTTGGAAAGGAAAGGTAAGATAGAAATAGGCCTATAGTTACTTAATAGCACAGGAGTAGGAATTTTGGGAAGAGGTGTTACTAGCGCCTGGCGCCATAGGGAAGGAAAAGTGCCACTCTGAAAGGAAAAATTAACAATATGAACAATGACTGGAAGAATATTTTCCATGACAGCGACGACCATGTCTCTACTCACACCGTCGCAACCCACCGCTTTGGATTTAATAGACAAAATTATTTTACGAATATCATCGTCAGAAGATGGACAGAAAGAGAAAGTCCCATTCGGGGACTGGACCATGGAAGCAATCTTCGAAATAGTGTTAGACTTAATCTTGTTGTCAAGAGAAGGAACTGAAGAAAAATAATTATTGAGTTCATTAAGTGAGAAAGATAAATTTTGACATTCAGTTGGTGACCTACCTAAACCAAGTGAGTGAAGAAACTTCCATATATTGGTCGGAGATGAGTTAGTAATGTTGTCATGGAAATATTTTCGCTTAGCAACTCTTACCATAGTATTACAACGATTTCGCGCTGTTTTATACGACTCCCAGTTCAATTCAGACCTCTCACGCTTGAACACACGAAAAGCGCGATCACGTCGTGTCATGGCCAAACGTACACTCTTACAGATCCAAGGTGCTGGCGGCCGTTTTACCTTTACAGCTTTTAAAGGCGCATGAACGTCGAACAACTCAAAAATGGCTATAATCATGTAAGAAACTTTATCTTCAATTGTCGACGCTTCAAGCACAGGAGTGAAATTGAGGTTAGCAGCATCTTCTACTAATTTCTGTTGGTCAATCTTTGCAAAATTCCGCATCCAGACAGTTTTGGGCTTGGGTTTAGGCGGTCTTAGCTTGTATTGCAAAAAAATGAGATCATGCCTGGAGAAGCCAGGGGCTAAAAGCTGTCCATGTTTACCAACATAGTCTGGGGAAGATGTGAGTATTAAATCAAGCCACGTGTCAGATGAAGATGGGTTGTGATGAGTAGGCTCCAAAGGCAGTACAGAGAGATTGACTGACTTGATTATGTTAAGAAGTTTGAGTGATTGAGTATTAGTACTCATGAGATCAGTAGTGAAATCACCCATGATTATATGATGTGCGTAATCCGAGCAAATTGATTCAAAAACAGTCTCAAGATGAGAGAAGTAATCTATAGTAGGGGGACAATAAACGACTCCAAGAATGGCTTTAGTACCTTTCACCGAGATTTCCACGAAAAGATACTCTGCAGTCGCAGAGTACATGGAAGGGGAAGACATGAGAACGGTGTAGGGTATGTCACTGCGCAGGTAGATTGCAACACCACCTCCGCCTTTGCCGGTACGATCGTTGCGAATCAGGACATACCCTGGAAGAGAATAAGAGAAAGAAGAGAGATTAGGCTTAAGCCAGCTTTCAGAAACCAGAATAGCATGAGTAAGAGAAGAAGAGGTAAAAGTTTCAAGAAAATCAGTATAGTGGGATGGTATACTTTGAGCGTTTACGTGGCATGTATTAAAGTAATATGGTTCCTTAATGAGTGTATTGTCAAGTACATTCCCAAGAGTTTCTGGTTCATAGGACTCAAAGCTAGTATTTGACGAACTGAAATCGAAAGCAGAATGAAAAGAATCATCATCAGACATTTTTCATAAATAATAATAATAATAATATACTAAATATTATATGTAAAAAAAATAAATAAAAAAAAATACACAGAAAATACCTATAGATTATAAGATAAAATTAAATAACAATAATAAAAATAGAAGCTAATAAAACATACTGCATCCATCCAGCCGGTTGATATAAAAAATAAAAACAAAACTAAATAACAATATAAAAGAAAATACATTGTTTAAAATAAATTATTGATACAATAATGTGGTCGTCTGTCATAACGGAACGGGTAGCGGGTATTTAAAAACAATGTATGTACAAACGGCAACATACTTAATGATACACATTTTCTCCTGTCATATATGCAGGAATGAGACTCGCATTGGACGTTGACAGTTATGAATCCTAGCCAGTGGCTAAGTAATTTAACTTAATTTCGTCGGGTTTTCGAATCGGGAAAATTCGGTTAAACCTCGGCCAAACCAACGCGTTTAGCTCGTGTCCGCGGTGGCGATCAGCAATACGCCCTTTGATTGGCCGCGACACGGCGTCCACTCACGTCCAATCAGAGTATGTATCGTTTTATATTTTACGACCTCCGTGGCGTAATGGTTACCACGCCGGACTACCACCCAGGAGGTCCCGGGTTCGAATCCCGGTCGGGTCATGGTGAAAAACTTTTTCTGATTGGCCTCGGGTCTTGGATGTTTATCTATAAATGTATTTGTTATAAAATATAGTAGGTATCGTTGAGTTAGTATTCCATAACACAAGTTTCGAACTTACTTTGGGGCTAGCTCAATCTGTGTGATTTGTCCCTATATATTTATTTATTTATATATCAGATATTTTCTTTGTTACCGTTTTATCGACTATCATAACATATTCTAAATAAAAACAATCATTTATCATTATTATTTTATTTACATTATTTTTATTTTATGTGCAACATTGTGTTCAATTATTTTACAATATTTTAAGTCAATACGCCCCATTCGGTAAAGCAGCCAATCTGCTAATTTGTCTTCGAATAATTCTACAACGTGGAACTCGCTGCCAGCTCACGTGTTTCCATCCTCTATTATGATCCCGGGTTTTTCAAACGGAGGATGAAAAATCTTTTACATAGCGTTCGTTTCTCCGCCTGTATAATATTTTCCGACCATCCTTATCCGACTTGAAAGTCTTTTCGTCTACAAATATGACTATATTATTGATCCAGTCATCTCAGATCCAGCTATTCTGTCGTCCTTGTGCGCTTGGGTGAGTAATATTTTTCGGGCCGGTATGTGTCGCTGCAGGCCCCCTTCATTTAAGCGACGACGCACTGTCTGCATTGAAATCTGTAACAAGCATTATGACTCAGTAGGTATAATCTCAATTGAAAAAAGAAACTACAAGATACACAAAGATGTCATAAGGGGTGCAGTGAGTGGCTAGCGACCATGGCAGCATCTTCAGCCTCCGTTGTAACACGTCCTCGTGCTCCACGAGGACGGTCGCGTAGGGCTTCATCTCCGCCTTCCTCATGCCGTCGTAGCCACGTGTATACCGACCGTCTCTAAAAACACTATCAGTGCTGTTAAAAACCAGAACCAGGTGTGTAATCATCTAAACATATACTTACTTAGACGAACACGGAAAAACACTAGAAGTAAAATTTGATAAACTTACGTGCACATTTAGTTCCCGGGATATTTCGGCAACTCTCATTCCCATTTCTTTATGAATGACAATGCGTATTCTTTCAGCAAGCGTGAGACGTGCGGGCATTTTTTTGAGCAATATTTTTTATTAAATTTGTATTAAAATTATGCTCCGGTGTCAGTTAGACAGGAAAAATGACAGAATATAGATTTTTGACTTTTTACGAGAAAATATACTTTTTCTGTTTTTTGTCTGAGATAACCATGAAGAATTTATTTAAATAAGAGTTCGAATAAAAGTCAAGATTGTATCGAACCATAGTTATATGGTTCTGTTTGAGTTTTCTTGTTGAGTGCATATAATTTTCTAGTAGAGAGTTTAAAGTCAGACGACAGTTAAAGATATACGAACTGTTTGATATAAATTAAGTATAGGTAGTGGAAAACTTTTTATAGTGAAGAATTTTTAGAAACCAATAATCTTGTTATAGCCATTAAATACTTAATTAAACAAAAAAATCGTTAATGGTGTCCGTTGCTAATTTGAATCTAGTAAACATGGTTTTTAAAATTTATTGTTGAACCCTAAAAAGGCTAAATAGAATAAATTGTTGCTTCGGCAATTCATGAATTTTTGAGGGTTTTCTGAAATGACACCCTCTTGTCAAAGTGGCGCCAACTAGGGGCGTTTTCATGAAAACCCTCATCCCTATTATACGACCGAATTAAGAATCATTACTTTGGATAACTTGAAACTACATTGAAATTGACAGAAATATCTCTATCCCTTTCGAACAGTAATATTTTCTCTCAGTTGCGTCTTCAATGGATACACAGCTGTGTCCGCGTTTGTACCTAATGGAAACATGTTGATTTTTAAGAAAGAAAAGGAAAAAAAAAACAAGTAAAATAAAATAAACATATTGTGCAACGTTGCCGCATTATAATGGAAGAAGAAGATCAGGTCAAGTGACAGCTTGTCAACGTCAAAAGAAAATTGTTTTGATTTTGTTTGAGTGTAAAAGAATAAAAAATTAAGTATAATTGCGGTGAAAGAATATTTTGAATGTTAACCCGCACCACCCACAAAGTAATTATAAAAGGAAAAAAAAAAAGGTGTACATACTGTACCTACATTAAAGAATAAGACAGACGACAAACTAACCTAATTTATGGCTTATGCGCCAAAATAAAACTATTTGCGCGGCCTTATGATTCTTTTTGGCTTCGAAGAACAGCCAGGAGAAGCCGCCGCCGGTCGCGCCACCACCGGTGCCGCTGCCACTGCCGCCTCCCGTGGCGCCGAGGAATCCGGCCCCGACAACTGAGTCTCGTCCTCTGAAGCAGCCAGTGAAGAGAGGTCACTGTGGGTGACCAATCGCCGAGTGGAGCCATCCTTGAGTTTGACGATCACAACGCCGTCAGTCGTCCAACACCTCCTCATTCCAAACCTCTTACGGGCGTTACTAAAGACAGACTGTCGCGGGCGAGTAAGAAACTCAGTGACAGAAATGGAAGTCCCTTTTAGCGATGTCTTCTTTTTCCAAATGGCAGTTCTTAGTGCTAGATCACCAAATTTCATTAACACTGGACGGCATTTATTTTCATTTGGCTTACCAATGCGATGACAGACAGCGAGATGATATATAGTTAAGTCAGTCAGGAATTTTATACAAATAGTCCGGTCCGATCAGGTCCAGTCGGTCCGGTCCAGTCCGGTCGGTCTGGTACTGATAAGGAACCTACATACCAATTAGCATATATTTTTTCAGAAAAAAAAACCGGTCCGTTTCGGTCCGGTCCGACACGGACTCGATACGGTGCGGTTCCTTCCGGACCGGATCAGACCTAATCGGTCTGGAAGGAACCGCACCGTACGCCGTGCCGGACCGGATCGAACCGGACCGGACCGGATTTTTTTTCATAGATAAAATTCAAAGTCCTGACTGACTGACTTAACTATATATCAACGCACAGCCCAAACCAATGGGTCTAGTGATTCCAAATTTGGACTGTAGGTTCCTTACGACGTCTAGGGGCGTTCTAAGACAGGATTTTTCAATATTCCCACGGAAAACCGAGATATAAGCAAACGAAGTTGCGAGGGTATATCAAATTTGGCATGTAGGCTCCTTACGACGTCTGGTTTCTAGCTAATGATTTTATAGAAGAAATAGACAAAGCCGGTACCAAACGTCGCGCCATTTTGTTGAGCAATCTCGCCGAGCCGACATACAAATTGATCCGGGATCTAGCACTACCGGATCAAGCTCTCGCTCCCGGCTGTTGTCAAACAGATGGCCGAGAGCGAGAGGTCGTGGGACGCGGTAGCCTCCTTCTGCGACGAAGTACTGACGCAGAAGGAGGCAGCGGAGCGGGTGAGGGAAGCGGACCCAGCCGCCCCCCCGCTCCGCCGTAAAAGACCGGGCGGCAGGCGTTTGGCCCATGCCCGGCGACTGCCACCTTAACGGGGGCTTCCGGGCGGCGGTTTGGGGAAACCGTCGCCCATCGGATCGGAAGTCCCCGAGCGGTGCGGCGCGCCAACTCTGTGCGCGCCGCCAACAGTGCCGAGCCCATGGAGACGGGTCTTCGGACAACCGCCGGCGGGGTCACGGAAGTATCGCAGTTCCCGTGGCCCCGCCTGTATAGGCGGATTAGGTGGCAGTGAGTGAGAGTTTTAGTCGGTATACCCTAAGTGGCTTTAGAGGGGGAGCCCGACATACCCCCGCCGCTTCCCCAAGCGGCGGGGCATGCAGTAATGCATTTCTCTCACTATAATCAAAAAAAAAAAAAAAAAAAGGTATGTACTAAGAAAGGATTTTTCAAAATTCCCAAGCGAAAAGAAAGCGAGATATACGCAAACGAAGTTGCGAGGGGACGCACAACCCAAACCGCTGGGTTTAGAGATTCCAAATTTGGCATGCAGGGTCCTTATAAGGTCCGGACCTGATCGGACCTGATGGAACCGTACCGTACCGGGCCGTGCCGGACCGGAATTTGTTTCTGAAGAAAGATATGCAAATTGTTACTAGGCCACGCGGTCGAAGCCGCGGGCGGAAGAGAGAGAAAAAATGGAGGCTACATCACCGACAAGAGCGCGTTTTTTTTAGAGAGATTTTAGAAGTCTTAAGAGCTCACCAATCCAGGACGCTGAGAAGTCATCAACGGTCATGATGGGGTCATCTCGTAGTTGGGGCAAAATGATCGTGGCGAATCCTAATACGAGACTGTGCTCCATCACCTCGAGGGTAACACTTAGAGTCACCATGAACTAAAATAAAAATATTACTTCTTGTAAGGTCTCGTTTCCATACACGTTTTTTTCTACGACAAAAATCTACGGTTTTAAGTAGCCATAGCTTTCCTGGCCATTGAACTACATAGTTAAATCATCATCATTATCGAACTCACTGCTAGACATAAAATGCCTCTCCCAAACTTTTCCAGCATGACCGTTTAAACGTTGGCAACGGTCTACCTACATCCAGCGGCTTCCTGCGACTTTGGGCGTCCGACCACCTTGCCGCTGAGCTTTCCGGTACGCGGTCGCCATTCCAGAACCCTCTTGCCCCAGTGGTCATCGGTTCTGAGCTCTATGTGCCATGCCCACTGCAACTTCAGCTTGCTGATCAGTTGAGCTATGTCGATTATTTTCATTCTTCTAATTCGATCTCGTAGACAAAATAATACCGAGCATAGCTCTCTCTTTAACTCGCTGGGTGACCTTGAGTCTTCACATGAGAAGTAAGGGAAATACGACTCGGAGCCATAGGTCAATACTGTTAACACGCATTGCTAGATAGTTCTTCTTTTGAGGCACTGAGAAATTTTGATCGGGAACGTATTCATGAACAATTTAAACATAAAATACAAACCTGTCTGGTTAATGGTAAGGTCTTCTTGTTAGAACCCATGTTTCTGTAATAAAAACAACTTTTTTTAGTATTATACTTTATGTGTGAAAAGCCATAATTTACATTTTTAATAGTTTTTTACAATGTCGTACATACTATAATAAATGAGTATTACATAAAATTAAATGTCCTGAATGATAATCGCGCAGTTTAAACAACATGACTTAGAAAGCTCGCCCGTGGAAGTACCATCGGCTCATAGAATATTGGCGTGGAGTATTCTGCTTTCAACTCTTTTTTTAATTTTCCTTCTCGCGTCTTTGCTCCTTTCTCTGCCATATGACAGCGGGAATTCGGGAACTGGCGATACTTTGAGAACCCCCTCGGGCGGGCGTCCGTAGACCCAATCTTTGTGAGCTGGGCTGGGGGGTTTGGGTTAGGTTAGGTATTATCTGACGACAAACATTCATGCACAACACTGTAAAATTTACTAATTTGGACACAAGATAATATCTAGAGAAATATTTTTAACTACATTCTTTACAATTTTCCAACTAAATCAACAGTCTAGTTTTGTACGTCATATCAGTCGATAAGACGTGAATATATTTTACGGTATTATGCTAATTTCTCTTTTATATTACACATTTTATATAATTTATTTAGATATATTCATTTTTTTATTATATTATACGATCAGTGTAAATATAATCCTAGCCCACAATTTAATAAATATGTAAAGGATTATTCCAAAACATTCAAACTTGTATGCACGACCGCTAAGGCGCTTCATTTAAGTAAAAAGATCAAAAACTCCACTAACAAAACAAAAACTACGTGGAATATTATTAACAAAGAAACCGGCAAGTCGAAGCAGAGTACTAATGAGTACTCGCTCCTTGTAAACAACCGTATTGTTTCCGCGGACGATGAAGTAGCTGATGCTTTTCAGGAATTCTTTGCAGATATTCCTATACATACAACTAAGTCCTTGAAGTCTTCCCATACATTGGCTGATGAATTTCTTAGGTCGAACGTTCCCGAACCTACTTCGAATTTTTCGTTTAAATTTGTAAATGCTGAATCGATCCTCAAAACTTTTAAATCACTCAATATAAAAAAGTCAGAGGATATTTGGGGAATATCTGTAGCTATCTTATATAATATTATAGACATCATAGCACCTTATTTGGCCGTAATTTTTAATAAATGTGTTCCAGCTGGCATTTTTCCTGATTTGGGGATCCAAATAATTTTAGACCAATATCTATTCTGCCGACACTTAGCAAAATTTTTGAAAAGATAATTCTTTACCAACTACTATCCTATTTCCAAAGTAATCGATTGCTTCACCCGTCAATACGGTTTCACTAAAGGTAGATCCACTACAGACGCCGCTGCCATGTTATTTAAAGTTATAATGGAGGCCTGGGAGGACAGCAAGAACGCTGTTGGTGTTTTTTGCGACCTTTCCAAGGCTTTTGACTGTGTCGATCATAAGACCTTAGTAAATAAGTTAAAATTCTATGGCTTGGACAGTTCCTCAATCAATCTTATGTCCTCTTACCTTAATGCCAGAATTATGAAAGTGAGAGTAAATGAAGCGACCTCTGTAGGTTGTCCTGCTAGTATAGGCATTCCTCAAGGCTCAATATTGGGCCCTTTTCTTTTTTTAGTATATGTTTAGTGTACTATGACGCCGGCGCGTTATAGGTTAAAACACCTTTGTATGCAATTTAGTAGCAAATAAAATTCATTGAAGACAGACGTCGTTTTACTTGCAATAGTGCTAAGCAAACATAGACCTTATTGCCTAGAACATAATGGTCGACATCGAGCCGGGTTCAGCCTAGCGACCGAGTGTGCAGCTGCGGCCTACGAGAACAAAAGACTCGCATTCCACAGCGATTCTCTTCTTCATCAACCAAAAAATACAGAAGTGTCGGCCTCATCGACGTCAGAAACTATACAACCGACATGTTCATCTCAAGAAGCTGTAGAAGAGAAGCTGGTTAATACAAGAATAGCTACAACAAACGAAGATGGGCGTACAATTTCTTTATTGGCAACAGCAGTAGTGATATTACGAGGAGAACATGGACACACTACTGTACTCAAGGCGCTCATCGACTCCGGATCGCAAGCATGTTTCATGAGGCGGACCTCGAGTCACTAAAGCACCTCAAATGACTAGTTATAATATTATCTATTTGTGTAATTGGCAAATTGTCTGATTTAGGATTTCCCGAACTGTTATTTTTTGTCAAAGGTTAACTTAGTAAAATATATATTTATGTAGTTTTAAACATTTATACACAATCACAAATTAACCAACTGATTGATTACGCATACAAACTCAGATTTATTCTTATCATTCTTTTTTTGTCTGAACTAGGGTTTCCCGAACTGTTATTTTTTGTCATAGGTAAACTTAGTAAAATCTATATTTATGTAGTTTTAAACATTTATACACAATCACAAATTAACCAACTGCTTGATTACGCATATAAATTCAGATTTATTCTTATCATTCTTTTTTATGTAACAGATAATGCACTATTTTATATAAAATGTGTCAATATGCAGATGAACTTTTGTGAAATATTATTGAATAATTTAATACTACATATTAAAATTCGATAGTCTGAGCTATGTATCTTGACAAATATAATGTGTCTCAAAAATTTGAATGTGATGTTGAACAGTGTTGTCAACTGATGCCTGGTGCAACCTCTACTTTGACGGTCCTTACGCAAAATATTCGTAGCATTGGTCTTAACTTTCCGCAAATTGAAATTTTATTGTCGCGATTGGGATTTAATATAGATGTGCTCATTTTAACTGAATGTATGCTACTGGTTAATGGATCTATTCCAACGTTGACGGGATATCAAGGTTTTTTCACAATTAATAATCATTTGAGAAATGATGGCTGCTGTTGTTGTTGCTGTTTATGTGAGGAATGAGCTCGAAGTTTTGGTTGAAGAACCTATGATTTTAGATGCTAACTCTCTTATTGTAAAAATTGGCTCTGATACTGCAATTTTAGCAATATACCGATCACCTTCTTATACAAACTTGGACCAATTTCTTAATACATTAGATGAAAACTTACATAAAATTAGTAACTATAGGAATATTGCTGTAATGGGAGATATCAACATTTCTATTAATGAAAATTCTCACAGGCACTGTAATCAGTACTTAAATACAGTTGCATATCATTCTCTTCTACCCGCTCATACGTTTGTGACCCGTGATGAGACAGGAACATGTCTGGATCATGTCCTTCTAAAAACGACCAAGCCGGCTACTACTGTCGTTATTCAGGCATCTATTACAGATCATAAACCGGTCCTGCTATGCTTACATGAGAAAGAGACGCGAGTTTTTGCCCCCAAAACCTTTACCAAAGTTAATTTCGATGAACTCCGAATTGACATGGAGAAAATTAACTTTGATCCTGTTTATGATGCAGAATCCCCCAATTTATCTTTAGATTACATTATTGACTCTGTAACTACAACTTTACAAAAACATACACAAACAGTAACTCTAGCAAGGCGCAAAAAAGTTATTAAGCCATGGATCACTCCTGGTTTACTTCGGTGTATAAGAAATAGAGATAAACTGCACGCTAAATCTAGAAGATACCCTGATAATGCGGTACTTAAGACTACGTATTCTATATATCGAAACTTTTGTAATTTGTTGCTAAAAAAGTTAAGAGGACATATGAAAGAGAACTATTGGTGAAGGCTGGTAATGATAGTAGGAAGATTTGGCAAGCTATTAAAGACATTGCATATACTGCAACTAACAAAAAACAACATCTTTCGGAACTACTACAACTATCATCATCTCCACAGGCATCAGCTGATAAACTTAATGACTACTTTGTCAACGTAGGAAAAGACTTAGCTGAAAAGTTATTAAAGGATAGACAGTATGAAACCAGTAACAAACCTACAGACACTTTTTTTCATAATGCTCATTCATTTGTATTACTCAATACGGATGAGCGGGAAATAGAGAGCTTAATTCTTGGACTCAAAACTAATTGTGCAGTCGGATGTGATGGAATTTCAAACATCTTTCTTAAAGAACACAGAAAAATACTTGTTCCTCCACTGACATTTGCTTTTAATCACTGTCTCAACAGTGGTGTCTTTCCGGACTGTCTCAAGAAATCCATTATTGTTCCCATTCACAAGGGTGGAGAAAGAGATCGTGTCACCAATTACAGACCTATTTCCCTACTGCCTGCTATCTCTAAACTTTTGGAAAAGCTAATAAACATAAGATTAGTTAACTACTTAGAGAAATTTCAACTACTATCTAACAATCAGTTTGGTTTCCGTCAAGCTAAATCAACCTCGGACGCGGTGCACGCTGTTACCAACTTTGTGGTTACTAATCTAGATACTCAAAAGAAATGTATAGCTGTTTTCCTCGATTTGGCTAAGGCATTTGACACGGTCTCGATCCCATCCTTGTTGTTGAAATTAGAATCTATTGGTATTAGGGGTTCTCAGTTGGGTTTATTCCAGAGTTACCTGTCTAATCGTTATCAGGCTACAGCTATAGGAGACTACACTAGTACATACTTACCTGTATCTTACGGTGTTCCACAAGGTAGCGTTCTAGGACCTACCTTGTTTCTAATCTACATAAATAATCTGTGTGATTTAAAATCTTTAAATGGCCAATTCGCTGCCCCCCGGGAATATTCCCGTATTCAACTATAACCATAGTTTTCACTTTTTGACAGATTCTTTATCTTAAGGTCCCATTACACCTTGTCAATTTTTTTCAGATTTTTTTTATTGATTGACGGAATTAGGACTTTTCCACACCTATTGTAACGTACATCACAATGACATTCGTTAAAATTTTATGTTCTTTAATGTACCCGAAAAAGGATGTTACATTTGATTACTGATATCTGTAGTTCGAGATTTGTCGGCAGTGTATTATAACCTTACTGTTCGAGACATAAATATTCGTAAATTTTTCGGCAAGCGCAAATACGATATTATTCGAGTAAATATTTTTGTTTTGTGTTTTTGGTAAAGTTCTAATACATTTTATTTAAATGAAAACAACTAACGTATTACTTCGATTCTGTGTGTGATTTGGCTACAGTGATTGTATATGTGACCTGTTCATCGCTCAACAAATTCTTATAACAAGTCAACGGTGTTTAAACCAAATCCCGACTCCCACGTTCGTAACATTTGGTGTCAAAAGTAGGATTTCGAGATGCTAATGACTCCGAGGGAAGAAACTGCCGGCGTCAGTAAGAGGGCACAGGAAACCGCGGAAGTCATGGCTACTGCCCGACAGGACCCATCAACGGACCATCGGGACACGCCTACCGACTCCATCGACCAGGCGACATCAACTATGCAGACCCCGTCCACTAGATCCACCCATCGGACCTCGTCGCCAGCTTAAGAGGCTAGAGCATCTGCATTCGACTTTAATAGATTACATGTGCCAGGGGCAAGAGAAAATGCGCCAAGAGCAGGAGGAATGGCGTCAAAAATTACTGCATGCCGTAGGTTCAGTGGATGATAAGGTGGAAAACCTACAGAAGAATGTAGACCAAGTAGAAGAAAGGGTTATCAATTTGGAGGACAACATGGACATTGGACACCCTAAAAAAAGATGTCGGCTTCTGCGAGTGGAGACTACCTACAACAATAAGTTAAACATTATGTTATTGTTTAAGTCCATAACAAATATCAAAAGCTATTCCGCTGATACACTATCGGCATTCTATTGAGACACGATTAAGACACAATTGAGAGTCCATTGGTGCATTTGTTAAGTAGAATCGGGCCCCTGTCATGTTGAGTGGCTTTGCTATAGGCAGCCGGGCGCCTCTAGTAGAAGTTTCAACCTACGACGGCACTACATCCTGAACCGCCTACCATCAGAAATTTAAGACCGTGGCCAATGGTAATGGTTGGATGGAAAAACAAAGGTTGACAACTCTGACAGTTGCACTTCGGGGATCGGCTCTTTCGGTTCTGGAGGCGCTACCGTCCTCGGGGAGCACATTCAAGGAGGTAATGGAGGCACTGGAAGCAAGGTACGGCGAACAACATCTGGAGCATGTCTTCCGTGCTCAATTACGAGACCGAACTCAGCGTTCGGGAGAAGAGCTGCAGCAGTGGCCCTTGGAAATTGAGATGCTTGTCCGCAAGGCCTACCTATCTATACCACAGCGTTTCATCGATGGGATCAAAGACATGGAGATTAGGGCTGCGGTATGGCTTCGCCATCATGTCTTACTAAAGGAAGCCCTAGCGCAAGCCCTGGAAGAAGGTGAAACCCTGCGACGTGATGTTCGACCAGTTTACAAAGTACGGGAAGTAAAAAGTGCGGGAGATAAAGACGTCGTTGCAGCCGAAGAAAAAGACCGGACCTAAGTGCTATACACCTAAGTGTATGTGGAAAAACAGGCCATTTGCAGTTTGAAGAAGGAGCCTCAAACGGCTAAACTTGCTGAGGAGTTGTGCAAGATGCAGAAGCAATTTATGGAAATGGCAAAGAAGATGGATACTTCAGCTTCTGTTGAGAATCAGGAAAACGACTAACAGCCAGGGCTAAGGGGCGGGTGCTGGCTGGAACAGAAGAAACCCCGAGAATGATCGTCTCACAAGCTAGCAATGAGAATAGTTTAAGGATACGGCACTCAGTGAACCTGTTCACTGAGCGGCGTATCCTTGAACTAGCGTATCCTTAAACAGTTATCTTGCAGTCTCTTCTGAGAGACTGCAGGATAACTGTGGACACGGGTGACGGGGGCCTCTAGGACAATAATCACGCCGAAACTGCAACTTCTGCAACTGATGTCTAACTTATTTCCGCTTCCTGCCAGCATATACCCGTTCTAGGGGAAATTTTGGTCACATTGCAAGTGGGTGAAACATCATACACTCACAACGTTATCGTGGCTGAAATTATGGATGACTGCGTATTGGGCCTCGACTTCATGAGAACTTCTGGCAGCCAGGACAATAGTCAATGGGAACACGACTGCATTTGTAAGTTAAGGGACTTCCATACATTCCGGGCCGTGTTGGGGAAGGTTTGTTAGTCACCATGAAACTTTTACGGCTTTTAAGGGTTTTCAAGAGATTAAATTGAACGAAGGCGACTAAAAAATTCAGGCAAAGAATACAAAGAATGTCGTTCTAAAAAGAAATTCTAAAAGAGTAATAGTTTTTTGTTATTTTAATATTAAAATAAAGATTTTAACTGAAAAATTGTGTTTTTTTTACAATAAATATTTGTTATTTGCTCTAACTGCAAACTGTTATACATAAAATATCTAATTATCTAGATTCGACGAATAACACGATTACACAACAATACGTCAATGCGTTTGTTTTCACTGATACTCGAATAAAATGGCTTTAATTCGTTACGTTTCCCCAGCGCAATATTGAGAATAACGAATAATATCGTAATACTTTATTATTGTGAAGCTAGAATCTTGGAATTTACTCGAATACTATTGTAATCTAGCTTAGCGTCGTAAAATACACTTACAATTTCTTGTAAAATTAATTTTATTAATAATTTTAATACCAATAATAATTAATAATCACAAAATGCATATCTTTATTTCCCAAAAAATTAGCTTTCTTTTGGTATGTGAATGGTTTCTTTACCTTGTGTATTTTTAAAGTTATTTAGTAAAAACAGTTTATTATTTTTCCTGTAAAATTTAGATTTTTCGATAACCATAATATTCGCCGGGGACAGCGAATTGGTCTCCTACGCTGATGACACGGTACTATTATTTGCTGACAAGACGTGGGAAAAAGTGTATACTTCTGCTCAGGAATCGCTAAATGTTGTCTCGCAGTGGCTCGCTGGTAATGTACTAACCCTAAATGCCGACAAGACCAAATACATGGCTTTTTCTATGAGACAGTTGAGTGGCGTTAGCGACAGTTTGAAATTGATAGCGCACAATTGTAAGTCTCTTGCTAACTGTTCCTGTCGCGAGCTCCAACAAACGTCAGAAATAAAATACCTAGGAGTTACTTTAGATTCACATTTAAATTTTAGGAAGCATATTGAACTGCTATGTGGAAGGATTCGAAAACTGATGGTTGTGTTCAAAACGCTGAGACATGTTGCGGAACCTAAGATCGTGAGACAGGTTTATTTTGCTCTTTGCCAATCCTTGCTCTCATACTGTATAGCGTCTTGGGGTGGGGCATCAAATACCATCATTAAACCACTTGAGGTAGCTCAACGTGCTGTCTTAAAAGTGAGTACTTTTCGTCCATTTCGATATCCTACCCATCTATTGTACAAATACTGTGAGGTGCTATCAGTACGACAATTATTTATTATGAGCATAGTACTGAAGCAGCATTCTGCTATTGTTTTCGACCGGCGTAGAAAGTATAGGGTCTGTGCAAGTAGGAAGTTCCATACGGCGTTTGCAGGAAGATTTTACTGTTTTTTGGGTCCATTTATCTACAATAAAGTAAATAAAATTACTGATGTCTATTCTGGAAATAAGGCTGAGTGCAGGAATAAATTAATGAAGTGGCTTCTTACTCTGGGGTATGATGAAACTGAGGAACTCTTACAGGTGTTATCCTAATATACTGATAATTTTAGATTATGATTAAGTACCTAGAATATTATTTGCCTATTTGAGCTGTAGCGTATATTTATTTTTGATCAGAGTGATATTTGGCATTTACTCACCCTCTCACACACACACATGCACCCCTACATTACTATCATAGAGAGGTTCTACTCCACACATAATTTGCAATGTTCTTTTTTTATTTTATGAATACTTTTTATGTTGTTATTGTTTTTTTATTTTTATTCTCTATTACTTTATAAAAACATATTATTTAATGTATATTCTTAGAAATTAGAATTTATATTAGTATGCTAGTTTAAGAAGAAATCACCATGGGGAGTGGCGCCAGGTGCTGAAATACAGGTTATAAACCTAGTTCGGCAATGGATGCACTTTAGTATTAGTGTACTAGCGTTTAGCGTATCATAACTGATAAACTGTAACATTTATTTTGGAAATAAAATATTATTATTATTATTTAAGTTCTTTTTCTTTCTCTCAGCTATTTAGCTGGTATTAACCATACTTACGGGTTAAACCAAGTAAGTATGGCGTTATTATTATTATTATTATTATTATTATTATTAGCGAGAAGGCTGCTCAAGCACTAAAGTTAGAACGCAAACAAACAAATCTGATCGTTACTGGCATGGAATCGACAAAGGTGCATGTCAAACAAGAAGTCAAGGTACAAGTTCTGTCACGATGGGAAACTGATTTTGAGCTCTCTATACAAGCCTACGTGATGTCTAAGCATTTGACAACCAACCTACCTTCAAACACCAAGCTACCTAATCAGTGGTCACACCTGCAAGATCTCACTTTAGCCGATCCAAATTTTTATGTATCTGAAACCATGGATTTGCTATTGGGAGTAGATGAGTATTCAAAAATACTACAACAGGGACTGATCAAAGGTCCCCCAGGTACACCTTGTGCGCAGAAAACCAATCTGGGATGGATCGTGATGGGAGGAATTAATATGAAAATTAATACACGCGAGAAGTCCTTAATGACCATGACACATGACAGTACTAACGTTGCAGATTTACTAAAGGTTATGTGGGAAATTGATACTGATGCAAATAGAACTTTTACCAAAGAAGAGAAGCTATTCGAAGAAATTTACGAGAAAACACATACAAGAAATGAACAAGGAAGGTATGTGATGAAGTTACCATTTAGAGTAGAAAAGCCACTATCACCTGACGGAAATACGAGAGATACAGCGATAAAGCGATTTATGCAACTTGAAAGAAGATTTGTCAAGAATACAGAGCTTAAAATAGAATACGCAAAAGTAATTGAAGATTACAAAGTGCTAAGTAACATTGAAGAAGTATCTGTAGGAGATTTGGGAAAAAGATCAGTGTACCTACCTCACCATGCCGTCATTCGTGAGGATAAGGAAACAACGAAGACCCGCATAGTCTTTGATGACTCAAGCAAGGGTAACAACGGAGTTTCTTTAAATGACGAACTTCTTCCAGGACCGGTGTTACAAGACGACCTTAGAAATATCATCATGAGGTGGCGTAGTCACGTGGTTTGTTTCGTATCCGACATAACAAAAATGTACCGGATGATATTGGTAAATAAGGAGGATGTTGATTATCAACGAATTGTTTGGAGAAATGAAACCTCTGATGATATAAAAGATTATAGGCTTCTAACTGTCACATTCGGTACAGCTTCAGCACCGTATTTAGCTATAAAAACACTAAAGCAGTTGGCCGTCGATGAGGGTGATCGATATCCAGAGGCTGCTAGGATCCTGAAAGAAGATTTTTACATTGATGACTGGATGTCCGGTTGCGATAGTGTGTCCAACGCTATTCGAGTCAGCCAAGAACTTCGAGAACTTTTGCGTTGTGGTGGCTTCGAATTGAAGAAATGGGCTTCCAACAGTGCGGAATTTATGCGAAGTATAGCACCAAACGAGAGGTCATCAAATGCCCATCTGGAACTAAGCATGAATGGAGTTATCAAAGCACTTGGTATTCAGTGGAACTTAGGCAATGACCAGTTTGAATACAACTTAAAGCTGCCGCCAATGAATGGCATAATTACAAAACGTAGCATCCTCTCAGATCTGCAGAAGTTATTTGACCCACTGGGATGGATCGCTCCATGCATTGTCTTAGCAAAGATGCTCATTCAAAAGCTGTGGCTGGCGAAAGTTAATTGGGATGAAGACCTCAATAATTCTCTGAAGGATGAGTGGTTGGAAATACGTTCAGACTTTGAAAACGTTCAGGACATCCATATCAACCGTTGGATAGGAATAACCAACGCTAATAGACATACTTTGGAACTTCATGGCTTCTGTGACGCCTCAGAACGAGCTTACGGGGCAGTAGTTTATTGTCGTGTAAAAAATCCAGATGGCTCATACATGACATGTCTTGTAGCTGCAAGGACCAGAGTAGCTCCACTCAAAACTTTATCCTTACCTCGTTTGGAGCTGTGCGGGGCGTTGCTTGTTTCACGGTTACTGAAACAAGTGACATTTGCAATGAAGGTGACACCTCTACAGATATTCGCATGGACTGATTCGTCTATAGTAATATCTTGGTTGTTCGGAGAGCCGGGGAGATGGAAAACGTTTGTTGCCAATCGTGTGGCTGAAATAACTTCTAATGTAAGCAGCTGTCAATGGTGTCACGTTAAATCGTCTGACAATCCCGCAGACATAGCGTCACGAGGAATGCTTGTAAAAAATCTGAGACACTGTGAACTTTGGTGGAAAGGGCCAGAATGGCTATCAGAAGAACATATTCAATTTACACGACCTAATGTTATACCTACAGATTTGGAAAAGAAACAACAAACAATACAGGCTTTGACGCTAACGAATCCAATAGACGAATCAGAAAATAGTAGTTTGTCGAAGAAATTTGAGAACTTTAATACACTGACAGATTTACTAAGAACAATCACATATTGCAAATGATTTTTTACTTACGCTAGCAAGAACGAGCAGGAAGGTGTACATAGCATAATTCAAACAGAGGAAATAGAAAATGCGTTGACTACAGTAATAAAGATAGTACAAAAGGAGGAATTCGAAGAAGAAATACAGTCCATAAAATTGAAGAAGCAAGTTAATAAGAAAAGCAGATTGAAAGCATTGGATCCCTACTTAGACGAAATGGGAATTCTCAAGGTGGGCGGAAGATTAAGAAATTCAAAATTAGAAGAAAACCGCAAGCATCCTATCATATTGGGCAGAGACAATCAACTTACTCCACTCATTATCGCCGACGCTCACAAGAGCACTTTACATGGTGGACTACAGCTTATGTTGTGTCATTTACGATCCAGGTATTGGATTCTGAGAGTCAAAAACTTGGTTAAGAAACACATCCATCGATGTCTGATATGTGCCAAGCAAAATGCAAAAGCGAAGACGCAAGTGATGGGTGACTTGCCAAAGATACGTGTGACACCAGCCCGTCCATTTATAAATGCAGGAGTGGATTTCGCTGGGCCGTTTCAATTACTGATGAATAAGGGCAGAGGAGCACGGACACAAAAGGCATATATTGCTATTTTCGTTTGTATGTCGACCAAAGCAATCTACTTAGAATTGGTCGGAGATATGACGTCGGAAGCCTTCATTGGTGCATACAAACGATTTTGTGCTCGTAGAGGTAAATGCGCCCATTTATGGAGCGACCAAGGGCGTAATTTTGTTGGTGCGAATAAAGAACTCACAGACGCGTGGAAAGCAGCATGCTTAGAGTTCGAAGGAGAAATCGCTGACAAGTTGGTAAACGATGGCACACAATGGCATTTTATTCCAGCGTATTCACCCAATTTTGGAGGACTTTGGGAAGCCGGAGTAAAGTCGATAAAATACCATCTTAAAAGAATTTTGACTACCAACTTGATCTTTGAAGAGATGTCAACCGTACTCTGCAGCATCGAAGCATGTCTGAATTCCCGCCCGTTGTGTCCCCTAGATCTGTGTGATGAAACAATTGACCCTCTGACCCCTGGTCATTTTTTAATAGGAGAAGCACCTATTTCAGTACCAAGTCCAAGTTTAAAGGATGCTAAAATAGGACACTTGACACGTTAGCAACATTGCCAAAAATTGATAAATGATTTCTGGACGCGATGGCAAAATGAATATTTGTCTCGTCTACAGCCAAGACCCAAGTGGCTCAAAAGAGAAAGCGAATTTAAAACAGGGGATATTGTTTTGATCAAACAAGATAATCTCCCTCCTGGAAAGTGGAGTCTAGGACGCATAATTGACAAGCATCCTGGCCTAGACGGATTAACCAGAGTTTATAGCGTAAAAAGTGGTGACGCGATAGTTAAAAGATGTGTGAGTAAGTTATGTGCTTTACCTGTTGAAACTGATTAGTGTAGCTATTTCGTCTACCGATGTTTCTTTTTTTTAATCAATCCTGTTTAAGTGTCTAATTTGTCGGTCATAAGAAGTACCTAACTTATATCAATGATGCATGTTTACAATTAATAATTTGTTTTGAATTTGAAAGAACTTTAGAAGTCCTTTGGTGGGCGGTATGTTTAGTGTACTATGACGCCGGCGCGTTATAGGTTAAAACACCTTTGTATGCAATTTAGTAGCAAATAAAATTCATTGAAGACAGACGTTGTTTTACTTGCAATAGTGCTAAGCAAACATAGACCTTATTGCCTAGAACAGTATATATAAATGATTTGCCGTACTTAACTGAACATTTATGCGACATTATTTTATTTGCAGATGACACTTCTTTAATTTTCAAGGTAGACAGAAAAAATCCTAATGTTATCTACATTAGGATTTTTTCTGTCTACCTTAACTGTCTATATTAACAAAACGTTATCTCAACTATATAAATGGTTCACAGTAAATAATTTGGTGCTTAACGCCAGCAAAACCAAATGCATAGCTTTCTCACTCTCGAATGTATCCCAATCTATTACATCAGTCATTCTTAACGATGAAAACTTAGAATTGGTCGAAACTACCACTTTTCTGGGCATTGTACTTGATAGCAAACTACAATGGCATCCTCATATTAGAACCCTAGCAGGTAGACTAAGTGCTGCTGCTTTCGCTGTTAGGAAAGTTCGACAGTTCACCAATGTCGACACGGCACGACTAGTTTATTTCAGTTATTTTCATAGTTTGCTATCGTACGGCATTTTACTCTGGGGTAAAGCAGCGGATATAGAGACGATTTTCGTGCTGAAAAGCGTGTAGTGCGTTTTATTTATAAATTAGGTTACCGTGAATCACTTCGCGAGTTCTTCAAAAGCACTAATATTCTCACGGTGGCATCACAGTGCATTCTTGACAGCATTATGTTTGTTCGTAAAAACATTCATGACTATAACCAGGTGTCCGATAATCATAATTTTAATACGCGTAATAGAAATAAATTTGCTGTTCCTAGATTCAGGCTTAGGAAAGCGGGCAAGTCATTTATGATCCAAAGTTTGCATATGTATAATAAAATTCCAGAATATATTAAAAAGTTGCCCAATAATAGATTTAAATTAAATGTAAAAAAATTCTTAACCAGCAAAGCGTACTATACTATCAACGCGTATCTAAATGAAAGGAATCCTTGGCCCCCTTGAGAAGATGAAATGCTAAAACTTGTCGTGAAAAGCCAGTCAATGTTCAATAAACTACATGAATAAAATTTGTGTATAATATTGTAACATGTACGTCGTAGTGTCATCTAAGTGGTGCTGTTTTTCAAATTATTTACATTTAATATAATTAATATATGACAAGGATGTTAATGTGTACGTGCATGTCATGCTCGCAAATTGATCAAACTGGCGGTGGCGTTGGGGGTCGGGTTACTGTTGTTCCCTTTTTTTTTATTTTTATATTATCGTCAGAAAAATGCTTTGCAGCAGCCCCACCGCCCGGGGAATATGCGGTGGGGACTGTGGGACTTACCACTAAAAAACTGACGGGATGCCACTCGCCCCCTAAGTGACGGGGCCACGGGTACTGTGATACATCCGCGACCCCGCCAGGGCCGTCCGGCCAAAGTTAAACTGGCCGGACCCGCTCTCCCCGGAACGCCCCGTCAGCAGCACACCGCATCCAGGTGCACTGCCGACACCGAGGACCATTGCCCCCTCAAGACGACGGGCCTTCCCCGGCTCGCCGTCTCGGCTGGGCAAGGGTCCCCTCCATCTCTGCGGTCGCAACAACGTGCGACCGCTGGCCGGGCTCAGCGAGCCGCCGGCCCCTCTTCTTCAATTTTTTAACGAGGTTTTCTTCCTCCACCGCGCCTCCTGCGCCACTCCAAGTGCCACAGCGTCCACTACGTACTTAGTGGACTCTGTGACACTTTGCGCCACCGCGCACTCCCTCTTCCAGGGTGGTCACATTCGCCCATGTGACCCAACCCTTAACGCCCCCCGCAGTGTCTGGGTTGGCGAGACCCAGTGTCTGCAGGGCCTCCGCGTTCCACCATACGGAGGTCGCCCCCGGTATCAACGGGTGGAGTAGGCCCGGACACCAGTCGGGGCGAAGACGCTTTTGGGGAGGATCAGCGAGCGAACGAGTCCACCACCGCTCATCATACAGCCGGCCGAGCCAAGCGCGGCCGGCTCCACCTCTTGTTTTTTAACGAGGTTGTCTCCTCAGTCGCTCCACCCCCAGCACCAGTACGGATGCAAGGGGGAGCGGATTTGTCCGCATCCCACGTACTCCATCCAAGGTAGGAGCACGGGGAGCAGACCCACCGCGTCGGGAATTTGGCCGTCGGCAAGTAATTCCAGAGTTGGGTCCAGAAACTAAGGAATTACTCGCCGACGTTACCAGGGTGGACCGCGTGGAGGTATCCCAACTCCCCACCCCATACTGTTGTTCCCTACAATATTGTTCATAATATCGTGATGGTAAGCCCAGTAATGGAGGCTGGAAGGCCGACTCTCACGTCATCTCGAAAATACACGATAACGGTTGCTGCCTTGCGGGCGGTCTGCTCCTATCTTTAACACCGATTTAGCATTTTATTTTTTAGATTTAATTTTAAGTTGAGACAAATTAATGGCACTATTTATTGACATTCCGCGTACGTAATGTTGTATGTATGTACCTAGTTTTAAATTTTATGTTGAAAAAGAAAAGAAAAGTACGATATATTTTTAAATGACAAAAAGGCCGTAACTGGTTTTCTTTCGCCATTTCTTTTTACCAGTGGTCAATTTGCTTATGTTTCCGAAATGGTAGTAGTTTATAGAGTAGATTAATTTATACAAATCATTTATTACTGTATACTCTGACAAGAGAACGTGTTTGTGAAAACCTATTCTCTGAATAAAAGTTTTGAATTTGAATTTGAATTTATGCTAATTGGCATGTAGGTTCCATATCAGGACCGGACCGACCGGACCGGCCCGGACGGACCGGACCGGGCCGTGCAGGACCGGATGGAACCGTACCGTACCGGGCCGTGCAGGACCGGAATTTGTTTCTGAAGAAAAATATGCTAATTGTTACTAGGCCACGCGGGCGAAGCCGCGGGCAGAAGCTAGTTTGAAATAAAAACACAGTATTTACTAAAAGAACATGTTATTTATTTTATAAAAAATCAATTGTGATACTCATAATTACAAGAAGCACATAGACCTACTGTTACGTTGCCGGATGGAGCCAACAACGCAGCAAGGTAGGGTAGAGTAAGAGACAAGAGAAAGAAGAATTAGATAGAATATTTATTTAGAACTCAGAGTGCGTGAAGAGAGATTCACTTGCAAGTTCCTTGAGACACTTAGCTCAGCTTCTCCGGGCGTGCAGACGACGGGCGCAGGTTTTGAAAGTGTAGGGCTTTCAGCAGTAGACCGGCTCAGCAACCGGTAGCAGCCGTCGGGGTAGAGAAGAAGATGCGCAGGGAGTAGCAAAGCTGAAGCGGACGCGTTGCTCAGGGGTAGCGTAGTTCAGGGGTAGTGTGCTGAACCCGTAGGGAAGTTCAGCGGCAGCGCAGAAGTAGCTGTAGCGTAGCCGTAGGTAGGTTAAACCGTAGGTAGTTTAAACCCGTAGCGTAGGTGTCCTGGAATGGTAGGGTATGACGGTTTTAGGTCCCGTCTTCCAGGCACTCTGCGAGCCACCCTAACAATCCTGACGCTGGCTGGACGCGAACAAGTAAGCGTCCAGGCCACCAATTGTTATAGGGGCTCCACAGAGTTACACAGAAGGTAAGCTCGGTTACGTACGTTTGAAGAACGTACGCAACCTCAACAAAAAGAAACAGATATTTAAATTAGAAATAAACAAGAAATTAGGGATTCTACCAAAACACAGATTATAGCAATTAAGAGCAATTTAGAAGACTTATTAGGAATTACTTAATGCACTCACCTGATACGGACACTGATTTTACTACACGAATAAATGTTATAGATGCAATTTACCAAATACGTCTCGAGAGCTTAGAACACAAATGACTGTACAGACTGGAGTTCGGATGTCGAATGTCAATAGGAGTTTGCCGATGTAGCTTATTGACTCCTATGAGCCGTTGCAGCTGTTAACGGAATTTTAGAAATTACTAGAAAATTCCAATCCTTTGTTTCGAATGACATGAGCGCGTACGACGGTGTCGAGCCAATGACTGAAGTTTAGAGTAACAAATGGCCACACCCACTTAACGAACGATAATCTATCAAACAAATATGAGCCTTAATACTTAGAAATAAGGTCCAACCAACTAGCCGGCCATATAAGGCATTGTCGCTTACCCAAGCTACCTAACCTTATATGGTCATTTTTTAAAACGAATGACACACTATTGGATTACATTATAAGTTAGAAAAGTTAATAGTTAAACGTTTTAATTATAAAATTACGTGTGAATATAATTCACAACGTAACACTACATCACATTTGATGCATTGCAATCTCATCCGGGCGTTACAACCTGATAAGCCACATCTTCGGCGGCTCGTAGAAGATACGAGCAGATGACCCCGGTCATCGTACCTTATATCATCATTGACCCTATTATCTGTGCGAGATTGTCTATTAGATTTAGGCCGTCCTCCGCCAAGAGGAAGGTTTCGGAATCGAGTTAGATATGTCGGCGCTATGTGAAATGGTGGTAATATATAATGTAGTTTATTTTCTTTATTTAAACAAGTTGTAAATTACAAGAAAAAGTGCCTGTGAAGGTCTAATTTCTGAAATAAACGATCTCATTTCATTTCATTACGTGATTCCCGTAGGATTTGGCCAAAAGTCTGATATAGATGGCGCTGCTGAGCATAATAAATACACGCAAACGAAGTTGCGCGGATTTCGCTTTTAAAGAATATTGAATAGAAGAGTAGGAGTCGAAGTACTGTCACGACATTGCTTGACGTAACGGACAATATAATAGCCGAACAGGACGCAGGACGAAGCAGAATTTTGACTCTTCTAGATTTCTCCCGTGCATTTGACTGTATCAACATTCCTCTACTACTCTCCAAGTTATCTTATTATGGATTTGATCGGCGATCAGTGAATTGGTTTGACAGTTACCTTAACCAGAGACATCAGATGGTTAAACTGTCGAGAGAGGATGGATCTTACATATATTCCACTTCTAGACCATTGCACTGAGGTGTTCCCCAGGGGTCCATACTCAGCCCGCTTCTTTTTATTATCTATACAGCGGATCTCCCGGCTATGATAAAACATTGCAAATATCTTTGCTATGCGGACGACGTTCAACTTTATATATCGGGAACACCATCTGACTTGCCGGAAATGTTACAAAACATGAGCAATGATCTGCACAGTATAGCTGCCTGGTCGCTGACAACGCTCTTGCACTTAACCCCGTAAAAACCAAATTTATGGTGCTAGGCACAAAAAACCAAACCGTTGCCATATCTAACATTGGCCCTGTTCTCAAGCTGATGGATACTGCTATCGAGTGTGTTGATAAAATCAGGAACCTGGGTGTTATATTCGACAATCAGTTGCGTTGGAGTCACGTTTTGGATTTAGTTAAGAAGAGTTTTTATCGTCTGAGAGTGTTGTATAAAATCCGTAACTTTTTGAGTGAAAGGGCAAGAATAACGGTGTGTGAGTCTTTCATATTGTCCAGACTAAATTATGGCGATTTAGTTTATGGGCCTCGTCTTTTGTCAGAAACTCGGCGACTGGTTCAACGTATACAGAATGCTTGTTGTCGATTTTGCTATAACATCCCTCCTCGAACTCACGTTACACCGTATTTAAATAACGCCTCTCTTCTTAACATGACCTGGCGTCGACACTTTCATCTTGCGACTCTTTTGTTCGACCTCGTAAAGTTTAAAAACCCGGACTATCTATACAAAAAACTCAAATTCTCCACTGCACTGTATACATCAGGCGTTCTACGTTCAACTCGTCAGCCTTTAGAAACATACAAGCACCGGACTGTTGCTTTCACCGGCTGTTTCCGCTACCAGGCAACCAAATGTTGGAATAACATCCCTCCACCAATTAGATCTGTCACTTCCAAGCATAGTTTTAAATCACGTTTGAAGTCGTTTTTACTTGAAAATCAAAAACAATATGGACGATCTATGGTTGTCTAGGTGGCGGCTCTGTATGCGTGGTTCGAGCACACTTGTACCCTAAGTTTTTATTATTTGTGTTTTTATCATTTTATTTCGTCTATGTATTTAATTTTCCATCACTGCAATACTGTTTAATCGGATATTAATTATTATTACACAATTATGAGATTTTTAATATTTACAATATTTTAATGAGCAGCTTAGTCTTTGGCTTACGTCAGTACCGTCTGCGCGCCTCTCGCCCCGTGTGGGTGAACTGAAAAGCAGTGTTTTGCTCTCTGAGCAATCGACACATTGAGCTATTACCCATATTTGTATCACACACAATTTTTGTTGCCGTCATGTTACAGTTGTTTATGTTTGTTTTGTATATTTTTGTTGAGATTTATGTATTCTTTCTTTTTATGTAATGTGTGCTTTAGGTGATGCAAAAAAAAAAATATCTATCTATCTAACTAATACAGGGTGACTGGTTGAACAACCGACCCATTAAAGGAGGTGAATAAGAAGCTGATGCCTATTCCATTAAGTGTTAAAAACCACCACCTTATTTTTTTTTTTTTTTTTAAATTTTAATGTTCATTCTACGTTTTTTACATTATACTATGCATGAACTCTCGCGACCTCGACCCGGCAATCCCCCCGCGCCCCGCCCGCACCCCAGCGCAAACGCAACCCGATAGCGGACCTCGCTCCCACCCCCCAGTCGCAAACTTGTTTTGGCACTGATCGCACGTCGTGTACTACCCGTCCGTTTCAAGTTTGCCGCTTCCGCAGTTGCTCGGACTGTTAGCTTATCGCAAAACAACGAAAGACAATTGATTATCAATTGGCGAGAGCGACACTGAATCGAGTAATAGCGAAAGATATTATTTTCGCTATTACTCGATTATTCTGTATTTTTTTATTTCTACTCGTTATACGTGACGTCATAACGGTCGACACCGGCAAACTTGAGGCGGGCGGCCGCCCGTCCGATTGGAATCGCGTGTGCCGCGCTTGTGTTGTGAACTTGTGTGTGAGTGAACTAGTGAGTAGTGATAATAGCTTATCAATACACCAATGAGGAGTATTGGGACATGGTGCAATGTTACGCGAGGGCAAATAACGTTGTTAGACACGCAATTACGTTGTATCGCGAGACGTTCCCAAACCGGCGAGTACCATCATATGATTTGATGTTAGGACTCAATTTTAGATTAAGAGCGTTCGGCCAGTTTACCGTACCTACTCATGCCCAAGCACGAGGAGCAGAACCTTATCCGGTAGACTTGCATGAAGCCATTTTAGAATACTTTGACCACAACCCACGCGAGAGTATGCGGAATGCCGCAAGACGTTTTAATGTGTCACAGTATACGGTGTGGAATCTGCTACATACAGACAGACGACATCCGTTTCATTATCGACCCGTCCAAGAACTTGGTGTGAACGATTGCGAGTGTAGTGATGTGTAGTATAACAATTATTGTGATTTTCTTGATTTTCATATGATTTGAACAATTGCAAGAAGGCCACGTAGTAGGTAAGTAAAATTTTTAAATGTAATGTGATTAAAAATAACTAATAACTAGCCACCTACTTACCTACCTCATTCGATTCATTCTTCGCGCAAATTTATTTTTTGTCATTCGTAGCAACGGCAACGTAGCATACCTAGACCATCCTAGACTAAGTAGTAAATGAATGAATGGCCCCCGCCCGCGCACTCCGCGCAGGCCGCGGCGCGGCGAGGGCAGGGGCGGGCGGCGGCGCTCGCGTGACTTCGACATTCGACACCACAGTATACGTAAATTGGCCGATTTTAATATTTTTTTAAAATATGCATATCTTGCCTATTTTAATTTTTTTTTTGTTTTTTTTTATGCAGAAGGGATATAAATTAATTACTTCTTTATCTATTAAAATGCGTCGGATGTTTAACCAGTCACCCTGTATAAACAAAATGCATGAAAAGATTTTTCGATACTCGCACTAATATTCTCCACCGGAATTGCATAGTAGTCGTCACGTCACGTCGTCGTCACGTCACCACACATTTTATTAATTTTTTTTTTTTTTTATAAAAAATTTGAGTGCGTTTCACCACAATCCTGCCTGGTGTTAAGCAGTGATGAGGTCTAGGGTGGTACACGCAAACTCAAAAAATGCCTGTTCACTCTTGCCTTGAAAATCCCTAAATTGTATGAATCGGGAAACATAGACGCGGGGAGGGAGTTCCATACCTTGGCGGTTCGCATTATAAAAGTGGAGGCAAATCGACAGGTGCGGTGAGCAGGAATATCGACCACATACGGATGGAATCGCTCCCCACGCCGTGTCGTCCGATTTCGAAATGGTGCAGGGGGAATTAAATGATGTAATTCCTGCGCACACTCCCCGAAGTGTAGCCTGTAGAAAACACACAAACTCGTTATCAGTCGGAGGTGTTCGAGGCTCTGAAGTCTGGTCGAAAGTGTGTCCTCACCAATGAGTCTCCTGGCACGCCTGTCGATAGCTTCCAAGGCCTCGAGCTGATAACGGGCAGATCCATCCCACAAATGGGAGCAGTACTCCATACAGGAACGGACTTGGACTATATAAAGATTCAGCAACTAACACGAGGTAAAATATCGTTGAACCTTGGAGAGGATACTCAGTTTTTTGGTCGCAGTCTTAGCCCTGGTCTCGATTTAGCTACCGAAGTTAAGGTTGGACGAGAGGTCGATACCAAGAAGCTCGAGATGGTCGGTCATAGGAACAGGCACACCACGAAAAGTAGGAGCCAAGTTAAACGGGCTCTTTTTTGCACTGAACAGACATGCCTGAGTCTTAGAGGCATTGAAGCTGACACGGTTGGCATCACCCCAATCGGAGACGGCCTGCAAGGCACGATTGGTACGGTGCACCATTGCCTCTCTGAGATCGTCGATTTCCGGTTTTTTTGCCCTTGAACTAGAAAAATATCTTTCAGCAACTGTGTTATCATCAGCATACCCAAAGGTACCGGGTTTAAGCAGATCATCAGAATCTATTTGAAGCAGAAGCATAGCCTTTACACTCCCGAATGCAACCCAAGCTATTAGTCAGTCATCAGTCGTTATTAACGATGAAAAGTTAGAAATGGTTGAAACGACTACTTTTCTGGGCATTGTACTTGACAGTAAACTACAATGGCATCATCATATAAAAACCCTAGCAGGTAAACTTAGTGCGGCTGCTTTCGCTGTTAGGAAAATTCGACTGTTCACCAATGTCGACACGGCACGACTAGTTTATTTTAGTTATTTTCATAGTTTGCTGTCGTACGGCATTCTACTCTGGGGTAAAGCAGCGGAAATCGATACGATTTTCGTGCTGCAGAAACGTGCAGTGCGTTCTATTTATAAACTTGGTTACCGGGTGTCTCTACGCGAGTTTTTTAAAGCCACCAATATCCTCACGTTGGCATCACAGTGCATTTTTGACAGCATCATGTTTGTTCGTAAAAACATTCATGATTATAACCAGGTGTGCGATGTTCATAGTTTTAATACGCGTAATAAGAACAAATTAGCTGTTCCTAAATTTAGGCTGAGAAAAGCGGGAAAGTCTTTTATTATTCAAGGCTTGCGTATGTATAATAAAATTCCCGATTACATTAAAAACCTCTCCAATAATAGCTTCAAATTAAATGTTAAAAAATTCTTAGGGCGGATTCGACCAAACACAAAGTTACACGAGTGTTACTATTCCGGGAATAATTTTACTCCTTTAATTTACCCTTGGGTATCTTCGTTCACGTTTTTCCAATGTACTCGAGGAGTACGTTAAACTCAGTATTGTTATTCTGCGGAGTAAAAAGAATGATGAATGAATGTATAAACCGACAAAAAATCATTGTATTTGTTTTTCTAGCTTGCCTTGGAATGATGCAACAATTCAATTTTGTAGGATAATACAGTGAAATTTCAAATGTTGACAGCTTATTTTCACAAGTGACACCTCTGCTCTGACAATTGTTATTCTCAGATTAAACCTTTACTCCGCCAAAATTGCCCGTGTAATATTTACTCGCGTGTAGTTATCTTATTCTTTGGTTAGTAGTTGGTAGAATGCAAAATCTGCTTACTCTTAGATTAAGCAGTAGTTACACTCGAGTAAAGACTTACTCAAGTTTGGTCGAATCCGGCCTTAATCAGTAAAGCCTATTACACTATTAATGAGTATTTAAATGAAAAGTCTCCATGGCCCCTATGCGAAAATGAAATGCTCAAACTTGTCATTAAAAGCCAGTCAATGTTCGATAAACTCCATAAATAATAAATATTCGTTATCATATTTTTTCTCATAATATAAATGGACACACGTCGTGGTGTCATCTAAATAGTGCTGCATTTTCATTATACTACTTTTAATTCTTTTTGACGGGGTTGTTTTTGTGAATGGGCTCTTCCGGGATTACGGTCGCATCGGGAGTCGGGTCGCTGTGTTCCCTCCAATATTGTTCATAATATTGTTGATGGTGAGCTCAGTGATGGAGGCTGGCGGGCCGACTCTCAGTTGTGGTTGTCATCTTGGGGGACTGGTCTGCTCGCTTTATTAACATCTACATATTCGACATATTTAGGATTTGACCATAGCGCTATTTGGATCGACATCCCGCGTTTTGAGCTTGATTTCTGTATGTACCTGGATCTGTATTTTATTTATTCTTATAAATGTACTTATACATTGTAACAAAAGAGTGAAAGGAAAAAAAAATTGCTAAATGACAAAAAAGGCCGTAACCGGGTTTCTTTCGCCATTTCTTTCGAAATGGTGGTAGTATATAACGTAGTTTATTCTCTTTATACATATATACAAATTGTAAATGACAAGAAAAAGTGCCTGTGAAGGTCTAATTTCTGAAATAAACGATTTCATTTCATTTCATTTCATTTCAGAAAAAGAGTTGCGGAAAGAAGAGATCCCTGAGGTACGCCAGCATTAATTGCTAATAGGTCAGACGAGCAGCCATCAACAACAACTCGAATAGACCGTTACCTCAGGAAATCGCCAATCCAATTACAAAGGCCAATGGGGATACCGTACGCGGGAAGCGTCGCCAAAAGACCATCATGCCAAACTTTGTCGAAGGCCTCTGAAATGTCAAGTGAGACACCAAGTGCTTCACCGAACCTCTCAAGAGCCTCACCCCAAATATGCGTGGCATACACAAGAAGATCCCCAGTAGACCGACGCTGGCGAAATCCGTATTGTCGGTCACTGAGGAGATCATTGTCTTCAAGGTACGCCAGCAGTCTCTTGTTAATAACACGTTCCATCACATTGTTGGCATCATGGCCTTATCTTAAAAAGATTTAAAAAGTTCATCAAGTTTATTTACGTTACATACAAATCAGGTTCAATACCAACCCATTACGGACTTGCGGTACGACACGGTATCACTTTTTCGTGCGTTTTGTTTTGCTACCGTACGTGAACAGGTGATGCGATAGATGCACGCTAATTGGTGCAATCGGGACTTGCGGGTGTGGCCTATTTGTAAAACATTTGAAAGTGATAGATTTTGTTTTTAGTCGAGTGTGATTAATGGCAGAAAAAGGTGTATTGAAAATTTCGTAAAAATATGGACAAGGTGTTTAAGTAAGTACCTATATTTTTTTACTTTTATGGAAAAACAATAATATTAACATGATTATGTTTTGTTTATGAGTGGTTTGATAGTATGATTTAGTTACATTGCCCCAGTTAACAATTAAATTGGAAATTTTGATTGTCAAATTTGCTGGTACCACATGGTACCACTAGTCGATTCCAAAGTCTTTTTGATGAAAACATTTTTTTTGTATACTGTTATTATTACCTATTGTTTATAAAAACGTTTAACGCAAAAATAAATATAATGTGCATAATCTACAAAGTACATTATATATTTTTTTCTATACTAATATTATAAAGAGGTAAAGTTTGTGTATTTGTTAAATTGTAAGGGGTAATCTCGGGAACTACTGAACCGATTTTAAAAATTCTTACACCAATAGAAAGCCACATTATTGCTGAGTGTCATGGGTTATATAAAAAACCAAAAAATAAAAAGGCTTTTACATTATGCCCAACGAAGTGGGCACGGGTCAGCTAGTTGTTTATAAAAACGTTTAACGCAAAAATAAATATAATGTGCATGGTCTACAAAGTACATTATATATTTTTTTATGTTGTTTAGATGCAATGTACATGAAGCACTGGCTATTTTGAAAGACGATGAGGATCTCGAGCCTCGCCAGATATTCATTGCACCGCCGGAGCCTGCTATGCATTCAGATGAAGATTCTGGCGAAGAAGATGTTGGTGCATTGATAAATAACTTTAGTGGTCGACAGCTCACTGTCAAGAAAAGCAGGAAATGCTGAAACACAACTGGATTTTCGCAGACACATAGCGCAGACATATCTAACTCGATTCCGAAACCTTCCTCTTGGCGGAGGACGGCCTAAATCTAATAGACAATCTCGCACATATAATAGGGTCAGTGATGATATAAGGTACGATGGCCGGGGTCATCTGCTCGTATCTTCTACGAGCCGCCGAAGATGTGGCTTAGCAGGTTGTAACGCCCGGATGAGATTGCAATGCATCAAATGTGATGTAGGTCTATGTGCTTCTTGTAATTATGAGTATCACAATTGATTTTTTATAAAATAAATAACATGTTCTTTTAGTAATACTGTGTTTTTATTTCAAATTCTGACAACAAAACTACCGTAATACATTTTATTAGTCAAAGTTATATTTTGAATATTTGACTCCGTAATAGACTAGCAGTACCGTATGGTACCAGCATTTTTTTTTTAACTAAGCCTATGATCGATTTTTAAATGCTTGTATATTGTTAAGTAGACCATAATCGACAGCATATCAAGAAAAAGCAAAAATGTGACACCTTCGAAAAATTCAGTCTAATGGGTTAATTTGAGTGCATCGTGAATATTCGTGAGTCAGCGAACACTCGGCCATACAAATTACTTGTAAAGGCCCAAGACAATGCCATTTTATTGCCTGTGTTATGGTTGGTATACACTTTGATTAGTCAAGTGCCAAGTGTTTAGTGTTAAGTGTGTAGAGTGATTTCTGTTAAATGATTAGTGATGTCCTATATCATCAGCTGTCAGCTGTCATGTAAACAATTGCTCCGTAATAATATCATAAATATATTTAAATTACTGTGAGTTTGTGATAAAAAGTGTGAAAATTTAATACATTTAATTCAAATATTAAGTGAAAGTGTTATCTCTAAACAATTACGTAAATACATGCAAAAATAAATAACTGTACAAAAGGTTTGAATAAACCGCCTTTGTTGAATACTGTCAGTGATAAGTGCTACTTAATCTTACCGTATATTAACACAAAAACACATAACATTTGAACACAAATATTACCAACATAGTGCACAACAACATAATGACAAAATTTGTTTATTATTATCAATATCGCTAGAGGATTCAATTTCACAACCTCATCGTCGCCATTACTCATTTATAAACAGCGCCATCTACATTATTTTCTGTGAATGTTTTAAGATATTCATCGTCGATAAAACAGTCGCTTCGACGTGGTTCACTATAACAATAAATTTCGACATTATACTTAAGAGCGCCGTGGCCTGTTGGTTAAGCAGCGCACTTCAAATCTGCTTGCAACCCAAGTTCAAATCCTCGTGAGGTCTTCAACGACGGATCCACTTTTTAACCGATGAATTTTATTTCTGACATCACAACTTTATAAACTTCCACTAATAATGGAAGATAACGTTACCTACAGAAAAAAATACAACACAAACAGAGATAAGATTCAAAAATCATATGAATCATTACCAGATGTAGAAAAAAGTACGTCATCACCATTATCGTTTGACTCAACACGAGCAAATAGTTTACCAGATCTTTCAACCATAGATATTGATCAAGTTAATGAGCTTAAAAACACTATTGAGACATTGAAGATACAACTTGAAACAGCCCACTGTGAAATTGAAAATTTATCCATAGAAAACAATAGTCTACAAAACACAATAAGGAATAATAACCGCAAAATTAGCGAGTTACTAAATATTTGCTCATCTACCAAATCAAAAAACACTACTAGCAACACACGGAGAAAGTCAAGAAATCTAAGTAAACGATGTCTTGACTTTACAGATATAGAATCTCCTTCAACTGAAAAGAATTCTCCTAAAATAACACAAGCACCTACTTTAACTGAAAATAATTCATTAAAAAAAACACAAGCATCTACTTCAACTGAAAATAATTCATCCAAAATAACATGCAACATAGAAACACCTAAACCTAAACCGAATAAAAATAACCATTCTGTTATTGAACAAATCATTAAGAATAGCAACACAAAACAACCTGATGAGATGCAAAACAAACACTCAAATACTTCCTACGAAGAATGGGAAATAAAAATATTTGGAACACAACAATGCATAGGGCTAGCCGCTGAAATCATAAGATCCAGACAAAATACAAGCTATGAAAAATACAAGACGTCTGCAATAATTAGATCATTTGCACCAGCAGAAGAAGCCTTAAAGGGAGGTGAAGAAATTAAATTAGACTCGGCAGATAAACTAATTTTATGTATAGGAGAAAATGATATCAACCCCACTAAGGTTTTCATTGAATTGTGTAGTATATTAAAGAGACATAAAAATAATACTGTAATAATTTTAAGTGTTTTAGAAAACAAATATCTAAATGTAAATTTGTTAAACAAACGTATTAGGACGTTGAGTATAAACTTTCCTAAATGTCATTTTGTGAATCTATTACCAAAATATAATAATTACATTGCAGATTTAGCTAAGAGAATTAATTTTATTATTGATTCTGTAGACTATGATGAAAAATATCTAAATTTCAATCAACATAAACGTATCATGTCAAAAAATATTTCTTCTGTATCTAATACGGGTAACAAAAAGCTTCCCAAAGTGAAAATACAAACTACAATTTTAGAATTTTTTCCAAGGATAAATCGCAAACAATACATGACAACAAATACGAGTAGTCGAGATACCAAATTATGTAATAACGTAAAAAACACAATATCCTCTCCTAATTCAATTGCAGGTACATCCAATAACAATAATGTAATTTTTTTTCGAAAGTAAAAATAATAATATGAATTTTGAACTGACAATTATGCACCAAAACATTGCGGGTATATTAAGTAAAACGGATATTTTTCAAATTGTTCTGGACGACCTAGAAAATAATGGCAAAGATATTGAGATTATTTGTATCAGTGAGTCGTTTCTAAAGTCAGGAGACGAGAAAAATTTATTTATAAAAGGGTTTAATTTAGCCAGTCACTACTCCAGAAAAAACCAACGTCGCGGTGGTGTTTGCATTATTGTGTAAGGATTATTACATCACTTATAACATTAAATTTCTTACGGACCTTGCATCGGAAAACACTTTCGAATGCTGTGGAATTGAAATTCCACACTTCAAATGCATTGTAATCTGTATCTACAGAACACCAAACTCGAATCCATATATTTTTCTGAACAAGCTTGAAGTTCTATTGTCGAAATTACGCACTAGGAAAAAATGGAAGATTGTTTTAGCCGGAGATTTTAACATAAATTTATTAAAAGAGAATAATATACAAGCTGAATACATAAGAATAACGCAAAACTATGGCATGACAGTACATATTAAAGAACCCACAAGACGGAGTGCTTGCTTAGATCAAATTCTAAGTACCGTTCATACCGCTGTGGGAACCACGCATTGCGTCGGACTATCGGATCATGAAACTTGTCAAATCTTAAATATTGCAATACAAGACTGTCAGATACCAAAAAAAGTTTTATTTACTTATAGACGAGATTATGACCCAGAAAATATAAAAAAATTTGCGAAGTGCTTATCGAGCTTATCATGGTCTGATGTATATGAGGAAGAAGATGTAAATACCGCTTTCAACAGATTTCATGAAACCTTAATATTATTTTTCAATTTATGCTTCCCAATACGTAAAATAAAAATTACTTACAAAAGAAACAATTGTTCATGGCTCACAAATGGTATTAAAAAATCGTGCGTCACAAAACGAAAGTTACGATTCAAATACTACACTAATAAAAATAGACATACAAAAATAAATTACCAACGATATTCTACAATTTTTAAAAAATGTGTTAATACAGCAAGAAAATTAAAAAATGCGTCTTATTTTAAAAATACCAAAAACATTTGCCAAACGACATGGAAACTATAAAAAACTACGAACAAATAAACAGTAACAACAAACATATAAACAAATTAATAATTAATAATGTAACCGTTACAAATCCAAATGATATCAGCAATAATTTTAATCAATTCTTTATAGACATGACAAATAATTATTCGGAAACCTCTAAATCATATGACTATAGACACATTCAATCCCAACAAGCCAGTATTTTTTTACAACCATGTACACCTAATGAAATTTTTGACATAATCAGATCATTAAATAACTCAAACTCAGTAGGATATGATGGTTTTCCAACAAAAATTCTTAAATATTGTGTGATTCTACTGTCTCCGATTCTTTGCCACCTTACTAACCTATCGCTTAAGGAAGGTGTTTTTCCCGAAATTTTGAAAATATCTATAATAAAACCAATACATAAAAAAGGAGAAATGGATAAAATGGATAATTATCGACCCATTGCATTAATACCTATATTAGCAAAAGTAGTCGAAAAGGTAATGCATACTAGAATTTCAAAGTTTTTAGATAAACACAATATATTAAGAGAAGAACAAAATGGATTCCGTAAAGGTAAATCAACGACTCTTGCTGCATTTAAACTAATAAAAAAAGTAACGGAAAATATTGATAAAGGGATAGATACGACTGCTATATTTTTCGACATGAGCAAGGCTTTCGATTTCGTTTCACATGAGATACTCCTACATAAATGTGAAAAGTATGGGTTAAGAGGAGCGGCACAAACGTGGTTACAAAGTTATCTCCAAAATCGACGTCAATATGTAGTTATCACTAATGTAAATGAACAAGATGAAGAGGTCTCCTATAATTCTATTTCATTAATTAATAAAACAGGAGTACCTCAAGGAACCATATTGGGTCCTTTGTTGTTCATTATTTATATAAATGATCTACCTGATGTAACTGAATACCAATGTAATTTGTTTGCTGATGACATATCGATCGTGATCCCAGAAATACCAAATACTGATTATAATAATTCTATTAACATGACCGTATCCAAAGTGACAGATTGGCTTAAACTCAATAATCTCCAAATTAATGTTGCCAAAACTAAATACCTCCGATTCTTCAATAGTAAACGAAGTATTCGCAGTTTAACTATACGTTCCGGCAATGAAACTTTAACAGAATCAGATGAAGTAAATTTTCTAGGAATCACGATAGACACTCAGTGTACTTGGAGACAACACATTAAAAAAGTATGCGCAAAAGTAAACCGCTTTGCATACGCCTTATGGCGTTTAACCAAACAAGTCAACCAAAAAACAGCTTTAATGGCATATCATGGTTATGTTTCGTCAAACTTAAAATATGGACTTCTCCTCTGGGGAAACTCAACGGACATAAATAGGGTTTTCATATCCCAGAAGCAATGCATACGTGCAATCTGTGATGTACCACCGTTGACTACTTGCGTACCACTATTTCGAAGGTTGAATTTGCTTACTGTTCCATCAATGTACATTTTTGAGTGTTGCATCTTTGTCAAGACTCAATCCGGTTTATTTATAAGTAAAGCAGAGACTGACCGACTTAAACCAACCAGATATCCGGGAAGGCTTTATAGAAACTGCTACTGCAATTGTATCACAATTTATAACAAACTACCACAGAAAGTAATGGAACTACAATTAAAAACATTTAAAACACTTTTGTTTAAATGGCTAGTGAAGAAATGTTTTTACTCTGTTAAGGATTATTTAAATTGTAAAATTGACATAATTTAATATTATTTTTAATGACATTGTATTTTTTGTGTAAATTGTAATTTTGCGTGCCACCAGCTGGCTGAATGTTATGGCTCATATCAAAATACTACGACCTATAATTATTGTTACCACATTCACTGCAAATAAATTAATTTCATTTCATTTCATTTCATTTCATTTCATACTGTTTAGTAGGCGGTGTTTAGTTCAATAAAAATAAAAATCGACGACATATTGCCTGTATACTTTGATTAGTGTTGATATAAGCTAAACACTTAACAGTCACGTCCAGACGTGTTTAGTTCGTGTTTAGAGCAAGTGAGGGGTGAAGGCGGGACGCGCGGAGGTGCTACTCGCAGAAAAAATAGAACACGCTGTAAATACTGTACTTTATAGCAATAATTGACATGCATCGTATAAACGACAGTTGCTTACAATTTTTGAAGAACAGATTATTGCTCCCACTAGATTGCATGCAATTATTGCTCTCAAATGTACAAGAAACTGGCGTCGCGTCGTCTAAATCTGCCTGAAGTAACCTTTTAAAATAGTTACATAATTTGTATTTAATTATGAATACTAGCAAAACCCACGTAACTTCGTTTTCGTGTATCCCGCTTTCGAAAATACTTTCTTAATTACGTTATGCTTCTAACCATTAGACACTAAAAAACTACTGAATTGACTAATGAAGGAAAATTAATAACTTCAAACTTAATTTTTCATTCACTTTAATATATTGGTCAACAACTAACTTTAAAATATTGTTTATTTTCTTTTTAACAAAATTATTATTATAACAATGCATATTCTTAATAATAAATATTGCTAATTGTACTCTTAGGACTCTTAGTCCACTGTTATCTTTAACGACTTAAATTCTTGCAACTCTTCCTCATCACGCCTAGTCATCAAGTCAGGTACGGGTTCCGTCCAATACTGCTCTTCAATATCCTGAAGTACTAAATCTTTTGTTTCTGGCAGCAAATATAGTGCTACAATAGTTGCATAAAGAACTACTACACCATAAATACAAAAAGACCCAGAAAATGTTAGAAATTTTTGCATATAAGGTATTAATTTCGTACATATAGTAAAGTTTAAGCATACACCCCATGCACTTAGCATCATACAAAGCGATTTATACTTTAATGGAAAAATCTCGCCAGATATTACACCTGGTGTACATAAAGGCCCCATTGTCCCAAATAACATTATTAAACAAATCAATGAAGTTCCTATGAATGGGTGATCGTAAGATAAGAGTTGATGATCTTTAGAGTAACAATAAGCTGCAGATATAAACAAAGTTAAAATATGTAAACCGTAGGAAAACTTGATTGCAGAACGTCTTTTAAATTTCGCATTTATAATTATTGCTGCAGCCGCTGCAATGAATTTTGTAATATCCATAGCAAGAAGTAACAAACTAGTATTGGCGTCCTTGCCTATAACTATATGAGCTGTATCCACTGCATAAATTTCTACCATGAGTGTTCCACACCATACAAAACTGATATCCAAATGAGTTACCAATATCATGGGTTTGTAAAATTTCAATTTCTTTACAGTGGTGATTATTTTCAAGATTTTCCTTTTAGCCTTTAAAAACAATCCTGCCTTATCGGGTGGCTTTTCTATCGCTTTTAGCATTTCGGACGTTCTAATCATCTTGTCCAGTTCATATTCCTCGTCAAAACCACGGAGCCAGTGAAATACTTTTCTGCATTCGTCATATTTGCCACTAGCCGCTAGAAATGCTGGCGTTTCTGGTGAAAATATGATAAGAATGCCATCTGTTATGGCTATGCATAAACAGAACAAAGCTGTTTGTTGCCATGTAAAGAATGATCCAACGGCATGTACAATTAGACCTCCACAGACTAGACCATACGATAATAATGTTAAAAATGCTCCTCTGTATTTAGGAGATGTATATTCTCCGACTAGAATATTACTAGATATGTTGGTTACCCCGAGAGCGAGGCCTTGGACGATTCTTCCGATCAGCAGCATGACTGTACTGGTGGACCAAAAGACTATAATCCATCCAATGATAATAGTTGTAGCGCTGATGAGATTAGCCATTCGACGTCCAAATTTTTGGACCATAACATGCCCAAACATTATGCCAATTAGCATGGAAGGCCCCAGGATGGATACTGAAATAAAATTATGAAAATATAAGAATTTTGTAATGAGATAAAGAGTCCTGAATAGTCCTGATGTGTGTGGTTATTTTGAGATAGTTTCAAATGCTGGGAACTCAAGCTGTCTATATTTGACTAAAGTAACTTTTGAGAAAGAGATTTGTGAAATTAGTGCAAGAATAATGACAAAAGGACATGGACGATGAAGAAGAAGATCTGAATCATTTAATAACCTCGCAGACCTCGCAGATCTGCATTCCTCGCATTATAGAAAAATCACTAATTAATGTAAACAGCTGAACAATTTAACTTTGTCGTGACCGTCTGTCGCCCGTGCATGTCCACTACAAGCACGGTTTTGGCGCGTTTATAGTAATGTATTGGCTAGTATGTGTGCTTTCACGCACGGGGATGTTATGCCATTCGACGATTAACTCCCCACTGGGCGAGAGTCAACCGCGTGTAAACCATGTGCAAAGCGCATACATGTGAAAGCGGTAAGGATGGTAAGCACGGCGCCGTTTAGACGGCAACCTTATTCATGTAAAAAGGCACTTAGGGTTAAAATTAATTTATCATTAAATGAACGTAAATACACAGATAACAAAAACCATATTTTGATCTTTAATACGGTAGGTGCATTTTTTGAAATGCATGTTAATACTTCATACTATAAATGAGAAAGTTAATTTGTTTGTCTGTTATTCCTTCACGGCTTGACTAATCAGCCGATCATTATGAAAATTTGTAAATATATTGTCAGGGGCACAGAGCCCAACATTGGCTACTTTTTATCCTGTGAAAGAATGTTATTCCAATGGGAAAATATTTTTTCTACTATAGAGGTCGCTGTATGGGACGAGCTATAAGACAATAGATAGCGCCACAAGTCGCGCTATGGATTGTTTTGTTGTCAAACGAGATCTATGTCATAAAATTAACCGCGAGCGAAGCCGCGGGGAAAAACTAGTACATAATTATTTAATTAGATTGTTTAGTACTTTTTATCCCGTTAGGGTAGGGTAGGGTATTGTCTCTAAGGCGAAACAAATAAGCAAGGGTTAGCAAGTATGTAGATAAGACTCTACACAGCGCGTGCAATATTGAAATTTTACATTTTTAAATTAATTTTAAATAGAAAATCAAAATTCGATCAGCAAAAGTAATTACAATAAATCATATTCATCGTCGTGTCATATGGTATAAAAGCTGGCACATGAGAGAAAAAATGGAGGCTACCTACTTCACGGACAAGAGCGCGTTTTTTTTTTTTGAGAAATTTTAGAAGTCTTAAGAGGTTACCAATCCAGGACGCTGAGAAGTCATCAACGGTCATGATGGGGTCATCTCGTAGTTGGGGCAAAATGATCGTGGCGAATCCTAATACGAGACCATGCTCCATCACCTCGAGGGTAACACTTATAGTCACCATAAACTAAAATAAAAATATTACTTCTTGTAAGGTCTCGTTTCCATACACGTTTTTTTCTACGACAAAAATCTACGGTTTTAAGTAGCCATAGCTTTCCTGGCCATTGAACTACATAGTTAAATCATCATCATTATCTAACTCACTGCTGGACATAAAATGCCTCCCCCAAACTTTTCCAGCATGACCGTTTAAACGTTGGCATGCCCACTGCAACTTCAGCTTGCTGATCAGTTGAGCTATGTCGATAATTTTCATTCTTCTAATTCGATCTCGTAGACAAAATAATACCGAGCATAGCTCTCTCTTTAACTCGCTGGGTGACCTTGAGTCTTCACATGAGAAGTAAGAGAATACAACTCGGAGCCATAGGTCAATACTGTTAACACGCATTGCTAGATAGTTCTTCTTTTGAGGCACTGAGAAATTTTGATCGGGAACGTATTCATGAACAAATTAAACATAAAATACAAACCTGTCTGATTAATGGTAAGGTCTTCTTGTTAGAACCCATGTTTCTATAATAAAAACCACTTTTTTTTGTATTATACTTTATGTGTGAAAAGCGATGATTTATATTTTTAATAGTATTTTAAAATGTCGTGCATACTATAATAAATGAGTATTACATAAAATTAAATGTCCTGAATGATAATCGCGCAGTTTAAACAACATGGACTTAGAAAGCTCGCCCGTGGAAGTACCATCGGCTCATAGAATATTGGCGTGGAGTATTCTGCTTTCAACTCTTTTTTTAATTTTCCTTCTCGCGTCTTTGCTCCTTTCTCTGCCATATGACAGCGGGAATTCGGGAACTGGCGATACTTTGAGAACCCCCTCGGGCGGGCGTCCGTAGACCCAATCTTTGTGAGCTGGGGTGGGGGGTTTGGGTTAGGTTAGGTATTATCTGACGACAAACATTCATGCACAACACTGTAAAATGTACTAATTTAGACACAAGATAATGTCTAGAAAATTATTTTTTAACTGCCCACCTACATTCTTTACAATTTTCCAACTAAATAAACTGTCGTGTTTTGTACGTCTTATCAGTCGATAAGACGTGACTATATTTTATGGTATTACGCTAATTTCTCTTTTTAATTACACATTTTATGTAATTTATTTAGATGTATTCATTTATTTATTATATTCACTAACGTTTTCCCGCGGCTTGCCTGTCTGTCATACTGAGAGTAACCAAATTCCTTTTTTTATAAATCTTAACATTGTAAATAGATCTTTACATAATAGTTCATGTTTTATAAGTCCTTTGTATTCTTACCATGTTTTCACTTCTCTTATAATAATTCCCAAATTTCCTACCATCATCCGTAACAACCTCTTTCTTCCTCTTTCTTGCCAAAATGGCTGAACGGATTTGGATGAGACACACAAGAATGAAAACAACAGGAAACTATTTCTTGAAAAAAAATATATTATAATTATTGGAGCGCGTAGGGCTTGGTACTATGTACCCACTACTTCGTCCAATGCTGGTCTTGTGTAGTGCTTCTAAAAACTTCCACATGTACTGGGCAGAAAGAGACTTAAAAAGGCTTTAATCTTAGCTTTTTTTTTTGTAAAAACTAATATTCGGTGATTACCATGACGTTAGTTCAATTACTTCCATTGAATTTTGTAGTTCTTCGTAGTTAATGTCTTGAAAAAACAGTGAGTGAGTTACTTTTTATCTGTACACCTAATACAAAAGTAACGTAATATGTAGATACTTTTCTTCTTCTTTTCGAGTCAATAACACAGCTCAAATCAGATTTGCCCAATGCCTGGCAACAGCAACACCTGTTACTGTTGGTGTAAACCTTCTTTACATAGCTAATATAAAATGAAGTCGCTTTTGCTGTCTGTTTGTGCGTCTGTGTGTCCCTATGTATACTTAAAATACGTAACGGATTTTAATGCGGTTTTTTAAGCTATTGCATAGCTTTTATCGCGGGCTTTGAGGGCGGCGACCGAATCAAGAAATTCCGCAACGAAAATAAAACCTAACACCCCCCACTCCGCGCGGCGTTGAAAACCGTGCATCGTCTAACGTCGTTTCAGTTCGACAGACTTCGGCACGGTGTTTGTGTGCGTGCTACTAGACGTATGCGTGTAGGCGACTAGCTGCTAACTGCTCATAACTGATTCTATCTCTTTTAGACACGATGCTAGGTGAGACAGCGTGCTTTTTGGCCGCGTCCACGAGTGAGTTCTACTACTACTGCCTCGAGTTTCACACTCCTTGCCCAAAATGAGTGAGTTCGATACCGCGACTATGCAATAGCTTTACCGCGGCAGTCCTCTAAAGCCACACGTTTTTTTAAATAGATACGAGTGATTCAAGGGGAAGGTTTTTAAGTATACCTAATACATTCCAAAATTCCCACAGGAAAGCGGGATACATGCAAACGAATTTGCGCGGGTTACGCTAGTATTAAATACAATAAAGTCACTGACTGAACGACTTAACAAATTTATTTTATTTTTCTAGTAAAACCAACTACTTACTAGCAGTATTAATATAAATTAATCTATAACGATAATGTTGTGATCATGAAATTACAAAATATCAATCAAATCATATTAATCATATCAATTCTTAGAATAGCCTTAAAATAAGTTTTAGTTAAATTGAACTTCGTTTTATTAATAAGGGCAAAATGTTTATATACAACAGGTTGCTGACGATATTATCTTTATTTTTATTTAATTAGTAATTTCGTATTAATAATATCTTCGCAATCGTCTCTATTAGCAATAATATTATTACAATTTCTTGCAGATTTTATTTCATATTTTTTTCCTTTGAAATCGTCTTCAATATCTTGCAGAGTCCTATCCTTAGTTTCAGGTAAATATTTAGCAGCAACTAGTAAACTATATAAAGATATCACAGCATAAATTAAATAAGAACCATGAATATCTAAATTTTTTAACATAATAGGCATAGTTTTGACTGTTATAGTAAGACTTAGAGAAAAGAATAATATAGTTAATCCACCAGCTAAACTTCGGAATTGCAATGGAAATATCTCTCCAGATATCACAAAAGGTAAAGGTAAAGTTCCACAAGATATTGCAAACATATGAATATGTAAAAGTGTTAATCCTATGTAAGGATGATCTAATGTTAAAATATATTTTTTAGCTAATGTATAAGCAGCTGTTACAACTAATACTGCAATATTAATACCAGTAGTTACAAATAACATTGATCTGCGTTTAGTTTTTCTAATAATAAACATTGCTATGAAAACAGATATAACTCTTTGTATATCCAAACCAATAACATGACTATTATCATCTTTTCCAGTGATCTTCTTAATGATATCCACAGTGTAAACAGACATAATGTTAATACCGGCCCATTGCCCTAATGTGTACAGATGAATCATTATGATAACTGGTTTATAGAATTCCCTTCTTCTTGCAACATCCTTAAAATATACTATCATATCTTTTATTTTCTGCTTAGTTGACTTGGAATATTCTACAGTATCTTCTGTAGCCATGTTAGATGCTAACAGTTTTCTAAGTTCTTCATCTTCAGAATTTTCTCTTAACCAATGGAACACTCTCCTACATTCGTCATATTTCCCTTTACCAGCTAACCAACTAGGCGATTCGGGCGATAATATAACTATAATTAAATCAAGAAATGTTACAATTGAGAAAATCAAAGCAGTTATTTGCCAATCTAAGTTTAATGATAATGCATGAACTAGTAACACAGACATAGCTGTCAAAGTTGATAAACTCATTAGGAATAATCCTCGATATTTAGGACTACTGTACTCTCCTATAAGTACTGGTGAAAGAACTGTAGACATTCCTAATGATATTCCTTGTATAAATCTTGCTGATAGTAGTAGGATCAGATTCGATGCTGCAGAAATGCATAGCCATCCAATTATAAGTGGTATAATGCTGATTAAGTTGGCCATTTTTCTTCCCCATTTGGCCATGATGAATGGTGCTAGGATATTACCTAATACTAATGTAAAACCAGGTGCTGCAGCTGTAAAGAGAAAAGTAGTAAATAATTTGAATGTCAGGAACAGGACTGAGGGCTCCAAATCTGGACATCAACTTTTTAACTTAAAAAAAGTTGATGCCTTTGGGGCCTGACCTGCTTTTTTCACTAACATCGGTTTTACAATTTCATCATCATCTCATCCACAAGATGTTTACTGTTGGACACAGACCTTCTCCAAATGCTTCCTTCCTAAGAAGTGACTTTTTGTTTGTGTGGGATTTAGAATTTTAGATTTAAATAAGTTATAATGTAATCTTAATATGTTATAGGCGACTACTTGGGCAATAAAGTCATATCTGAATTACCTATCCAGGATGCAATATTATCATCAATATTAATAATAGATTCAGGGCTCTTCAGCTGTGTTAGAAGACCAGTGGTGTATCCCATAACGATACCACTGCTTGCCATGTTCAAAGACACACCAGTCACCACGAAATACTGAAAAATTTAAATCATGATAGAGTTGATGATGTATTGACGGGTCTGGGATGGTTGAGGTCAACAATGGCTGACTCTCGTGTCAACTCATAATTGAAAATTATGATTACCATTACCAACCTGCCCAGTAACTCATTTGGGAGAGCACTCAGCCCGATTTCGGGGAAGTTCGAATTCCACCGGGGGCGGTGAGAGGAAATTTTTAAACATTTTGGATACTAGACAAACATGACACTCTGGATGTTTTAAGACACTGGACATTATGAGTTTGTAAAAATATCCCAACTATTGGCAAAAACGGTGGGATTTGGCAAAAAAGGATGAATACATTAACAATAGGATGAGAGGCGTAAAAAATACCTGCTTTACAAACGGAGTAATCCATTTTCTTTTGGACATGACGGAATCTTACACATAACTAAAAAATGTTATTAGAATAACTCGAGGCTACAGTTCAGTACAGATTTAGCGTTAAAATAGGCGGAACAGAATGTATTCCATAACAACGGTGTTTCCTACATCAATGCAGAGTATTACTAATTTTACAATTGTCCGTGATTTCGTCCGGTATAGGTCTTTTTCTTTAGGGTTCCGTACCGGCCTTGAAGGCCCAAAATGTGGAGGCCCTAAAAATACGGAGGCTTAGTAAAACGGACCTAAGCCTCTGCTGGGGTGTCACTCTGAATTTGACGACCTCCGTGGCATTATGGTTACCACGCCGGACCGCCACCCAGGAGGTCCCGGGTCCGAATCCCAGTCGGGTCATGATGAAAAACGAACCTTTTCTGTTTGGCCTGGGACTTGAATGTTTATCTATATAATGTACTAGCTGTTACCGGCGGCTCCACCCGCGTAGTCAAGGAAAATGTCAATAATTTTCCCATAGGAATCTCTTTATTCCGTGGAAAAAAGTAGCCATATGTCAGTCTCCAGACCTTAAATCATTATTTTCTGGTATAGTATAGAAGTATGGATATGGAAGTAATAATCGGGACAAGCCCACCACACATTCCCACCACTGTGTCTCCTGTGTAGCCAGGATCAACAACGGCGACCTCAGATAGACAATAAGCAATGAAGCTTATTGACGTCCCGGGCGAGAAAACTACAGCTGTCTTGGAACTCACAACGAATTTAATCAGAAAGAAGATAGTCGGAGTAGGAAGTATTGAAAGGACTTCCCTCCTTAACAACTACGTGAGAAACAGCAATTTGAAGCAAAAGGCATTATACCCTAGAGAGATGGCAAATCAAGTGAGGCTCGATTGCCGAGCACCACGGTCTATTGTTACATTACTATTGGGACCTAATGCTATGAGCTGTTGTTTACTATTTTGATTCCAATAATATGTATTGCAAAACCTTCTAAATGCCTGATAATTCTCTCTGCTTGCTACGAGATCAGAATAATAAACTACGCCCGAACATGTAAAGAATCCAACATTATTACGCGTTCGTCATGCCAAAGATCACACTCCTACAAAACGTGATGAGCTGTTTGTTCTACTCTGGTATTCGCGGTAGTACACTCACAGAAAGGAGAAGGTACAACCTTGAAATAAAATAACTTGGCCTTAAAGTTTCCGTGTATTTATGAAATAAGTTCCCATGCAACAAACGTCATTGTTTTGCCGTTTATAAATAATGATAAACGGAATCCTTCGTGTGCGAGTCTGACTCGCTCTTTCCCGTTTTTTTTTTAGAAAAACAAACTTGTTTGTCTACGAAGAATCGGTGACGTAAACAAATAAAAGAGATAAGCAGAGTAAAGAACTAGGAACAAAGATTTTTATGTGAATAATGTAAGCATCGGTAAAAATTGGAGTAAATCCCTTCACGCAATATTTACAAAACTTGAATCACATTTACGGCTCTGCTCGCCGCTTTCATTCGTTGACTGTACTAAAATGACAATATATTTATGCCGCTGACTATAAATTTTTTAAGAAACCATTGTTTTAAACCGGTACTAATAAAAGGAAAAAATCAGTAAGAAAAGTCACCAGTGGTAGGGTAGGGTAGTGTAGTGTAGGGTGGTGCCTCTAAGGCGGAACAGCTAGTATTTTAAAGAAAACAATTTAATATTAATGAAATGAAATCATTAAACTGAAACAATGGGCTGTTAATTAAATTTAATGTACTAATAGTTGTCCCAAGTCTACTTTTTAGTTTCTTTCGCGTTCGATCTTCGTTTAACTGGTTTTACCCTTTACTTAAATAATTATATTCTTATTCTTTTTCTACCTACCCATGTCCCACTTTACGTGCCGATATAGCATGTTCGGTCTTGTCCACTTCCTTCTCCACATATCATCCTTCACACAATTCAATCAAATTAAAATGTATGTAGATTTTGTAGATGTACACGCAAACCTTGTAGTAAGGTGACGCACAAATAAATTTAACTAAACATATACAAAATGGTGAAATTAAAAGAGAAGATAACACCTTTTATAAAACAGGTAAGTATATATTATGTTATTTATATATTTGGAAATTTTTGTAATAATAATAATCACTGAATCTTTGACTGAAGACTTGAAAAAAATCACTTGTTTTGCGAGTAGATTTACAGGAAATACTTATGCGCATAATATTTTTTTAATCCTTGACATGAATGGCCTGTTGTGAAGAAGTACCGCAAGAAATTCAACAGATAGCGTTTTTAAAAGGCAATATAACATAAATATAAAGTTTTATTTTATGCCACAAAGTAGGCAAACAAGCATACGGTACCCGCCTGACGGTAAACATCACCGTTGCCTATAGACGCTTGCAATACCGGGGGTATCACTCACGCGTTGCCAATCCTCCCAACCCCCCCAAGAGGAGCTCTGGAGACCTTACTCACCGATCTTCGTAAGGTGGAGGGGAGGTCCTTCCCCAGATGGGGAGCTCCGATTTGAGCGGATTATCCGTTGTGACCTCCTTTTATACATCTATACTAATATTATAAAGAGGAAAGATTTGATTGTTTGTTTGCATTGAATAGGCCCGATTTCAAAAATTCTTTCACCAGTAGAAAGCTACATTATCAGGGAGTAACATAGGCTATAGCTTTTTCCGAAATTCAATGTGTTTCCCACGGGACCAGGTCCGGAACTTCACGCGGATGAAGTCGCGGGCAAAAAAGCTAGTTGCAAAATAAAATTAGTAAGAGTGCAGAAGAGCAAATTACTGTTACTTATTTTTTTTTTGCCAATTATGACAATCTTTATATTTTCCAGAGTTATGTGACATGCGGTGTATGTCTTAACGTCATGCAGGAGGGTCTCACGGTGGCATATGCCGCTGCACTGATCAAGCAGCTTAAGGATACTCCTGGATTCATCATTAATGAAACAGTTGCTTCTTGGATTGGTAAATACAATTAAAACGTTCCCCAGGGCTCAATTCTGGGCCCTTTTCTCTTTTTAGTCTATATTAATGCGACACTATTTTATTTGCAGACGACACTTCTTTGATTTTTAAAGTAGACAGAAAAATGTCTAATGTCGATAATATTAACAAGACGCTGTCTCTTCTACTACAATGATTTACTGTAAATAATCTGGTACTGAACGCCAATAAAACCAAATGCATAGCCTTTACACTCCCGAATGCAACCCAAGCTATTAGTCAGTCATCAGTCGTTATTAACGATGAAAAGTTAGAAATGGTTGAAACTACTACTTTTCTGGGCATTGTACTTGACAGTAAACTACAATGGCATCTATATATATAAAATGCTTTGTCCTGACTGACTGACTGACTGACTGACTGACTGACTGACTGACTGAGAATCAACGCACAGCCTAAACCGCTCATCGTAAAAATCTGAAATTTGGCAGGTGGAACTATTATAAGACGTAGGCGTCCGATAAGAAAGGATTTTTCGAAATTCGAACTCTAAGGGGGTAAAAAAGGGGGGTAAAGTTACTATGGGACAACTTGATTCCTTGGTCCAATCTACTTCAAATTTGGCATAAAAATTGTTCAAGAGAATTGATGGAAGACGTGATTCTTATTTTATTGAAATTCTTGAAAAAAATGTATTTTGTGGGTAATTTTCTTCGAGTTGATATCAATACTCATACTCCTTAGTGCTTTTGATTTCAATTACATTTCATTTTGACACATCCGTGAAGTGAAGGGTGTCATCTGTCATGTAATATTTTTGTAAATTGTGAATATTCAAACAAAATGATTTCATAATGTCGTCGTAAGTACTATTTATTCTGTTTGTGATCTCGGAAAAACAGCTAAAATTCTAAAGCGGACTGAATCATATTCATCGATAATAAACAGTACCTAAGTAATTAACTCAGGTAATTAGATATTAAATTTTATAATATTTGACAGAGTTCAGGTTAAATTGGTCAATGGTTAAATGGCATATTGATATTGTCTCTTTCTCACATATAGAAAATCTCATAACGTCGACTCGCTCTAATATTTCTTAGTGTTGTTGACGGATGGTTGTAGGCTGAGGTTGTAGGTTATAAAATACCGATATACATATACATTTTTTTTACGGAAGTGGTTGGAAAACAAGCTCAGGAATATTGATCATTTGATATTAGGTGATTACTGTCGACTATGGAGCACATAGATTCTAGGCTCCCTGACCCGTTGCCGACCTATAACAGGAAACAGGATATAGCGAGAAATAGTATAAGGACGGAGTTAGATTTTTTATACCACAAAGGTGGCAAACAAGAATATCGGATATTTCACTCTTCGAACGAAACGTATTGCTGCTACACGTCAATATTCTGTAATGTAAAAGGGTGGCACTTCACCGGTCGGGCTAGCCTATTTTTCATAAACGCCCACTCCAAAGATTGTAATGAGAAGTACCTATGTAAATAGACAACCGATAAGAAAGGATTTTTTGAAATTCCCGCGGGAAAGAGGGATAAACACAAACGAAGTTGCGCGGGTTTCTCTAGTCATCATATAAAAACCCTAGCAGGTAAACTTAGTGCTTTCGCTGTTAGAAAAGTTCGACTGTTCACCAATGTCGACACGGCACGACTAGTTTATTTTAGTTATTTTCATAGCTTGCTGTCGTACGGCATTCTACTCTGGGGTAAAGCAGCGGAAATCGATACGATTTTCGTGCTGCAGAAACGTGCAGTGCGTTCTATTTATAAACTTGGTTACCGGGAGTCTCTACGCGAGTACCAATATCCTCACGGTGGCGTCACAGTGCATTTTTGACAGCATCATGTTTGTTCGTAAAAACATTCATGATTATAACCAGGTGTGCGATGTTCATAGTTTTAATACGCGTAATAAGAATAAATTAGCTGTTCCTAAATTTAGGCTTAGAAAAGCGGGAAAGTCTTTTATTATTCAAGGCTTGCGTATGTATAGCAGGTTCTTTCTTTCTTTCTACTTTTAATTCCTTTTGACGGGGTTGTTTTTGTGAATGGGTTGGTCCGGGATTACGGTCGCATCGGGAGTCGGGTCGCTGTGTTCCCTCTAATATTGTTCATAATATTGTTGATGGTGAGCTCAGTGATGGAGGCTGGCGGGCCGACTCTCAGTTGTGGTTGTCATCTTGGAGGACTGGTCTGCTCGCTTTATTAACATCTACATATTCGACATATTTAGGATTTGACCATAGCGCTATTTGGATCGACTTCCCGCGTTTAGTGCTTGATTTCTGTATGTATCTGGATCTGTATTTTATTTATTCTTATAAATGTACTCATACATTGTAACAAACGAGTGAAAGAAAAAAATTGCTAAATGACGAAAAAGGCCGTAACCGGGTTTCTTTCGCCATTTCTTTTACCAGTGGCCATTTTGCTTGTGTCCGAAATGGTGGTAGTATAAAACGTAGTTTATTTTCTTTATACATATATACAAATTGTAAATGACAAGAAAAAGTGCCTGTGAAGGTCTAATTTCTGAAATAAACCATTTCATTTCATTTCATAACCCTACTTAATTAAAAAAAACTCAAATTCACTTTATTCCTTACAAACTCTTTCAAATCGTCACAATTATTCCTACCACCAGTTCAGACGGCAGCGCACACTGATAGACCGCCTGATGGTAAGTTACCGTAACCTGTTACCGTTCACAAATGAAAGAGGGTACAGAATTAGCAACCATCCCGAAATCGCCCCGTGTGCCCTCTGAAAAACGATCCAAATACATTTCAATAACATGCCAATGCCATCTAAAAAGTATACCCACAATCCATCACAAAACCAACTGAATTGTCTTTCCAAAATTATTTGAACACTTTTATATTTCTCTTGAAGACTTAATTTAAGACTTGTTCATTCCACACCATTGTGTATAACATTCCGCGTATTCGTCTTATAAATTTTAGTGTACTTATACCTACATTGTAACTAATGAGTGGTGTGACAATAGACTTAAAATAATAAAGAGGGTACGTATGCGAAACGTCAAATCGCGCCACTGCTCAGGGAACGGCATAACGATCGGGGGTGTCGCACGCGCCGTAAAATCATACTTGTGTTTTATTTCCTAAACTCACATTACGAAATACAGAGTTTCTATTATCGGCAGACAGCACAAATTGGCGACGAGGATAAAGAACGTGAGTGAATTAATAACATGTTTCATACGACTACTGAAAATTATCAACCTGTTGTTATCAGACGTTTTAAATTCATAATAGTGTTTGCCCCACGTAACTCATTTATTTGTGTGGAAGATTTAAATCTAAATAAAAGAGGAGGAGATATTATGATGTAAGGAATGTTTATTGCTACTACTATTTACTTGATTTGATTCTTCCGCATAACGAGTATGTGTATGGATGAACGTTATTTTGTTTAATATTACCTTAATTGTCACATTTAAACTGATAGCAAAATGTTAATCAATATGTGTAGTCGAAATACAGCTAATATATTACCTATATACCTACCAAATACAAATAAACTGTTGCATTTATGAAAAGTCAGAATAAGCCATTTTTCGTCGGAAAAAATTCATTGGAAGGTGGAAATCATTAACAATATTTACATATATTATTTCTGGTCTTGATTTACATACCTACTTACTTATAAATTATAACTATTTTAAGTACGTAATACTGACTATTATGGTTCATAGTAGGGACATTCAACTAATCAACTACCTACATACGATTTTATATGAATATAGCAACAAAAAATCCTAATTCGCATGGTAAAATTTTGACTATTCATATTATGTACCTACATGATGTGCCTGTATATATTAGCCAAGTAATCAAATATCGTGTATATTGACAATAATACACCGTACAAATTTATCAAATGAGTGAAAACTCATCAAGTTTACATAGATTAATATTTTGACGTGTTAGTTAACTAGCATGTTTGAATCTATGCAATTTATTAATAATAGGTAATTCCAATTTAATTAGTTTGCTTCCATGAATAAATTGCGTATTATAAAATATAAAATATTATCAATAAATATATTATGTATAGACAACTGAATTAATTATTAATTAAAATTAAATATTAAATTTTAACAATGATAGCAAAGATATTTACATAAATAAATAAAAAATTAAAAAAAAAAAAACAAAAAAAAAATCTATGTCCTCGTATCGTATCGAAACAAGTTTTCTGTACTTGCAGATCGTCCCTTGAACTATGTCTCAACTACCGGTACTAGAACATTTTGATTGTGACGGCGATTCAAGCTCGATGGGAAATCGCTGGGACAAGTGGAAACGCGCGTTAGATGTTTATCTTTTGGCTACTGGAGTAGATCAACCATTAAAAAAGCGAGCTATCCTTTTGCATACTGCTGGTCTCGCTTTGCATTACATCTATTATAATCTGCCCGGTGCGCATGTTGAAGAGACGGAAACAAATGATGTTTTTGGCATTGCGATAGAAAGGCTTGATACGTATTTTTCACCAAAACAAAGTTTCCTTTACGAAAGACATCTCTTCAGACTCATTAAGCAAGAGCAAGAGAGAGGTTGCGTAACAAAAGCTCCAAATGTAATTTCGCGCGGAAAGAAGACGACCTTATTGATCAAATAGTTCAAAAATGTAGTTCAGCGGATCTCAGGAAAAATATCCTGACGTTAGGAGATTCTGTTATAATACACTGGGCGTCAAAAATAAGTAGTACAGTTTTAAAATTGCAATATCTCCTAAACTGCAGAAGCTAGACCTTTGAAATAAAAAAAAGTTAAAAGACAATTTAATTTCATTTAATAAAAACTTCATGCATAATATCATTTTTTAAAGATTGACTGAAAAAAAACTTAATAAATAAAAACACTATTTTTTTAAACTGTTGGCTTGTACTTTTGTTTTTTATTGTTTTCTTTATTGCTGATAAATCAATTGCAATTCAAAAGCAAATGTATCTTCAGCGAGTAAACTTTACTAATCATGCCTCTTTCACCAGAAAAATGTGCAAGAATCATAACTTTTCTCGAAGTAGGCATCAGTATGCGTCGTACTGCAAGAACGGTGGGTGTAACTCTAAGAACGATCCAGCAAGTAAAGCGAAGATACGAAGAGACTGGAAACCATCTAAGGAGACCAAGTAATGGCAGACCCAGGTGCACTAGTACCCGAGAAGACCGCTTAATTGTCTCTACTGTGTTAAGAAATCGTCACCTTAATGCAGTTGAGGTCCAGCAACAGCTTCTTCAGACCCGAAGAGACTACGTTAGTGAGAGTACAGTGAGGAGAAGACTTGCTGAAGCCAACCTGAAGTCGTACAGGCCAGCAAATGGCCCCAAACTTGAGACAGGGCATCGAGTAGTAAGACTACGCTACGCGCGTCAACACGTACAATGGGGCGAAGAAGAATGGACAAGAGTTTTGTTCACAGATGAGTCTCGGTTTTCTTTATTCACTTCCGATGGAAGGCGGAGAGTATACAGGCGACCTGGTGAGCGATACATTCAAGGTTGCATCTCGGAAAGAGTTCAATACGGCGGGGGCTCTGTACACGTATGGGCTGGCATCTCTTCAGAGGGTCGCACAGAGCTAGTGGTCATAGAAAATGGCACTCTGACTGGTGAAAGATATGCATTAGAGATCCTTAACGAGTATGCAGGGCCATATTTAGCAAATATGGGTGATGGAGCTATACTAATGCATGATAACGCCCGGCCACACACCGCTCATCTCGTACAAGAGTACATTCAGGAGGTTGGCATCAGCTTGATGGCTTGGCCATCAAGAAGCCCAGATCTTAACCCGATTGAACACGCCTGGGATGAGCTTGGGAGGCTAGTCAGAAGACGCAGACCACCCCCCGCCACCCTCAGGGCTCTAAAACAGGCCCTGATAGAAGAATGGGTGAATATTCCCCAACACCGCCTCCGAAACTTAGTGTTCAGCATGCCAAACCGGCTCCAAGCTGTCATCAGAGCCCGAGGCGGCAACACAAGTTACTAAAGTGGGAACAAGGCCCAAAACGTAAAAATTAAGTTTTTGATAGTTCCTTCAAAATGGTTAGCTTTTTAGTTTTTTCCTAATTTTCAGTGTAAAACTTTACTAATGCTAAATAAAGTATTATTTTTAGAAAACTTTGTTAAATTTGCTATAAAATGACTTTTATTTCAAAACTCTAACTTCTATAGTTTAAGAGTAATTGCAATTTTAAAACTGTACTACTTATTTTTGACGCCCAGTGTAGATAAAATTATCGTGGAAGCAAACTCGATGGAGACCGTCGAAAGACAATTAAAAGAATTTCAAGGAAAGTCAAACCTTGATGTAAACAAAATTGGAATTAGACGAAGCAACAATAGTATACGGTGTACAAGATGCGGAAGTGCATATCACGAAAGTGATTATGAAAATTGTATTGCAAAAGACAAAATCTGCACAAAGTGCGGGTTTTTGGGTCATTTTCGGCAACAATGTCGTACTAGTCAAGCAAAACGAAAGATATTACCTAATGTGCAACAACAACAAAGATGGAAAAGAAATAAACCTAATTTGCAACCGAAAGTGACTAAACTGCCTATAAACTATGTGTTCCATATAGACGATGATGCAGAAATAAAATGTCAGGTTGGGGGTGCTAACGTAAACATGCTCATTGATTCTAGTAGCAAAACCAATATAATTGACGATAAAACTTGGGATTATTTAAAGTCGAACTCGGTCGAACTGAGCCTTTTTGTTGATTTGTAGCAACTACAAATCAACAAAAAGGCTCAGATCAAGTTTTTATGTCTTACGGAGCCAAAGCCCCGCTGGAGGTTTTAGGCTCATTCAAAGCATCGATCGAAATAGGATCTCAAAAGCAATTTGCCACATTTCAAGTTATCAAGAATGGTACTCGTAATTTATTGGGAAAAGAAACTGCCTTGAGACTAAATGTACTTAAATTAGGAGTGAGTATAAATTCTTTAGACGAACAGTCAGAGGTGTCCCCAAATTCAAAGATGTCCAACTCAACATCGCTATAGATAAATCGGTTACACCAATTTGTCAGCCATACAGAAGGGTACCAATTCCACTAGAAGATAAGATTAATGACAATGACAAAATAGATGAATTAATTAAAAAAGATATAATTGGATTTGTTGATAAAGCCACAAGTTGGGTGTCACCGTTAGTACCAATTTTAAAAAGCGATGGGGATGTAAGACTTTGTGTTGACATGAGGTGTGCTAACAAAGCCATAATTCGGGAGAATCATCCTTTGCCTACCATGACTCACCTGCTGCCTAAACTAAGAAAAGCGCGAGTTTTTTCCAAACTAGATATTAAGGACGCTTTTCACCAAGTAGAAATTAGTGAAGACTGTCGAGATATAACAACCTTTATTACAAGCAAAGGATTATTACGCTACAAAAGATTAATGTTTGGAGTTTCATGTGCGCCCGAACACTTTCAGAAAATCATGGAAAGGATGCTTCTCCCTTGCGAAGGCGTGATAAATTTTATTTATAATATCGTCGTGTTTGGAAGCAATGAGAAAGAACATAACGATAGAATAAAAGAAGTTTTGTGCGTTTTAAAATTAAATAACGAATTATTAAATGACGTTTTTATTAAATGATGTTTTTAGGTCATGAATTATCTTCAGTGGGCATTAAGCCTTTAGATAAATATATTAAAACAATAGCATCCTTTAGAGAACCAACAACGGTAGATGAAGTACAAAGCTTCTTGGGACTTGTAAAAATTATATTGGAAAATGGGTTCTAGATTTAGCTACACTCTGAACCAATTCGTGAAGTTCTAAGACAAAAGCTTTCCAAACGCGCTGATATTTCTAATTTTTGGAAAGAAAAACAAGTATTTGCTTTCACTGAATTGAAACGCAGTTTAAGCAACCTTCGCACTCTAGGATTTTACGACCCTCATGATAAAACGCAAGTGATTGCAGACGCCAGTCCTGTAGGGCTAGGTGCAGTTCTAATTCAGAATGACGTACATGGGCCTAGAGTTATAGCTTATGGGCACAAAAGCTTAACAGATGTCGAAAAACGATACTGCCTAACCGAAAAGGAGGCTTTAGCATTGGTTTGGGCTATAGATCATTTTAATGTGTATCTGTATGGGTTAAAAGAGTTAGATTTAGTTACAGACCTCAAACCTTTGGAAGTGATTTTTGGGCCACGATCCAAGCCTTGCGCGCGCATCGAACGCTGCGTGTTACGTTTACAATCTTATAATTAGAAAGTTGTTCAATGTGCGGGTAAAAACAACATTGCTGATTCTCTTTCTAGATTATGTCCTATTCAAAATTCACAACATTATGATTATGACGAACATCATGTAAACCAAATTGTGCAATTTGCAAGGCCATTGGCAGTATCTATGGAAAATGTAATTACCGAATCACAAAAAGATGAAGAAATTCAATTAGTTAAAGCCGGGGTGTTGAATAATAGCTGGAATCCCAAAGTCAATAATTATAAACTTTTTGAACATGAACTCTGGGTCCATGAAGATGTTTTATTGCGTGGAAATAAAAGCGTTATACCCCTGAGTTACGTAAACAAGTACTAGCATCGGCTCATGAGGGTCACCCAGGCATCGTTACCATGAAAGGTAGATTGCGGACTAAGGTATGGTGGCCTAAGATAGATAAAGATACTGAGAGCATCGTAAAATGTTGTAAGGGGTGCACTTTAGTCTCAGGACCTAACCCTCCTGTGCCGATGAAGAGGCGTGAATTGCCGTCTCAACCCTGGATTGATATAGCTGTAGACTTTCTGGGTCCACTTCCGAGTGGGCATTATTTGTTTGTAGCCGTAGATTATTACAGCCGTTACAAAGAAATAAAAATTATGAAATTAATCACGTCTCAAGAGACTATTGGTGTCTTGAAAGAAATATTTTCCAGGCTAGGAATTCCAGTTAGCCTGACTTCAGATAATGGACGGCAATTCATTAGCGAGGAGTTCAAATCCTTCTGCTCAGAATTCGGCATTAAACTTTATCACTCTATTCCATACTGGCCGCAACAAAACGGTGAAGTCGAGAGGCAGAACCGTGACATCATAAAGCGTCTAAAAATAAGTCAATGCCAAAGGTCTAATTGGAAGGAGGATCTCCTACGTTACCTCATGATGTACAATAGTATACCACATAGCACGACAGGTAAGACACCTTCAGAGCTGTTTTTTAACCGTCAATTTAGAGACAAAATTCCTTCAGTTGTAGATGTAGAAAATAGGCAAATGAATGTAGAAGTACAAGATAAGGACAGAATTATGAAAAGGTAAAGAGTAGAGAAGACCAGAAAAGAAAGGCTGTGGATAATAACTTCAAAGTAGGAGGAAAAGTTTATGTCAAGAATATTATTAAAGATAATAAATTGACAGCTAATTTTAATTCCGTACCACACACCGTGATTAGTGCAAATGGCGGAGATATAAAGATAAGAAATGATGAAACGGGACAGGAACTACGAAGGAATACAATTCATTTGAAAAAAGTTAAAGGGCAGTGGAAGATTCAGGATGAAAGAGGAAATTTAGATGATGGTACTTTGGAAAATGAAAATAATAGTAATATAGAATCAGAGGAAGATTAGTTAGTATTTAATTTCAGTTTGTCACTATTGAGTGAATCTTGTTTTATTTAATTTGTTATTTCCGTAATCAAGTTTTATTTAATTTGTAAAATTTTGTTGAAAGGGAGAGATGTGACAATAGACTTAAAATAATAAAGAGGGTACGTATGCGAAACGTCAAATCGCGCCACTGCTCAGGGAACGGCATAACGATCGGGGGTGTCGCACGCGCCGTAAAATCATACTTGTGTTTTATTTCCTAAACTCACATTACGAAATACAGAGTTTCTATTATCGGCAGACAGCACAAGTGGAAAAAAAGGAGAGAAAAAAGAGTACAAAATGACAAAAAAGGCCGTAACCGGTTTTGTTTCGCCATTTCTTTTACCGGTTGCCATTTTACTTGTGTCCGAAATGGTGGTAGTATATAACGTAGTTTATTTTCTTTATTTAAACAAGTTGTAAATGACAAGAAAACGTGCCTGTGAAGGTCTAATTTCTGAAATAAACGATTTCATTTCATTTCTTACAATCAAGCTAAAACAAAATGTTTAAATGTTCTACCATTAACAGTGCACTCATCTCCAAGCAAGCAAAGCATAGCAAATACCCTACGCCCTACACTGTGTGTGGCTTAATTAGAATATTGATCGCTTTGGTGGGGACCGAATCTTATAAATATTTTATTTAATTTTAAAAAAGTATATAAAACAATGAATTAGAAATTAATATAAACAAACAGTAACGCATTCTAACAGTTAAATTATTGTTAAGCCTGAAAACAATAATTTGCCTGAAAAAAATTATTTGACAGTTAGAATGCGTATCGAAATATTGTGCAGATTACACGGTTAAAATTTCAGTTAAAATTTTTACTAATTCTTTATTGTAAAGTACATAATAATAATAATATGTACACATCTAACATATTTTTTATTTCAGCATCTATCAACGCGTTTGGATTGTTTTTCGGGATCTTAATCACACCATTAATGATGTCGAGGATCGGCAGAAGAACAATAAATTTGATCGTTTCTACCATACTTACCATAAACTGGATCGTCGTCTATTTCTCAGAAACACTTACTACCATTTTAGCGGCTAGATTTTTCCAGGGTCTATCTACTGGAGCCATCAGTATAATATCATCAATTGTCATTGGCGAATATTGTACACCTAAATATAGAGGGATTTTACTAACAACAGTGGCGACTTCAATATTTTTAGGAATTTTTGTCAGTCATGCTGCAGGATTACTTCTAAATTGGAGAAATGCAACATTATTACCTGCATCTATTGGTTTTTTAAGCGTAATTATAATAGCTACCTCACCGGAATCACCTAGTTACCTAGCTAAAAATGGAAAATATGATGAGTGTAAAAAAACTTTTGTCTGGCTACGAGGTGATGAGGAAGAGGAAGAACTGCAGAACATGTTGAAGACATCGCAATCACAAGTTACAACAACAAAGACAAAGCCATTGAAGAGTTTGATGAACAAAATTATGAGTATATTAAAATTGTTGAAGAAAAAAGATTTCTACAGACCAATATTGGTAATGGTACATCTTCACATGATAAATTTGTGGAGTGGTGCTGCTGTCATTCACTGTTACCCAATGATTATCTACCATGACATAATAGGTCCTGATTTTGATTTACTAACTATAGCACTTGCCACAGACATTCAGAATGTCATCTGTAATGTTCTATCTGTAATAATCATTACAAGATTTAATAGAAGAACGGTTTTGCTATTTACAACTTTATTGAATGTAATATTATTTATTACAATAGCTATTTATGTTTATGCAAAGATTAACAATCTTTTACCATTCGATCATCCGTCTATAGGATATCTTTTGGGGCATTTACACAATTTTTCTCTATCTATAGGTCCAGTTTCGCTGCCAAATATCATAAGTGGTGAAATATTTCCAACAAAATATAAAGCTGTAGGTGGGACTGTTTCAATATTGTTCTTTTCAATTATATTTTCTCTCACTTTAAAAGTTACGCCGTTTCTATTCTCAAGTTTAGGAGTATCTGGGACATATTTGATATTTGCTAGTCTTGTAAGTTACGGATTAATTATATCAATGTCTACATTACCAGAAACTAAGGATAAAACGTTGCAAGAGATAGAACAAGAGTTTCAAAATGAATCTGAAATCTATATATATAAAAGAAAGCCGTGTTTGTTACAACACTTATAACTCGAGAACGGCTGGACCGATTGCCATGGTTTTTGATTTGTTGGATTTGTTTCCGTCCCGAATAGCAGAATACATCTTAAAAACAATGAAAACTCGATATGTGTAATGAATATTAATCATTTTAATAGATGCTGATTTGGGTAGGGGTAGGGGTAGGGTAGGGTAGGGGTAGGGCAGGGGTAGGGTAGGGGTTGGGTAGGGGTATGGTAGGGGTAGGGCAGGGGTAGGGTAGGGGTAGGGTAGGGGTAGGGTAGGGTAGTGCCTCTAAGGCAGAACAAAGTTTGCCGGGTCAGCTAGTTATTGATAAAGAAATGAATTTGTTGTCAACTAGTTCAAAAGATCTTGATTAAATTATTTTGTTACTGAATGAAAGATTATTTCATTTTGTTTCCTATTTGACTTGAAAATAAAACCTTCACTTGTTTAAAAGTTTCAATTTATCTTATGTATAGTCAAACAATGAAAGAGATAAGCATAATATATTTTTATTATCGTTATGAAACTTTGTGATGAAATAAATAAAATAATATGTATACTATTGTTAAAAAAATCACATCACGCAGCTTTTAGAAAACTTGAATCATATTTACGGCCCTGGTCATCTCTTTCATTGGTTTACTGTACATAAGTGAAGGTATAAGTGAATATACAAGCTGTGCGTTCATCTTTGTTCGCAGACGCGGGTTAATCCTGATATTTATGATTGTTTTAAGTCGTTAGGCAACTAGCCATTCATATTATATTTTTCATAGAAATCCTGATATATTGGCAAATGCGATAACTACAATGAAAAAGATCGATCATAATATTTTTTCAGGCGTTAAGAAAATTGTATTCAATAACAAAAGTAACTTGTTCTTCTTCTTTTAGAGTCAATGACTGTCCTACACACAGCGCAAATCAGATTTGCCCAATGCCTGGCAACGGCCACACCCTTATCGGTTGCCATGACAAGATCCTAACAAAAGTAATTAAATTGCTTGGAATGGATTGGTCATTTCTGATGCTTACGAAGTTCCCGAATCCCCATGTGCAGAATCGGGAGCAAACATAAACACACGGGTAAGTTATCTCACCCTGTTATGCGCCACCATGGTTTCAGGCTGTATCAAGAAAGGACTCGGAAGGCTCAGTTTTTTAAAATTAGGACATACTTTCATTTCTGTATCTATGAGCTCGGTGGGGTTGGTAAGTTATTACTGTCTAATTTGAGCACAAATATATTTTTTACCACTGAGCCTATGGACACTTGCAGCACCGGTGGTATAACTTGCACGTTGCTTTTTATCCCATGAAAGTATGTCATTCCAATGGGAAAATATTTTATCTACTATAGAGGGCGCTGCATGGGATGGGCTATCGGCCAACAGATGGCGCCACAAGTCGCGCTATGGGTCGTTTTGTTGTCAAACGAGATCTATGTCATAAATTTAACAGCGAGCGAAGCCGCGGGGAAAATCTTGTAATATTATAAAGGCGAAACTTGTGTGTATGTTTGTTACTTCTTCAAGTTCAAATGGCTAGGCCAATTTTTATAATATTTGGTATGTATGTAGCTGATACCTTAGATTAACACATAGGGTACTTTTTATTCTGAAATATACGCGATTCCCGAGGATTTGGTCAAAAGTTTGGAGCTTTATAACATAGATGGCGTTGCTGTGCATAAATACAAGCAAACGAAGTTGCGCGGGTTTCGCTAATAAATCCTAATATCGGAGACAAGTACAAGAGATACAATACATGCCCATAAAACACCATTATATTATTATATACCATAGACTAACATACATATCTATCTTTATATATAAAAGGAGAAGCTGACTGACTGACTGACATATCAACGCAGGGCCTAAACTATAAGGGTTAGAAACTTGAAATTTTGGCACAGGGGTTCCTTTTATAACGTAGGGGAGCACTAAGAAAGGATTTTTCAAAATTCCCACGGGAAAGCAAGATATACGCAAACGAAGTTGCGAGGGATTTACTAGTTAATTATATTTGTAATGAAAGATTAAAAAAGCGTACAAAAAATTCTAAGGAAGACTTTCTAAATCAGTAACAATTGAAACAAAGTGTAGGATGTTATTGCATTTCTAGAGAGCTGGCTCGCGTCCAAATAGTTGATGCGTTTTCATTGACCGTGAGCTATGCATTCGGGAATGTCGGATTCTGACCACGAAACCTTGGTGGTCCTCAGTGTCAAGTTTATTGATGTGAAAAAGACTTAAATCTTATCATCATCATCATCATTATCAGTACATAATCATCCCACTGCAGGTTCAGGTGTCCCTTCAATCTAAGGGTTTTTTTTTATCTTACCTTATTTTTTAAGTGGTAGGGCACAGCGGATAATCCGCTCAAATCGGAGCAGCCCGTCTAGGGAAGGACCTCCACCTTACAGAAGATCGTAGCCAAATAGCATAGGTCTCGGCCATGTTGTGTTCCTACGGTGAGTAAGGTCTTCAGAGCTCCACTTGGGGGGGTTAGAAGTTGGCAACGCGTGAGTGATACCCACGTACTGCAAGCGTCTATAGGCTACGGTGATGCTTGCCATCAGGCGGGTATGCTTAATTGTATTTAAAAAAAACTTCGTTTATACTAATACATAAACCTTCCTCTTCAATCATCTATTTAGTAAAGATATCATTATCGAAACCGCATCAAAATTCGTTGCGTAGTTTTATATATCTAAGCGTACATAGGGACAGACAGACAGCGAAAGCGACTTCATTGTATATATGTAAAGATGTATCATTTCTCTCAAGATCGTTGTATTTACATTTTTTTTAGGTATAATTCAACACAACATTGTATTAAGTGCATAGAGTTTTCTACATAAATTAAAATCTCTTTTAGGGTTCCGCATTCCGCATTACCTGTAACAAACCATTTTCTGCAAAAAAAAAACCGCGAGGCGAAAGTAGGCGCACTTGCGCAAACGTCGGTGTCGCGACTCCGTTGTTGTTGTTCCGCTATTAGGGAAATAGTGATGGGAAATTCAGATGAAGTTGTTATCGATAGTGTTGGTTTATAGAGTAGCTTGTTTATTTTATATTGAACTAGCGAAACCCGCGCAACTTCGTATGCGTGATTATAAATGTGGCAGGTCGTGTGCAAATAAAGAGTCTTGAAATCTTACTAAATCTTGTTAATGTTAACTCTTTACATCTTTTCACAATTATCACGTCTCAGCTCACAAATCGCCATCTTTTGAGAGACCGTCCGTTCTCCCAACATAATAAAACAAAAAAGTATTCTAAACTCATCAAGCTTACCAACTTAATTAAATCATCCGTCTCATTCTTCGACCTCCGTGGCGTAATGGTTACCACGCCAGACCGCCACCCAGGAGGTCCCGGGTTCGATCCCCGGTCGGGTCATGATGAAAAACGAACTTTTTCTGATTGGCCTCGGGTCTTGGATGTTTATCTATATATGTATTTGTTATAAAATATAATATCGTTGAGTTAGTATCCCATAACACAAGTTTCGAACTTACTTTGGGGCTAGCTCAATCTGTATGAATTGTCCCTATACATATATTTATTTATTTTTATTTTATTCTTTCACACCTTAAATTTCCTATCTAATTGTCTCTTTCACTCTTTTCAACGCCTCATCTGTCTCTTTTACACGTTTGTACTTCTTACACTCATTCCGTTCGGATACTCACATACATTATACCATTCAAATACCACATAAATTAATAATAAATCGGGAATTAACGCGATCATACCTTGATATTGCGTGACGTTTCGACCAGGTTGCACCCGCCGTGGTCACAGGCGAACTAATTCGTATGAGTGTATCCCGCTTTCCCATGGGAATTTTGGAATGTATCCTAACTAATATTATAAATGAGAAATCGGGACAAGCCCACCACACATTCCCACCACTGTGTAGCCAGGATCAACAACGGCGACCTCAGATAGCCAATAAGCAATGAAGCTTATTGACGTCCCGAGGAATAAACTACAGCTGTCTTGGAACTCACAACGAATTTAATCAGAAAGAAGATAGTCGGAGTAGGAAGTATTGAAAGGACTTCCCTCCTTAACAACTACGTGAGAAACAGCAATTTGAAGCAAAAGGCATTATACCCTAGAGAGATGGCAAATCAAGTGAGGCTCGATTGCCGAGCACCACGGTCTATTGTTTCGCTACTATTGGGACCTAATGCTATGAGCTGTTGTTTACTATTTTGATTCCAATAATATGTACTGCAAAACCTTCTAAATGCCTGATAATTCTCTCTGCTTGCTACGAGATCAGAAAATAAACTACGCCCGAAGTGACATGTAAAGAATCCAACATGATTACGCGTATAAATGAGAAAGTGAATTTATTTGTTATTCCTTCACGGCTTAACTAATCAGCCGATCATTATGAAAATTTGTCTAAGTAGTGTCAGGGGTACGGAGCCCAACATAGACTACTTTTTATCTCGTGAAAGTATGTCATTCCAATGGAAAAAATATTTTTTCTACTATAGAGGGCGCAGATGGCGCCACAACTCACGCTATGGGTTGTTTTGTTGTCAAACGTGATCTATGTCATAAAATTAACACGAGCGAAGCCGCGGGGGAAAAGCTAGTTATATATATGCATGCATTAACGCATGTAATAATATCTAAACTTAGTACTGTATTTATTTAAAACCATATATATTCATAACTTGCAATAATCCTCATATATTTTGTCAAACTGTGTACACTATAGTGAATTATAGACTAGTTATAACATTTATTTGTAATCAAAACTCTGTGCTTTAATGTCTATATCTGTTTGTGTGCCTAACCAATAAAATAAATAAAATAATAAATACAAAAACCTCCCTCTTGGATCATTCTATCTATTTTAAAAAAACGCATCAAAATACTTCGCGTAGGTTTAAAGATCTAATCATACATAGGGACAGATAGACAGACTTCATTTTATGCTGTGTAAAGGTATAGAAGGATATTATTTTTATTACTTCTAAAACTAAAATTTAGCAATAATTTAGCTTTAGTACCTTTATTGTGTTATTGCATCTTGTTGACCCTGTCCACTCCATTCAGAAATTATGTACCCTAAGGTTGCCTTGAAAAGATTGCTTTTAGCAATAAGGCCGCCTTGTTGCACATATACTACTATGTCTATAAGCTTTCCGTATGTTGTATTATTTAAAGATGTATTGTATATTGCAAATAAAGTATATTCTCTCTCTCTCTCTCTCTCTCTCTCTCTCTCTCTCTCTAAACATATTATTATAAACAAATTTTAATGAACGTAAAACTAAAAACCTTAAAAAATATAATAAAATAACTAAAATTTATTATTAAAAGGAGCCCTTTTAGGCAAGGTTCCGAAGATACTGGCAGCGTTCCCCCTTTGAATAGCTAGACTAATTCTTTGTTCGAGTAGCTGCCAGCTCTTCGGTCTCCTGTGATGTCGACTAACCTTTTTAAAAGCTTTTATTTAACTTGACCTGTATGTATGTATGTATGTAAGTATGTATGTATGTATGTATGTATGTATGTATGTAAGGGTGGAATCTTGGAACGTAAATTTGAACCACTTCCCGAAGACCGATTGATCTGAAATTTTGCTTAAAACTGTAGATCAGATGACAATACAATATTATGATAACAAAATCACGATACAGCCGTTTGTGTTCCGTTTTTCGTACAAAACCGTTCCGACCAAAAACATATAGGGTACTTCCGGTTGTCCTAGAATCATGAAATTTGGCAAGAAGCAAGAGGATGTAGCACAAGTACAGGAATAAATCTGAAAATCGTAAATTTGTTGCTACTTCTTCTTCTTTAAACAACCAATATAATGTGACCCTACCCTTGGTACATTTTACATTAGTACATGGCTCTTTTTATACCGGTTTTGAATTAAAATGTATTTTATCTATTACTAGCTTTTCCTCGCGGCTTCGCTCGCGTTAATTTTATGACATAGATCTCGTTTGACAACAAAACAACCCATAGCGTGACTTGTGGCGCCATCTGTTGGCCGATAGCATCCCATACAGCGCCCTCTATAGTAGAAAAAATATTTTCCCTTTGGATTGACATACTTTCACGGGTAAAAAGGTAGCCGTTGGGCTCTCAGTATATATACAAATTTTCATAATGATCAACTGATTAGTCAAGCCGTGAAGGAATAACAAACAAACAAACTCACTTTCTCATTTATAATATTAGTATGATAGTATGACTAGTATGATTATGGGAAGGAACCTCTTACACTTCACGCGCGAGTTCTACTTGCCCTTGGTCGGTATTTTATTTTTGATGTACATAACCCCGTTTAGTTTGTCGCAGGGTGACTGTAGTAAAATCAGGAAATTACATAGGTATTCAAATTGCTGGTGCTAGTTATAACAAATAAATTCATTAGACTAGTACCGCCTCTCGACAATAGATGGCACTGCGAAACCTGTCCAGTGATAACTAAAAAGTAAAAAATAAATTAAAAGAAAAAAAAATATTTAAAAACAAGCTTTTATTTAATTGCGCTAAAAAGAATAAAATAAACTTTTCTTTTAAAACTTTAACTATCAACTTATAACGTCATTACACAATTTATATGACATAAAAGCTTGTCGCGAGATTTACCTGTAAAAGAAAACATAATTATCAAACTAACATTTACTCGTACTACGAGAGTAATTAAATCTCGCGACAAGCTTTTATGTCATATAAATTGTGTAATGACGTTTTATGTTGATAGTTAAAGTTTTAAAAGAAAAGTTTATTTTATTCTTTTTAGCGCAATTAAATAAAAGCTTGTTTTTAAATATTTTTTTTTCTTTTAATTTATTGCAATTTCCTTAAAATAGGATAAGTATGTTGTAAGTGACTAATGAGTGTCTAAGAGCCCGCGAGAGCCTACAGAATAAAGTATTTTTGACTTTATTATGTGAAAATCGATAAAACTCGTCGTAGAATCGTGTAGATTAATGACTCAAATAAAGTATATTACTGTAATTATGACGAGGTTAAGTGTCTGTGAATACCTACTTTCTTCAACGTTTGAAATGTTTGATGTCTGTCAATGACTTACATGAAAATATAAGGTTATTGTCACAAGAAATCTGATGTAATATGCTTACTTTGAGTGTTTACACAACCTCTAGGTTATCACAGGTCATAATTTTCAGGCCATGTTAGCCTATTACTGTTAGTTATTTATGTTTATATTCGTTCACTAATTATAATATGCTTGCTTATTAATAGATTAGTTTATGAATTATAGCTTATTGGTAGAAGGATAAGAAAGGACAAGGACGCTTAAAAAGAGCTTGTAAAAGTCATATTTGAATAAAAACACAAATTTTTCGAATTTTGATTATTATCTTTTCACAAAGAACGGGTCCAACAGTTTCTCGTGGGCATTGCCAACATTCAGAACATACTTGTAATGTAAGTGATGTAAGTATGCTTTATAGCAGTAAGTTATTTAAAATGGATTGTTTATGTTATATCAATTTAAAACAAATTTTGTTGGAGTTTAGAGTTATAAGAGAGGTAGAGGTAGATAATCCACTCAAATCGGAGCAGCTCGTCTGGGGAAGGACCTCCACCTTACAGAAGATCGTAGCCAAATAGTATTGGTCCCGGCCATGTTGTGTTCCTACGGTGAGTAAGGACCAAAGCTCCACTAGTGGTGGTTGGGAGGGTTGGCAACGCGTGAGTGATGCCCCCGGTATTGCAAGCGTCTATAGGCTACGGTGATGCTTATCATCAGGCAGGCCGTATGCTTGTTTGCCAACTTTGTAGAATAAAAAAAAGAGAAAATAAAAGTCAAAACACAAAGGAGCTTTTGTGCAAGTAATTTAGGTAAATAAGGTTTTTACTTGTCACCAAAGCTTCAAACAATTCAAACACTATTGGAATGGAATATAATATCGTCACTATAAACATCTGTACTTAACATCCAGTGAAAGATACATTTTTATCAGTAAGTAGGTTTTTTATTGTTACATAAACTTCTTTATAAGTACACTCATTTCATTCATTAAATGAATAATTCTTTCATTAATGATTGTGATAATTATTTCCTCGTAATGGTGCATCATTAAAATGTTTGATAAAAGCCAAACTAACATCTGGCGTAATTCCAATTTACAATACAAAAACAGGCCAACAGTCCTTGGTTCAGTTTTGTGTGAAATACGTTGAAATATAGTTGTATCACTCAATAACATAACAAAAGGTCAGTGAAATCGTTATTTTCTTATCATTTCATGTGTTATTTTTTGAAATTGTTGAAATAGGGAGGAAAGCTAACATTATCACTGCACTGTAAATTCCATATTACTATTATAATCTGTACGTATGGATCATTGTTACTCTTTCACATAAAAACAGCTGGAGTGGTTTGCTCGAAAGGTACACACATGTATTGTAGTTTATACCACAGATTACAGGATTATTTTTACCTTATTTTCACTTGGAACGAATGGGACGAATAATACGGCCACTTTTTACGTCACTACCTCTTATTGTTGTTGTTGTTGTTCTAAATTTAAATTTTAGTGTCAGTGATATATATAAGACATAATGATATATATTTTTTGACAATCCACACAGATTGAGCCAGCCCCAAAGTAAGTTCGAAACTTGTGTTATGGGATACTAACTCAACGATATTATATTTTTATAACAAATACATATTATAGATAAAGATAGATAGAATACTCTTTATTTGCATTACACACAGGAAAAAGTACAAAAACATAAACATGCAAGACCCGAGGCCAATCAGAAAAAGTTAGTTTTTCATAATGACCCGACCGGGATTCGAACCCGGGACCTCCTGGGTGGCGGTCAGGCGTGGTAACCATTACGCCACGGAGTTCGTCAAGTGAGTTACACAAAAACCAAATCTCAAATCTAAGATGTATATTTCGAATTTAAATAAATGGCGTCCTGTCTAACACTATATAAGTCGACAGTCTATTTAAAGTCCCTATTTAATATTAATGTAGTTTTATATTTTAAATTTACAACACAAAGAAAAACGTTTATTGCACCAAATAAATATTACAATGAATTAATTAAAAGTACACAACAGACGTTATTGCTACATATTTTTTATCCAGTCAACCTGACAGTAAAGAAACTACAAAATATCGATAAGCCGTAGTAACTTGAAGCGGCACATCACTATTTACCTGCCTTCACTTGAGTCGATCGTGCATTCGTGAACCCATCCATAGACTAACAAATAATATTTCTTTTTTAAAAAACACTCTTCAATTGTTTATGGTGTGTCACAGTGTAAAAATAATAAATATAAATATATTTTTGAACTGTTAATTTAGTGACATTTTTAAACTGTGTGCAAATAGTGTGTTCCAGAAATTTCAAGTAAGTACCAACCTAAAACAGGATTTAACTACGAGTAACTGAACTTAAAAGTAATTGAACCGGTTCTTAAGTGGGACCGGTTGATTTGACTCTATTTTAAACCATACCTACCGCCTGTAATTCCCTTTGAGGTAAACAGATTCTGAAGTTATACTAAATTGTACAATCTACATAGTGCAATTTGATACCAAGTCATTCTATGCATCTGTTATTAATATTAGATACAATTTTTTTTTTTATTATTAGCCCACATTTACCCACTGCTGGGTATATTATATTTTTTTGGTATTTCTTAAAAAATAAACTCAAGAAAAGAATCATTTATTAATAGCGTCGACTGTCCCATCGCAAGGCTGGGCAAAGGCCACCGTCTCCCCATCCATGGATTCTTATTTCATGGTTATGAAGTTGGAGATTGGACGTGAAATCAGCCCCCCTTACTCTTGAAGATAATTCCGCACGATCGCCATTGGATTGTTAATTTTAGGTACTCTTTACAGCTAAACTAGCGCTAACTAAATACTAAACTAAATGAAATCGGATTGTATGCTGACCAAAAATTTAGTAAAGTATAAAATTTCGGTACGAATGAGGATTTGCTGTTAATTTTGCATTTGAAATTATACAGAATTGAAATTAAAATCGCAATTGCTATGCAGAGTAACCTAGCAGGTAGTCTATTAAGTAGTATGATACTACAATACAATACAATACAAACACTCTTTATTGCACCAAACACAGTAAAAATATTACAGAGAATTACGAGTAATAAAGTACAATAGGCGGCCTTATTGCCAAGCAATTTCTTCCAGGCAACCTCTGAAAGAGAAATAACTGACAAAAAATAAATAGGTAGGTGGCGCAGTAATAACAATACTAATATTATGAAGAGGAATTTGATTCTTTGTTTGAATAGAATAGGCTCCGAAAATACCGGAAATATGAAAAATTATTAAACCGTTTGGAAACTACACTAATCCCGAACTTAATTTATTGTCAATGAGTTGCCATCATCAAAATACGTGATGAGAACAATACTGTGCCCGGGTGATATAGTCAATGTTAAGTTCACAAGTTTTAAGGTAGGGCACAGCGGATAATCCGCTCAAATAGCATTGGTCTCGGCCATGTTGTGTTCCTACGGTGAGTAAGGGCTCCAGGGCTCCACGGGGAAGCGTTGTATCGGCAGTTGGAGGACCCGCGGTGGTAGTGACACCGCACTTTGCTGTCGCGGGCACAGGGGCATGTTGGTGCGGCGGTCAGGGAGAACCAGTGAAACGGCTGACCGCTGGCCGCCCGCAGGATAGTTGGGTTCCCGAACCCGGGGACCGCTTTGTAATCCCCGCCCCGGGAAGCTAAACCGCCAGCCTGTGCATAATCCCCCGGAGTGGTGGTCTGCCGGAATCGGGGACCGGAGTGGACCGGACTGCTGCTCTGGGTGGGGGGACTGGTGGCCCTTCCGCCCGCCGCACCAGCAATCCGCGAGACCCCCTTAGCATTTTGCGGGTCATCACCGCAACCTCTTTGTCGCCCGTGCTGCCGATACAACGACTCACCTAATCTTTTAAACCCCTCCAACAATGGCCAAGAAAAACAATAGAAGGAATCGTACCACAGCGGCTCCCCCGTCCACACTCGACGTGGACTTCTGCAACATCCGGGGGCTTCACTCCAACATGAATGCAGTCCATTGGCATCTGGAGACTGCGAAGCCGACCCTTCTGTTCTTGACGGAGACGCAAATATCCTGCCCGGCCGACACATCGTACTTACTTTATCCGGGTTACAGGCTGGAGCAAAAATTTGTTCGCCGCGCCGGTGTGTGTGTGTACGTACGGGACGATATTTGCTGTCGCCGTCTAAGTGGCCTTGAAGACCGGGACCTGTCAGTTTTATGGCTGCGCGTAGACCACAGTGGGTCCACACGTATCTACGCGTGCCTTTACAGGTCCCACAGCGGTGACTCGGACACGACTCGATTATTTGAGCACCTGCAGTTAACGGCTGACAGGATATACGAACAGTACCCTTCCGCAGAGTTGGTCGTTCTAGGCGACTTTAACGCCCACCACGTTGATTGGTTGAATTCACGAACGACAGACTTTGCAGGAAGGGCTGCTCACGAATTGGCTCTGACCTATGGACTCTCCCAATTGGTCAACTCTCCAACGAGAATACCAGATGTGGAGGGTCATACAAGCTCATTACTGGATCTTCTGCTGACTTCACGTCCGGATAGGTATTCGATCTCTGTGGAAGCGCCGCTTGGCTCCTCTGACCACTGCCTTATCCGAACCAAAGTGCCTTGTACGCGACCTCACTCACTTCGCCCGTGCGGAAAGCGTCGCGTGTGGCACTATAAGTCAGCAGACTGGGATGGATTGCGTGAGTTCTATGCATCGTACCCGTGGAGGCAGCTGTGCTTCGCATCAAAAGATCCTGACACCTGCGCAACGGCGGTGGCGGATACCATACTGGCGGGTATGGAATGTTTTATCCCTAACCCGCTGGTTGCCACCGGGACTGCGAAACGGCCGTGGTTTAATAAGGTCTGCAGCGAAGCTAGAGCACTTAAGCAAGCTGCATATAAGGCTTGGACCACGGCCCGTGCTAATAAAGAACCAGGTGTTGGTGATGCGAAGCGGATATTCAATGCTGCCTCGAGGTCCAGTAAGAGAGTGACCGCCAGAGCTAAATTCGATTTCGTCGGCAGAATTGGTGAGCGACTTGCGAAGTACCCTTCTGGTAGCCGCGCTTTTTGGTCGCTTGCCAAAGCTGCCGAAGGAAATTTCTGTCAGTCGTCCCTGCCACCGCTCCGTAAGCCCGATGGTGACCTGGCCCACAGTGCGAAAGAGAAGGCTGATTTATTGGGATCTCTCTTCGCCTCAAACTCGACTATGGATGATGGAGACACCGAACCGCCTACTCTCACGTGGTGCGGGTACTCCATGCCGGAAATATCCATTACCCAGCGGGAAGTCCGGCGTGAGTTGTTGTCTCTTGACATTCATAAGTCGAGTGGGCCTGACGGTATACCGGCAGTGGTGCTTCAGCGGTGTGCTCCTGAGTTGTGTCCGATATTGACGCGCCTGTTCGCGCTCTCCTATTCCACTAGGCAAGTTCCGACTTCGTGGAAGATAGCCTTTGTGCACCCTGTGCCCAAAAAGGGCGACAGATCAGATCCGTCGAACTATAGGCCAATAGCTATAACCTCTCTACTCTCAAAGGTAATGGAGCGTGTGATTAACACGCAGCTGCTGAGATACCTAGAAGATAATGACCTCATCAGCGACCGGCAATATGGTTTCCGCCATGGTCGCTCCACAGGAGACCTTCTAGTGTATCTCACGCACCGATGGGCTCAAGCCGTTGAGAGTCAAGGTGAGGCATTGGCAGTCAGCCTAGATATAGCGAAGGCATTCGATCGGGTCTGGCACAGGGGTCTTCTATCGAAGCTACCATCGTACGGACTGCCCGAGGGACTATGGGTACAAATGGGTAGCCAGCTTTCTGTCCAACAGAAGCATAAGTGCCATAGTTGACGGCAGTTGCTCGGACCGCATGGACATTAATGCTGGCGTGCCACAAGGCTCCGTTCTATCCCCGACCCTCTTTCTGCTGCATATCAATAATATGTTGTCTGTAGATAATATTCATTGTTATGCAGACGACAGTACCGGGGACACCTATTACACGGGCCGGCCTAGCATCCCTCGTTCCGTAGTGGAGGAGAACCGCGAACGACTTGTGTCTGAAATCGAAGGCACCCTAACCAGGGTAAGCGATTGGGGACGACGTAACTTAGTCCAATTTAACCCCACCAAGACACAAGTCTGCGCGTTCACCGCGAAGAAATCCCCTTTTTCAGTGGCCCCACAATTCCAAGGGACACCCTTAATAACTACCGGCAGCTTAGGGATCCTTGGAGTCGAGATCTCAAGCAACGTCCAGTTTCGCAGTCACATAGAAGACAAGGTCAAGTTGGCTTCGAAAAAGCTCGGTGTGCTGAATAGGGCGAAGCAGTACTTCAATCCGGGGCAGAGACTTGTATTGTATAAATCTCAAGTCCGACCCCACATGGAGTACTGCTCTCACCTATGGGCTGGAGCGCCGGCGTACCAACTTGGACCTCTAGACTCAACTCAAAGACGTGCTATGAGGATTGTCGACGATCCCGAGCTAACAAGCGGTATTGAGCCCCTCAGTCTGCGGAGAGACTTCGCCTCCCTATGCGTGTTCTACCGCTTGTATAATGGGGTTTGTTCCGAGGAATTGTTTGACTTGATGCCTACGGCCACTTTCTACCATCGAACTGCTCGTCACCGGCGGGGAATCCAACCTCACACACTAGAACCAAAATAGTCGCGTACTACGCGGTTTCAGAGGAGTTTCCTCCCGCGAACGCTGAGGCTGTGGAATGAGATCCCCGCCGAGGTCTTTCCTTTAGACTACAACAGACTATAAAGCTTGTTTGCCACCTTTGTAAAAAAAAAAAAAAAAAAAAAAAAAAAAAAAAAAAAAAAAAAAAAAAAAAAAAAAAAAAAAAAAAAAAAAAAAAAAAAAAAAAAATCGGAGCAGCCCGTCTGGAGAAGGACTTATGTAGTTGTTAATATATTTCAAACCAGCGACCCGCCCCGGCTTCGGGCGTGTTTCAGTAAGGATTTCTATTTTTATTTATTATTATTTTTTATACTACAAAGTTGGCAAACAGGTTTAAGAGAGGTAGGGCACAGCGGATAATCCGCTCAAATCGGAGCAGCCCGTCTGGGGAAGGACCTCCACTTTACAGAAGATCGTAGCCCAATAGTATTGGTCTCGGCCATGCTCTGTTCTCCTACGGTGAGTAAGGTCTCCAGAGATCCACTTGGGGAGGGGGAGGTTGGCTACGCGTGGCGTGAGTGATGCCCCCGGTAATGCAAGCGTCCGTACCATCAGGCGGGTATACCTGTTTTTATACCACACAGGTGGCAAACTAGCATACGGTCGGCCTGATGGTAAGCCGTCACCGTAGCCTATAGACATAAGCAATACCGGGGGTATCACTCACGCGTTGCCAACCCTCCCAACCCCCCCAAGTGGAGCTCTGGAGACCTTACTCACCGTAGGAACACAACATGGCCGAGACCAATGCTATTTGGCTACGATCTTCTGTAAGGTGGAGGTCCTTCCCCAGACGGGCTGCTCCGATTTGAGCGGATTATCCGCTGTGCCCTACCTCTCTTAAACCTGTTTGCCAACTTTGTAGTATAAAAAATAATAATAAATAAAAATAGAAATCCTTACTGAAACACGCCCGAAGCCGGGGCGGGTCGCTGGTTTGAAATATATTAACAACTACATAACAAGTTCATTCATTCATGAAAACTAATTACATCATTCAACATCTATTTTTCCTAGTTGGCAAACAGTTGTGCTTCCCACCTGGCCACATATAGCCCAGTCGTTAAATATTAGTCGCATGTTACACGGGGAACGTTTTCAATTCCCGCAATAGAACACAATAAAACTTGTACCATATGTTCTAGATTGCTGAAAATGATATCCATATAAATATTCTTGGACGATTCACACAACGCTATCTAGTCCCAAACTAAGCAACTAAGCTTGTACTATGGGTACTAGATTGCTGTTAAATATACTTAAATACTTTTTTTTTTGGAAATAAATACTTATTATACATAGAAAACACCCAGACCAAAGCAAACAGACATGTTCATGCACACAAATGTTTGCTTTGTGCAGGATTCGGACCCGCGGCCCTTGGGATAAAGTGACCATTGCTAGCCACTCGAAATATCAACCCATAATCATCCTACTGCAGGGATACGGATCTACATTCAATTAGAGCATACTCTGCCACGCTGCTCCTATACGGATTGACAGAGCCCAGGTCACTGGGGTCCAGGAATAGGAGCGACGAGACATCCTTTATCTCGTCGCTTCTTCTGCGATGCCGACCTGGGGCCCGATTCTACTAAAGAAATGCACCAATAGACTCTCAATGGTGTCTCAATTGTGTCTCAATAGAATGTCGATAGTGTATCTGTGGAATAGTTTTTGACATTTGTTATGGACATAAACAATAAGTTCAACATTATGTTATTATTTAAGTCCATAACAAATGTCAAAACCTATTCCACTGATACACTATCGGCATTCTATTGAGACACAATTGAGACACCATTGAGAGTCCATTGGTGCATTTGTTTAATAGAATCGGGCCCCTGAAAGGTACTTCTTCACGCTCCGCTTGAAGGGCCCCATGGCATACACCTGTGGTACAGGGAACACATCGCCGGGCAGCTATTCCACCATTCAATAGATAATGTTACGAACAGTTACGAATGGATACTCAATGTTCAAAATAATATATTATGATGTTACCAAAAAGAGATAGCGATAATTTATGACGTAATATAAATTTTTAACAAATAGTAAACAGGATAAAAATGAAATATAAATCACATTACACTGATGTTACATCAGATGAAGCGCAAAAATAATTGTTTTGACCTCACATTGCGATAATGAAAACACTCATGGTCTGCCAGAAATACACTGACGTATCACAATACCGCGTAGTGACACAAAAACACGATGTGAGAATGTGACTAACGGCTTGGAACTCGCCACAATCATCGGGACAAGCCCACCACACATTCCCACTCTTGTGTCTTCTGTCAAGACAAGACTGTCGGTGAAGCAATGGGTGGAGGTGGGGTTGTTGTGACTCAGGGTCAACAACAGCGACCTATTCTGTTATTCGCGGTAGAAGTCGACACTATTGGTGATATCTTACGATCAGGCCATGACTTTTGGGTAGGCGGCCAGTCCCGGCAAGGTACGAGACGCTCTATCGCAGTACCGCCAAATGGGCCTATCTCGTGGCATCATTTCTTTTGTATATATGGAACGGTCTCAGCGCAGCCTTGGTTCCTGAACTTGGCAGACGAAAAGCTACACAACTCATTGTTCTATCCTATCATACTATCGTCCGACACCTCAACGTTTTATATTTAGATGAAATTGTCTTATCACAGAAAGAGTAGCGCTAGATCGCACGTTGTTGCGTTTTTAGATAGACGCGTCTGTACATCAGTGAATGTTTGATGGCTAATTATGATAAAGGTAAAAATATTGTGTGTGGTAGGGGCGGCGTTATAATTGTTTTCCCCATTGCGAAAAAAATCATCATGGGCTACCACAACGACCCGAACGATTCTATCACAATCTCCATCGAGACATCTTACTCGAGTCCTTGACAAATCATAGTCTCATAAGACCGTTCTTTCTGTCTTGCCGGGGAGGTTTTTTCGGAAAGAAATGCATTGCTACTTTACGTCGATTTATTTATTTTTAATTTCCAATAATATTTAGTTGAGAGGATGGTACCATTATGATCTACCACTCCAGAATTTAGTAACTTTACAAAAGTTGACATTTTTCTTTCTGATGAAATGAAACATAACATTTCGCGTACCTTGCAAAGGACTTGTATCTCTTGAAGATTACAACCATGACGACACGTCACGTAACGTAAGGTAACGGTAAACATGATTGCAAGACCTGCCGACCCCGAGTTTGACCCCGTTTCTGAGGAAAATTCATTTTAAAATAAATTATGCAGGCTATAATTACAAAACACAGCAGAGGAAAACACAAAATGTTATTACACTTTTAAAACAATTTCCTTTTACAACTTCAGTTACTGGACAAGCCCACCTTCCCATCACAGTTTCCACCGTTGTGTCTTCTGTAGATCCAGGATCAACCGACCTTAGATTGACAATAAGCAATGAAGCTTATTGACGTCGCGGGGGAGAAACACATACAGCTGTATTGGGACTCACAACGAATTTAATCAGAAAGAAGTTAGACGAAGTAGGAAGTGTTCCCTTCTTCCACTTTCATAACAAACAAGTGAAAAGGGATTTTGGGGAGCATTTTTTTGACCCTACCTTCGGTACCAGACGTGAGTTAAAATAAATAAATAAATATTCTTGGACGAATCACACAACGCCATCTAGTCCCAAACTAAGCAACTAAGCTTGTACTATGGGTATAAGATTGCCGATAAACATACTTAAATACTTTTTTTTTGTAAATAAATACTTATTATACATAGAAAACATCCAGACCAAGGCAAACAGACATGTTCATGCACATAAATGTTTGCCTTGCGCAGGATTCGAACCCGCGGCCCTTGGGATAAAGTGACCGTTGCTAGCCACTCGACCACAGGACCTGTCAAAACATTGACGGCCTCGAAACAATCACATATTGTTCATCATTGTTTAAGGCTGTTTGTCTGGTACCCATAACTCAATCAGGTAAACCTGGCTATTATAAACCGTCCCTCTCACATGAACAGAGATTTTTTTATGTGGTTCTATTCTCCCATCTTCTCATTCTCTATCGTACTTACTCCTATTTTGGGACCTATACCTATCTTACTTTAGGACCAGGTGATGCTATGTGAAATTATGTACAATTTAAATCGAAACCGGGCCTCTGCCAGATCACAGAGACTCATTATTAACAGGTTTCAACATAAATATTTCACAAAAAAAAACAAAAAAAAAATTTAAAACGGAACCCGGTTCTCGAGCTTGTCACATATTTTTTGTTTCTTACATTAAAAACGTGCGCGTGCTGGCTCTCGACAGTCGCTAAAAGTGTAACGACCTATCCCTTCCATTGGACGACCAATTACAAGAAAACCAAGGACGAAAGTTAGTTTTGCCAATCACTTCCTATAAAAACCAAATCAGTGTAACAATACTTATTTCCTTAATATAATAAATTGTATAGAAATATGAATTATGGACAATCTATCATAAATATTTGTTTGTGATGTCTCGCGAAGTTGAACGAACACGAGAATGTATGGACTCTTAATACTAGTTCGTCTACACTTTTCCCCTGTCTTCTAACTTCGTGTCTAACTTCGCTTGACTTCGCTTAACTTTCCGAGAGTGTAAAGCATAAAAGATAACCAAAATGACCCTTTTGGTCTATTCTTATGCACTCACTTCTCATTTATGAGAGACTTCATCATTCATTAAATATTTTTAAGGAGAGTTTATCTAATATTCTTACACTTATTTATGGCACTCTTGATAAGTTTCAGTCAGTCTATCTGACGGTTTTTTTTTTTAGAATTTTGTTCTATCACTTTGTTAGCATAGTTAAAATGTATAAATACGCTAAATGCTACCTTTTTAGTATTAACCATCTCGGAGCTAGTTCTCGGACAGACGGACATACATGGTGAAATTGTAACGATTCCTTTTTTACGTTTATTTTCTTTTTTTTATTAGCAGATTATATTTTACTAGCTTTTCCCCGCGGCTTCACTTTAATTTTATGACATAGATTGCGTTTGACAACAAATGTGTGAAATGGCGCCATCTGTTGGCCGATAGCATCCCATACAGCGCCCTCTATAGTAGAAAAAATATTTTCCCATTGGAATGACATACTTTCACGGAACAAAAAGCCCATGTGGGCTCTGTACCCTTATATATAAAATTTTTCATAATGATCGGCTGATTAGTCAAGCCTTGAAGGAATAACAAACAAACAAACTCACTTTCTCATTTATAATATTAGTATAATATGATGAGTTCAATGGTTATTAATGTGTTTACTACGAAACTCTAAAAACAACGTTGGTGCGGCGGTCTATGCCTCTATATTTGGAAAGATAAAATTAGTAGATTGTTATTAAATAAAAAAAATCCTACTGGGAATTCCATTACTATGTACATTAGCACTTGTTGACTATTTGTAGACATTGCTTTATTTATTATAGGCATCTGCATTATTATCAAAAACATAATATTTGCCATTATTTTTCCCAAGGCTCAAAGTACATTATCAATGTCAAATTTATTCGTAACAAACATATGAAACTAATATGACACAAACAAAATCATTTACAAACTTGTTTAATTAATTAAAATGTTTTTTTTAAAAGAGGTAGGGCACAGCGGATAATCCGCTCAAATCGGAGCAGCTCGTCTGGGGAAGGACCTCTACCTTACAGAAGATCGTTGCCAAATAGAATTGGTTTCGGCCATGTTGTGTTCCTACGGTGAGTAAGGTCTGAGGTCTACGGTCTAGGTAAGAGCTCCACTCGCGGGGGTTGGGAGTTGGGAGTTATGGCAATGCATGAGTGATACCCCCGGTATTGCAAGCGTCTATAGGCTACGGTGATGCTTACCATCAGGCGGGCCGTATGCTTGTTTGCCAACTTTATGGTTTAAAAAAAATACAAAATAAACTACATAATCAACTCGCATTTCGGAAACATTTTATTCCCAGAATTCCCTTCATTAGTTCCTTTGATTTTTTTATGCCACAAAGTTGGCAAACAAGCATACGGCCCGCCCCGCCTGATGGGAAGTATCATCGTAGCCTATAGACGCTTGCAATGCCGGGGGTATCACTCACGCGTGGCCAACCCTCCCAAGTAGAGCTCTGGAGACCCTACTCACCGTAGGAACACAACATGGCCGAGACCAATGCTATTTGGCTACGATCTTCTGTAAAGTGGAGGTCCTTCTCCAGACGGGCTGCTTCGATTTGAGCGGTTTGTTCGCTGTGCCCTACTTCTCTTTAACTGATATGACAATATTAAAACATATAGGTGTTTCGTATATCATCATATTATTATGATGATATAAGAGGCACCTATATTTTTTTAGTTATGTGTTTATTACACATCTGAGTATTTTATTAAGCGATAATTGGATTCGATTTTAAATAATTACTCCACCAAATTGCTGCATTTAATTGTTAGTTTTTTGTTACAATACATTATATTTCCGTGTTAGTTTTTTGTGTTACATTTTTTGTGTTCACTTACAAAGTATATTAATAGTTCACAGAAATTTTATTATTAAATAGATTCTAAAATATTGAGTGGTCAGTGCGAGTTTTGGTCACATTTGAACGTGATAAGCCGACTAAATTGAAGTAAAGTTTCGTACTGGGGTTTTACCAGACACATGCTACATGTCTTAATTAGCCGGGTTACTTCCAAAGTGAGCAAGTAAGCCATATAATTTTAATAAGTAACGCGTCTTTTAATATAATTACTAACTAGAGTTCTTCTCAATTTGGTCGGTTTGTTTACGTCGACGTCGAACGCGAACATAAAACTCGTACTAAGTACGTACTTTGAAGACCCTAAGGTCGAGTAGACTTTATCTATCAGCTATAATTTATACAGGGTTAATACGACATACTATTATCAGAAACATGCATATTAGTTTTTCTAACAATTTGTACGATTTACTCCATAGTTTACAAGCTTTTATTTTTAAGCTAAACGACATTTTTAGTCGTTAGAGAGACATTTTTGACAATAATTTTTATTTCAACGACTCTTATTTTTTAATTTGGATGTAACTTTTGCATAATGTAAAGATGGTCTTAGATTAGCTGAAGTGTCAGGTATGATATGAAAGTTAAATGAATGCCATAAGTTAAGTAGATTTTTAAAAATTTTAATTGTGAAATTCTGGGTAAATTCAAAAACTCTAAAAACCCGAATATCTCAAGAACCACCAGACTTCGCCCATACATTGGGGTGGTTCATTTCGTTGTTTTTGAGCCTTTGCTTTTAACATTTGTTTGTCTGATTCTTGTCTTGCTTACCCTGCCCGTATCTTTCTCCAACTCGTTATACTAAGGTTGCCTTGAAACTGAAAGTTAAATAAATTAAATGAATGTTTCCCACAATAATCAAAAACCATATAAAAGTTTAAAACTGTGTCAATTGAAACTATAAAGTTAATTAGTTTTTATCTTAGCTTGTTTATGCCCAATTTAGTTGAAGATATCTGAAGGCTAACACAAGTTCAAGTAAGGTTCATTCAGTTGAACTATTAATTGATGTCGGGTTTTCAACAATACTATTAGTAACATGATTCATATTAAACATTTTATATAATCCCACTTCCAATTATTATAAAGATGAAAGTTGGTTACTTCACGCTTATGTGGCCATTTTTATATTTGGTATGTAGCTAACTAATACCTTGAATTAAAACATATCGCTGTCCCCGGCGAATATTATGGTTATCGAAAAATCTAAATTTTACAGGGAAAATAAAAAACTGTTTTTACTAAATAACTTTAAAAATACACAAGGTAAAGAAACCATTCATATACCAAAAGAAAGCTAATTTTTTGGGAAATAAAGATATGCATTTTGTGATTATTAATTATTATTGGTATTTTAATTATTAATAAAATTAATTTTACCAGAAATTGTAAGTGTATTTTACGACGCTAAGCTACATTACAATAGTATTCGAGTAAATTCCAAGATTCTAGCTTCACAATAATAAAGTATTACGATATTATTCGTTATTCTCAATATTGCGCTGGGTAAACGTAACGAATTAAAGCCATTTTATTCGAGTATCAGTGAAAACAAACGCATTGATGTATTGTTGTGTAATCGTGTTATTCGTCGAATCTAGGTAATTAGATATTTTATGTAATAACAGTTTGCAGTTAGAGCAAATAACAAATATTTATTGTAAAAAAACACAATTTTTCAGTTAAAATCTTTATTTTAATATTAAAATAACAAAAAACGATTACTCTTTTAGAATTTCTTTTTTGAGCGACATCCTTTGTATTCTTTGCCTGAATTTTTTAGTCGCCTTCGTTCAATTTAATCTCTTGAAAACCCTTAAAAGCCGCAAAAGTTTCATGGTGACTAACAAACCTTCCCCAACACCGCCCGGAATGTATGGAAGTCCCTCAACTTACAAATGCAGTCGTGTTCCCATTGACTATTGTCCTGGCTGCCAGAAGTTCTCATGAAGTCGAGGCCCAATACGCAGTCATCCATAATTTCAGCCACGATAACGTTGTTTTGTTAGTGTATAATGTTTCACCCACTTGCAATGTGACCAAAATTTCCCCTAGACCCGTTCTAGGGGAAATTTTATATGCTGGCCGTAAGCGGAAATAAGTTGGACATCAGTGGTATTGTTGTGCCTCTTCATGGTTTGCATGAAGTTGCAGTTTCGGCGTGATTATTGTCCTAGAGGCTCCCGTCACCCGTGTCCACAGTTATCTTGCAGTCTCTCAGGAGAGACTGCAAGATAACTGTTTAAGGATACGCTAGTTCAAGGATACGCCGCTCAGTGAACAGGTTCACCGAGTACCGTATCCTTAAACTATTTCCATTGTTAGCTTGTGAGACGATCATTCCGGGGTTTCTTCTGTTCCAGCCAGCACCCGCCCCTTAGCCCTGGCTGTTAGTCGTTTTCCTGATTCTCAACAGAAACTGAAGTATCCATCTTCTTTGCCATTTCCATAAATTGCTTCTGCATCTTGCTCAACTCCTCAGCAAGTTTAGCCGTTTGAGGCTCCTTCTTCAAACTGCAAATGGCCTGTTTCTCCACATACACTTAGGTGTGTAGCACTTAGGTCCGGTCTTTTTCTTCGGCTGGAACGACGTCTTTATCTCCCGCACTTTTTCCATTACTTCCCGTACTTTGTAAACTGGTCGAACATCACGTTGCAGGGTTTCACCTTCTTCCAGGGCTTGTGCTAGGGCTTCCTTTAGTAAGGCATGATGGCGAAGCCATACCGCAGCCCTAATCTCCATGTCTTTGATCCCATCGACGAAACGCTGTAGTATAGATAGGTAGGCCTTGCGGACAAGCATCTCAATTTCCAAGAGCCACTGCTACAGCTCTTCTACCGAACGCTGAGTTCAGTCTCGTAATTGAGCACGGAAGACATGCTCCAGATGTTGTTCGCCGTACCTTGCTTCCAGTGCCTCCATTAGCTCCTTGAATGTGCTCCCCGAGGACGGTAGCGCCTCCAGAACCGAAAGAGAAGATCCCCGAAGATCCCCGAAGTGCAACTGTCAGAGTTGTCAACCTTTGTTCTTCCATCCAATCATTAGCATTGGCCACGGTCTTAAATTTCTGATGGTAGGCGGTCCAGGATGTAGTGCCGTCGTAGGTTGAAACTTCTACTAGAGGCGCCCGGAGCCTATAGCAAAGCCACTCGACATGACAGGGGCCCGATTCTACTAAACAAATGCACCAATGGACTCTCAATTGTGTCTCAATCGTGTCTCAATAGAATGCCGATAGTGTATCAGTGAAATAGTTTTTGATATTTGTTATGGACTTATACAATAACATAATGTTTAACTTATTGTTGTAGTCTCCACTCGCAGAAGCCCCTTCCGCAGCCATCGACATCTTTTTTTAGGGTGTCTAATGTCCATGTTGTCCTCCAGATTGATAACCCTTTCTTCTACTTGGTCTACATTCTTCTGTAGGTTTTCCACCTTATCATCCACCTACGGCATGCCGTAATTTTTGACGCCATTCCTCCTGCTCTTGGCGCATTTTCTCTTGCCCCTGGCACATGTAGTCCATAATCTGCATTAATCTATTAAAGTCGAATGCAGATGCTCTAGCCTCTTAAGCTGGCGACGAGGTCCGATGGGTGGATCTAGTGGACGGGGCCTGCATAGTTGATGTCGCCTGGTCCTGGTCGATGGAGTCGGTAGGCGTGTCCCGATGGTCCGTTGATGGGTCCTGTCGGGCAATAGCCATGACTTCCGCGGCTTCCTGTGCCCTCGTTCTGACCCTGGCAGTTTCTTCCCTCGGAGTCACTAGCATCTCCAAATCCTACTTTTGACACCAAATGTTACGAACGTGGGGGTCGGGATTTGGTTTAAACACCGTTGACTTGTTAGAAGAATTTGTTGAGCGATGAACAGGTCACAGATACAATCACTGTAGCCAAATCACACACAGAATCGAAGTAATACGTTAGTTGTTTTCATTTAAATAAAATGTATTAGAACTTTACCAAAAACACAAAACAAAAATATTTACTCGAATAATATCGTATTTGCGCTTGCCGAAAAATATACGAATATTTATGTCTCGAACAGTAAGGTTATAATACACTGCCGACAAATCTCGAACTACAGATATCAGTAATCAAATGTAACATCCTTTTTCGGGTACATTAAAGAACATAAAATTTTAACGAATGTCATTGTGATGTACGTTACAATAGGTGTGGAAAAGTCCTAATTCCGTCAATATCAATAAAAAAAATCTGAAAAAAATTGACAAGGTGTAATGGGACCTTAAGATAAAGAATCTGTCAAAAAGTGAAAACTATGGTTATAGTTGAATACGGGAATATTCCCGGGGGACAGCGATATGGTACTTTTTATCGCAAAAAGTATGCGATTCCCGTAGGATTTGGTAAAAAGTCCGATAGATATTGTGGACAAGCGTGTTCCTACTCGGAGCTGTTTCAGGATCGATGCATTGGTGCGCTTCGCAGTCCAAGGGATTCTCAGGATACGTCTCCAGCACCACATCTCGAATGCATCAATCGTTTGTCTTTCCCGGGCCAGTATAGTCCACGTTTCAACCCCATATAGGAAGATAGGAAATACCAAGGCTCGTATCAATCTGATCTTGGTTTTCATACCTATTCCTCTCCTCCTCCAGATGTTGTTCAAACGAGTCATAGCATCTTTTGCCATCCCGATGCGCCTTTTTATCTCGGGAACACAGCTGCCATCATTGCAGATTTGGGAGCCCAGGTAAATGTAGTGGGTGACTGTGTCGATGTCAGGAATATTGTTGGCGATGTTTGCTAACTTTCCGGTTCGATCCACTATCATTATCTTTGTTTTGGCTCTGTTTACTGCGAGACCAATATTGCCACTTTCTACTTCGAGTCTATGGAACAGCTCGCACATATCTTCCACAGATGTTGCTAGAAGAACGGTGTCGTCGGCATAACGGAGATTTGACAGTCTTTTTCCACCTATAGGAAAACCTTTCTCCTAATTGTCGATGGCTTCTGAATGATGTACTCTCCATATATGTTAAAAAGTGTACGAGACAGGATGCATCCCTGTCTCACTCCCTTCCCAGTTCGGAACATTGGAGTATTCAGTGCCTATATCCTACTAATATTGTAAAGGCCAAAGTTATGTGTATGTTTGTTACTTCTTCACGCTCAAATGGCTGGGCCAATATTTATGATATTTTATATGTAGGTAGCTGATACCTTGGATTAAAACATAGGGTACTTTTTATCCCGAAAATTACGCTATTCCCGTAGGATTTCATCAAAAGTCTGATATAGATGGAGCCACTGTGCATAAATAAATATACGAAAACGAAGTTGCGCGGGTTTCACTAGTACGTTGAACAAAGAATACACCCCCCAAGTTTCAGGTCTACGATCAGTAGTTTTGGCTGTCATTGATTCGTCAGTCATTCAGGACAATTTACCAATTATGTACCAATTTCTATATACAATAGATTATTCCTTAGTCATGTTCCATTAATTTGGAAAATGCCGTCATATAGGTTACGCTAATAAGGCTACAGAAAGAAATATTACTCGAATTTGCGGCGCATAGTTTTTGTGTCAACAAAAAATTTAAGAAACTAGCTTTTTTGCCCTTCGACCGCGTGTAGTTCTGGACCTGTTCCCGTGGGAATCGCATTGAATTTCGGGAAAAGCTATAGCCAATGTCACTTCCTGATAATGTAGCTTTCTACTGGTGAAAGAATTTTTGAAATCGGTCCAGTAGTTTCGGTACCTATTCAATGCAAACAAACAATAAAATCTTTCCTCTTTATAATATTAACTAGCTTTTCCCCGCGGCTTCGCTCGCATTATAGATCTCGTTTGACAACAAAACAACCCATGGCGCGACTTGTGGCGCCATCTGTTGGCCGATACAGCGCCCTCTATAGTAGAAAAAAATTTTCCCATTGGAACGACATACTTTCACGGGATAAAAAGTAGCCTATGTTGGGCTCTGTACCCCTAACAATATGTATGCAAATTTTCATAATGATCGGCTGCTTAGTCAAGCCGTAAAGGAATAACAAACAAACTCACTTTCTCATTTATAATATTAGTAAGGAGTAAGGAAGTAAGGATTAATAATTAATAATAATAATATAGATATGTCGGATGGCCCAACGGTTATTCTTTGTGCAATTCAACATCACAAGGGCGTATCGAGGATAATCGTGGTATGAGAGAAACAACAGTTTTAGTTCTACTTTACATAACTTTATTAAACTACCAGCAATAATTTAAACAATAGATTAAGCCAATAGAACAGCGTTATGACAGCGTGTGCATCGCGCCAGAGCCGGGGAGAGAATGCCCCTTCCATTTGCGTTCCACGCCTTTTATACTGTGGCTAGTGCGTCACCGCTCCGCCCGGTGCAACCGATGACTCACGGCGCACGTGCTGTTTTGACGTTGCGCCGCCAGCTGCCAATGATTCATCGGTCGGTGTTGTTCTCCACCACCCGTGCCGTCACGGCCATTCTGACATGCGCACGTCCTCGTGCGTCTTTACAGGATATTATCTGAAACAAAACTAATTTGTTTCTTAAAAATTTTTTTTTTTTTTGAACGGTAGACCATCCTGACTCTAACTCTCTACCAAGTCTAGTCTCTAATAATAATATCCTTAGATCTTAGAATATGATCCTTCAGAGTCAGATACCCTGGACCGATCAATAACCCTTCAAACATCATTGGTCCGGCTGAGCCCTTCAATGATTACAATCCATTTTACTTCCTCTTTTTTTTTTTTTACATTGATTATTCTCTTTTTTTTTTTACTCTTACTTTTTTTTTTTCTCTTTTTTTTTTTACTTCTTTTTTTTTAAAATAAAGCATTTGCTACAACATTAATTTGGTCCTATTACTAATGAGTCTACCGACATACTCCGCACATGACAGTGCTCAGAACTATTGGCATCCATGAACACGTTTATTAACATCACGCGCCGCCACGTCATCATCACTATAACTTTTAATCAGATTAGATTGTCCATGATGGACTTTACTTATAGACTACAAGACGACCCCAGACGATCATGAACCACCACAATATGCCAATTACATGGGAGAACATAACCCAAGAACCTCCTATTCTGCTGTCTGAAACTAATGCTGCAATAGCTGTCAGATCAACTAACAGCCGAGATCTTAAAAGCGACGGGAACGACAGGAGCTAGCGCCATACATAAAATATGTGACAGCATCTGGCGTACCGGTGAATGGCCCGACGATTGGACAACATCAATAATTTAAAGTATAAATGTGACAACTACAGAATTATAACTGCTAGCAAAGTGTTATTGCACATTATCAATAACAGGATACGTCACTTTCAGGACTGGCAAATACTGCAGGAACAGGCTGGCTTTGTTAAAGGCAAAGGTAGGTTCTCGCGAACAAATCTTAAACATTCGCCAGATGATCGAAAAGACCTACGAGCTTAACACTCCCTTAATCTTGTGTTTTAGAGACTATAGCAAAGCCTTCGACTGTGTCAACTGGGCTGACCTGTGGTCAATATTGAATGAGCTTGGAGTACCAAAACACCTGAGTGCTAAAGACCGATGTCGATGGAGGGACATCGTGAAACAAAAATTGTCACTTCACAAGGGGGCTCACGACCCTCAGTAATGAGGACCACGACGCGAGGAGTAGGACTTATCTATTACTCCCGTTAATATGTCTCACTCAACTCATACCTATAATTTTCTAAAATTGTAGTAACTCTAAAAAGCCCCTTATATTTACGATCTACCTTGGTTTGATTCGTTATAAGAACAAAGCTCCAACGGAGAAATGTTAGCGTACCATAGTCTTGCCTCTATTGTACCGAACAGCAAGAGTTTGGAATAATTGCCGAATATTAGTAGAGGCATTTGACCTGACTGATCACGATCTAATCTATCGGTGTCTAGAGAGTTAATATAATTTTTTGATAATACACGCGAATTACCCATAATACTAAAAATAGGTTCTATTGGAGTGAACTCAGTGACTCTACATCGAGTAGTGTTGAAAGTTAATTGGATGTCGCCTAATTGTCCCTGCCATGAATGACTACTTTGAATAACTCTACATCGAACGACTCTACCTCTAATGGCTCTACCTGTAATGATCTACCTTAAATGGCTTTACCTTTTAGCTCTACCGATTTTGAGCAAGAAGAAGAAGCTTTAATTCCTGAACAAGTTAACTTAATATTGTTAATTACAACGGGAATTCCCTCATCCAAAATATCACGACCTAATAGAACATCCTCGTTACGATATTCATCCAACATCCTGTACATAGGTTTTTTTATTTTATTTTTAGAACCACTTGTTCATGAAACCATTTACCCTTAAGTACGTCTCAATTACTGCGCTAAATGAGGCTGTATTCTGAACCAGAGTGAGATGTACAAAGAAACTGAATATCACTTATCTTTGACACACAGAGGCGGATTAAATGTCGATAGCGCCCTAGGCAAGCACCTCATGGGCGCCCTTAGCGGCCATGTTACAAATTTTAACTAAATGGCACTGGTAATAGTAAACATGGGTGACTGTAGTTAGCATTACTACATACACGTGTTGTATGGTAGAGGTTTTTATTTGTCTCATTACATATTTGGAAGTCTACACTTGTCACTTTATATTAAAGAACAACAACAGCCTCCGTTTCTATCACTCCAAGATAATATTAGTAGAGAGAATTGTTTCCAAGAGAGGCCAGGACCGAACTAACTATCGACGTGAGCCGTGAATGAAATATGTGATGAGAGTATAAAAAAAGCAACAGGGACAGACAGAACGAACATGGGAATCCATCTAATTTTATGTATTCAATCACAGAGGATGACTACAAATATAACGCATATTTCGCAAAACTCGGGCCTAGATTCATAAGTGGAAGTGACTGGAATGCAAAGCACACACATTGGAGCTCTAGGCTTATCACTCAAAGAGGAAGACAACTACTCAAATCCATACAAAACCTCCAACTGGAGTACATTACCACTCACGAACGAACATACTGGCCCACAGATCGTAATAAGGTTCCTGATTTGTTCGATTTCTTCATCACGAGCAATATTAGTAGTAATAGTAACTATACCAACAGTCGAACTATGTACAGAACAGACCTATCGTCGGAATATACTCCAGTTATATTGAGATAATTCAAAAGTGGTACTGACTAACCTCGGAAAAATTATTCGACAGGTACACTAATTGGAAACTATATCAAGATATGGTATCGTCAATGGTCAACCTCAGAAAGACTATAAAGAAACACTTACGAGATCGAGCAAGCCGTCGAAAACCTTAACAGGATCATTTACACAGCAGCTACTGAGGCTATAAGGACGAGCAGAAGGCGTTCCCCAAGATCAAACGAATACCCAAAAATAATTAACGATATAAACAATTTTTATTAAAAAAAAACAAACCGACTTCAAAAATAAATTTAAATAATATATAATTTAATGTGCTAGGTACCTACTGTTCTAATTGAAGTCGGTGCCAACCAAACCAAATATTACCTAGGCCACATGCATGAGTGGAAGGCTGTGTACGTCGAGTACGGGTGATCACGTCCGCGTGGCACCGACTTCAATTAGAACAGTAGGTACCTAGCACATTAAATGCCACATGCATGAGTGGAAGGCTGTGTACGTCGAGTACGGGTGATCACGTCCGCGTGGCACCGACTTCAATTAGAACAGTAGGTACCTAGCACATTAAATTATATATTATTTAAATTTATTTTTGAAGTCGGTTTGTTTTTTTTTAATAAAAATTGTTTATTTCATACTTTTTAGTGCATTTTATACAGCGGTTTTTTAGAAGTCTGATAGAAACAGTAGACCCTGGTATGTCTGTATAAGTACTGTCTGTTTGTTTGTCTGTTTGTTTGTACACATCACTTTTTAGCTGTCCTTTTCGAATACTATGTCGAGCCTCGCTCGCTTCGCTCGCTCGGCTGTTGATATTTGATAAATAATCACAAGTCTAACCTAACCTAACCAAAAATTCCCATATGAAAAATTGACAGATTCGATATACCGGCAGATCTCGATCGGCCGGATTGAGCCGATCTGCATACGAGACGACATATATAATTATAAGCTATTCGTATTAACATTGATACGAATTGTGACTATGTGTAACATTATAACTTGAGAAGGCCTACTCTCCGAATAAGCGATTTCACTTTCGTAATACACTATACTGCAATTCATGGTGTGAAGCAACCTCTTCCTCTTCGGTGCTAACAGCTGGTCCTTGAGTGTCAACTTTATGGTATAGTGAGCCTCCTAATATAGTCACTCAAGAGTCACTTGTTTACACGTGTTCCCATCATGATAATCAACGGTCTAATATATACCTGCAATATTTAAAGAATTATCCTCTTACTCCTATCCGTTTAGGAGTTGTACCTTCCATTATCACCTCACCAACATGGGATGATGACTCCAGACTTAAATACATGAATAGTTAACGAAAACATAAGTAACGCGTTGTACGTGCCTATAAAATTTAAGGAGTGCCCTCGATTTACCTGGGATCCCATCATCAGATCCTGATTTGGTGACAAGTTATGATGGAAAAAAAATCAAATGGTCTAATCTAATACATACCTACGATACTTAAAGAATCACCTCTAACTCCTATCCGTTTAGGAGTTGTACCTTCCATCATCACCTCACCAACATGGGATGATGACTTCCAGACGTAAAAACATGAATAGCTTACGACAACATTAGTAACGCGTTGTACGTGCCTATAAAATCTGAGGTTTGCCCTCGATTTGCCTGGGATCCCATCATCAGATCCTGACTTGGTGACAATGGGACCAACTTGGGAGTATGCACTTTCGAATAAAAAAAGAATTTTGAAAATCGGTCAAGAATTGACGGAGTAATCGGCGGACATACAAAAAAAAAAAAAAACAAATATACAATGAAACATAGAACCTCCACCTTTTTTGAAGTCGGTTAAAAAGGCAGCACGTCGACATTTGAGGAAAGAATAGCATAAACCCGGCTACTCTAGGGATAAATCAGTTTTTAATCAATGCTATAAAGAATTGAATGATCTCATCAGAACATCAAACGACACACGACAAATCTGGCTCCTTCCCTTGATACCAACTACTCACTGTGGAAAGCCACGCGAAAACTGAAAAAGGCCAATAACTCAGGTCCCACCGATCTGGAAACCAACGGGTGTATGGGTCGGATGCCAAAAAGCCACAGTCTTCGCTGAGTATTTAAGTGTTTAAGCCTTTCCCAGGATCATACTCTCAGCAGGATGAGATAAACGGTTATCTTCAAAACCCAATACAGCTGTGTCCACCACTAAAATACTCCAGCACTAGGGAAAAAAAAGAAGAAATAAAACAAGCACAAGAAGAAAAATCCTCAACTTGGTCGACAGCACGCTTCTAAGAAACCGAGTGTTGTGGCTTTAAAAAACATCTTTAATGCCTGCCTACAACTTTCACAATTCCCAGGGCAATAGAAAATAGCGCAAGTAGTGATGATACTAAAGCCTGGCAAACCACCACAGGATAAGTCGTCTCATATAGACCTATTACTGAAAAACTGTTTGAGAAGATTCTGCTCAAAAAGATGAAACAACATCTTGACGGTATAATACCTGACCATCAATTTGGTTTTCGTGAAAAACACGGCACCATAAGAACAGCTCCATCAGTTTGCCTTAAGGATAATCCGCCACTGTTGACACATCTCGTTCAGCTTGAGATCATAGACTCGAGGCATGTCGCTGGCTCGGTTGCACTGCAACTCGGGGCGCGTCGCCACTACACTGCTGCACCGCCACCGCTTGGTGCGCGTCGCTGCTCAGCTTCCGCTATTCGTCACACACCGTCGAGTATCGGACGGTCGTACACCTGAAATGACACATTTTAAAATCCCTACACGTTGAGGTTAAGTACCCACCATACGATACTCTTTGTCGCTGAATTCCTCTACTCGTAGTCCGCTAAACTACGCTGCTCGTAGTCGACGACAGCAAAATCTCCGTCGTACATTGAACTCACTTTCTTAACTCGGAAATAACTCCATCCAATTTACATGTCACATCTACCTAATCTGTTAAACTCTCAATACCACGACATGTATCCCGCTTCTGATGTCGGATGGCCTAACGGTTATTCTTTGTGCAATTCAACATCACAAGGGCGTATCGAGGATAATCGTGGTATGAGAGAAACAACAGTTTTAGTTCTACTTTACATAACTTTATTAAACTACCAGCAATAATTTAAACAATAGATTAAGCCAATAGAACAGCGTTATGACAGCGTGTGCATCGCGCCAGAGCCGGGGAGAGAATGCCCCTTCCATTTGCGTTCCACGCCTTTTATACTGTGGCTAGTGCGTCACCGCTCCGCCCGGTGCAACCGATGACTCACGGCGCACGTGCTGTTTTGACGTTGCGCCGCCAGCTGCCAATGATTCATCGGTCGGTGTTGTTCTCCACCACCCGTGCCGTCAGATATAATAATCTTCAAGTGACTTTTTTAAGATAATGGATTAACAAACTGTAGCTTTGTGATGATAAGCAATCACTGCCGACAATCTAGACTTCAAAAATGAAGGAAAGGAGAGGTTTGAGAAGTAAGTCGTCGGTGTTGGCTGTTGCCAATGGACGACAGTCGTTAAGCCAGTGGTCTCTGCCAACGCATTGAACAGCGTAGCAGAGTATGCTTTAAACGCCTTCGATTGAAGGAAGACCTGTACCCCCAGCAGTAGGATGATTATGGGTTGATGAATAAAGTAATTAATATGGGTTTCAAAAACAAGCTATAAGGATGATCACAAGAACTAGAAGCATCACAAATGAAAGTACATAATTTCGTTGTAAATATTAATATTCAACAACAAAATTAACTTTTATGATAACGTGGTCACGATGCAAATAAACTAGGTATCGTTATATGTATTTTGATATTTATAACGCAATGATAAGTCAGTTAGAACCTTAGCAACACGATATTGTAGCGACAGCAATGAAGGTAGACAAAAGCATTTTGTAATATTATTTATTTATTTATTTAGGTTCGCCAGCGTTTGTTTACATTCATTCGTGTACATAATATATAACTCCAAATCTAATCTAAATGTAACAAACAAATTATTGGTGAACACAACATGCGTCATAAGAATTTACAAGATATCAACATAAACAGAAAACCTTAATTAAATAAATAAACTAAAAATTAATTGATAACAAAATCCTACGAGGAGCCGGTGGTAGTATCATTGGCCAAATGTCGGGCCAAAATATTGCGGGATTTGTTGAGCGAGTCAAAATTATTAAACGGTTCGCCCGCGACGCGATTCACAAACGACTCGAGTAGCATACGCGTATTCTACTAGTTGCCCTGTGATTCGGAGGGTACGTTACGCTGTCAGTCCGACTGGTCGACAGGTAATAGACGTCAAGTCAGTGACCGTCAGGTGACCTGAACCACTGACACCAGTTACGCGCAGTTGATACCAATTGAGGGAAGCACACGAAAAGAAAAAGAAGATTCTGCTCTGTATCATTATTATTTTTTATGCCACAAAGGTGGCAAACAAGCATACGGCCCGCCTGATGGTAAGCATCACCGTAGCCTTAGACAATTGCACCGGGGTATCACTCACGAGTTGCCAACCCTCCCAATCCCTCAAGTGGAGTTCTGGAGACTTTACTTACCGTAGGAACACAGCCGAGACCAATGCTATTTGGCTACGATCTTCTGTAAGGTGGAGGTCCTTCCCCACACGGGCTGTTCCGATTGGAGCAGATTATCCGCTGTGCCCTACCTCCCTAAAATATAATGGTATCCACAGAATATCAGTAGTGATATCAGCGTCGCGGAACTTGTGCCGCGACTTAATGCTGTGCGGAGACCTATTATGGCGCGCAATATTTTTAGTCTAAGTTAAAAATATATATTTATTGTTTTAGATAATGTAAGTACTCTAAATAATTGTAAATTTTTAGTGCCTAACGTATTTTCTTTCTTCTTTCTTTCAATAAGTAAAGCAAGTCTTGCGCGTTCGTTTCTTTAACCTTGTACCTTGGAAGGTGAACATGTTACCATCGTAACGCTACCTGGCGTTGTATTTATGTTCAGTACAAACTGACTGTCAATCTTTCGTTGATAAAAGTCTACTTTTTTTGATGATCGTACCGCGGAAATTTTATTATTGGACTAAATATAGCGTGACTCTTGTTTACGCGTGAGTGTATAGAAAGTTATTAAAATGTAGATATTGCGCAAAGTCAAATATTACTGGGGCCTTCGCCATTTTATTTACTTATATGTATGTAAAATATAAATATTCCTACACAGCACCATCTAAACTCCGTTTTTTTTAACTTGACCAATGTAGTAAACAATCTTAGCACGTCTTTTTAAAGAAAATAGGCAATTACAATTATCATTCACACCCAAATAATAATATAGTTAAAAATGGCATTTAACACAACACTCTTATTAGGTATTCTGGCGATTTATCGATTTTACACGTGGATAATTGAATAAAAACACACACTAAGATTGTTTACTACATTGGTCAAGTTAAGAAAAACAGGTTTTAACTAATCAATGCTCGAACTATGGGTACTACATAGATGCTGTTTATTTTATTTATTTTTTTTAAATATCGCCCTTGCGTACAATTAGGTTATGGCGTTGTTGTTATTACCTAACCTAACCAAAATTTCAAAGTCGATTTTATCGAAAACTATTTTTCTATTTATTTATTCTTTATTGCACGATTGAGAGTGTAGGAACCATTCTGTAATTGTAACATTAAAGCGGCACGCAAACCCGCACGCAAGCGCTTGTTTGATTAAAAGCGCTTCACTGAAGCGCTCTCGGGACGACCGCGCGCCGACGGTGGCGCATGACAACTTTTGGACGGCCTGTCTGAGGCGTTCTTGTTGAGACGACTGCGAACCTTTGCTCATTGATGTATATTTTTACTTGTATATAATAAATTCCAATAAACGCTACTTTTGTTATTAAATATAAACGCTACATTGGTGACCCCGACAAAAGAACACACGTGGAACGAATAATAATTACTCGCTACATTTCAAAATTTAATTTTTCAAAATGGACGCTGGAAAATCAGAAACCGGTGTCACGCCCGCCACAACGAGTACGGAAGTTAATCGGATTGCAGTAAAAATACCACCATTCTGGCCACAGGAACCAGCATTGTGGTTTGCACAAATAGAAGGCCAGTTTGTGTTAGCGGGAATAACTTCGGAATCGACGAAATTCTACTACGTCACTACAGCTTTGGATTATCAATATGCAAGGGAGGTAAAAGATTTAATTAGTGATCCCCCACTCAGTAATCCCTTTTCGATACTAAAAAGCGAACTAGTGAAACGATTATCTGCTTCGCAACAAAATAAAATGAAGCAACTTCTCGATCACGAAGAATTAGGCGATCGTAAACCATCGCAGTTTTTGAGACACCTTCGTTCGCTTGCTGGTCATACCGTTACAGATGAATTCTTGAGTACACTTTGGTGCAGCCGTCTACCTCAAAATATACAGACAGTGATTGCCGCTGCAGCAGGTCCATTAGATACACTTGCTGGTATAGCCGATAGGGTTTACGACATAACACCGTCAGCAAATGATGTAGCGAGCACTAGTAAAAATTCGTCAATCGACGAAATGTCTAGAAAAATGGACGAATTAACTTTACAAGTAGCTGCACTACAGAGTGAGCTTAGTACAGAACGATCAAGATCACGAACTCCCTATAGGAATAATAATCGTAATAAATCGCCGAACAGAAATCGTAATAGAAGTCGATCTAAATCTTATGATATGTCTGTATGTTGGTATCATAACAGTTTTGCAGATAAAGCAAGAAAATGCATCCTTCCCTGCTCATATAAGGATTCAGCGGGAAACGCCAACGGCAGCCGGATGTAGCGGCCAACGTCTGCCAAACTGGATCGGGTCGCTTATTTATTATGGACAGAAATACTAAAGTGCATTATCTTATAGATACAGGGTCCGATCTGTGTGTGTATCCACGCACGGCGCTTAAGGAAAGACGGGCGAAATCCAACTACCAACTTTATGCAGCGAATGGATCAATTATACCTACATTTGGTTGGATTCAACTTCGACTGAACCTGGGCCTACGACGAGACTTCTCATGGAAATTCGTAGTTGCAGATGTAAGCAAACCTATTATAGGAATTGATTTACTTGCTCACTATAATCTTCTTGTGGATTGCAGACAACACCGCTTGATCGATGGTGTCACGAATCTCATCGTCAATGCACCGGTAACCAAGGCAACGGAAGCTATCTCCTCTGTCAAGGTACTGGCAGGAGACTCCATATACCACAACATGCTTCGTGAGTATCCAGATATAACTCGTCCAGCTGGCACACATAGAGAGGTAAAGCATAATACTGTCCACCATATACGGACAACACCAGGTCCACCAGTAACGACCAGACCCCGTCGTCTTCCACCAGATCGGCTAAAAATTGCACAGTACGAATTTTCAGAACTGATGCAAGCGGGAATAATTCGCAGATCAGAAAGTCCATGGTCATCCGCATTACACCTAGCTCCAAAAAAGAATAACACATGGAGACCATGCGGAGACTATCGAGCTCTGAATTCGCGTACCATACCAGACAAATATCCCATCAGACATATCCAAGACTTCACATATCAATTGGCAGGAAGTAAAATATTTTCAAAAATTGATTTGGTTAAGGCATATAACCAAATTCCCATGTATCCACCTGACATACCGAAGACGGCAGTAGTAACTCCCTTTGGTCTATTCGAGTACAAGTTTATGAACTTTGGACTAAGAAACGCTGCACAGTCTTTCCAACGGTTTATTGATGAGATGTTGAGAGATTTACCATTTTGTTATGGATTTATAGACGATATTCTTATTTTCTCAGAAACAGAATCTCAACACCTGGAACATATTCGTCTGTTATTTCAACGCCTGTCAGACTTCGGCATGCTCATCAACGCTGCCAAATGTGCTTTTGGACAGTCGGAGATCACATTTCTGGGACATGAGGTATCCGCAAAAGGAATACAGCCTCTATCGGAGAAGGTACAGGCCATACAGAACTACCCAATTCCAGCAACGGTGAAGGATTTGCGACGATTCTTGGGTATGTACAATTTTTACCGCCGATTTGTACCCGGAGCGGCAAAGATACAAGCTCCACTCAACATCGTACTAGCAGGCCCTAAGAAAAGGAAATCAGAACCAATTACGATGACACCTGAAATGTTAGAGGCATTCAATGCATGTAAGTCAAGCTTATCCGAGGCAGCCTTACTGGCACACCCTGAGCCTGATGCCGAATTAGCCATATTCACTGACGCGTCTGATACTTCAATTGGAGCCGTTCTTCAACAAAGAGTGAACAATTATTGGAAGCCACTTGCTTTCTTTTCACGACGCCTCACATCTGCTCAGAAAAAGTATAGTCCTTACGATCGTGAGCTGTTGGCTATATATGATGCGATTCGTCATTTTCGACACATGGTTGAAGCACGCCACTTTACTGTATATACAGACCACAAACCTCTCACTTCCGCTTTTGTAGGAAATCGAGAAAACTGTTCACCGAGGCAATTTCGATATTTGGATTATATTTCTCAATTTACTTCAGACATTCAATATATACCTGGAAAAGAGAATATAGTCGCCGATGCTCTCTCAAGGATTGAGGCGGTGACAACGACGCCTATAGATTACGATGCTCTTGCACAATCTCAAGACTCAGATCCTGAACTGCAAGACCTCATCAACCGCAAAGACACAGCGCTGATTTTAAGGAAATTGAGGATACCTGACTCTAATAGAGAAATCACATGTGACACTTCTACAAAAGTACCTCGCCCATATGTCACTGAAAAATTTAGAAAACACATTTTTGATGCCATTCACAGACTCAGTCATCCAGGAACAAAGGCCACTGTAAGATTGATCGCAGAGAGATTCGTATGGCCAAGAATGAGAAAAGAATGCCATCAATGGGCAAAAGAATGCACTGATTGCCAAAGAACGAAAATCTATCGTCACACCCATTCTCCCACCTCCACATTTCCTTCTCCTTCCCAACGCTTCTCCCATGTCCACATGGACATCGTAGGGCCATTACCCATTTCTTCTGGTTACAGATACTGCCTCACGGTCATCGATCGCTTCACTCGTTGGCCTGAGGCGATGCCACTACCAGACATCACAGCTGAGACCTGCGGCCGCGCATTCATCGCTGGCTGGGTTTCGCGCTTCGGGTGCCCTGAGAAGATCACCACGGACAGGGGCAGACAATTCGAATGTGAACTGTTCCGCACTTTGACATCTATACTGGGTACGAGACACCGTCCCACAACAGCATACCATCCTGCCTGTAACGGTATGGTAGAACGTTTACATCGTCAGTTAAAGGCAGCCATCATGTGTCACTCCACCACCAGCTGGACAGAAGTTCTTCCCCTGGTTCTTCTAGGCATACGCAGCGCCTGGAAAGATGACATCAAAGCTTCTGCAGCAGATCTGGTTTACGGGGAACCACTACGTCTTCCGGGTGAGTTCATCGTGCCATCTCCTTCCTCCAACACCGACCTGAGTAGCTTTACTGCACGTCTTCGTCATCATATGACGAACCTGGCTCCAACACCTGCAAGCAGACACACTCGAGGGACATTCTACTTACCCAAAGACTTGTCCTCAGCAGAATACGTCTTCCTTCGTCAGGATGCAGTTCGTCGCCCGTTGGAACCTCCCTACACTGGTCCATATAAGGTTCTACAGAGAGGAGATAAGACGTTTAAGGTAGCACTACCTAACAGAGATGCAACTGTTTCCATTGACCGCCTGAAACCAGCGTATATGGCACGAGAAGAAGCTGAGAGTAGAACTCCAGAACTCGTCCCCAGTGTTCCGGTGAAGAACACGAGGTCGGGGCGGACAGTTCGTTTTCCTGACTACTATCGACCGTAGCAAGTACCGGTCTCGGCAGGGGGGTAGTGTAGGAACCATTCTGTAATTGTAACATTAAAGCGGCACGCAAACCCGCACGCAAGCGCTTGTTTGATTAAAAGCGCTTCACTGAAGCGCTCTCGGGACGACCGCGCGCCGACGGTGGCGCATGACAACTTTTGGACGGCCTGTCTGAGGCGTTCTTGTTGAGACGACTGCGAACCTTTGCTCATTGATGTATATTTTTACTTGTATATAATAAATTCCAATAAACGCTACTTTTGTTATTAAATATAAACGCTACAAGAGTACAATTGGCGGACTTAATGCCTAAAGACATTCTCTACCAGTCAACCATCGGGTAATGCAGAAACATTGTTGGCGGGACAAAAATTGAAGGGAAATATTTGGTTACCTAAGACCTTATATATACGGCTATAAACATACACATATAAATATATATTAATAATAAACTTACATATACATACTATACGCACCTAGTAAAATATTCTGACAAGTATTGACGACTGAAAGAGAGGTGATGGTGATAGTAACAGTAAAAAACAAATAACTAATGGTCGCCAAACACAACAGGAAGAAGAAAACACGGCTTGAAAACGTCAGGGGGAAAAAATGTACATACATTCGTTCACTTAAAAAAAAACATATTTAATTAACTGAAAATTATTAAACGGATATAAAATTATTTGATTAGTTTCATGGTATAATAATGGGAGGTCAAGATTCATTGAGGTAAAGTTGTCGAACTGACTGTTTAAAAATAAATTTACTAGAGGACATTTTAATTTCATTGGGGAGCGAATTCCATAGTCTAATGGCAGAAAGTGTGAATGAGCTTGACATATGAGAAGTTTTGTGAAGAGGTGTAAAAAGTTTGAGAGTGCTATTGGATCGAAGATTTCGAGAAGAGGTGTCAGTGAGAAAGTTAAATTTAAGTTTTAAATAATTGGGAGCTTTTGGAACCCCGAAACTATAAATTTTAGCAAAAAACGCAAAACAATAAAAATTGTTTAACTAGATCATATATAACCAATTCAATCATAAAAAACAAGTGTTATAATAAAACGCAAAAATTTACGTTTTTCCAAGTCTTTTTGCCTTTGTAATGAAAATTTTTCAAAGTCGATTTTCTCGAAAACTATTAACTTTAGCAAAAAGACCAAAGGGGTAAAAAGTGTTCAATTAGGTCATATATAACCAATTCAATCATGAGCGCACACTTTGTTATAGTCCAACAGTAAAAAAAAAATTATCGAAATTTTTCCAAGTCCTGGAATCGATCGACATTTTTCTAAGTCCTGCGCACCTTTTCGTATAGTCCAACCCAGATTTGTTATACGAATTAACACATAGGATAGTTATTATCCAGGATATCAATCCGGGAACAGAAAGAACGGGATCAGGCGAGCAAAACCGCGGGCACCGACTAGTGTTACTAAAAATAAACAAAACTAACGTCAAATTTCTGACATTTACACCCGCGGACATACAAAACATTCTCTTTTTATAAATACCGTTCAATTTCATTGTCATTGTCAATGCCATTCAATTTTTTTTACGTGTTTTGTTACATGTCTCACACTTAAATCTGTCATTTTATAAAACTTCTATCAAATCAAATAAAATTTTTACTTCTTTCTGTAGGTCCTCGCGGCACTTTGACACGTCATTTACAACATATTATGTCTTTTAAATAGTGATAATATAAAATAAACAAGCTACTCTATAAACTGCCTAGGTACCTATAAAGTTCTGATATTATATATTTTATTTAAAGAGCTTATCTATTTTATAATTATAATGTATTGTTAAAGACTATTTATTTTTTATTTTTTAAAGACGTTTCTAAGTGCCCGCGAGTGTACAGAATAAAATATTTTTGACTATGACTTTGATCTAGTAACATGAATTTAACCAATTTCTTCAAGTACATTCAGGAGCACGTTGAGCTTTTCACTTGCATTACAATTTTGGCTCTTATGACATAGAACTTAAGAATGGTGCAAAGTCCGATATGTAAAGGTCAACCTGCTCTTGACTGTACTTATTTTTTTATTATATAATTTTTTGTATGCTTTAATGGGTTATTTCGTCTCCGTCCACTTGGATACACTATTCGTTCCCCCAGTGGGATTATTTCGTTTCTGTGATTTATGTCAGCATATTTTTTTTCACGATGACGTATTTTATTAAAAAAATCAAATTACAATAGTTTTATTCTGTGAATTCTTGTGTGTAGGTTTTTTTTTTTTTTTGACGATGTTGTGCAAGCTAGTGAAGCGCTAACGGGATACGCTTCACCAGCAACATTGGTTTTACGTGGGCGAGGTGTCAACCCGCCGCACAACCCCCGAAATGCTGGAGGACCACACCCGTCGTTGGTCAGCGAGTCCATCGGACTTAGCCGGTTAGTGTAGCTAGGCTGTACTACCGACCATTCCCCTATCCGCCACCTTGGGGACGCTCCCCTACGCTGTGAGGGCCAGCGCGGGGTGTGTGTAGGTTACGCATCTTTTAAAATAATTGGGTGTGCGAAAGAATAAACGTTGAAATACATAATTCGACCTTCAAACAAGAAGGGTGTTGGCTTTGGCTCAAGGCCATGCGTAATTGGCATGAAACCTCTTTTTCTGTTTTAAACTATGTATAGCGCTGTGTAGCAGGCTTAAAATGTAAAAAGCGGCAATTTTATGAAATGACTAAGTTCTAACACTGTCTACTACAAGTGCAAGATGACGCATTATTATATGCACACGCAATAATTAATATGAATTATTATTTCCCTTTTAGAATATTTTATTATGAAAAGTAAACTTCTGAGAACAATATAATTGTATTTATCATAAGTAATTATTATATTAATCTGATGCGGAAATAATATGCACAAAAAAATAGTTTAAGTTTATTTTCATGAATTTATTCAGCTTACGGGTTGGTTTTGTCGAAATTATAATATTATTTAACTTACAAAATAAAAAAGTTTTTTTTTAAATATTATCTAAAAAGTGCGTTACATTTTGTGATATTTTACCGAACGTTATCAAAGAACCAAATATTTTATTTAGCCTTTGACGACCTCTGTGGCGTAATGGTTACCATGCCGGCCCGCCACCCGGGGGGTCCTGGGTTCGAATCCCAGTCGGGTCATGATGTAAAACGAACTTTTTCTTATTGGCGTCGGGTCTTGGATGTTTATCTATTTATGTATGTTACATGTATTTATCTGTACTAATATTATAAAGAGGAAAGATTTGATTGTTTGTTGGTTTGTTTGTTTGTTTGCATTGAATAGGCTCCGAAACTACTGGACCGATTTCAAAAATTCTTTCACCAGTAGAAAGCTACATTATCAGGGAGTGACATAGGCTATAGCTTTTACCGAAATTCAATGTGGTTCCCGGGGGAATGGGTCCGGAACTTCACTCGGACGAAGTCGCGGGCAAAAAAGCTAGTTAAGTTATATGTCTATTTATTTATTGTATGTTATGTACTTAATTTAAGACCGCATTCGTGAATTGCACTTCCCAAAGGTTGACTGGTAGATAATGCTTTCAGCGTTAAGTCCGCCTTTTTGGGTACAAAAGGCGGACTTATATTGTTGTCAATAATTTTTTTTTTGTGGATCCTTTCAAATCAATTTCACACAACAAACATTACAGACACTTACATCAACCGATAACATTCCAATGTTATTGTAAACTTTAAATTGAAGTTCGATGTTTATAATAGATACGAAATTTCGAGTCGTCTTCATTTTGTTTTGAAGTACAATAGATTAGACCTTCACAGGCACTTTTTCTTGTCATTTACAACTTGTTTAAATAAAAAAATAAACTACGTTATAGCTCTGTTTTCATCGTATTAAAAATATATGCATCTCGCTCGTTTAAAACATCACAATCGGATCATCTTCTCAATAACAAATCTAAGTTTAGCTAAGTAATATCGAATCACAGAACCCGAGACTTCCCTTATTTGACAACGAAGACATGGACGTACACACATGAATAATTATTATAATAAGAGGTCAGGGAAAGTTGAAACTAAGTACAATGACGGTTTATTAGATAGCGATTAGGTAGTGATGTGGTAATATCGGTATAAGTTGTCAATAAACAGAAAGTCATTTTGTATTGTACATATTCGATGATTGACAGGCCCTTTGCTCAATTCAAGGCTACTTTATTATAAACTCGTAAAACCCGCGCGACTTCGTTTGCGTGTATCCCGCTTTCCCGTGGGAATTTCGAAAAATCCTTTCATATGGGAAGCCTACGTCATACAAAGAATACATCCTCAAGTTTTCAGGTCTCTACGACCAGCGGCTTTAAATTATATATCGTGTTCAAAACAAAAATACCTTAACAATTTTATTTCTTACAATTTCAACTACATCTTACATTATATTTCGTCATGAAAACAACATCTGTTTTTCAAATATGTTTTGCATATATTTTAAAATATAAATACATTAATTAATACTTTTGAATTGTATTTGGAGCCGTCCGTCTCCATGCCACGCTGGTCTATCATAATCAAATCTTAAATCTATTGAAAAACGCTCATTTTTTTGGTTTTACTTTGAACATCTACAAAACGGACATTTTTTCAATATTGCCTCAAATTATTTTTTACAATAAAACAAAAAATATGTTATTAGAAAGACATATTTATTTCCGCCGCTGCCAGTCATGAAGCACAGGAGTTCTTGTGTCTGAAATGATGATGATATTTTCATTGATTAAAATATTCATTATACAATGACGTGGCGTATAATTCAAAAGCATAGTTACACTTGTTTTGTTACATAAGTACACATACATTGATGTCACACAACGCACTGATCAATTCTAATTTATTTTTATCGATAAAAACATCGATAATTTCCCATCTCTAGTGTGTCGCGTGGCACGAGTGAGTACTCCAACTTCGATAGACATGAGTACCAGTACATTGATTGTGACAGAATGCACCAGTCGCCTACTATTAAATTACTAGTGTTTCAGTAATTTGTTAATTAATTATTTTTTTTTGTATTAAAAAAAGTTTCTTTGTTACTATTAGTGATTTTGTACTTCAGCTCTGTTTATTTGTGTAAAATAATGTAAGTAATTTCTTTTTTTTTAAAGTTATTATTTAAAATAAAAATAAAATTATTTATACGGTGTAACGCCCAATTATCGGCACCCTGGTGCCAATTATCAGCAGTTATATTTTAAATAAAAAATTAAAAAATTATGGCACCATGATGTTCATGTAATTTTAATATCTTTCTTTTAATTTAGAGAAGTTATTTATGACTAGCGAACCGCCCCGGCTTCGCACGGGTTCCTAATTTTTTGTAAACATAATTATAGCCTACGAGCTGTTACCAGCGACTTCGTCCGCGTGAAATGTTCAAATAAGGATAACTCCTTTTCCTGTCATGCGATTTAAATGAAACAAAGCCTATATTCTGCTCCATCCCGAGCTCTGTCTCCCTGTGAAAACAGGATTAAAATCCGTTCAGTAACTTAGAAGATGTGCGCGTTCAAACAGACAGACAATAAATTTAAAAAAATATTATTTTGCTTTTATTACCTTTCTTTAACTGTTCCCTCTCCATTTTTGCCAAATATGTTCAACGTACAGACATATCGGGGTCTACTGTTTTATTATATGTATGGATGTTACCCAGGGGTAATGTAATGTACCTTTCCAATGGTGAAAGAATTTTTGAAATCGGTCCAGTCGTTTATGAGTTCATTTTATACACACACACAAAAATATAAAACCTTTTCTCTTTGTACTAGTGTAGATAAATATGAATATTGACAAATAAATAAATATTCTTGGACGAATCACACGACGCCATCTAGTCCCAAACTAAGCAACTAAGCTTGTACTATGGGTAGTAGATTGCTGATAAATATACTTAAATATATATATTTTGTAAGTAAATATTTAATATGCATAGAAAACACCCAGACCAAAGCAAACAGACATGTTCCTGCACACAAATGTTTGCCTTGCGTAGGATTCGAACCCGCAGTCCTCGGGATAAAGTGACCATTGCTAGCCACTCGACCACCTGTCAATAAAATAAGTTTATGACTTTTAATAAAAACATTATTATAACTAAAAAAAATAACAATAATAAATGTTTGTAAATACAGAAAATACTGTGAGTATTTGAGCTTTTCACTCTACAATTTTTACAAACATAACCTAGCAATGTAATCCAGACAAAATCCAGGCATAAATCTGATGTCAATGTCATTCTAATCCCTGGTCATTTTTGTATGACATTTTTATTGCTGAAGATTATGTGAGAGTGGACATGTCAACAATGTTATAGTGACAAAGTCTTAAAGGCTCAAAAGGAAGGTAAGGTATATTTATGCCGCTAACCACAAAAAAAATACTATTCAATATTTTATTCTATCGCTTTGATAGCATAGTTAATAATGTGTTAACATGATAATTATTACTTTTTTTGTAAATAAATCGTATTATACATAGTATGCAGACCAAGAGAAACAGACATAATATACATGCATACAACGTGGGATTCGAATCTTGGGGAAAAGTAGCTATTGGTAGCTACTCAATCCGTCGCTTGTATCCGTTGCCTAATATCCATAACATAACATTGTAACTTGTTCGAATTCTCAGTTGTTTTTATTTTAAAAAATGTATTTATTCATAAACTTAAATAATACCTTGTCGTGTTATTTATTAATGGATGTTGTTATGCCAAAATGAGCAAACAATCAATTCACACCGATTTTTGAAATGGCAGAGAATTTATGGAATGCTCGACCGGCGCTGTACCATCTTCTGGGAGAATAAAGAAATATTTTTTTTTTACAAAATTTACACAGCGCCACCCACCCGGTCCCAAAGTTAAAGCTAGGCCAAAAAAACCTACTTGTGTTACATGTATGTAACAAACAACGGATATATTTATGATTGTTTTTAAAGTCGTTACAGTTAAAGTAACCATTCATATTTTGAACATTTTTTTAAAGAAAAATTCCATCTCCACGCCCCAGGTGGGATTCGATCCTACTTCTAGAAATCAGGCCGAGTGCTTTTGCAATTAACTTACCGGGAATAGTTATAGGTACAACTAGCCGAATAAGCACTGAGGGCGCGTGTAGACAACGCGAAAATTCGTCGCTACGGCCGCGCGAAAGTTCTCTCGGCATCAAAAATGCGCCCTAAAGGCTTGCGTCCACAGGTCGGCATCGTACTTATCGTATTAAACAGATCGTAGTAGGTATTCTTTATATAGAAAGTCAAAATAAATGAGTCCACTGATCCGCATCGTACGGATCCAAATCGAAATCATCAAAAAAAATCCGTTTGATGCGTCCGGTTCGATACGTTTTTTTTTTTTTTTCATTTATTTATCTATTAAAACAGTATTACAAAATAAACAGCTTAAATAACATTTAAAAAACCAATGAGGTTTGTGAAAAATGTTAAAAACTATTAGTCTACGGTAACATATTATTAAAAAAAATGACGTTTTAATTTACATTTAATATTGTTGGGTTTTACATTATGGAAAGTACGCACGTACGATGCGGACCTGTGGACGCAAGCGTTTAAGCAGCCATATTGAAATAATAATAATATAAATTGTTATTTACTGAGTCCTTCTTGCGTAATCACATCCGAACGGCCACCTAACTCTTGACTTTAGATTGACGTATTTGTAATGACGCATAAAATTATCTGTAATAATAAAAATCATTTAACAATCACTATTGGTCTAGTGAAGGTATTCCGAAACTATTTTACTTCTTTTTCCGCAAGGGACTCCTTGTGGAAAAAGAAGTGATATCTTATTTAGATCATGAGTATAGAATTTGATCATGGGGAGGGGGGAAGGAATTGTCACACGTTAGTGGTTAAAAAAAAAAGCATTGCGGTTGGTCAAACTTTTTTATACTAACAAACTATACAATTAATTACAGCTTGGTCTCGGAGCGTGCATCGTACATCGTACGAAAATTAAATTGAGATTTAATCTCAAAAATGTCAATTAAATGTTATTTCTAGTTGACTCTTCAAAACCGCGAGCAAAACGGGGAGCTAAGAAAGTATTTATATCTAGTAATGTCTTTTTTGAGAGAATTACGTGTTTCGGAAGAACACTTGCATAGTAGACCCGAAGATTTTAATATGATCGCCTACAGTGTAAACCTATAAGAGCAAAACAAGTGTTAGCCACCCGACAATAGTTTTATTTTTATTTTTTTATACCACACAGGTGGCAAACAAGCATACGGTCGGCCTGATGTTAAGCCGTCACCGTAGCCTATAGACGTAACCAATACTGGGGGTATCACTCACGCGTTGCCAACCCTCCCAACCCCCCCAAGTGGAGCTCTGGAGACCTTACTCACCGTAGTAGGAACACAACATGGCCGAAACCAATGCTAATTGGCTACGATCTTCTGTAAGGTGGAGGTCCTTCCCCAGACGGGCTGCTCCGGATTATCCGCTGTGCCCTACCTCTCTTAAGTATTTATAAATATCCTCTAAAATCTGGAATACAATTTTTTTGCGCCGGATCCTGGGTTTGTCTTGGCTCACCTCTTTTGTCAATGTTCCGCAAAATTATGCCGGTGTGTGTATAAGAATAGATTAATTAGAGTCGGTTCCTGTGGCGAAGTACCAATAATGCTTGCTGCGTTGCCTCGCTGAAAAGCAATAGAAATATATTGAACGATGTAACTGCCTTTGGGTCTAGACTGAAACATAATACGCCCTTGGTATAACATTGCAAAATCAGACAGCCAAATCCTACCTACAAAAAACAGTCTGCTTATGTACTTATTGAAAATCTGAAATTTAATCTACGCGTTAATGATGCAATGTACTTTTGGCGCAACAACATTGCGTCAACTTGAGCTCGTGATTAAAAAAAATCTGTGTGTTTCAAGGTTTGATTTATTGGTGTTGATATTGTAATGCACATATAAAGTGCATAGTGATCTAAATTTATGATCAGGAACTATTAAAATGCATTGCATTCGTATTGACTTCAAAATCAGCCTTTTCTGAAGAAATTTTGCTATCATCTTTCTTTGGGGCGTCTTGACTCAGAGACTGTATACTGAGTCAAGATAGCATAGAAGAACTAGAAACTGCGTAAAGGGATTTACCCGAATTTAAATTTTTATCAATAAAATTGTATTCTTATTCATATTGTATGTAATTACCGGGTTCCATTAACGATGCATACATTATTACAGTACGCGCCAAAATTGAGACAACAGTTTATATAAGAAATTGAAAATCAATTGTCGTTGTGGATTTTAGCGCCAACTACGATAGCGTCCACTTGGGCTCGTGATTGGAAGTTTCTGTGTGTTTCAGCGTTTGATTCATAGAATTGATATGTGAAGCAAATATTGTTAAAGTGCATAGTGATTGAAGTTTATGATCAGGAACTATTATAAGTGGAAAATCGTGTTGACTTCAAAGCAGTCTTCACTGCAGAAATTTTGCTATCGTCTTTCTTCGGGGCGTCTTGACTCAGAGACTGTATACTGAGTCGAGATGGCATGAATACGCTACTTTGAATTACGTTCACAAGTATAACTTGAAAATGGCACAATGAAATTTTCGGAAGTCCGAAAAAAAAAAAAGTATGACTCAGCCGTTTTGGCGACTAGTATAATAGCATAAAAATCCTTCCCTCTTTCCCCCTCCTTCTTTCACTTCCCTTCCTCCTTCTTTCCTCCAACCTCCTTGGTGGACAACGCATTGGTAGCGCCCCTGGTGTTACTGATGTCCATAGGCGGCGGTGACCTTTCCATCAGGTGGCCCGCTTGCTTGTTTGTCTACTGTATGACATTTAAAAAAAACTTTGTTCTTAATTTTCTAACCTGCTCACTTCTTGGTTTCCGTAGTTAATTAATTTATTGAGGTAGTATTTTATAAATGCTAATAATTTTTTTTACCCTGTTTATTGGTTGATGTAAATATTTTTTGGGGTTGTCTTCTATAAATGCTTTAAATACAGAGTGAAGTTAAACTCTATGCTTAATGATAACATTAAAATGGGAAGTCAAATCACGAATTCAAATTACTTATTCATAATAACTATTCATGCCCTAAAAGTTCCTAGCTAGTTGAAGTGGTTTGCCTTGAAACCTAGGTATCTTAAGTAGTACTCAGTAACGTAAGGTCTGAGCTATTGCTGGCTTGCTTTGTGACCCCGTTTTCTATATCTGTATAATATATACACGGTAAGGTATGTGTGATGGGTTTATTTCTGGGATGGGCTCGCTTTTTCTATAAATAGTTACATGTTTTTTATTCGGAGTTTTTGTAGTTTTACAGTCAAATTCTGAAAGGCATTTTTAAAGTTAAAAACACATTTATTTATTTAAACTTCATTGATCTAAATATTTATTTATATAAACTAAACATGGGTGTGGGTACAAAAGGCGGACTTAACGCTAAATGTATTATCTACCAGTCAACCTTTGGGAAGCATAGATATTCACGAATGCGGTTTTAAATTATAGAACATACAATAATAAACACATTACATTAATAGCTGTCACTGTCAAACTAAAGAAGGAAATAAAGATAGCCTGAGACTTAATGCGGGATTAAAATTTAAGTGCGTTTCAGAAACTGCCGGTTCGTTATCCAAACTCGTTCTAATGTCGTGACTACAAAGATGCATCTTATTATAAACATAAATTATAATGAACCTGAAACTAAAAACCTTAAAAAATATTACTAAAATTTATTATTATTAAAAGGAGTCCCTTTAGGCAAGGTTCCGAAGATACTGGCAGTGTTCCCCCTTTGAATAGCTAAAATAATTTTAAAGATGCATCTAATGTTAGAGTAATAGTATAAGGTGTGGTGTGTCGTATGTCGTATCGCGACAAAAGTGGTTTCATACATTTTGCTAAGTGCTAAGTTTCTTGCCCTACTTGTCTTGCAAAGCTGCCGTCTGACCTGTAGGTAGAGGATAAAATTGTTGTAATTAGGCCTATTTGAATAAAAATACTTGACTTTGACTTCTTATTTATAATATTAGTAATAAATAAATATTCTTGGACGAATCACACAACGCCATCTAATCTCAAACTAAGCAACTAAGCTATGGGTACTAGATTGCTGATAAAACATATAAATACATTTTTTTTGTAAATACATAGTTTTTATACATAGAAAACACCCAGACCAAGGCAAACAGACACGTTCATGCACACAAATATTTGCCTTGCGCTGGATTCGAACCCGCGGCCCTCGAGATAAAGTGACCATTGCTAGCCACTCGACCACCGGGCCTGTCAATATAGGACGAAGTAACTATTAAGTAATCTGTGATATAGGGCAGTATAGATTAGATATAGACGAATAACCCTAAATTAGTTAAATATAAAACTATTAACTTGTAATTTATCTCTTTTGCCTTCAAAACTTAAGATACACTCATCACATGAAATCAAACAAGTGATCTTTGATAAATCCTTATCAAATTCAAGGGCATTTGATATGAAATACGTACATACAAACACTATTGAAATAATCTTTAAATAGTATAGAATGACGTCGCTTCCCGCTATCTGTCAGTCCCTATGTATGCTTGGATCTTTAAAACTACTCAACGGATTTTGATGCGGTTTTTTTAAATAGATAGAGTGTTTCAAGAGGAAGGTTTAAATGTATTATATTTTCCGAAATTCCCACGGGAAAGTGAGATATACGCAAAAGAAGTCGCGCGCGCGCAGGTTTCTCTCCCAGACGACCTCCGTGGCGTAATGGTTAACCGGACCGCCACCCAGCAGGTCCCGTTTTCGAATCCCGGTCGGGTCATGATGAAAAACGAACTTATTCTGATTGGCCTGGGTCTTGGATGTTTATCTATGTATGTACTTGTTATAAAATATAGTATCGTTGAGTTAGTATCCCATAACACAAGCCTTGAACTCACTTTGTGGCTAGCTCAATGCTCAATCTGTGTGATTTGTTCCTTTTATTTATTCTCTAGTAATATCATATACTTATCAATCTATTTCATTAAAAACATTATCGAATTTAGTTTGTTTAAAGGTCGTAATAAACGCGGAAGCAACTGGATTTTTTCTTGCGTATCGGTATTCTTAAAGTAGGTACCTATTCGTATACTTAGGGTTCCACATTTAAAGGTCCCAGTGAAACCTCATTTCTCAAGTCTCTTATAAAAAAATATTTATTCTATGGTCACTTTAGTCACGTCTTAAACAATGTTAGATTTTTGTTAGTTATAGGCGCCAACTACGATAGCGTCCACTTGGGCTCATGATAGAAAAAATTCTGTGTGTTTCAGCCTTTGATTCATAGTATTGATAGTGTGATGTGAAGCAAACATTGTTTAAGTGCATAGTGATTGAAGTTTGTCATCAGGAACTATTTAAAAGTGCATTATCGTGTTTACTTCAAAATCCACCTTTTCTGAAGAAATTTTGCTATCATCTTTCTTCGGGGCGTCTTGACTCAGAGACTGTATACTGAGTCAAGATAGCATGAGCACGTTGCTTTGAATTACGTATACGCATAACTTGAATATGGCACAGTCTTCGTCTGAAGTCTGATTGCCAAAACGAAATAAAAAAATGTTAGACATATTTTTTATATAACATAATAATTAGCAGCATAAAAACGCATAGGACATTTTTTATCCCGGATTAATATGGTATAAAAACTGTCCTATGCGGTTTTTTTATACGGCAGACGAACAAACAAGCGAACCTAATGGAAAGTGATCACAGCCTCCAATAAGGATCAGAAATACCGGAGTGTTTTTAGTACGAGTTTTTTTGTTGGCGTTAATTGCGTTCGATCATGTCGGCGTAAACAAGCCGATTAAATATATTATTATTGGGACAAATCACACAGATTGAGCTAGTAAGTTTCCCCAAAGTAAGTTTGAAACTTGTGTTAACGATATATTATATAAAAAATAGATAAACATCCAAGACTTGATGAGAGAGGTAGGGCACAGCGGATCATCCGCTCAAATCGGAGCAGCCGTGGGGAAGGACCTCCACCTTACAGAAGATCGTAGCCAAATAGCATCGGTCTCGGCCATGTTGTGTTCCTACGGTGAATAAGGTCTCCAAAGCTCCACTTGGATTGGCGTTGGGAGGATTCGCAACTCGTGAGTGATACCCCCGGTATTGCAAGCGTCAATCGGCTACGGTGATGCTTACCATCAGGCGGGCCAGGTACGTTTGTTTGCCGCCTTTGTGGCATTAAAAAAAAACAGGTCAATCAGAAAAAGTTCGTTTTCCAACATGATCCGACCGGGATTCGAACCCGAAACCTCCGGGTTGACGTTCTGGCATGGTAACCATTATGCCACGGAGGTCGTCAAACAGAAAATAGTAGTTCAAATAGAAAATAACTCTCATGATGCTTTGTTCAACGCTACAGGAGAAGCTCGAGATAAAGAAACCCATTCAAAAACTGGCTAGGGTCGACGTTGCTTAACTTGCGTGTTCGTTTTATAGTGGTACATACTATGAGCTCCTTATAAAAAATATGGCGCTAATCTCCTTTGACTAATTTAGATTTTTTTGCGTCGGTCCATATGAGACTTATTAAGATGTCTGCACTTTGCAACTCAGACGGCCTTTGGATTACAAAATAATTGGCTCAAGGACCTAACAATGGATCGCGTGACACGAATTAACAAACAAACACACATGTGTTATATATTAATACTTGTTCGATTAGTATCTTCTTTGTTTAATTAAACAACTGCAGAAACCCACGCAACTTATGCCAGAGTTTTAAGTTATAGTATCGTTGTATTGTATTGAGATGGATAGATTAGGATAAAGGTTTAGACATTTACGGGCAATGCAGACCATAATGACCCACTTTTTGCCTGAAGAGTAAAAGAAAAAAAATCATCATTCCAATCCAATCAGTACACTGCAGTTACGGGTCTCTCTTCAGTTGAAGGAGATTAGGTCTGAGAAAATAGAACTGTGCAATTACATGTAGTAACACATACGACTAGGAAAAAACCGGCACGCAAAATAAAGTCTGGCTAATGAAAGTAGAGACTAAAATCATACAGGACAATATCTTACGCACGCCGCTTTTAATAGTTTTATTCATGTTTCTGATCTGAGAAACGTTAAAACAAGATCACAAAATTCACTGACAACAAACTGACAACTCGATTTGACGTGAATAACGTGACTTTGACATTCACTTAAACATTGCCAGAAAAAAGTTTGCATTAATAGATCAGTCTCTACTTTCATTAGCCAGACTCTATCTATGTAACTGACAGATTGCACCGCCTCACGCCATGCAAAGAAATGTAACGTTTGCAGAGACGACTCACATATTTAGTCTGCATTCTGCATGTAATTGTTTTATGAATATTATAGAAATAAAATTGTTCTTAATCTATTGGGATGAATTAGTAGCTGTTCGAGCGTCGACAGTAAGTATTCGATGCACCAACAGCGACGAATTTAATCAAACGTGTTGTTTACCAATAGACTAATTCATTGGGATTTGCTAGGTCTGGCTATCTAAGCATAAGACATGGACGAAGATGGAGATTTTCACATGGGAACTGCCATCAGATCTCTATTTAGTTCATATAGAGATTTGAACCAAGAACCAGTACCAATGAAGAAATATTTTATGTAATTACGCATTGTCTGATTGTACGTCCCGATTAGAATTCGTTCACCCCTGTTGATAAATAGTTTAACATAATATATTATGACATACATATAAACTATTGAGTGTTTCTCAGACCTTTGTTGTGTTCCAAGAATTTATTGGTACGATAGTAATGATTGATTTGTGCTTGCAGATGTGAGATAGACGTTATGTTTAGTAAATATTAAACTTAAAAGGTTAGGTCCTTACTGACTAGAAGTATAATAGTTTCCGCAGCCCGGCCACATCTATGCGGTCAAGGTGGCAGTGAGTCACGTTTAGCCGGTATGCTCAATTTGGCTTTAGGAGGACTGAGTCAGACATACAGTAATCCAGCTTCGTACAAACCCTTCTACTTATAATGCTGAAGTTTTGCAACAAGATCATTTTTCCCTTTAGGACATAAATCCGGATTAAGATAAAACAATTTTTAGTTAAATATTGGCTGACTTTTATTTAAGAAAGAAAGAAGCCGAGTGTAAATTTTTCTCTAATACTCTTCTACATACCCTGTTATACAGTGACACTGACACGAGTAATCTCTCACTTAATAACGACGTGAAGCTATTCTAAAAATCAATGTATTCAAATAGAATTCTTTATGCATTACAGATATTAAAATGGGTGAAGAAGGAGAACAAAAGAAAGAAGAATCAGAAGTAAATAACGAAGAAGAGAAGAAAACAGAGGATAGAAGGGAAAATGACCTATCTCAGTATGTTCACAATATAATGACATCGAATCCTGTTTTGGCCAGTGAGAAAGTAGACAAGGAGGCCACATTGCTGTCTGAATCGAAGACCATAGTTCGATTCTCGCCTGTATGGAGGCAGGTGAGTCAGCGTTATCATCATCATATGACTGCAGGGATACGGTCTCCATTTAATCGAAGGGAATTAGAGATTTCTCCAATCTGCTCCAATGTGGATTGGCACAGGCCAGTGGTTTCAAGCCCCCTGAAGACCACCAATTTAGCTTAACGACTGTTATCTATCGACAAAAGTCAGGACCGACAGCTTACCATCAAGCGTTGCCATTTTTGTTACGCAAGTAATGTATATTTTATGTCGTTCAGTGCATATGCATTTTGTTTTATACCACACAGGTGGGCATACAAGCATACGATCGGCCTGATGGTAAGCCGTCACCGTAGCTTATAGACGTAAGCAATACCGGGGGTATCACTCACGCGTTGCCAACCCTCCCAGCCCCCCCAAGTGGAGCTCTGGAGACCTTACTCACCGTAGGAACACAACATGGTCGAGACCAATGTTATTTGGCTACGATCTTCTGTAAGGTGGAGGTCCTTCCCCAGACGGGCTGCTCCGATTTGAGCGGATTATCCGCTGTGCTACCTCTCTTAACACCACACCACCACATACTCGGATACTGTGTTGCAATTTCTGTGGCGTGTTACTTCTTGCACTTACTAAAGACAACGTACTAAGTTATTACTACTATTTATTGGCAAAGCTTGTGTAAATTGTCAGTAATCATGATTACTTCCACTAACAGATGTCCTTAGCAAAGCAATAATAAAATAATTATCATAAAGTTTTACTATCTGAATATTATTACTATCTTGTTTACTAATGAACATTTAACATCTTCCTAGACGAGAAAAATATTATTAGAGATCAAGAATGAGGAATAAAGTGATAAAGATAGAAATATAACTTCAACAAGGACGTAACGAAGTGCAGATAGGGTTTAGGCATTTTGGATAACAAATGAATAAACTTGAAAAAAAAAACTGTGGCTGAAAATCTGTGTTTTGCTCGCCAAAAAAATAATGCACTTCGCTACTGCTTCTTCCCCTTAGGGGTTTGGCGTTTTATCACTGCAGGACACTAAATTTCTACTGCAATTTTGTTATTTTCAACTTTCTGTTCATAATAATAAATAGTTCAGTTTATTTAGCATCAATATAAAAAAACTGTTTATACTTATGTGTGTCTTATGTTATGCCAGTTTTCACCAACGCCTTCTAGCGTACATATTCTCTAACATTCTAGTAACGTTAAACCTACGCTAGGATACGTCGGTAATTTAGGCATGAGAGATATAAATAAATAATTTTTGTATCTTTCTTTCTCAATATTTTCTAAATTAAATTTCAGTCACTCGCTGCGTTGGCACCAATCTTCCTTAGCTTCACAGCAGGCCTCACTTCAGGCTACTCTGGAATACTTCTGCCTCAACTGGAACGTCATGGGAGTCCGATACACATCGATGAGAGCACCAAATCATGGATTGGTTAGTATTTTGTATTTTTTTGTAAAAGGCAGTGAAGTAAGGAAGACGACTAGCCGGATGCAAAGTGACACATTTTGTTATAATTTCATACAACGAATTCTCAGAAAGTTGTTTTTTTTTTGAAGTCTTTTAGCTCGTAATAAGTTTTAATACTTAACATTCACATTTGATACTTGGAATCCCAGATTTACAAATGATACAAAATTATTTTTTCATTTTTTTTTCTAATGACGCTTTGTATTTCATTCACATTATTCATAGTCACTAATGTTTTTATTTGAACTCAAGAACCCCAGTGGTTCAAAATTTACAGCCTGTTTTTTACATGAGAAGTTGAAATTCAGAAAAACTAAAAAACATATATTTTTATGTTTTTTTTTACTAGGTAGGTATATTGTTGAAGTATTATTTCCCTCATTTCCGTTTGTGCACTTTATGACGGGGCACATTGTATAGCGAAGTTATTACTAAATTCTTTTAATTTTCTCCATTGTTGTCGTTTTCAGCTGCAATGGCGGCCCTACCCATGGCACCAGGATGTCTCATATCGGGATGGCTGATGGAGAAATTCGGCAGAAAGATGTCACACTACATTCTATGCGCGCCATTTCTTCTCGGATGGATACTCATCTCCTGTGCCAACAATCTAGCTTTGATGCTCTTAGGAAGATTTTTCACAGGACTATGCGTTGGTTTACTCGGACCTCTGGGGCCTGTCTACATTGGAGAAACATCTGATCCCAAATATAGAGGGTTTTTCTTAGCAGGAGTTTCATTAGCTATAGCTGTGGGACTTTTAGTAGCTCACGTAATAGGGACATTCGTCAGCTGGCAGTACACTGCTGCCATCTGCTGTTTATTTCCAGTTCTTACTGTTGTTCTACTCACCACAATACCAGAGAGTCCCACATGGCTGATAAATCAGGGTGAAATTGAAAGAGGTGCAAAAGCATTTACATGGTTAAGAGGTGCAAGTGAAGAAGCTAATGCAGAATTAAAAGGACTAATAGACAAAAAGAAAATGGTTGACGCAGAACCACAAATGAACTGGAAAGAGAAGATAGTATCTTTGAAAAGCCCTGAGTTATTGAAACCATTAGGTATTATGATATTATTTTTTGTTACTTGCCAATTCTCAGGAGTAAACGCTGTTGCGTTCTATTCTATTGAGATTGTTGAGAAAGCTGTTGGCCAAGGCTTGGACCATTACATGGTGATGATGATTATTGATGCTCTAAGGGTGGTGGTGTCTGTAGTTGCCTGTGTGATCTGCAAACAATATGGCAGAAGACCATTATGTTTTATAAGTGGAATTTTCACAGCATTATCCATGGTTGGTTTATCAATGTTCCTGTACTGGAAACCTCCTAATATGTCGTGGGTACCATTGATATTCTTGATGATATACATATGCGCAATTTCCATAGGATTAGTTCCATTACCATGGATTATGTGTGGAGAAGTATTTCCTACAAAAGTTAGAGGATTAGGGTCAGGAATCAGTTCCTCTACGACGTTCTTGTCGTTTTTCATCGTTGTTAAGACCGCTCCTGGCATGATGACGCATTTAGGAGAAGTAATCACCTTTTTAATCTACGGAGTGATCGCTTTAATAGGCACAGGTATGTTATATTTCATACTGCCCGAAACGAAAGGAAAAAGTTTACAGGAGATAGAAGAAAAGTTCAAAAAGCAAAAAGACAGTGAGCCTAAAGTTTAGATTAAGTGATAATAATTAAGTATTATAATAATTTCTTTATATTAGCTTAAAGCAACAAATAATTGTAATCTGTGATACTCATAATGTCATAAATGACGCCAATTAAACATGTTATATAGTTTTAAATTAGTGTTTTATTATAGAAGTTTCTAATCTACGTAATAATAGAACCAAGTAACTAATTATTGTAGACGCTATAAGTTTTATTTATTTATAAAATATGTTGGTAAAATGAGTCGGCACGTCACCTGATGGCAGTGATCCCTGCTGCCCATGGACCACATAGATACTAGGAGCTGAGTCCACTATTGTCCATATCCAATCACTTACGACCGAACCCAATAATATAAGATCTCAAACCTCTAACATTGACTGTTCGTGATAATCGTGATTGACGGACCGTCTGGTAACTTTGTTCCAATAATTTTATTTCACAATCTGTCATAAATTTTCAATAGGTTTAAGACAAGAATTCCAATTTTACACAGAAAAAAGAAGGAAGGAGAAATAAAACGAAAAAGGATAGAGGAGGTCGAGCCTTTGGATCTCTTATTTACGTTCTGTTTCTTCACGCCAATATTCTATGGTACTTCCATAATCGAGTCAATTTTATAAATGCTTTACCATTTCAAAAGATTCAAAAACAGTTCAAGAATAATGTCATTACTTATATAAAAAATAATACATAATATAAGCCACTATTATTAAAATAATAAACGGTTTCACAAATGACAAATAACGAATACTATTCATAATAGCTGTAACTGGCACTGAGTGAACTTTGAAGTAATAATCGGCATTATAGTCATACCAATTCAGCTCTCGTCTGTCATACCAAAGGTAGGCTCCTTTGAGACTAAGCGGCGCATCTAGAACTATATACAGAGGGGTCTCCGCCGATTGTTCTGGAGTCAGGAACCCGATTCTTTTCGACATGTCCGTTGTCACTAGTCCTGGGTGCATGGAATTCACTGATATCTTCCTAGGTTCTAACTCTTTCTGCTGTACCATTGTCAATGCACTGACGGCTACCTTTGATATTCTATACGCAGCTCCCAATCCATTATCAGCTAACCAGCTACGCTTGAAGCTGCCATTTTTGACTGACTCTAAGTACCAGTTGACAAATTCATCTATATCCTTCTTACTCAAATCTTCTGAAGACAGTCTATCAATCCAGTATTTATTCCTTACGTTGGACAGATGACCACAATCACTAGAAATGTTTAACACACGTGCGTTCTCTTGCAATAGCGGGAAGAGAAGTTCCTGAACATTCACTACGCCAATGTAATTTGCGTCGATTGTTTTCTTACTGTCCTCATAGCTGGGAATGAAAACATTGGAGGCAACTGCAGCATTATTGATAAGGATATCAATACGTCCATGTTTCTTTTGAATGTGATCACGGAAAGACTGGACGCTCTTATAAATGGACACATCTAGCTGATAATACTCCGGAAATAACCCGAGTTTATTCAGCTCATCTAAGGCAATCTTACCTCTAGCATTATCTCTGGAAGTCAAGTACACCACACCGGGGAATCTCTGGCATAAGCCCTTGACAATGGCCAAACCTATACCTTTGTTGGATCCGGTGACTATAGCCACTTTTTGCGACATGACTGACACTACAGACCACTTTAGTATTACTGATTTGTTCTGTTAATGATATATTATTATCGACGTGCGATAACATAATCTTTTTAATTCATGTTTTACATTCAATGTTGAATTTCAATTATAGATTGTAGGTGTATTTGGTGTCCAAGGGTCCTACACGGCGACTCATTTTAATATGCTTAGCATGAAATCAATACACTTAATAAAATCGTGACAGACAGACAGACACAGATGTACAGACGGACAGAAAAGGGGTCCGTTGGCACCCTATGGGCACGGAATCTTAAAAATAAAAGAAACTTCAATATAGAATATGTAATTAATTTATTTTATTTGTAACAAAATGATAATTTAAAATAAAATAACTATGAAAACAATTAAATGGCACATAATATTAGTACATAATTTTGTTTTAACAAAAAAAATAAATGCAGTTTGGTACAAAGACACAAAGCGAAAATTTAATTTAAAAAAAATAAAAAAAACGAAATAAAAATTCACATGAAATTAGTCCATTTCTCGTGTATTAATTAAAAGTTAATTTTAATCGTACCATGTCCTAAGTACTAGTCCGTTGGAGTTGCCGAAAACGTGACAGACGTTATTCTGTCAAAAATTACTAATGTCAAATGAATGTCAATGTCAAACGATACACATTTGATATTCATGTAAAATGTCAAACGATTAATTGTCTTTCAATGTAAATTGATGATAGATGAATTATGTCAATGTGTCAATGAAGTTTTTATTTATGGAATAACGTCTTCTTCTCGTGGTTTTCACTTGGACCGCGGCTTGACGAGTCTGGATGCAGGTGGATTGAATTTAGCGAATCCCTGCTGATCGAAAACAGGGAGGAGATCCCGGACTCTAGCTGAGACAGTCCCTCCTGTAACTCTGTAATAAAAAATACAAACATCAATAAATGTTTAAAACATCAATAAATTAAAAAATAAATATTATTAATTTTGAACACAATAACATTACACAATCAACTCTAATAATAGTGTTACAATTCCTAGAGTAATCCGGTTTTTTAATACATTAGAATTGGCACAAGTTAAGCTTTTGGCGATGACACAGATTTTTACATAAAGCGACTGCTATCAGATCTCCACAACTCAGAGAGGAAACCAAATCTTTTATAGGTTAGATCACACGTGTTTATATCCATAATTTTTTCTTTATCTTCCTTGTCGAAATCTACTAAGTGAGAGAAATGATGGCTGGGATGATGATGATGAAGTGAGAGAAATCCAAAAAATAGGCTTTTAGTGGCACACGGATACAGGTTAAGATGGAACTACTAATGGGCAATCACCACTCTCTTAGTTGTTAAAGATACTTACGTATATAAAAATTAAAGAAATTAGCAAAGTAAGTAAGATTAAAAATTAAAATCCGTAAAACGAACATCGAGCTCAATGCATAATAATAGTCAGTAATAAAACGTAACATTTGGATGATGATACAAATCATCATTTAGTGAAAGCGTTATTGAAAACAACACAGAAACATGGGTTAGGGGGCTACTCGTCCGCGTCCAATCTGGTCCGCGTCTTGGACCCGGACCAGTTGACCCCTACGTTGCAATGACAGTGGTAAGCTCGTCCCACATTCGTTTAGCGATTGACGTGAGCCGATTTGACGAAGGGCGTATGTAGTAGGCTGCAGAGAAAATTGTTTTGGGATGTGCTAGGATTGGTTTTGGGATGTGCTAGGAATGGTTTTGAGATGTGCTAGAACCATTTTTCCGGACGAATAGCCAACTAACCCAGAAACATACGCAAACACAGCTTGATTTTTAGGTAAACATTTTAGAATTGCTTCTAATCTTACCATCCTCTTGGCAATAGATAATAGTGACCCATGTACATCTGCAAATGATCAATCATGTGAATTTGCTCTTAAATTGTCAAGAGTTACCGTTTAGTCACTGAGCACGATGTCCGACACAATTATAATCAATTAATAGCAAACAAAAACCTAATTTAAGTTATGTTAATGCCTCGACACAATATGAAACACATTAGAAAGCATTTTTTGTCTATTTTTATTTATTCTTTTGCTGACTTATATTATTATCTCTTGTTTCTCAATTATTTACAATTATATTCCAATTTTTGGCTAAGTACACATATCCAATGCTCTAAGGTTCGTCGTCATGAATGCGCTGACTACTAATTGGAGTTTCTTAATTCATAATGTGATTCCTAACAAATCCTAATTTGTCTCTAACAAGCTTTTTTTGTAAGATTTTTAGAAACAATCTTTTTTTTTAAAGTCCTTTAATTTCTTGCCCCTATTTCTTACAGATTTATTTATAATATTGAAAAGAAAAAAGTTGTTATTTTATGATTAGCAATTACCTGCTGGGTTTGATCAGCTTAGCAGCCTGAGCAGGCGTAGCAAGCTCTGTCGGAAAATACGTTGCTCCGTAGAAATCCAATCCGTTTTGCAACAGTATGTTGGCTTCCTCGATATTGGCCAAAGTAACACGGATGACACTGGTGGCTTCTTTGGGTATCATGCTGCTGACGAGCTCACCGTCAATGGTGGTCAGTGCTCGTGGTGGCGTCTTGTCTAACGGCTTAGGTGTAGACGCACCTGTAAATTTAGAAGAGGCATATTAGATTTTGATTACTATTTGATCAAGATATTTGTTGAAATGAAATAATTTATTATTTTAAAGAGTGAGACTTTACAGGCACGCTTCTCGCGTCATGTTGTACAATATTATTATTTTGTATTAAACAAGCTACTCTATAAACTACCACCATTTCCAAAACAAAGAAATGATTACTGAGAACAGAAATGGCGAAAGAAACCTGTTAATTTTATGATATTCGTGATAGTTTTACATCTGAAGCATTTTCACGTTTATAAATAGATAATTGTGATGACAAATTTAATGATTCAATAGGCTACACATGGTTAGTAATAATTTCTGATAAAATAACAGTGACTATTTAATTTCGTATAGGTAGAGAAAAAAAAAGAACAACAAAACGTTTCAAAAAATAAAATGACAAACGTTGATTTCAACATATTATAAACTGTCTCAAATAATGAAAGCAAAACATGAGAATAATTTACCAATTTATTATCATTTCAAAATTAACTGTATCATCTTTACACTTTGTCCAGAAAAAGAGAATTCGCCGCGTGTTTTAGTCCATCGCGGAGTTGCAATCGTTTCATCGTAAGTTCTAACATACAAAGAGCTCAATGTAGCATAAAATGCGACGCCAACGCGCGTACATGGTCTTAAAGACTTCCGTGACAGAATATCCAAAATGACTCAACTCCATGCGCATTCTTTCAGAACGTAAAAGTCAACTATGTCAAATCACACACAATCATACATTCTTAGGAACTGTGCATAGACAAATTATAATAAAAACGGATGTTTATTAGGCAATAAATAACAAACTCATGCGCACAACGAGCATTTAAAACTATAATAACAATTTTTGTTGGTGTACCTTTGGGCTCAGTATCAAAACTTGGTAATCTTTTTACATCAAGTCTGACTTACTCACTAAAAAAAACTCAAAAAAAAAATACTTAGATTTTTATCTTTAAAACAGATGTTAAAAAACCCTGTCTTGTCCCTTTATTAATTCCTTTGAAAGAACAACTCCACTGCCTGATATTACATACAAACAATTAATATTTATTTATTTGTACACATGTTTAAAAATCTCAACGTTTAAACTACCATTTACTAACTAAACATTAACTACTAATTTTACATTTCCAAAGATTCTTTCTTTGCAGAGAAAATTTTCATGCAAAAACACTTCCTAGACTTTTTGTAGGCTGTCATGCTGTTGATAGACCAATCAAAGCGACTCAAAAAGTTTTTTTTAATGTTAGAAGTGAACAAACCATCATGCGGGTCACCTGATAAGTAATCACCGCTGCTCATGGACTACAGCCCAGCCGTTGCCGGCCTTTAAGGGAAGGAAAAATAGAAACTCCACCTTTTTATCACTAAAATATTCAGAATATTGCAATATATTAGAATTATCAAATTCAAATGGGACAAAGCTGATGGTAAGCAATCAACATCCATACTTCCAACCCAGGAGTATTATAGGATGAATTAAAATATTTTCTTTTTTTGTTTGTTCACGATTAAACTTATATGCTTACCATCAGGCATATTGGAGATATGACATTACAAAGAAGGAAGTAGGGAGAAAGAAATATCTCCTTGAAGTCATCTATCAAAGATCGGAATAAGGCTGCTTTGATTTAAAAAGCAGTAGCCTCTAAAAAGATAGTAAGAATAGGGAAAAGAGAGGAAAGATCGGATTCCAAAAGGTCGAAGTGTCACGTCCTATAGTCGACCCTACAGATAAGAGAGAGACAGGAGATAGAAAAGGTAGGGCTCCCGGCATTGTTGTAGCATCAAAAGCAACACAAAAAACCAGTACCAGTAGTATTACCATCCCTGGGCGAACCATGAAAGTTTAGACGGATGACTTCCACCACAGAGCCAAACTTGTAGAGGGCGTGGCGCACGTCCTCCTCTGGCACCTCATCGGGGACATCGTAAACGTAAATGGTGAAAGTCTTCTGTGGCCTGCAGGGGATCGCGATCTGGAAGACAGGAAAATTTATTAGCGCCATCTAGTTTTGACTTTTTGTACTATTAGATGAACCATGAAAAGTATCACTATGACACACATACTAAGGCCATAATAATAGGTTTGTTGCCGTAAAAAATGTAATTAGTCCGTCTTTTAGATTATTGAAAAATAAGGGACACTCATTTTTTCATTTGTAAATTAGACCAAAAATGACAAAGATATATATAGCCCATTACAGTTACGTGTCACGTCACGCCGTGTGGCATTTTTTCGCATGGGGTGACGTCAAAGGCATAAAAATTTTGGAGTGGGGCCTAAATTTTTATGCCTTTTATCTTTGTTATATTTAAAAGAAAAATACATGTCCAATATTTTTTTATAATCTAAAATACGGACTAAATATAATGTAATTATTTTGACCCTGGAAACAACATTGAAGTTACGTTACAAAAAATTGAAAACTTTACAATATTTAACTTGGGCATAAAGTCAAAGTCAAACATTTATACAGACAGAAACAGAGTATTATTATTGAAAATATTGACCTCCCTTTTCTTAAAAAAATGGCTGATCCTAAAGAACTGATTTTTCCATAAATTACAATAGTTAATTCAGATTCACTTCTGGACTTTACTACCGCTTGACATTAGGTGGAGTAAAGTTAATTTTTTTTATTTTATTTAGCCAAACAAGTTTATTGGCATTTGAAAACAGTTACCCTGACCAATCGAGCTACAAAATTTAAGAGTACCTACCTAATAAAAATAACGTTAAACACAAAATAAACATATACCTTCACCTTGCTAAATACACGTGATGAAAGATTAATATTCAAATATAAAAATGACACAAAATAGGTTATTAAGTATTTAAATTACGACATTCTTAAACTGTCATAATAACTATTTAATATAGCTAATATAACATTATACGAAGCATAAACAAGCGAAAAGGAGCAGACAGATAAGGGCGAAGAGAGTGAATCAGAAAATATTAAAACAAATATAACAAACGAAGCACCTGTAGAAAGAGATTAGTGTAAACTGAAAAAAATATAAAAATTAGAAGTAGTAGATGAAAAGCATGAAGATGTAAAAAACTCCAACTGCAAACTCAAACTCTCAAGCCTTTTTAAGAGAATTAACAATAATTCTATGTTTTCAGACACCCAGTCAGATGATCTATCTATATGTAGCAACTCGTCTACAATTTTGCAATGTTTTTGGTATTATTATTAATTTTGGTGGTAAGGGCAGGGCTGACAGTAACTAGGGGTAACAGGTAGATGACTGGTGTCGGGTACATTAAAGAAAAAAGTCCATTTCCAAGACGGACCGCACGCCGCAGACTGAAGCTGCAGACTGCAAGTGACACTACTAGTTTCTATGTATTTCGCCGCGCTTGGAATCACTTTCATAGAGCTACATAGAAATAAGTACGTCACTAGCAGTCTGCAGCTGCAGGCCGCGGTGTGCGGTGCATCTCGGAATTGTACCTTAATATTGTCAATTTTCAAATAACTTTAGAAAGTCTGAATACCATTTTTGATTACCTTTCTATAGAAACGAGAACCGGTGACCTTGTGGAAGCCCTTCTTGAAGACCATTTGGTAGTCGTCGACGCTGGAGAACTTAAAGAGTATTCCTGTTGCTGTCTTAGTTAGAGAGAAACATCCTTTGAACTCCATTTTCTCGCAGATTGTCGAAGCCTTCTCCATGCTCAGCCCGTGGGAGGGAGTGAGAAGGAATGCTCCCTTCGTTAGAAAATGTTCAGAGTCCGATATGTCGGACTCGCTCTCCCCGCCCTTCATCAGTGTATGGATCTGCTCCTTCCACATGTAAGAATCTGACATCTGGCAAAAGAATTAATTTTATACAATTTATTTGAGTTTTGTATTTGAGATATAGGAAATTCTCTTTTATAATAAACAGAAAATTTGTAAAGAACCTCGTAATTGTCTTGACATTATGAGAGGTCATCCGTTTTCGAAAAATTAAAAATAATAAGTGATATAGAATAGATGGTTCGGTGGTGTTGCGTTGGTAGTGTAGTAATCCTACCTTCATTTACATTTATGTTTGTTCTTCAGTCTGGGTGTTTTCTGTGTATTATAAGTATATATTTACAATAATATATCCATTGTTAACACAAGCAAGTTAAATTTAATTTACTTTGGGCTCTAAATTGTCTAAAATTTATTATCTTACCAAAGTTCAAACTCCACGCACAATATTATTTAAATTTTTATACACAGGACGTCTGAATAGTGTCCACGATTTCTACAGTACTGACATCGTTCCGCTTGAAAAGAGGTCTATAGATGTACTGTAGGTTCGATCCCGACTTAATGACCTTATTGTTCTTTCAATGACTTCCTGCTGTCAAAAATTGAACAGAAATATCGACGCACCCAATGTTTTGATTAATAACAAGACCATTTTCTCAACTGCGACATAAAGGGAAAACACAAACGCATTTTGTACGATCGAGTTTACGACGCACAAAAAAAAAATAGATAGATGGATTTATTTGGTAAACTGTTAACACACAAAGCAAATAAATAGCTATACAAAAAAACTAATAAAACAAGTATAAACTTTGAGCCTAGCATGCATCATGTGTACGATGATGTAGCTCAAGAGGAGCTTCCTGATTTTCCCCTGCCACCCAAAGTAGACACGAACGAGCGCAGTTCAACACTAGAGTGAACAATTTATTGAGATAAATAACAACGAATAATTTAACGTATGTGCTTTCTGTGCGGTGCCGATGGGTCTCACTTCTGGACTCAACTGGTCAGGTGGGGTGGATGCAAAAAAAAATCTATACGTGTACCACAAAATGTGCGTCGTCAGCGTAAAAACGTGTTGAAGAAAAAGATATGCTAGAATTTCACGGAATTTCGTGCGTCGTATCGTGTGCGTCACTCATGGGCGTCACTGCATATAATTGCAAGGGTCCTGTTTTCTTCCAAGTCTTTACAGTACTTCCTACTCCGTCTAATTTCATTCTGAATAAATTCATTGTGAGTTTCAAGACAGCTTTAGTTTCTTCCTCGGGACGTCAATAAGCTTCATTGCTTATTGCCGTTGTTAACCCTGGCTATATAGGAGTTTCAACGGTTTGAGTTGGAGTTGTGTCTCGTCGTTAAGTCTACTGTTTTATTATCATCACTATCTATCACTTTGTATTCAACGCGTTAGTTTATTAAGAACTAGATAACTACAATAAATATTACCTATATTTTAAAGTTTATGGCATCAAGCAGAGTGAAGCTAGAAAAAACTGTTCCAAACTGCTCTATCTCTAACAAGATGATAAAATTTAATTGTCCAATAACTAACATGTATAATTACGCCTATTATTGCCGTGTGGGTGGACAGTGGTAATGTCAAAATTGCCAGCAATTGACCATCTATGTTCCCACAGATCTGTAAAGCCATATAAGGACATAATTGGTTAATAATAGTAGTTAGTCGAAGGTCGGGTTATATTGTTTTTCTATTTTGGTGATAATAATTGCGTTTGTGGTTAAAAACAATAAAATTAGGTAATTTTGGAGGACGATTTAAAAGTGTTATTCTATAATTTTCTACTGTTACATATCCGAAATGAAGATGTAATAACGAATGTACAGCAAGCGTTTAGAAACCTCAAATTTTTCACTTTTCACAATCTTTATGAAGAATTCGGCGATTCTTTGGCTACTCTTTTTTCTTTTTATACTAGGAACTCTTATAGTTTTCAACATGTCAGTCTGTCCGCGGTCTATCTTGCAATTTCTCACCCTAATAATATTTGACTTTTTATCTAGCAATATTGCGAACTTTTATTTATCAATAGAATTAATTATTACTAGTTGGTCTACGAGAAAAACATGTCATATCGTACTATGTAATTAAAAAGTTTCAAAACGATGCTTATATGCTGATGCTTTTTTTCGTTTATTGTGAAATGTGTTCGTGAAACTCACCATAAGAGATTGTTAATGTAGTAATTTGTATGTACCTGTAGTTGGTGTAAACATGAGAATAATATTGTATCATTACTTATTGTAACCTAATCGTGATGTGTACGCTATTGGTATGTCTGAATTAATAAATAAAAAATGTAAACTTTCAAAAGATTATTTTTCGATAGATTACAATCACGCACATTTCTTTTCATTCAACACAATCTACCACCGCTACTAAAGTTAGGTTTCACCGAAATGTATCATTGGCACCATACAACGCATATTATATTATAGTAAATACATACTTATTAGATATATATAAATTTTATTATATTGTAATTATTGTAGACTAACAGCAAATTCATATATTCTATGTAAATGTACCAGAAAGGCAACAGTTCGAGAGGAATGGCGACGGATGGTGAAGCGTACTGCCAACCCTCAAATCGACGATCACGATTACTCTGTCAAGAGTGAGTGCGAAGAAAAACAGCATAGTAAAGTCACCCCCACAGAACACAGAAAGAAGGAGAAATGTCATTAGATGGTTTTTGTACCGGAACCGATGTCGCCACTTACACACACAATTACATTTTAACACATTAATAGAATAATCTCGACAGTCACTCTCACACAAATCGTAAGCCCGTAATTTGCAGTTCGATTACGAACACGGAGCAAAAAGTTCATTATAGTGACGGGAACCTAACGAAATAGGACGACAAGCGACTTAGAAGAATCAAGTTCCTGCACATTTGTGCAGAAAATTGTGTAGAAAATGGCGACATGCGCCCCGCACACAAACCATATCTCTTGTATTCTGATATCTGTGGTCACCCCTAAAACGATAACAACAGAATACGCTCTAACTTCCTTTGATTAAAGGGACACCCGTATCCCTGCAGTGGGATGATTATGGTTTGACCCAAATCCCACTAATATTATAAAGGCGACAGTTTGTAAGTTTGTTACTTCTTCACGCTCAAATTTCTGTGCCAATTTTAATGATTATTTGGTATGTAGGTAGCTGATACCTTGGATTAACACATAGGGTACTTTTTATCTCGGAAAGAACGCGATTGCCGTAGGATTTTGGCAAAAGTCTGAGAGTCAATGTCGCTTTAAAAAGTAGAAGGCGCTGCAGTGCATAAAATTTAACGCAAGTAACGCCGCAAGCAGCAGCTAGTATTAAATAAATTTAAAAAAAAATCTTGGAAATGTTTTTAACTTGAACGAAGCTCGAATCTTTAGGGATGTCGTTTTGGGGATGTCGTTAACAATGACACAGCTCTCAAGCTATCTCTATTTTCTCCTACAATTTGACAATGACAGCATTACATTTTTATGTGTCTTAAATATAATGTATTTCTAACTCACCGTAACAGTTTAATAAGTAAAAAATTTATGTCCTATGTATAAAAATAATTTTATATGTACAGTCAACTAATGATAGAGTGAGTGTGAATTAAGGTTGACTGTACCTAGAGTTTATATAAAACAATTTTACGGTAAATACAATAATAGAATTTTTACAAAAAAATTGGAAATGGTACATTACCTGCCCCCTACTGCCTGTCTTGTCGTTCTTCTTCGTCGCGATCGAGTTCTTATCCTCTGTCCTGTTCTGTTCGGTGTCAGATGTTGCCTCCGCTAAGGACATGGTACCCTGACTGGCTGCTTTGGGCACTTACGACGGCTTTTCGTTGGGGACTGATGGGAAATCAGCCGTGTAGTTCCGCTCCTTGATTCCGATGACTTTGGAGTGGTGTGGAGTCGTATATTGATACAATATTTTTTTTTTATTGTAAATTTTTTTTTTTCAATTTTATTTCATTGGATTTTGTAATGGTTTTAGCATTTTTTTTATAATAAAGAATGTACGTATTTTTTTTTGCACTTTTCACAATATAAATCTGCAGTAGAAATAACAATTTTGCGTAATTCACAATAACATAACACTTCGCTAAAAATATATTTTTCCAATATTACATAATATTCACTTTTCCATCGAACAACGTATACGTCGATGTAACAAAAACTACTGAGACTCGTCCAAAATAAAATAAAAAACTATACTAAAATTACTCGGGTCAGGTGATAAAATAATTTTGAATCTCAATGAAATGTGTCATAGAAGCATTTTTTTAACAAAAAAATATATAAAATTGAATATATGGGATAGATTTACGATTCAACACTAACAAAAATATTATATACTTTATCTTGACGTGATTTGAAAAGATACGCGAGAGAACGTATGACAATTATTAGGTGTAAAAATGTTCACGGAGCGTTAGGGTTGGGCAACATCTGCTCGCGGACAAACGGCTGACAAGATATGAAAACTCGGACACGTAACAGTTTTTTTTTTGTGTCCGAGTTGCCCCCTAAGCCTATATCGTTAATACACATTTTGAGTATTTGAAATTGAAATTATGGATTTACCGTGTAAGTTTTTATTTCGTTTATAAAACTAATATTTTATTTAGAAAGTGGTCTTCAAAGACACTACCTCTCGTCAAAGATTACATTACAATAATATCCTCCTTCGTGGCGTAATGGTTACCACGCCAGACCGCCACCCAGGAGGTCCCGGGTTCGATCCCCGGTCGGGTCATGATGAACGAACTTTTTCTGATTGGCCTCGGGTCTTGGATGTTTATCTATATATGTATTTGTTATAAAATATAATATCGTTGAGTTAGTATCCCATAACACAAGTTTCGAACTTACTTTGGGGCTAGCTCAATCTGTAAAAAAAAAATATTTTGCATAATTAACCTACTCTATAAATTACTACCATTTCGGAAAGAAAAGCAAAATGACCAATAATATGATAAAAGAAATGGCGAAAGAAAATCAGTTACGGAATTTGTTATAATCAGAAAAAAATGCAGAGAGACTATTAGGTAGGCTCTCATCTCTAATCAATGAGAGATAATATCGACCAACTGAGTGTGCTGGCTGTTGACACTGATGCATATGAATAAAATATTTTTGACTTTGACTGAAAAACTGACTGTCTGCCACCTGTTGGAACTGGTAATCCTCCCCTCGTTTAATTTAACATCATCATCAGATTATGCTCAAACCTTATACAAAACTTTTCTAGTGGACAAGAAATGCGCTTCTTTTAATAAAATACGTAGTTATCTTAGTTTTCTATTGGTTTTATGGTTGTTTCATTTGGAGGAACAGTTCAGTTAGCCATATCTGGATGAGAGGTAAATTATATTGATTTATTTCCCTCTCATCCAGATCCAGATTTGTGTTCATGTTTGTTCTCATAGTAGCCACGTGATCTAGGGGGCAACTCGAACACAAAAAACTGATGCATTTACCAGTTTACTACTTAAAATTTTGACGTAGACAATTTAGTAATTTACATTAGTATGTTTGTAAAATGTATTGATTATTATAATTTATCATTTAGAGACAGTTTTGATCAAATTCCTATGCGAAAAAGATTATAAATGGTGAAATGTAAAACTCAAATCCTGACTCTTCCCAGCTTAAATCCATGAACATAAAAAGTTGAAATTTTGTTCTGTAGTTTCCGTAACGGTGATCTATTTGTGTGCCAAGTTTTGGTCTGAAAGTGTATCAAAGAGTACAACTTAGAAGATCGCATTTACACTAACAAGAAAGGTCGCAATAGTTTGTATCTTGCATCTAGAAAGTTACAACGTCAATCAGTCGACAACAACCGACGGCTTAACGAGCCCGAGCCATGGAGAAGCTCGAGGTTACGAAACCCATCCAAACACTGGCTAGGGACGACTTATCTGTTTTTTTTTATGTCATACAGTAGACAAACAAGCAAGCGGGCCACCTGATGGAAAGCGGTCACCGCCGCCTATGGACATCAGTAACACCAGGCGCGCTCCCAATGCGTTGTCCACCAAGGAAGTTGGAGAAAAGGAAGGAGGAAGGCAAGGGAAAGAAGGATAGGAAAGAGGGGATAGGGAAGGAGTTGAGCTTCCGGATCTCTCACTCACCGAACGAAACGCATTGCTGCTTCACGTCGATATTCTGTGAGAGGGTGCTACTTCCCCGGTCGAGCTAGCCCATTTCATAATAATTGTTCTACCACTCTATTGAATTCTACTAAAATATCTATACTAATATTATAAAGAGGTAAAGTTTGTGTATTTGTTAAATTGTAAGGGGTAATCTCGGGATCTACTGAACCGATTTAAAAAATTCTTTCACCAATAGAAAGCCACATTATTGCTGAGTGTCATAGGTTATATAAAAAACCACAAAATAAAAAGGCTTTTAACATTATGCCCAACGAAGTGGGCACGGGTCAGCTAGTATTATATAAAATGCTTTGTGCTTTACGACTGACGGACGGGTCAAATTAAATGGCTGATTGTAGATACCTAAAACTTGGATTGTATGATCTTTGTTTGATAAAAGTATCCATTAAGAGAGGATTTTTCGAAATTCATGTTCGAAAGTAGGGTTTCATTTGCTTTCGATAAAAAAACACCTTTAGGGCAGTAGTAGACAAAACTCTAGGGCGGTATAGATAAAATAAATTAAAAAGAACTCTAGATTACGTTGTATGTACAAAGTAAAATTACCCAAATAATAATTACATCAATAGCATACTATGTCTTTCGTCGAATCGCAACTATAATAATAATGAATGGCCATGTTACTTTGTGTTCATACAATTTATTAATCCGCGAATAAAAATATAACGATTTAATAGCGGCTCCATTGTTTTTCTACAATTTTTATTGGCTAAGCTGTACGTTAAAGAAATAGGCGTGTCACAATAGATAAGACGGTCAGCAAAAAAAATTTTTCTTTATTATTATTTTTTTTTGTTTCTTATTAAGTAGTCATTTCAAGTGGCAAAACAAACACACAACTTTATCATGAGTAGAAAATATTTTTACACCTATTTTTTTGTTTATTTTATTTTTTATTTTTTTAATGTCATACAGTAGACAAACAAGCAAGCGGGCCACCTGATGGAAAGCGGTCACCGCCGCCTATGGACATCAGTAACACCAGGGGTGCTACCAATGCGTTGTCCACCAAGGAAGTTGGAGGAAAGGAAGGAGGAAGTAAGGGAAAGAAGGAGGGGGAAAGAGGGGATAGGGAAGGAGTTGGGCTTCCGGAACTCTCAAAAGTTCATATTGTTTTCTTTTCTCTGACTCACATGGTGGCCAGACGACCTGGATTCCACAAGAAAACTGGACACTCAAGTGTAGTGTTGCCGAAATGACGCGAAAGGCGAGCAGAAATAGGCTGATAAAGACCGGGGATGTACCACCCTCTTTTAAAAAATCGACGTGAAGTAACAATTCAGTGAGATATCCAGCAGTCCAACTTATTTTCTATACCTTTTCTTTTTCCTATTGTTTGTTCTGTGCCGGAATTGAACCCACTCTATTAGCTAAAGTATAGTGTCGACTCACGACACGATATCTACTTATTTCTCAAAGTTTGTTTACAATGTTGTGCAAGAATAGTCGGATTAAAAATGATTATTCTTCACGGTTGATGCTTACCATAATTTTATAAATAGTCGACATAACTTAAAAACAACTTAAGCTAAGACCCGGCTGTTGGTGATAGATGACAACCGTTAAGTTTCTTACTCTAATATCTTTCTGATTAAATTCGCTGTGAGTCCAAGACAGCTGTAGTTTCTCCGCCGGGACGTCAATAAGCTTTATTGCTTATTGTCAATCTGAGGTCGCCGTTGTTGATCCTGGCTATTCAGGAGACACAGCGGTGGGAATGTGTCAAGTCAAACTCAAATATTTTTATTCAAATAGGCTCAAATCTAAATATATAAAACTCAAAGTCCTGCCTGACTTAACTATATATCAACGCACAGCCCAAACCGCTGGGTCTAGAGATTCCAAATTTGGAATGTAGGTTCCTTACGACGTCTAAAGGGTGTACAAAGAAAGGTTTTTTCAAAATTCCCACGGGAAAGCGACGTATACGCAAACGAATTTGCGAGTATTTTACTAGTAAGTACCTACATATTTTTATTCAAATAGGTTCAAATATTTATATACAAGCTCTTTCAAATCCTTTATCTTATTGTGTGGTCGAATTGTCCAGTTTATCCCGTCTATCATACGAGGGTAAAACAGCGAAAATATTTTTTTTAATGCCACAAAGTTTGCGAACAAGCATACGGCCCTCCTGATGGTAAGCATCACCGTAGCCTTTAGACGCTTGCAATACGGGGGTATCACTCACGCGTTGCCAGCCCTCCCAACCCCCCAAGTGGAGCTCTGGAGACTTGACTCACCGTAGGAACACAACATGGCCGAGACCAATGCTATTTGGCTACGATCTTCTGAGGTGGAGGTCCTTCCCCAGACGGGCTGCTCAGATTTGAGCGGACATCAGCTAGTTATGTCATATTTTAAAAACAATAGATCTATCGGTGTAAAAAACTGTTTCCTTTATTAGTTAAGTGTAACGTGGGTGTCATGATCAGAATCATATTTGTTGTATGTTATTAACGGATATTAAATAACTACGAGATGGCTGGTGATACATCTAGCACTGAGACCTATTTTTGTGTGTTTAGTATTTTTTTATGACATAAAAAACACTAACAATGTTTAAAAGCCTGGTGGTAGATTGATTGTGATTCTACCTTCGGCACTAGAGAAAGCGGGATCGATTCCCGATCGGAGCAAACATTTGTGTTTGCTCTCGAGTCTGGTATTATATACTAGCGAAACCCGCGCAATTTCGCACAAAACGTGGCAATTTCGAAAATGTGCGAAATTCAAGAGAGGTATAGCGGATAATCCTCTCATATCGGAGCAGCTCGTCTGGGGATGAACCTCCACCTTACAGAAGATCGTAGCCAAATAGCATTGGTCTCGGCCATGTTGTGTTCCTACGGTGAGTAAGGTCTCCAGAGATCCATTTGGGGTGGTTGGGAGGGTTGGCAACGCGTGAGTGATACCCCCGGTATTGCAAGCGTCTATAGGCTACGGTGATGCTTACTATCAGGCCGTAAGCTTGTTTGCCAACTTTGTGGTATAAAAAAATGTCTTGTATGTATTATACTTAAATACCTTCCACTTGAATTATATATAGGTATAGGGACAATTCATACAGATTGAGCTAGCTCCAAAGTAAGTTCGAAACTTGTGTTATGGGATACTAACTCTATCTATCTGAATTACTCTATCTATTGTAAAAACCGCATCAAAATCCGTTAAGTAGTTTTAAATATCTAAGCATACATACAGACAGCGGGAAGCGACTTCATTTTAAATTATGTAAAGAATCTTCTTCCACATTTTTTTTATTCTAACGGTACAGAATTCGTTATTCATTATAATTTATAAAGCTAAGAAGATACTCAGATTTGACTTGTGAGATCTAAATATTGTAGATATGTCACTGATAGGTCTAGATTTCTAGGTCAATTATTTGATCATGCACGTAAACGTTGTCCTGTTAAGCCAAGTCAGCGATATCCGACCTCCGTGGCGTAATGGTTACCACGCCAGACCGCCAACCAGGAGGTCCTGGGTTCGATCCCCGGTCTAGTCATGATGAAAAACGAACTTTTTCTGATTAGCCTCGGATCTTGGATGTTTATCTATATTTGTATTTGTTATAAAATATAACATCGTTGAGTTAGTATCCCATAACACCAGTTTCAAACTTTCTTTGGGGCTAGCTCAATCTGTATGAATTGTCCCTATATATTTATTTATTTTATTTATTTATTTATATCTGGCTTGGATATCATCCATTATCAACCCATAATCACCCCACTGCGGGAATACGGATCTCTCTTCAATCGAAGGGAATTAGAGCCTACTCTGCCACGCTGCTGCTCCAGTGCGGATTGGCAAAGAATGAACACCATAACCTCCGCCAAACTGCCGTTGAATGAATGTATTTAATACGTGTACTGCCAACTCTTTTTTTTTAAAGCACCAAGTTGGCAAACAAGCATACGGCCCGCCTGATGGTAAGCATTACCGTAGCCTATAGATGCTTGCAATAATCTATCACTCGCGCGTTGCCAACCCTCCCAGTCCCCCAAGTGGAGCTCTGCAGGGTTACCACCATCTCTTATTCCCATTCAATTCAGGACCTAAACAGAATAGAATCGTTATTTCGTACCACCATGTATTCTAAACGACTCGGTTTAGGTGACAGCGATTCAGCAGATATTATTCATTCATATTGTATGAACTTTCGTACCACCATGTCTTTCCACGACCTAAATTGAAAGGATTTATCTGTCAAAAGAGCTGTCAACCTAAACTAAATCAAGGACTGTCAAGGAGGATAGAGTGGCAACTCCGGGGTGAAATCGTCATGTATGGAAGGTGCTGCCATGCACTGGCTGAGATATGAACTAAAATTTCAACTATATACCTTTATACATAGTATGTATACGCTACCCTTATATATATTTCTTTGTTAGCGCCCCAAAGACATCCCCCAACCGACGGAATATACAAAATTTTGAGTATTTAAGTATCCAATTTATATTTTATTTACATTTAAGTAAATAGATAACTAATAAAATAAATAACGTCAATGGTATCAAATGGTCCGCGGTCCATCAGACGCCATGTGAAGTTGGAAAATGGCCATCGCTTTTTTAAAATTTTAGTTCACCCGCCAGCCGCCAAATCTCGCTGTTGCCAATGAAAATTGACGGTAATATCTATCAAATTTCTATCTAAATATGGCTACTTGGTGCGAATTGTTTTATATAATTTAATAATTATAAGAAACGAATAAATAAATAAGAAAGTAAAGAAAAAGACCACACAAAATGTATTGTTGTAACATTTATATAAATTAGGTACATTTATTGTTATGAACCTGAGTTATGAACATTAACATTATAAAAAAATGTTATGATGTGATATGATATTCATCAATAATGTTATGCTAGTTAACAATAGTAGTAAATATTAAATTATAGAAATTAATATATTTTTTATATCTCTTAATCTCCTCTACTAAATTCCTAAAAAATACCAAATTTCTCCCTCGATAAATTGGCTTATTCTATTGAGACAGCACACAACGCCCTGCGTGCTGCATCTTATTTCAACGCCGGTTCACCATCACCACAGAATTCAAATCACCACACCACGTCTCCGCCTGTCACGCGTTGTTTTGCGTCTAGGAGTTAGATGCTGAGGCGTAGCTGCTACGGTCGCAGATGGAAAATGACGAGGCGTAAATTTATTTAAATTCGTAAAACGCGATTTCACTTCACAAGATTGACTTGACATTTGTGTCAGTCCGATCCGACAGGGTGCGTTTTGAACATGTGATATTTAATTTTCGTTAAATACTTTTTTTACGCAAGTATAAGAAAGTAACCCCGTTTAATCTGTCTATCTATAATCTATAAAAAATCTGTGTTTTTCGTTTGAATATAGATTAATATACATCTTAAACAATTTTAAAATAGATAAATAATAAAATTAAGTTGTTTTAAAAAACCGGTAATGACCAAAACGAATTATGGTTTGTTTTGAACGCACCGCTGCAACTAATCAGCGACAATTTTCATTTGCTCATCCGACGAAATGAGATCCTGTTTATGAGAGATGGTGGTACGAAATAATGCGATTACGTTTAGGTACATAAACGGAACCAATTCAAAACGTGAGTAGTTAGGTAAAAGATGATGGTAACCCCCCTGGAGCCCTTACTCACCGTAGGAACACAACATGGCCGAAACTAATGCTATTTGGCTACGATCTTCTGCAAGGTAGAGGTCCTTCCAGAGACGGGCTGCTCCGATTTGAGCGGATTATCCGCTGTGCCCTACCTCTCTTCTCTCGGCATTTATTTATAGTAAAAAAAAATTTTTTCTATAGATTAAATACTATTATAATGCCTATAAACAAAAAAGCAATAGCTTGCCAATCCAAATTGGAGCAGCGTGGCAGAGTACGCTCTAATCACCTTCGATTGAAGGGACACCCTTATCACTCTGCATTGATAATGTTGATGATGATTGCTTCAAAGAGTAAGAAGTATCATATCTAATACATCGTCACATTGAGTTTAAAATATGAATAATTATGTTTTTAGTATATATCTTTGAAATCAAAGTTCGTCTGTCTACATGTGATAAACTACAAACATTACTACATTTTCATACTGTTTTTCAAAGCAAACGACCTTGAGGTGTTTTGATAAAATTTCAATTTCAATGAGCTGTGACGAATGATATAACTTTTTGTTCTGGCCCACCCCGCCTGCACGCTTCAGCGGCACTGTTATACATATTATTTTATTTACTAGCACCCCGCCCCGGCTTCACGCGGGATCCCTATTTTTTAATTAATATAATATAGCCCCGGAGATAATGTATCTTCTCAACGGCGAAAGATTATTTTTAATTGGTCCAATAGTTTCGAAGCCTATTCAACGCAAGCAAACAAACAAATAATTATTCCTCTTTTTAATATTAATATAGATAAAGAATTGACTTAAGGTCCTCATGAGAAGGTTCACAGTCGAACTATCAAGAGAGGTGCTCTGTGTTTCTCTACGAGATTCAATCAGAAATGAGGAGATCCGTAGCAGAAACTAAAATCAACAGCGTACTCTTCCTCGCTAATAAAAATAATTTTGAGATTGACGAATAGGTGTGATTTTACACTCTCGTTTGGGCCATAATCGCTAAAAACTATTTTTATACGTCTAAATAATTTTACATAATTACTTTATTTTCAAGTCTTTTGTTAGTTTTTACTTGTCTTTGCATTCATTATCTTGAAATGATTCTTGATACTTTAAAAACCTTTTATTTTTCTTGTCAATTACGTCTTGGACCTAAGATAAGACCTCGTGGGACACCATACGCCAGTATTAGTATTCAGTAAAATAATTAAATTGTTTTTGAGTAGAAAGTTGTTTTAAAATAGACAGTTATAGTTCCTTTTTTTTATTACATTATATGTGAATAGTCTATTGCAAGTATAATGTGTTTAACAATGTCAAATGCTTTCGAAAAATCCAAATTTTTACATGATTATTTTTTGTATGCATTCCGACATTACTTCCACAGCGAGTGTGTGAATCCCATGAAAAAAACTAAAGCCAGATTTCAAGAGTGAATCCGACGAAATGGTCCTTCCGGCAAGGTCAATTATACGTGGATCAATTACACGTGGATACATAATCCAAGGGAATCAGCAAGTACTTATACAAATTAGATATAACCACATTTTCAAACGTGTTTCAAACTATTGTGTTGAGAGTGGAAGACTCACGCACGAGTGAATAAAATTAAAATGACAATTGAAATCTGTAAAGAATAAGATTATTCAGACGCTACTTATAATACCAAAAGTTAAAATCATTTTGTAGTTCAGTTTATTTTTATAACTTCTGTAACTTGAACACATCGTGTATAAGTCAGAATACGTTTTAGCGGGAGTGATTGTGATATGAGACGACAGCCACAAGGGAAAATATTTTGCTTAAGAGTGTCTATTCTAGTAATAAATTTTAGTCTCAATCTAAGTGCTGTCTCGTTCGTTTTATATTTTACTATGACCAAGATAGCGTATGATATCGAGACTGGATTTTAGCTATTTTTAATACGACAATAGCCTCTTATGCTATATTAGATTAACATTCAATTAGGAAATACGATTACAAGTTGAATAGTAAGTGACAGTAGTGAATTGAAAATGGCGTCTGACGGATGTATTACTCCGTTTTATAAACAGGTAAATTTTAATTGAATATCTTTATATGCAAGTACAAAGGAGAGTAGTGGAAGATCAAAATGGAATAGAAAATTAAAGTATACCTACGTTACAGAGCGAACACCGATAGAAATAAAAATAATGACATGTCTAATAATATAAAAATTACAATGTTCAACAGTTTGATTGAAACAAATTCTGTTTATTGGGTACTCTGAGATCACGAACAATGTACTATTATCCAAAAATATTTACTTCCAACCGGATGGCTAGTTTGTTACCAATCACCTCTACCACAAGAAGTCACTGCTGGACACAACACCAGCCTCCCCCTAACGCTAAAGTGCTCAGAAGACCTAATTAAAATAGCGAAAAAGCCGCTGGATGCAGGCCGCTGCCAACCGGCACAGTATTAATATATTTTCCTACCAACTGGTCACTTTCCTTCTAATTTATATTAACATGTTTTTTCTCTAGGCCTTCGTGGCAACAGGCGCATCAATAAATATGGCACAAATAGGCTTTGTAACTGGTTACGTGGTGTGCATTGTACCACAATTACGGCAACCTGGATCACCCATACCTATGGACGATGACTCTAGCTCATGGTTTGGTAAGTATGACATTAAAGCAAAATTTTACATAAACTGATCAGCTGTTGTCAGTGTTTTCAGGTTAACTGACGATTATTTTATGTGATGTTAGCCCAGAGGTTCTTATTTTTATTATTTTCTTTTTTTAAATTTAATGCCATTATCTTTTGAATGTTTAGTCAGAGACAGTGTTTGCAAGTTCTTTGGATGCTCCGTCTTCTGTGCACTGGGAGTATATCAGTAAAACAATACTAAAAATATATACACAGTGCAACGTTCCTCTACGAGTCTACCCTATTTCTCCTGATCACTCTTTCCGCCACTTCCCTGCAGTACCTTACAAACTCCTCTCTACTTTTCGGTTCTCGTATGATCTTGAAATTTTCCTTTGCAATTTTCTTTTCCAGTTTTATTTTTATATCTATCCTTTCTTTCTCGTGCACGGGGCACTCCGTCAGGATGTGGACGACGCTCTCCGCACAGCTTCGATCACAGATGCACGATGGACTCTCCTTACACTTGAAGCGATGCCAGTATTAAGAGAATCCACCGTGCCCAGTGGTGATCTGCGTAGTGAGCGCGTCCACACCCATTTTTCTCACTATCCCGTACGCCTCCGTCACGTCCGGGAAAAACAGCTTGGTGACCGAGGCCGTCTCCCCGCTCTGATAGCGCCGGTTCTACTCATCAAGCGTGTCCAAACGAATTTGCCGCTTCACAAATGAAACCGGACACCTATCATAGTCGAGTCTTTTCTTCAGCTTCAGTGCAGCATCCTTTGCGAGTTCGTGCGCTCTTTCATTACCTGGGACCCCGGCGTGTGCCAGAAAATGTAAATTTTCTGGCCACGAACATTCGCTCTCTTTATGTTTTCTCTTGTTTTACACGCCAGGGGATGCAGGGAGACATTGTCAGTTTATGGTCTCAAGAGCGGACCTGGAGTCGCTGAGAATGCTGCACTGAACGTCCTTCCTTTCGACCACCTTCCTCGTTGCCCGTTCGAGTGCCAGAAGCTCCGCTTGGTAGACGGAGCAGAACGGTTCTAGCTTCAGTTTTTTACTGTGGGTTTCTGCGCTGCCCTTCCACAAGGACGACGCAGTACCCACTTTCCCCTCAATTTTAGACCCATTCGTGAAAATACTTGTCCCCTCTTCCTGACTCTGCAACCGCTCTGCCTCGTCCCACAAGCATTCAAACCTTAGTTCGACGTGCTGTGCAGGATGTGGGGCGACTGTGAAGGCCACAGGCTCCTCCATCTCCCGATCGCCTATTACTCGCCGGGAATGCCCTTTTTTAACTTCATAGAGTGAAGCCGCTTCCTGGATCCTCAGATCCAAGGGAAGCAGCCCGGCTAGTATTAGTGCCAAGTTGAGGGACACTGTTCTGTAGGCCTTTACAATTATTCGGACGAATCCCCTTTGGACAGCCTCCAAATCTTCTGTGCCGCAGGCGCCTACGCGCTGGCGGCGTACAAGATAACAGGCTCTACCACCGCAGTGTACGTCGTCCTCACTACCTCTGGGTGCAGTCCCCAGTGTTGCTTTGGACAAAATTTTTATCAAGTCCGGATGTTTTTCCGTTTTCTGGTACCCATAATACAGCCTAGCTTACTTTAAGAACAGATGACGCTGTGTGAATAGTGTTGGATGTGTTTGTTAACGACTCATTGTCATCTATTTTGTTGGGCGACTTGGTCATGAAATCCTCAACAAAAATTTCGGAATGCAGCCTAAATTGCTACACCAAATTTTTAAATTAAAAAATTATTTATTTATTTTCAGCTTCCATGCAAGGATTCAGTATTTTATTAGGAAATATAATAGTAGGCAGCATAATGGGAAAGTATGGGAGGCGGATACCTAGTATTGTCAGCGCTACCTTTGCAGTTCTCGGCTGGCTCTGCATTGCTGTAGCCAATAGCCTTCCATGGCTGTTCCTTGGACGTGTGTTACTTGGCTTCAGTTTGGGTTTCACCGTTTGTGTTAGCCCAGTCGTTGTTGGTGAGTGCAGCAGCCCCAAAAACCGTGGACTACTTCTCTCATGTTTGCCTGCCACTATATCCTTCACAACTCTGGTAATCCACTCCTTAAGTACCATACATTGGAGGACAAGTGCCATTATTTGTGTAATAATATCGTTTATAAATTTGATCATATGTATTTACTCACCCGAGTCACCGAGCTGGCTAGCAGAGCAAGGACGGTATGATCATTGTACGAAAGCATATAGATGGTTGAGAGGGTGTAACGAAGAAGAAGAACTACAGAAGCTTATAGAAGTTAGTAAAGAAATCAAAGAGTTTAATATTGAACATCAATCATTAATAAGTGTAATTAAAAGCAAACTAATAAAAATTATTGTTATGCTTGGTAAGAAAGAAGCTTACAAACCTATTATTATCCATATACATGTGTCCATCTGGGCATTTTGGTGTGGTTATTGTATTCTAGCAAGTTATTCTAATGATGTTATATTCGAAATTGCAGGCAAAGATGTAAACGTACCTCTAATTATTATGGCTTTAGACATATTAAAATTCATTATAAATATAATCTCTATGTATGTTGTGAAGAAATTTAAAAGAAAACCAATGTTGCTTGCCGCAGGTAGTTTGAATGTATTTATATTTTTCTTTATCGCTTTATATACTTATACTAAAAGTAAAGGATTATTACCTTTTGATACACCTATAGTTGGTATAATTTTAATACATGTTCATATGTTAATCATAGCAGCGGGAGGTCTGCCACTACCTGTCATAATATCAGGAGAAATATTCCCTTTAGAGTACAGAAGTACAGCCAGTGGATTTTCTAATACAATATCATCATTCAATGTTTTTTTAACATTAAAAACCTTTCCATATATACTAAATACATGTAATATATACGGTACATATATTATTTATGGTGTCGTGTGCTTATATAGCATTTTGGTGACTTATTTTCTTTTGCCTGAAACTAAAGACAGAACGTTGCAAGATATAGAAGATGACTTTAGAGGAAGACCCTTGAAAGTTGCTGACGAATCTGGAGAATTATTCTTGAAGGATAACGTTTAGATGTAAATTGCATATTAATGAAAATAAAATTGTTTTTGTAATCTAATTGACTACGATATATTTATTTGTTTATTATTTACTTAGAGAGGTAGTGTTGTGTTTCTACGGTGAGTAAGGTCTCCAGAGCTCCACTTGGGGGGGTTGGGAGGATTGGCAACGCGCGAGTGATACCCTCGGTATTGCAAGCGTCTGTATGCTACGGTGATGCTTACCATCAGGCGGGCCGTATGCTTGTTTGCCACCTTAGTGGTATAATAAAAAATAAAAAAAACACTTAGAGACTAACTAAGAATAAAGATTTTTACACTAATAATGTAGGTAAGTCATCGTTATGAGGCATTAAATTTACATAGTACAATATGAATATCTTATATAAAATTTAAAGTACTGACCTGACTGACTGACTTAACTATATCAACGCACAGCCTAAACCGCTAGGTCTAGAGATTCCGAATTTGGAATATAGGTTCCTTACGACGTCTATGGGGTGTACTAATATAGGATTTTTCAAAATTCCCACGGGAAAGCGAGATATACGCAAACGAGTATTTTACAAGTTGATTCATAAAAAAACTATTAAATCTATCTCCCTCATTCCACATCTCTCTTGATATTTAGAAAACTTAAGTCATATTTACGATCCTGCTCATCTCTTTCATTGGCTGACTGTATGTATTGTCACATGTACAGAGAAGGATTATATTAGGCTTCTTTTTATCCAATGAAATCTCATTGCAACGGGAAAATGGACGACCTCCGTGGCGTAATGGTTACCACGCCAGACCGCCACCCAGGAGGTCCCGGGTTCGAATCCCGGTCGGGTTATGATGAAAAACGAACTTTTTCTGATTGGCCTCGGGTCTTGGATGTTTAAAAATTATAGTGTCGTTGAGTTAGTATCCCATAACACAAATCTCGAACTTACTTTGGGACTAGCTCAATCTGTGTGATTTGTCCCTATATATATTCATTTATTTATAGAAAAAAAGCATGTTGTCTACCTGTAGACGACGTACGTTTTAGACGCTTTGTCATTGTAGACGACTTACGTTTGCAACGTTTTGATACTAATTCGCTTCTGTATATAATTGTATTTAAGGATTATTATACGTGTATCATGTCAATTGCACGCATTTGGTAAAGGAAATCATTAAAAAAAACACAGCCAATTACTCAGGCGTTGACGCTCAAGGTTGACAGAAACATTGTAATAAAATAATTATTATATACTATATATTTATCATATTCTTTTTTTGCAATAAGGAAAATAAAATTTATAAAAGCCTACTCAGACGATATGGTTAAATTTTTTTGTAAGAATGAAGTTTTCTCATGTAATTCTCGATGTATTTAAACGAAAATTTATTTTATTCATTTAATATGACATGGTGCTGCTGAGCCCAAGAGTCAAGGCGATGAGAGAGCTTCTCAAAATTTGTGAGAAGTATGCACTAAACCATGGCTTGCTTTATAATGTCAAAAAGTGAGTTCATGGTGTTTAAGGCTATCGGTGGAAAGTGTCCCACAGCGGTGCCCGATATATCGCTTTAACTAGGACTAACACAAAAATATTTTTTCAATTCCAACCAGTACCTAATTCCTGAGATTAGCGCGTTCAAACAAACAAACTCTTCAGCTTTATATATTATTAAATATAGATTATGTTGTGTTGATAATATTTTTTTGTTCCTTAAAGAGCTAGTCGTTTTAACTGCGCCAGAGCTAATATTTTTTTACCATACGTTTTAATTGTATGCATAGATAATGGTGACATCTATATCATAACGGTACATTTTTACCAGTGTTTTCATCAAATCCTACGGGAATCGCGGAAGTTTGACCCGTGCTTCACCTAAACTCTCCACCAGGGTGAAGCACGGCGACTTACAAGGTCCCGTGCCGGGATAAAAAGTACCCTATGTGTTAATCCAAGGTATCAGCTACCTACATACCAAATATCATGAAAATTATTATTAATACATATACATAGTATAACAGTAAGTGCATATACTTAGGGACCGTGATATTCAAACAAGACAAGACAAGTAACATAGGTACATTTAACATTTCACATCCATTTCCTCGCAAAACCTCAATCACTCATCGACTATTAAATAAAATGTACATTTTGAATGCGATTGTGATATGAGACGACTGCCTCAAGGGATAAGACATTTTTTTATACCACTAAGGTGCACGCTTGCAACACCGGGGAGTCACTCGCGCGTTGCCGACCCTGTAAAAATCTTTTTCACTTCTCATGCTCAGAAAATGCTTATTTGCGCAGGATATAGGCTGCTCAAAATCGAATTTTGTGCACAAGGGCAAAAACGTATCTACTCATAAATGTATCTATATTAAGACAAAGGAAATGGGCCACACAGCCAAACGCAATAAAAAGTTCAGAGATAGAATTTGTTATTTTATAATATTTACTTTAATTTATTTGCCTTATGTGTTTTTTAAGTCATAAAATATATTAAAATTTAAATTAAAGTACGGTAGGTTATTTAATTAATTTAAGAAAATTATTTTATTACAAAATTAATTTAATAGTAGACTGTATAGGTCTGCAGCCCAAGCCTAATATCAATGTCGTAAGATTTTAAAAAAAGCGGCGGGAAACAAATCTTGTTTTTTCGTGCGTTTATTAATTTATTTCCTCGCAATCGAAGTGAAAAGCAGAGTTTATAACTCGTCCACAAAACCATTTTTATCCTCGACATTACTATCAGCCCTCGCCTTCGGCTCGAGCTGCTAAAAGTCTCGGATAGAAATGATTCGTTTTGTGCACTTGTTGTAAAATCTACTATTTCACCTCACAAGCTCGGAAAGAATTGGTTTGTCATTCGAAATCTGAGCGCAAAAGTGCATTTGGTGCCGTAGCGTGGAAATAATTTTTAAAATTCGAACCTTTCTTTTCTATAATTTTTTATACCGCCAGTTCTCTGAAAATACATAATACTTATTTCATGCCAGTGCGCCAACCTTATTTTTAGAATAATCGAACTGGCCAGTACCTAGCACCTAGCTTTTCCTCGCTGTAGTGAGGTGAAAAGTAGTGTGTTTCGCTCGGCAGCAAAGTTATTCTGCGTTTCGTACCTTTGAAACCCCCGCTACGCTTAGGTTTCAATATAAGTACTCGCGCCAAAAAACAACTTTGCAGCCTTGCATAACAAATAACTAGTAATGCCCATTTTGAAGAACCCCTTAACAATATTCTCAAGAAAAGACCTCGGCGAGATTAACCTTAAAAAAGTTAATTTTTACTTCGTTTGGTGGTCAAGTTTCTCTGGATGGATGGGAATGGCACAGGACCGAGTTGGTTGGCGTACTAAGAGAGGCCTATGCTGAGCAGTGGGCAAAAACGGGCTCAGATGATGATGATGATGATAAATGACTTTAAATGACCCGCTTGTTTGTTTGCCTGCGGTATGGTATAAAAAACACCGTTATTGTATAGGCTATATCGCAAGATTGTAAAGTATCGTTTAGGGCTCAGCCAGACTGGTTACTTTTTAGTTTTAGTAGTTTTTTTTTTCATAACTAAAATTTTTCATTCAAAAATATAAATGGTACCTCTGCCCATCCCAGACCATGATGCGGATTGATGCTTAACCTTCCTCGGTTCTTCAAATACAATGCTGCACACATGAGGCCTTCGGGTCATGTTGACCCGATGTCAAAAATATGAAGTAATTGTTTTGAATTAAATACAAAATCTAATTATTTTTAAAACACATTTATTAAATAAAAATAAGAACACATTAAACGACTATATTATATGTAAATTACTCATTTTCTTGGCAACACGAAAGGCACAAAATTTCAGAATGTTTCTTAAATTTTTTACAGATTTTTGAAGTTTTTCCATTTTTCTATTTTGTTGTGATTTGTGCTCTACAGAATTACTTTTTTTTTGTTGGAATGTATGAGACAATAACCATTTTTGAATGCAAAAGTGGATGAAAACTCAGGTCTTTTCGCATCTAAAAGATCTACAGGAAAAAAAAAAGATTTTCAGCTAATTCATAAAAAAAATATCACATGTGAGGTTGTATTCTGTAAACCTTCTGTTATATCCAAAACTAGGTACACTTCCATGTGGGGTGGGGAGTTGGGATACCTCCACGCGGTCCACCCTGGTAACGTCGGCGAGTAATTCCTTAGTTTCTGGACCCAACTCTGGAATTACTTGCCGACGGCCAAATTCCCGACGCGGTGGGTCTGCTCCCCGTGCTCCTACCTTGGATGGAGTACGTGGGATGCGGACAAATCCGCTCCCCCTTGCATCCGTACTGGTGCTGGGGGTGGAGCGACTGAGGAGACAACCTCGTTAAAAAACAAGAGGTGGAGCCGGCCGCGCTTGGCTCGGCCGGCTGTATGATGAGCGGTGGTGGACTCGTTCGCTCGCTGATCCTCCCCAAAAGCGTCTTCGCCCCGACTGGTGTCCGGGCCTACTCCACCCGTTGATACCGGGGGCGACCCCCGTATGGTGGAACGCGGAGGCCCTGCAGACACTGGGTCTCGCCAACCCAGACACTGCGGGGGGCGTTAAGGGTTGGGTCACATGGGCGAATGAGACCACCCTGGAAGAGGGAGTGCGCGGTGGCGCAAAGTGTCACAGAGTCCACTAAGTACGTAGTGGACGCTGTGGCACTTGGAGTGGCGCAGGAGGCGCGGTGGAGGAAGAAAACCTCGTTAAAAAATTGAAGAAGAGGGGCCGGCGGCTCGCAGAGCCCGGCCAGCGGTCGCACGTTGTTGCGACCGCAGAGATGGAGGGGACCGTTGCCCAGCCGAGACGGCGAGCCGGGGAAGGCCCGTCGTCTTGAGGGGGCAATGGTCCTCGGTGTCGGCAGTGCACCTGGATGCGGTGTGCTGCTGACGGGGCGTTCCGGGGAGAGCGGGTCCGGCCAGTTTAACTTTGGCCGGACGGCCCTGGCGGGGTCGCGGATGTATCACAGTACCCGTGGCCCCGTCACTTAGGGGGCGAGTGGCATCCCGTCAGTTTTTTAGTGGTAAGTCCCACAGTCCCCACCGCATATTCCCCGGGCGGTGGGGCTGCTGCAAAGCATTTTTCTGACGATAATATAAAATAAAAAAAAGGTACACTTCCATGTCCTTTTCACTAAATTGAACGAAAGTATCCTGTTACACTATCACACAATATCCATTTATGACAAATATTTACAATTTACAAATTAAAAGTATATTCTTAGAATGCAACAAAACATTATTGTTTACAAAACACGGGCTTTTCTGACCCGAGGACCTTTTTCATACTCTGGTATTATTGACCCGAGGAACCTAAGACGGAAAAAACCTAATTTTGTTAAAATAAGAGACTTCACCATAATTTAACTATTACTGATATATATATATATGCATAATTAATAATTGTCATGAAGCCGTAATAAATTATATTAATAATTACAACTTTTATTGCCAGTTAAATATCAGTTTAAGGTCAATATGACCCGAAGAACCGAGGAAGGTTAAATTGTGACCCAGAACTGCATTTGATAAAAAAATAACAATTTATGACTATTTTTTTATAGTTGTTAGGCAGCTATTCTTGTTTAAAAAATTTTTTGGAAAGAAAAATTTCACCACCCACTCAGGTGGGATTCGAATCCACATCCTATCGATATCCGGCCGAGTGCTCTAACCACTGAGCTACTGGGAAGGTTTGTAATGGTGGTGAAATTTCTCATTCCTTTAAACGCTAATCTACCTGATAGTTTTTACAACCAAATCCCACCTGAGGTAAAATAAAATTTAAAAAATCAACTCCCTTTATTCGGGCTTCGCTCTCTTCGTGCTTATGTTCGTGTCAACCCTAATTTTAACGAATATCTAAATACCCCAAAATGAAGACATAATTTAGGTTTAGTACAAAAGCAACATTATTATCAAGAAAAGTCAAACCGGGCTTATTTTGTAATCGAAATGGCATTTTTATGTCTCTACGACCACGGCCTTCTATCACACTGAACGAATTGCGCTCAACTAATTAATTTTTGACTAGATGTTATTACAACTTTCTTCCTTGGAAAGGTTCAAATACTATTATTATCAGCCTAAACTGTCCCACTGCTGAACAAAGGCCTACCTACCCTTCTATAAATCACAATCTAGCCTCTTCTTGCCAGTGCTTGGAATAGGCGTCCGGCTATCACAAATAAAATTGATAATTATGAACATTGCTTAACTGTTTACGTTAGTGTTTACGCGCGCCTTGTGAAATAAGTTACTTACATTTAATTTATTTAAAACAGTGCATTTTCGGGCATTCTAAATAGTCGGGTGCATTCAGTAATATACTTAACATTTTTAACACAAAATTTTAAATGAAAAAACCATCATTACGTTAGTTCGGCCGTTTTTATCTCTATAAGACAGACAAGAACTCTCCCCCAAACACTGACCAAACACTGTATCTACCAGATTGCATCAGCCGTAGTCGCAGGCGAACTCTTCACACACTTCGAACATAGTTCGCCTGTGACTGGCTGTGACTACGGCCGGTGCAACCTGGTCGAAACGTCAGGCAATATCAGGGTATGACCATGTTAATTCCCGTTAATCGTTAATTTATAAGATTATGAGCGCGCCCCATAAACTATTTCTGTAGTATCATTATATTGTATGTTATCTAGAATATCTATGTCACAAATCCGATTAAATCTTACTTAACTTGGACTAGATGGCGCTGTGTTTGCGTGCAATACAAAATATAATATCCTATTAGACCTTGTTCGGAAATATTTTTCCTTATACGACAAAATACTGTTTACTAAGTTTTCTTTCAACACACATTTGTTTTGCTTTAAGACATTCTTTTTTCATATCCTTATAAATAAAACCAGTGGAATTGTGCCCTTCTTTTGATTACGACAAGTTAACAGGTAAAGACATGTGACTTTAATCCAATCAGATTATTTAATGAGAGTAATCTTGTTTTATTGCTGTAATTGTGTGATTTTATTTGTTGTAATTTTAACAAAATGTCAAAAGATTTGATGCCATTACTAAAACAGGTTAGTATGATATTAATATTTATATTTTTTATCAATAAGATTATTAAACTGTACTTATGAGTCAAACAGTTAATATTACTTGTGCACAGAGTCACGGATTTAAAACCAGTATCTGGACATAATGCACTCTAGAGCTATGAATGCGGTACACCTTAAGAAACATATAAATCTCGAAAACTAGCTTAATAAAATAAACAGTGTTTCCTTTCTTATAATCTTACTAGTTTTAGTGCCCAGATAAGCGTATTTTCTTTCTTCTTTTCGTTCTTTTTAGTCAAAACTAAATAAGCAAAGGAGACCGGGCCTTTTTGTATGGGAAGTGGTCTATGAACCAATAACGATGTGGGTATGCAATTTATGATGGAGTACCTCTCCTAGACACAACCAGTCTACTTTTCACTGTCCTAATAAAAACGTTTTTTTTTGGTGGACCTTTTGAATCAATTTCCCACTAGACAGGTGCTCCTTTACAGCGAGCATTCGCGTGTAATGTAACATTTTAGATTCGACTTTGAGCATTACATTACATAGATTCGACTTTGAGCATTACATTACAATACTACCTCCCTGACTGATGGGCGTCCGCCTCCCTCACTGCTGTAATGCTCGAATCTGAGCGTTACATTACACCACAGAGCACCCTCAATAGAGTCCGCAATGACCATTTATTGTTTGAAAATGACATCGCCACAAGTGCGGGGTGCGGGGAGAACGAACAGTGTTCTGATTGGGCAGGTCAAGGACACGTCATGTCGTAAATCAAATTGGTGCAATTTGATTAGTGGGCGTATCATCAATATTAGTAGTTGTACTGCATAAGCTTGGCAGAAGCGGGGGCCCTGATATGTGGTCTCTATTGGGGGTGCTCTGTGCATTACACGCAAATGCTCCCGGTGAAGGAGCGCCTTACATGTTATTGTAACATAACATTACAATGTTAATATAACTTGAAATATTTAAAAGTTGTGTTTGTTTGTAGATATGCCCTTATTTTATTTCGATTAGTATGTATATATAGAAAGTCTTTTTTTATATTACAAAGTTGGCAAACAAGCATACGGCCCGCCCGATGGCATCACCATAGCCGATAGACGCTTGCAATACCGGGGGTATCACTCACGCGTTGCCAACCCTCCCAACCCCCCCAAGTGGAGCTCTGGAGACATTACTCGCCGTAGGAACACAACATGACCCAGACTAATGCTATTTGGCTACGATATTCTGTAAGGTGGAGGTCCTTCCCCAGACGGGCTGCTCCGATTTGAGCGGATTATCCGCTGTGCCCTACCTGTCTAAAAGAAATTTGCAAATAATTGGTTCATGCAATAATCAAAATGTCTAGAAGTCTGACTACTCTATTGTTGTTGTTTTCATTGCAGACATGGTTGGCTGGAGGTATACTGATCTGCATCATGGGCCAGGGAATGGTACTAGGGTTTATATCCTGTCTGATGCCGGCGCTTCATGCACCAAATTCTACAATACAGATAGATTTGGCTTCAGAATCTTGGATGGGTAAATACAATTTTTATAAATAAATATATAGGGGCCAATTACACAGATTGAGCTAGCCTCAAAGTAAGTTAGAGACTGTGTTATGGGATACCAACTCAACGATACTATGTTTTATACAAATACATAATATCCAACACCCAAAACCCAGGCCAATCAGAAAAGTTAGTTTTTAGTCACGACCCGATCGGGATTCAAACCCGGGACCTCCTGGGTGGCAAACCGGCATGGTAACCATAACGCCACGGAGGTCGTTGACTAGTAAAACTTCTTTTGCGTGTATCCCGCTTCACGTGAGAATTTCGGAAAAACCTTTCTTATCCGATGCTTATGTCACTCACTTGAATCCCCCGGTGGATTCTAGGACACACTTTGAATTCCACTTGAAGCCTCGGTTTGTTATTGACGAATTAGAGATGGTTGTAAGCTTCCGTTATTATATATCTTATCTTCGCGGAGCAATTTATTATAGGTGCAGGAATTTAGATCGTAACCAAATAGCATTGGTCTCGGCCATGTTGTGTTTTAAAACAAGCAATATTTTTTTCAGCTTCATCATTTGGCCCAGCTGTTACCATAGGCGTTTTTATTTCATGCATAATAATGGACTGGTTTGGACGACGGAGCGCTTACCTTTTAGCAATCATACCTGGAATTATCGGGTGGCTATCTCTATATCTCGCTCAGAACTACACTACATTATTAGCAGGAAGAATTTTAACTGGCATTTCTGCAGGCTCTGTCACAACTGTCGGAGCTATCATGATAGGTGAATACACAAGTCCAAAGTATAGGGGAATGTTTTTAAATGTCAAAACTGCAGCTGTATGCTTTGGAAGTACAATAGCTCACATCTTAGGAAAATACATTAGTTGGAGGACATTTTGTTTAGTCTCATTGTTACCTAATATCATATCTTTCTTGATTGCCTGCACTTGGCCTGAGAGTCCGCCTTGGCTTATATGGAATAAGAAATATGATGATGCAGAACAATCATTCGTATGGATGAGGGGAACTGACGCTGAATCCATAATGGAGTTTCAAGATTTAATCAAAGTCCAGAAAAGGCGACAGGAACAGTTTAGAAATAATAATGGCATTTACAAAAAGATAGTTGAGTTTGTGAAGAAATTTGGAAAGAAGGATTTTCTCAAACCATTTTTTATATGTTCCACTGCATTTGTATTATTTGAGGCGTGTGGTAGACATGTGTTTCCAACTTATGCCTTACAAATAATTAGTGCACTGATCGAAAGCGATGCTGACCCACACTTTTACACTTTATGCATTGACCTGATCATCACTGCTAGTGCAATATTTTCATCAGTGTTAGTGAGATTAATGAAAAGGAGGACCTTGCTATTTACTACAGGTTTTTCTGCATTGTTTGTGCTATTACTTGCTTGTTCTTACTTGTTCTTAGTATCAATAGATGTGTTTTCGAAAGGATACACATGGATAGCAATATCGTTATTTGTATTATATTTTATATTAGCCAATTTAGGTTGTACACCCATACCTTTAGCATTACATGGAGAAATATTTCCATTGATACATAGAGGTGCAGGATGTGCGTTGACTGGATGCGTACTGTCAATGTTCATGATGGTTATATTACATATGACACCATATATGCTCTTAGACATTAAATTATATGGTACATTTACAGTATTTGGTATTATTATGTTTGTAACGTTATTAATATTATATTTTATATTACCCGAAACTAAAGATAGGACTTTGCAAGAAATCGAAAATTATTTTAATAACGGCAGTTTTTTAGATGCGTCAACAAATAATGAACATGTAAAAATACTTGATGTTGAAGAACCTAACATTAGCTACAAAGTTGACAACTAATCTCTATTTCACCACTCCGGCTAAAAAAACGCTTCGAACAGCTTGGGACTCTCCCGATGTCGTTTGACCATCTTGTTTGAAGTTCCGCTAAAACTTTCACTGGGTCTTGATTTCTACGTGAAATATATAACAGTGCCAATTCATTCATTTTTTTACATAATTCTTTTTATTTAGGGTGTACTGGATTCCTACTGTGCTTGAACGAGTTTTGTTATCATTGGCTCATAAAGAAATGGGGTTGGCTTCTTTTTCAGTATTCGCTTCAACTATTATAATGACATATATCATATTATACATAGACACATAGCATATTTATTACACGCACTACGTGTTTACGGCACATTTGGCATCTATGGTGCCCTTTTGGCGACAATGCTAATGAATGATACTATACTTTATACTTCCCGAAACTAAAGTCAGAACTTTGTAGGATTTAGAAAATTAATAAATACGGGCGATTTAAGGCTAATGATGAAAAAATCTTGGAGAATGATAATGTACAACTGAAAATGTTTACAAAGGATGAAGATGTCGTTTAGCTCGAACGCAATCCTACCTAACTGTATTGTAGACAAATTATTTTTATCAGTTCATGACATGTATAAGTAGCTGAATACTTTAAATAAATGTAGTTCCCGGGAATCTAGGGCTCGAAAAAATAAAATAGTCGAGAAATCAGAAACCATAGTTAAATTAGAAAAGCTTTCGTTGTAAATATTTTTCTCGTATGTAATGTTCTCGTTGTCTTGTGTCTCATGTGCTGTACTGAATAAATGACTCTTTTTCTCTTTTCTTTCTTTTCTTGGATGTGTGGGTTTTTTGCTTTTATCATCTTATTAATGACAATCCGAAACACACTTACTCCTTAACAGTTCTCCCAGCTACAAGCTTCAAATACAGCCAATATGAGAAAGTCATTTTATTCTAATCCCATATTTCAACCCCTGTAATAAAAACAATTGAAAAGTTTTTTCGCCGAAAAGTTGTCCAAGATTTTGAGTAGTATAAGATTTTGAGCCTTTGAATTATTTATGTACGTACATACCTCTTATAATTCAGACATTTACCAGATAGATACAAATGCAAAACGTATTTTTCTGAAAGTACGTTAAGTAATAGGTGGCTTTACCGCCTATTACATTTTTTTTTAACAATGTTACAAAACATTACAATTTTTATTGTACCTTTAAACCTTATAAGTTTGTGTAGGTACTCACATTCGTCATATATCACATATACATACACGTGAAGAAACTGTGAAAGTCTGTCAAAATGTTTTTTTTAAAGTTTTTGAGACAAGTTTATGAATGTATGGTATACATACATGTATACCATACATTCATCTTATACTATATTATATATATATATATTTTATAAATTACAATTTATTTAGGTTGTTGTTTATATTTATTTTCGTTAATATCTTTCCTAAAATCAAATGGAATGCTATTTAGTTGGAATTATGAGATTGGTTATGAGTCTACCACAGAAATTCTAAAAATTTTGGTACTTTTAGTTTATGATTTGATTTGATGAATTTTTCTGATAATTATTTTATGCCTAATGGGCTAGAAAATATTTTAGTTACCGTGCTGTTGAATGAGAAGGTTCAATTAAATTTATTATCGTGTATATTATAAGAAATAACTAAAATCGTAAATTAATAATAGGATAGAAATGTCGATAAATGTATTTTTATTCGTAATTCCCGCGACTACCTTCACGTATCATTTGTAGTAGTATTAAATATACTTATAATAACAATTCCACTAATATTATAAAGGTGAAAGTTTCTTGTTACTTCACGCCCAAATGACTGGGCCAATTTATTATGATATTTGGTATGTAGATAGCTGATACCTTGGATTGATATAGGATAATTTTTATCCCTAAATATACGCGATTCCCGTAGGATTTGGTCAAAAGTCTAATATGGATGGCGCTATACGCGGGTAACACTGCGGGCCGCATCTAGTGATATATATATTTTTTACCTAAAATAGATTTACCTTTCACCACTTGCCTGATGGTAAACATCGACATCTACGATGTAACACGCTCACCTAGAAAATACCTATTTACTCTAGATTCAATATTTTTTACAATACCTTAAAGGATTGGTACCTGAACGGTCAATGTAATGGTGAAAGGACCTTGGAGACCCTGCGACGGTCATGGCAAGCCCGGCGGCGCCTTGGTAACACTACAGATTTTCATCATCCCACGATACTATAAAGGCAAAAGTTTGCGCGTATGTTTTTGGAGTGATAGAACAATTATTATGAAATGGGCTAACTCGACCGGGGAGGTACCACCCTCTCACAGAATATCGACGTGAAGCAGCAATGCGTTTCGTTCGGTGAGTGAGAGATCTGGAAGCCCAACTCCTTCCCTATCCCCTGTTTCCCCTCCTTCGTTCCTCCTTCCTTTCCTCCAACCTCCTAGGTGGACAACGCATTGATAGCGCCCCTGGTGTTACTGATGTCCATAGGCGGCGGTGACCACTTTCCATCGGGTGGCCCGCTTGCTTGTTTGTCAACTGTATGACATTAAAAAAATTAAAAAAATGTTTGTTATGTATAATTATGTTACTCCTTCACGCTCATATAGCTGGGCCAATTATTATAATATTTGGTATGTAGCTGATACCTTGGATTAACACATTTTATCCCGAAAAGTGCGATTCCCGTAGGATTTCTGCACTCCCAATGGTTGACTGGTAGAGAATGCAATTGGCATTAAGTCCGCCAATTGTATCAGTACTTTGTGTATTGTGGTCAATAAAGTTATATAAATAAATAAATAAATTTTGTCAAAAGTCTGATAGTCAATGGCTCTTTCTAAAGTAGATGGCGCTGCTGTGCATACACGCAAACGAAGTTGCGCGGGTTTCGCTAGTGTTTCTTGTAGTTTATGTATTCAAACAGACATTATACTTTTAATTATAATATATATCAATCCTTACTCCTTACTAATATTATCCTTACGCCTTACTCCTTATCCTTACTAATATTATAAATCAGAAAGTGACTTTGTTTGTTATTCCTTCACGGCTTGACAAAGCAGCCGACCATTATGAAAATTTGCATACATATTGTTAGGGGTACAGAGCCCAACATAGGCTACTTTTTATCCCTTGAAAGAATGTCGTTCCAATGGGGGAAAAAAATCTACTATAGAGGGCGCTGTATCGGCCAACAGATGGCGCCACAAGTCGCGCTATGAGTTGTTTTGTTGTGAATAAAATCTATTTCATAAAATTAACGCGAAAAGCGAAAAGAAAAGCTAGTATTAAATATAACTAATTCAGTCAAATCAACCTGTCCAATTTACCTGTCGTTGAAAATCAATCATTATCCGACGATAATGATTGATAGACAATAATGGCGACCCATTATAAAATTATTTATTATTCTTTCAGATCATTTGAAATATTAACGCTGAAGGAATATCCTATACTTTAACAATCGAATATCTACAACCATTAAAGTACTGACCGCGCTCGACGTTGCTTGAGTTTGGTGATCGGATGAGAACTGGTATTTTCAACGTGCTATAGACGTTGGCCAAAGAATGGGAATTGTATTGTTTATCGTTTGACAATGTTTCCAGTTCGCGAACTTGAGTATGTAAAATTCAATACTATTTTTATACGGCATGCGACAGACATACAAGCAAGTGAGACCAGACAGAAAGTTTTTCCCAACCAACTACAAAAAGGAACAACCAAGTGTCACGGAAATTGAGAATCGGGCCTCCAAACCGAGACAAGAACAAACCGAGTCTGGAAATCATAAAGTTAAAGATTTTTATTCAAACGGGCTTCATGTAAGCTCTTTCGAATCGTCACTATTTTTCCCTACCCGTTCAGACGGTAGATTTGTGCTGGCAAGAAACTTAGCCTAAGATATTACGTTGTTGTTGTAAGTTAAAATTTGTTTTGGAAAATAAATATGATTACTATTAATATTATGCAAATAATATATAAGCGGAACGGCCGTACCATTCCACCACCATATTTCTCGGAGCAATTCAGGCCATTTTCGACACCCTATAACTTCGTTGTGGAAGTCGAAATTTTGAGATTTTTACAGGTACAAGCAACAACCACAAGATCTTATGTACATGAAGGTGTTGTCATGGCATATGTACGTAATGGCAATGTGGCCAGGAAAAGTTGTCGGGAACAAGGAATCTAAGTATGTCTTGGTGTATCGGGTCAGCTATATCACCCTGTTATCCGCCACCATGGTTTCAGGCTGTATCTATATCAAGAAGGGACTCGGAAGGCTCAGTTTTTTCGAGTTAGGACATACTTTCATTACTGTATCTATGAGCTCGGTGGCATTGGTAAGTTATTACTGTCTAATTTGAGCACAAATATGTTTTATACTACTAAGCCTATGGACACTTGCAACACCGGTGGTATCTCGCGCGTTGCCGACCCTGTAAAAAGTAGAGCACTGGAGACCTTACTCACCGTAGGAACACAACATGGCTGAGACCCATGCTATTTGGCTACGATCTTCTGTAAGGTGCCTCTACCTTACAGAACCTACTCCTTCCCCAAACAGGCTGCTCCGATTTGAACGAATTATCCGCTGTGCCCCCTACCGCTCAAACATATCAGGCAATGTTAGCTTTACTGTTTAAGATTCTAAATTATTTGAATATGAAAATGTTTTGAATAAAACTCGAAAAACACGAAAGTGTCATGGTATCACGGCGTACTTTATCTGTCGTTTTCATACAACGTAGTGCAATTAGATAACCTGGCCTTATGTAATAAATAAACAATGTTTCTTTCAATATGCCAATATAAGGTGTCACTTTTAGATGAGACTTTCATTGATTTTTGGAAATAAATATCAGACAGTTGTGAGCGAGTTCTTAAACGTGATCCACCTTCTACACCACAAAGCCAAAACCGAATATGCAGAAAAGGTATTTTTATTTTATTTACAGATTACAAATGCATATTGTAAAACTAGTAATAATGAACTAGGTTGTAATCCATAATAAAGATGTGTGTACATTAAAACAGATATAGATAATTAATGAGATAATAACTTTAGAAGTCCATAAATAATACTATAATTTAATTTCAAATAATGTTAATATGCATACCATTTTCTAAAATTATACGGCACAAGCAAGCGAAGGAGTTTCCTCCCATGAACGATGGAGCAAGTCAGACAGAAAATTTATGTGCGCAACCGTCGTGCCGCCTCGACGCCTTTCCAATACTCTTTCATACAAAATGTAGGAAAGGACTGAAGCGGCGTGGCGTGCATTGGCACTACCTAAAGGGTCGTGTACAAGACAGACAGAAGGGGTGCAGGTGCATGTGGCGTGCAGCGCCCGCGCAGTTTTTGTCTGTTTTGGGCCTGAGTAATTGACACAATCGAGTTCCTGATTATTAAGAACGATCTACCAGACGTAAAATGAAATAAAAGTACAAATTTTTCAGATGAAACTGCATGTACATAAGTTATCACATTTCCTAACTGCATACATCTTCCTGACAATGATAGCGGCTTATTTATTGTTCATCTTAATGCCGATTTTTAATAACTACATGTCCGGTGCATTCAATTACGACCGACCTGCCAACATTACTTATTTATATGCTATATACCATAGCCTTCCACTGAACTATGAAGACGACATTAGAGTGTTCATACCACTTACTATATACAATATGTACATGGGCTTTGTTTGCGGATGCTTATTCTGCATATTGGATTTACTTCTATTCATTATGGTGATCCACACTTGGGGACATTTGAAGATAATTATTTATGATATGACGCATTTCCCGCTGCCAGAGGATGAACTGACACCAATAAAGCGAAATGTATTAAAAATCAAAATGTACTCGGATATGGAATCCTTAATTATTCACAAAAAATTAATAAAAGTAATCCTTCATCACAGAACTATAACTACGTAAGTATGATCGTTATTTTTATCCCTAGTTCATAAATATTTGAAATCTATCCTTACAATATACCATATACTATACTATATACCATACCATACCATACCATATATTATAAATGAGAAAGTGAGTTTGTTTGTTATTCCTTCACGGCATGATTAAGCAGCCGATCATTATGAAAATTTGCATACATATTGTTAGGGGTACAGAGCCCAACATAGTGCTACTTTTTATCCCGTGAAAGTATGTCATTCCAATGGGAAAATAATTATTCTACTATAGAGGGCGCTGTATCGGCCAACAGATGGCGCCACAAGTCGCGCTATGGGGTGTTTTGTTTTCAAACGAGATCTATGTCAAAAAATTTACGCGAGCGAAGCCGCGGGGAAAAGCTAGTACTAATATAAAAGTAATATGTAAAGTTGAAAAAAGTTTGTGAGGTGGCATGTAATCTTTTCTACTTAAGTGATTTAAAAAAAAAAATACCAATAGAAATGCCACGTTATTTGTAAGTGTCACAGGCTATATAAAAAGCCACGGGCGGAGCTGCAGGCAATAGCTAGTAGAAAATGAGCTGTATTTTAGTCAAAACTTAAAAAAAAATTGCAGCAACCAACTTTAATAATACCACCAGTACCAAATATAATAATTATTCTTAACAAAATTTAACCAAGATAGGTATAGTCTAGCGCTGTCGGTACCTCCTTTCCAATACATCAGAGTGCTTAGTACGAGTTTTTTTGTGAGAAGAACTCTCATGTTGCGAATTTATAAGACGCGTGCTACGTTTCAAAATTAGACTCTCATGTTGCGAATTTATAAGACGCGTGCTACATATCAAAATTAGGCGGCTTACTTGCTCACGTTTCGAAGTGAGTAACCCGGCAAATTTGGATATGTAACACGCGTCTGATAAATTTACAATATGAAACAGTTTTACATTTTGGTCGGCTTGTAAACGTTAACACGTTCGAATGTGACCAAAAGACTCGTACTAAGCACTCAGGGGCCCGATTCTACTAACACAAATGCACCAATGGACTCTCAATGGTGTCTTAATCGTGTCTCAAAAGAATGCCGATAGTGTATCAGTCGAATAGTTTTGGACATTTGTTATGGACTTAAACAATAACCTGTTTAACTTATTGTTTAAATCCATCGGTGCATTTGTGTTAGTAGAATCGGGCCCCAGGTAACAGACAGATGCTCAAGCTACTGCATCGTGTTTTGGTATTTTGTCAATATCAAAGAAAACAACAGGAGTTATTAGTATAGTTTTTGTATTCATCAATATTATAAAAAGGATTGATTGTGAAGAACCGTATTTAGCTTATCGATGTCCACATGCAACCATAAATAGCAACTCCGTAGAAATTATAGATATTAGTTTTTTTTTTATCCCACTAATATAAAGGCTAAAGTGTGTGATTATGTTTGTTACTTCTTCACGCTCAAACGGCTGGGTCAATTTTTACGATATTTGGTAAGTAGGTAGCCGATACCTTGCATTGACATAATACAGGGAATTTTTTATGCCGAAAAGTACGCAATTCCATAGGATTTGGTCAGAAGTTGAATTATAAAGATGGCGCTACTGTACGGCGAAAAACATTACTTTTGGCGCAGTTGAAAAGTGTATAGTATAGATAAATATAGTATAGATTTTGACGATCTCCGTGGCGTAATGGTTACCACGCCAGACCGCCACCCAGGAGGTCCCGGGTTCGATCCTCGGTCGGGTCATGATGAAAAACGAACTTTTTCTGATTGGCCTCGGGTCTTGGATGTTTATCTATAAATGTATTTGTTATAAAATATAATATCGTTGAGTTAGTATCCCATAACACAAGTGTCGAACTTACTTTGGGGCTAGCTCAATCTGTATGAATTGTCCATATATATTTATTTATTTATTTATAGTATAGATAGGTATAATAAAAAGCGGGAAACCGCGCGCAGCAGTTAGAGAATAAATGGCGAAAGTATTTTGGTAGACACAACATTTTGCTATTATATGTTCGCTTTTGGGGTATACGTTTATTTTATTCTAATTCATACATTTCAGGTAATAACCAGTATTTTTGTTTCCACTAGGTTTGTCTCTCGTATTTCAAGCGCGTTTGGCTATGTCATAGCTTATTACTGCATGTTTCATCTAGTCTGCTGCTGTATACTGCTTTTGGAATGTTCACAAATGGTACCTATATTGAGTTCTTTATTTTTTTTTTTCAAAAATAAATATTTTTCAAGTTTTTTTACTACTGTGTTAGAATAGTTTCATTGAGCTTTCTAGTATTAAGTCTCACGGAGCTAGACTGCGGACGGACGGACATGGACACAATTAAAGGTTAATAGTTTACCATGAAACGCTATAAACTGTGCCCTACCATACTGTATGTCGGTAATACATCAATTTATTTACAGGATCTTAAAACCTTATCACTCTATGGCCCCCTGACTATTACGATCTACACGCTATTAATACAGATGTCTGTAATGTTTGAGCTATTAGCTTCAATGGTGAGTATTATTTCCTTTCTTTTTTTTTCCTCATTCCACTTCATCATCAGATCCATTTTTTGATCCTTCAATGGATCCTAGGCACCCTTTGAGTGTAATAGTTATATTGACATTACACATATATTGGCATGAGCTTGTGGCCGACCTGCAGGCAGTTATTTGCCGCTTCTCCGCTTATGACAACTTACTGTCAGTCAAGCCGGAGCATAGTCGCTGGCACTGTCAGGCTATGTACGAGTAGGGGTGGGGAGTTGGGATACCTCCACGCGGTCCACCCTGGTAACGTCGGCGAGTAATTCCTTAGTTTCTGGACCCAACTCTGGAATTACTTGCCGACGGCCAAATTCCCGACGCGGTGGGTCTGCTCCCCGTGCTCCTACCTTGGATGGAGTACGTGGGATGCGGACAAATCCGCCCCCCCTTGCATCCGTACTGGTGCTGGGGGTGGAGCGACTGAGGAGACAACCTCGTTAAAAAACAAGAGGTGGAGCCGGCCGCGCTTGGCTCGGCCGGCTGTATGATGAGCGGTGGTGGACTCGTTCGCTCGCTGATCCTCCCCAAAAGCGTCTTCGCCCCGACTGGTGTCCGGGCCTACTCCACCCGTTGATACCGGGGGCGACCTCCGTATGGTGGAACGCGGAGGCCCTGCAGACACTGGGTCTCGCCAACCCAGACACTGCGGGGGGCGTTAAGGGTTGGGTCACATGGGCGAATGAGACCACCCTGGAAGAGGGAGTGCGCGGTGGCGCAAAGTGTCACAGAGTCCACTAAGTACGTAGTGGACGCTGTGGCACTTGGAGTGGCGCAGGAGGCGCGGTGGAGGAAGAAAACCTCGTTAAAAATTGAAGAAAAGGGGCCGGCGGCTCGCTGAGCCCGGCCAGCGGTCGCACGTTGTTGCGACCGCAGAGATGGAGGGGACCCTTGCCCAGCCGAGACGGCGAGCCGGGGAAGGCCCGTCGTCTTGAGGGGGCAATGGTCCTCGGTGTCGGCAGTGCACCTAGATGCGGTGTGCTGCTGACGGGGCGTTCCGGGGAGAGCGGGTCCGGCCAGTTTAACTTTGGCCGGACGGCCCTGGCGGGGTCGCGGATGTATCACAGTACCCGTGGCCCCGTCACTTAGGGGGCGAGTGGCATCCCGTCAGTTTTTTAGTGGTAAGTCCCACAGTCCCCACCGCATATTCCCCGGGCGGTGGGGCTGCTGCAAAGCATTTTTCTGACGATAATATAAAAATAAAAAAAAAAGGCTATGTACGAGTACATTAATCATAACATAAAAAATTATTAAAACAGAACTAAAACCAAACAGACAATTAAAATTAAATAACATTGGTCCATGCAGCAGGGTACAAAGAATGTTGCGGAAGTATCACCAGTGCACACGACCCCGCCACATGAAGGCGGAGAAGGTGGCAGACAGTCAGGTTTTTAGTGGGTATCCCTCATTGGCTAGAGAGGCGAGCTCGACAGAACCCCGTCGCTTCCCCAAGTGGCGGGACATGCAGTAATGCATTTTCCTGACTTTAAACAACAACAAAAAAAGGGTACAAAGAATACTAGCATTTGACAGTTTCGACGCAGATATATTACGAAAATTTATTTTTAAATTAGCTATTCAGATTCAACTGCTGGGCAAAAGCTTTTCCTCCGTTTACCCTTTTCCAAACCCGTGACTTTCCAATCTTTCTCAAAGCCATCAAATCTCCTTTTATACCGTCCTCTTCTGCTCCGCCAATCAGATCACGAAA